>CM069141.1:52998916-53598916 GCA_035221665.1 Okamejei kenojei
AGAAGATCCATTAGCAACATTAATCTTAAATGCATGGATTAGATTTCAATGAAATAGGCACTTTGTGTAAAAATAAGTGTTGCATGCAAGCTTCTTAAAGGGCAAACACAATTATGCTACGAGTTGGTTGCGGAAAGAACACAGACGTTTGCTGTTTTGTGGAAATTGCTCAGCAGTTTCAGGCTAAAATAGATACACCATTAAAGGGAATTATTTGCCAATTGCTGCAGGAGTTATGGTGCTCCTTTTCAGCCTTAGAAGAGATGCATTACATGCCCTTAACTCTGTAGAAATGATTGTAATTTCATGACAGACCAAACTAAGCAGTGCAGAAAGTACCCCTACAATTTCCTGATATCACCAAATCTTGTGGATGAAAACATCTGAAGAATATAAGTGATATCTGTAACGATACTAAGTGGGACCCATTGGGTCCCAGAATCACATGGGAGGGCTGGTCCCCCAATGCAATATTCCACCTCTCCGCCAATTCCAATATTGGTGGCCATTGGGGGGGGGGGGTGCTAATACGGAAGTTGTAGACTGAAGCGACTGGTTTCCAGAGGACTAGTATGGACATTGTGGACCGAATGGGTTCTTAGGCTGGTGGCTCAGTCACTCAAGCCTGTTGTGCTGGCAGCTCATTCACTCACGGCTCGTGGGCTGGCAGTTGACTCACGGCTATTCCTTGAATTTCATAATACTTCAAGCAGGGTGCAAGGCCACCAAATTCAAATGCAGTTTAGTAACACTTCAAGCAGGGTGCAAGGCCACCAAATTCAACTGCAGTTTCATACCATTTCAAGCAGGGTGCAAGGCCACCAAATTCAAGTCCAATTTCATACCATTTCAAGCAGGGTGCAAGGCCACTAAAGACAGCGAGTCATGACCTCTCCCTCCTACATCTTGCAGAGTCTGAGCCATGGCCACACCTCTGGGTTTTATAGTTCCTCCCCCCTCGTGGCGTGATTGACAGGAGAGAGAAACGGCGTGGCCTTCATGGCGTGATTGACAGGAGAGAGAATCTTAACATTTTTTAAACACTAATAACACTTATTTTTCATCGATGGGAAAAATCCTCGGCACCTGTTTAGCGGAGGGGGACTCTGAGTAAATCACAGCCGTACATGGTACCGTTTTTTTCTAAAATCAATATAAAGTGCAAACAGGAAGTGGTCAAGATTAGACTTTTAATTATATAGAAGGCAAGACATCTTTAGTTAGGCAAGGCATCTTTAATAAGGCACGGCAACTTTAATAAGGCACGGCAACTTTAATAAGGCAAGGCAACTTTAATTTGGCAAGCCAACTATAATTGGCAACACAGCTTTAGCATTTCCAAACCAAAGGCAACGCAGCTTTAGCATTTCAAAACCAAAAGCAACACGGCTTTAGCATTTCGAAACCAAAGGCAACACAGCTTTAGCATTTCCAAACCAAAGGCAACACAGCTTTAACATTTCCAAACCAAAGGCAAAACAGCTTTAGCATTTACAAACCAAAGGCAGCATAAATTTAGCATTTCCAAACCAAAGGCAACACAGCTTTAGCATTTCAAAACCGAAGGCAACATAGCTTTAGCATTTCCAAACCAAAGGCAACATGGCTTTAGCATTTCCAAACCAAAGGCAACACGGCTTTAGCATTTCCAAACTAAAGCAACACAGCTTTAGCATTTCTAAACTATATTTTCAAACCACATTAAGGGCACTGACAGGTCGGTAAAACCACTCACAGTTTAGTACTATGTGTTCAGTGTTATTCACAGCTCAGACTTAGAGATATAACCCTCTCGCACCCCCATCTTGCAGTGACGTCTGAGGCACTCAACACATCTGGGTTTTATAGTCCCTCCTGAAGGGGCATGTCCTTCAGGAGAGTGAATCACAACATGTTTTAAACACTAATAACTCTTTTATTTTTCATCAATGGGACAAATCCTCTTGTCCTGCACAGCGGAGGGGGATCTGAGTAAGATGGCTCAATATCACAGCCATAAGTGGCAGCGTTTTATTCTAAAATCAATATAAAGAACAACAGCAAGTGGTCAAGATTGGACTTTTAGTAATATAGACTAGACTAAGTGGGACTCGTTGGGTCCCATGTTCACATGGGAGGGCTGGTCCCCCAACGTAATATTCCACCTCTCCACCAATTCCAATATTGGTGGCTAGTGGTGGGGGGGGGGGGTTGGGGGGGGGGGCTTTCTGGAGCGCTAGTATGGGTACTGTGGGCTGAAGGGACTGGTTTCCAGAGGGCTAGTATGGACCTTTTGGGCCAAATGGATTCTTGGGGTGGCAGCTCAGTCACTCAATCCTGATGTGCTGGCAGCTCACTCACGGCTGGTGGGCTAGCAGTTGACTCACGGCTATTCCTTGAAATTCTATTTCAAGCAGGGTGCAAGGCAACCAAATTCAAATGCAGTTTCCTACCATTTCAAGCAGGGTGCAAGGCCACCAAATTCAAGTGCCATTTCTTACTACTTCAAGCAGGGTGCTAAGGCTACCAAATTCAATTGCAGATTCATACCACTACAAGCAGGATGCAAGGCCACCAAATACAGGTGCAGTTTCCTACCTCTTCAAGCAGGGTGCAAGGCCACCAAATTCAAGTGCAGTTTCCTACCACTTTAAGCAGGATGCAAGGCTACCGAATTCAAGTGCAGTTTCCAACCACTTCAAGCAGGGTGCAATGCCACCGAATTCAAGTGCAGTTTCCGACCACTTAAAGCAGGGTGCAAGGTCACCAAATTCAAGTGCTGTTTCATACCACTTCAATTGGGGTTCAGGGCCACGAAACTCAAGTGCAGTTTCCTGCCACTTCACGTAGGGTGCAAGGTCACCTAATTCAAGTGCAGTTTCATGCCACTTCAAGTAGGGTGCAATGTCACCAAATTCAAGTGCAGTTTCATGCCATTTCGAGCAGGGTGCAAGGCCACCAAATTCAAGTGCAGTTTCATGCCATTCCAAGCAGGGTGCAAGGCCACCAAATTCAAATCCTAACCCTCCCCCATCTTGCAGAGACTGAGCCACGCCCACACTTCCGGGTTTTAGAATCGTTCCCCCTCCAACCGGAAGGGGTGTGGCCTTCATGGCGTGATTGAGAGGAGAGAGATTCTGAACATTTTTTTAAACACTAATAACACTTTATTTTTCATTGATGGAAAGAATCCTATTCACCCGATGAGCGGTGGGGGACGGAGTAAGATGGCCAAAAAATCACAGCCATAAGTGATAGCGTTTTATCTAAAAATAAATATACAGTGCAACCAGAAAGTTGTTAGGTTTCCACCAACAATATCCATTTGAAATGCAGCATTTCAAAGCAGTTACCACCACCAACAACAACCGTTTTCTTGCAGTGCAGCCTTTCAAAGCAGTTACGACAACCAACAACAGCCACTTTTTTTTTTTTGCAGTGCAGCCTTTCAAAGCAGTTACCACCACCAACAACAGCCATTTTTTTGCAGTGCAGCCTTTCAAAGCAGTTACCACCAGCAACAACAGCCATTTGTTTTGCAGTGCAGCCTTTCAAAGCAGTTACCACCACCAACAACAGCCATATTTTCTTTTTTGCAATGCAGCGTTTCAAAGCAGTTACCACCACCAACACCAGCCATTTTTTTGCAGTGCAGCCTTTCAAAGCAGTTACCACCACCACCAACAGCCATTTTTTTGCAGTGCAGCCTTTCAAAGTTGTTACCACCACCAACAACAGCCATTCTTTTGCAGTGCAGCCTTTCAAAGTACTTACCACCACCAACAACAACCATGTTTGCAGTGCAGCATTTCAAAGTAACCATATTTTCATTTTCAAACAACATTAAGGGCACTCACAGTTGAGTAGACATGTGTTCAGTGTTATTCATAGCCCAGAGAGACGTGAACCTCTCGCTTCTTCCATGTTGCAGAGACGGAGTGAGGCACAACACTTCCGGGTTTTATAGTCCCTCCCCCCTCCCACCCGCAGGGACGGCAGAGAGAATGTCAACATTTGTTAAACATTAATAACTCTTTGATTTTTAATCGTTGGGAAAAATCCTCTTATCCTGACCAGCAGACGGGGACTCTGAGTAAGATGGCACAAAATCGCAGCCGTATGAGGCAGCGTTTTTTCAAAAATCATGAAGCATAAAACTGGAAGTGGTCAAGATCTTACTTTTAGTAATATAGATAGATAGATATAATGACATTTATGAAACTCATGAGTGGACAGTGGGATACGCAGGGAATGGAGGGGTATTGATTTATGATAAGAGTTCTATGTCCTATGCCCTATCTTTAGACTTTAACCTGTAGAAATGCAGCTTGGAAACAGGCCCTTCAGCCCACTGAGTCTGTGCCAACCAATGATCACCCTGTACACTAGCACTATCCTATAGACTAGGGACAATTTACAATTTACAGTAGCCACATAACCTACAAACCTGTATGTCTTTGGAAAGTGTGAGGAAACTGGAGTACCTGGCCAAAAAATCCACACGGTCACAGGGAGAACGTACAAACTCTGTATAGATAGCATTCCTAGTCAGAATTGAGCATGAGTCTCTGGAGCTGTAGGCCTGCAACTTCACCGCTGCGCCATTTGGACATTTTAGACATTAATCTAAAATTATCTTTATATAGATATTCATTCCACAAATAACATTCCAATCCTCTTTCTCAAAACATAGCAGGTGAGAAATAACTCAGAAAAAATATTTTCCCAATCCTCATTAGATTGGTCCTGGATTCTATATATAAATCATATTATGTGGCAGGGGCCATACTGAGTCACAGCTTGGAAATACTGAAGCAAACGATGGCTTTCAGAAATTATCAGTGTATTATACTTCTTTAAAAGTTGTTAAATAAATTAGAGAACTTTTAAAATATTTAAAACCCAATTGAACCAGTTTAAGTTTGTTTTTAATTAAATGATCTCATGCTTAATTATGTTTTAGTTTAGTTTAAGTGTAGAAATACAGCATGGAAATGGATCCTTCGGTCCACCAAATGTATGCCGACCACCGATTCTCACTTGCTCGATGCTATCTCACTTTCTCATCCACTCCCTATGCACTATTTACAGATGCCAAATAACCTAAAAAATCCACACATCTTTGGGATATGGGAGGAAACTGGAGGACCTCCAGGAAACCCATGCACTCACAGGGAGAATGTGCAAAACTCCACGCAGACAGCACTCGCGTTCAGGATCAAATCTGGTTCTCTGGCTCTATGAGGCAGCAGCTCTACCAGCTGTGCTACAGTGCTGGCCCTCCATGGTGCCCCAGTGTCATGGGTCTCCATTGAAATGAATAGCGGAATATGTTATTTAGGCCCCGATAATGGCTGTGTCCTGTCTGCCGGCTGTGATTGTGAGTGTGAGCAAAATCATAGTGACGGCCACAATCCGATATCTGTATCATATTCCACGAACCTCCACTCTCAAGATAATCAAATTCATTATTTTTTGCACAATCATGTCATAAGAAGATCTAAATTATTTATATTTTGTGTTGTTGTCTATCCATGATCAATATTTTCATACTAAATATCTAAAAACTTCCACAGTACAGTCTTTAGTCAGATATTTAGTATGAAAATATTGATCATGGATAGACAACTACACAAAATATAGATAACTTGGATGTTCATGAACTGATTGTGCAAACATAATGATGTTAATTATCTTGAGAGTGGATGTGTGTGGATTTTGAACACATGTCTATGTAAAACCGCCCTTGCCTGCTGCGGTGTTATAAACAGAGTGAAGTGTATGGGAATATAGGCACATTCAATTTCTTTGATTTTGGCACAAAAATTCATGAGATTTAAAAATCAAGTTATATTGTGAATTCTTGTATGAATGGGATCAGTTTGTTATTTGGATACTTTGGTTATTTAAAAAATTATATATTTTTGCCTTTTCTTAAGAATGGGATAGATGTTTTGACCGAGTAATTGAATTTAGATGAATTTAATTGATTTGTTGACACTGAAGAATATGAATTATTTGTTGGGTATTTACTATTTGTTTTAATGTTTAACTTGTTAGGCATTTTGTTGAACAAAATAATTCTTACTTGTTTTCTAAAACCACAAAAAAATACTTTTGTCTTTACTTTTTTCAGATACCTCCGAAGAAGAAATGCAAAGGCCCAACATGGCATAGCTAGAGCTCACCTTGAAGTGAATTTCTCTGTTATGCCCGAGTCTGATGGATCTTGAAAATTGACACATCTTGTACTTGTATACCTCGTTTGGAAAAAGTCGGTCTGAATGGGAACGTAATGGGCCGAAAAGCATGCATGCATGGTTTGAAGTCAAAACGTAGTTTACAATGCCAAAATCGTACGGTTGAGGAAAAACAATGTGTACAGATTTGCTTATTGGTTGCAGTCTGAGGATTATGATGATGCTACTGATTATGATATGCCAATGTACAAGGTAGCAGCTGATCTACACCATGAAGACTTGGTCTTTTGCTAGAAATTGTAATTTCTTTACCTCTGTTATGAACTTACAGCATATTATACAATAATATTAAAGTTCTGATGTTGAGAATATCACGTTTTTCAATTTTCAAGGCAGTCTGGATGTTTATTACTATTTCCGTAATTAAGGTTAATTTTGTAATTAGTTACAATGAGGTAATTAATTAATTATCTATCTATCGGAATGGATTCATTTACATCTGCCTTTGCACCAGCTCCAGCACCCCTTCTCCCCCCTCCACCCGTCCGATGTTCCAGCACTGATGTCACAATTGTGTGATGTCACAATGCCATCCCTCACAGATGTCCAATTGGAATGGATTAATTTACATCTGCCTTTGCCCCATCCCAAGCCCCAACCCAACCCCCCCCCCCCCCCCCCCCCCCCCGCAGCCTGTGTCGCAGCGCGTGATGATGTGTGGGTGGGAATATAGAATAGAGGATTGGGGTTGATAGGAATAGATGGACTACCCCTAACCCCTACCCCTTCTCACTACCTCCCCACTCTTTCCCCTCTCTCCCCACCCCTCTCCCCCTCCATCCCCACTCTTCCCCCTCCCCCCACTACCCCATCTCCCTCCTCCCCTCCCTCCCCATCTCCCCCCCTCCCACACACCTCTCTCCCCCCTTCCCCATCCCTCTCTCCTACCCCACCCTCTCTCTCCACCCCTTCTCCCTCTCCCACCCTCTCCTCCACCTCCTCCTCCCACCCCCATCCATCTCTTCCTAACCCCCTTCTCTCTCCCCCACCCCCTTCCCCCCTCCCCACTCTACCCCCTCTCTCCCCTACCCCACCTCCCTCCTCCTCCCCTCTCTCACCCTCCCCACACATCCCTCCCCTCCCCTCTCTCTTCCCTCCCCCACCCTCTCTCCTCCCCCCTCCATCTCCCTCTCCTCACCCCTCTCCCCCCTCCTCCTCCCACCACCACCTCTCTCTCCCCCACCCCTTCCCTCTCTTTCCCCCACCCCCTTTCCCTCTCTCCACCCGCCCCCTTTCCCCCTACCCCTCTGTCCCTCTTCCACCACTCCCCCTACCCCTCTCCCCCTCCCTCCCCACTTCCACTTCTCTCCCCCCCTCCCCCCACCCCTCTCCCTCCCCACCACTCTCCCCCCCCACACCCATCTCTCCCCCTCCCTTCCACTTCCCTCCCCCACCCCCTTTTCCCCTACCCCCCTCTCTCCCTCTTCCACCACTCCCCACTACCCATCTCCCCTCCTCTCTCTCCCATTTCACCACTCCCCCTTACCCCTCTCCCCCTCCCTCCACACTCTTCCACTACTCTCATCCTTCCCCCACTCCTCTCCCTCCCCACCTCTCTCCTCCTGCACCCACTCCCTCCTTCCCTATCTCCCCCCCCCCCCTCTCTCCCTCTATCCACCACTCCCCCTCCCCCTCCCTCTCTCACAGGCCCCGTCCCACCACTCCCCATACACCTCTCCCCCTCCCTCCCCACTCTTCCACTTCTCTTTCCCCCATCCCCCACACCTCCCCATCTCTCTTCCTCGATCCCTCCCCAACCCCTCTCCCCCCTCCTTTCCCTCTCCCTTCCCACTCTTCCCCCTCTCTCCGCTCTCCCCTCCCTCCCCACTCTTCCCCCTCCCCTACCACTCTCACTCCCCCTTCCTCACATTTTCTCCTTTCTCTCCCCTACCCTACTCCCCCCCCAACTACCCCTCTCCCCCCTCCCTCCACATCCCCCTCTCTCCCCTTCCCCTTCCCCTCCCCCTCTCCCTCTCCTCCCTACCCCTCTCCGTCCCCCACCCTTCTCTCCTGCACCCCCTTCCCTCTCTCCCCCAACCCCTTCCACCCACCCCTCTGCCCCTCATCCACCACTCCCCCTACCCCTCTCCGCTCCCTCCCCCCCCACGGCTCTCCCACTTCCACCCTCTCCCTCCCACCTCTCACCAAATTCCCCCACTCCCCTCTCCCTCCCCACCTCTCTCTCTCCCCACTCTCGTCTCCCCCCCACCTCTCTCTCTATCCCCCCCCACTATCTATCCCCCCTCCCCCATACTCCCCCCACCCCTCTCTCCCTCTTCCACCACTCCCCCTCCCCCCTCCCCCCTCCCCCCATCCCACCCCCCCATAACCTCTCTCCCCCTCCCTACCCACTATTCCACCTCTCTCCCCCATCCCCACCCCTCCCCATCCCACCCCACCACT
Organism: Okamejei kenojei; assembly: GCA_035221665.1. NCBI lineage: Eukaryota > Metazoa > Chordata > Chondrichthyes > Rajiformes > Rajidae > Okamejei > Okamejei kenojei. The sequence continues at coordinate 53,007,559 of CM069141.1, forward strand.
CCTCCCCTCCTTTCTCCCTCCCTCCCCCAAATTCTTACCCCTCCCCCCTACCACCCCCCTACCACTCTCCCCCACCACACTCTTCCCATTCTCTCCCCTACCCATCCCCTACCCCTCTCTCCCTCCCTCCAACACTCTTCCCCCTCTCCCCTTCCCTCTCTCCATACTTCCCCCCCCTTCCTCCCACTCTTCCACTTCTCCCCTTCCCCCACCCCTGTCCCCTTCCACCCCTCTCCTCCCCAGCCCTCTCCCTCACCCACCCCTCTCCCGGATAACCCCCACCCCTCTCCCACTCTTCCCCCTCCTCCACACTCTTCCCCCCCCCACACCTCTCTCCCCTCCCGTCTCTCCCTCCCCTTCCCCACCCCGCTCCTTCCCCCTCTCCATTTCCCCTCTCCTCATGTCCCCCTCCCCCTCCTCCTCCCACCCCCATCCCTCTCTTCCCCATCCCCCTTCCCTCTCTCCCCCGCCCCCTTCCACCTACTCGTCCCTCTTCCACCACTCCCCCTACCGCTCTCCCCGTCTCTCCCCACTATTCCCCCCCTCTCCCCCCACCCCTCTCCCTCTCTCCCCTTCCCTCTCCCTCCCACCCCTCTCTCCCCCCGCCCCCTCTCACCCCTCTCTCCCCCTCTCACCCCTCCCTTCCCCCTCACTCCCCTCTCCCCCCACCCCCATTTTCCTTTCCCCATCCCTTTCTCCTCCCCACCCCTCTCTCCTGCCCCTCTCCATCACCCTCTCCCTCGCCTCCTCCTCCTCCCACCCCCATCCCTCTCCCTCACCCCCCCTTCCCTCCCCCACCCACTTCACTCTCCATCCACCACCCCTTCCCCCTCCCCACTCTGCCTCCTCTCTTCCCTACCCCCATCTCCCTCCTCCCACCCCCCTCCCCACACTCTCTCCCACTCCCCTCTCTCCTACCCTCCCCCACCCCTTCCATCTCCTCCTCACCCCTCCCCCCACCCATTCCCCCACCCCCTTCCCTCATTTCCCCACCCCCTTCCACGTAACCCTCTGTCCCTTTCACCACCACTTCCCCTACCCCTCTCCCCTCCGTTTCCCCACTCTTCCACTTCTCTCCCCCTTCCCCCATCCCTCTCCCTTCCTGATCCTGCTCCCTTCCCACCTCTCTCCCTTTTCCACCACTCCCCCCACCCCGTTCCCCCTCCCTCTCTCACTTCCACCACTCCCCCCCCTACACCTCTCCCCCTCCCCACTCTTCCACTTCTCTCTCCCCCCATATCCCCAGCCCGCCCCATCTCCCACCCCCCACATTTCTTTCTCTCAAAACCCCTCCCTCTCCCTCTCCACTCTCTCCGTTCTCCCCTACCTCCGCACTCTTTCCCTTCCCTACCACTCTCCCCCTCCCTCCACACTCTTCCCCTCTCTCCCCCCTCCACACTCTTTCCCCTCTCCTCCTCCTCCACCCCCCGTCCTCCCTCTACCTTCCCCACCCCTCTCCCCCCCACCCTCTCCAAACCTTTCTCACCAAACCTTTCTCACCCCCTCCTCCATTCCCCCCTCTCCTCTCTCCCTTCCCCTTCTCCCCCCACAGCCATCTCCTCTATCCTCACCCCTCTCCCCCCTCATCCCTCCCACCCCACTCTCTCCCCCCTCCCCCCCCACACTTCACCCATCTCCTCCCCACCCCTTCCCCTCTCTCTTGCACCACTCACTGCTACTCCTCCCCTCTCCCCAATCTTCCCCTTTCCCTCCCCTCACTCTTCCCCATCCTCATCTCTCCACCCCCCCCCATCCCTCTCTCTCGTCCCTTCACTCTCTCCCGCCCCTCTCCTCTCTCCCTTCCTCACCTCCTCCCCTCTCCCCTCCCTCTTCCTACACCCCTCTCTCCTCCCCCTCTTCCTCACCTATCCTCTCCCCTCCCCCTCTCCCTTTCCTCCCCTCTTCTCCGCAACCCCTTTCCTCTCACCTCCCCTCTTCCCCTCTCCTCTCCCCTCCTCTACCCCTCTCTACCCCCCCTCACCCACCCTCCCCACCACCACCACTCCTCCTACCCCTGTCCCCCTACCCCTCACGCTCTCCTCCCCTCCCATCCTCTCCCCTCTCTCTCCTCCCCGTCCCCTCTCTCCCCTACCCCATCTCCCTCCTCCCCTCCCCTCTCCCCTCCCCCCGATAACATACCTCTCTCCCCCTTCCCCATACCTCTCTCCACACCACACATAAATCCTCACTCATATACTACCCCCACGTCTCCCGCTCCTCCCCCCCTCCTCCCCCTCCCAACCGACACCCTCCACACTCTTCGACCCCCTCTCTCTCCCCTACCCCATCTCCCTCCTCCCCACCCCTCCCCCTCCCCCACACTCCCCAACACCTCTCCCTCACCCCTCTACCCTCCCTCACCCCTCTCTAACTCCCTGCCTCACCCCTCTCCTCTCCCCCACCTCCCACCCCCATCCCTCACTCCCCCACACCCATCCCTCTAATCCCACCCTCCTTGCATCTCTCTCCCCACACCCTCCCCCTACCCCCTCTGTCCCTCTTCCACCCCTCCCCTACCCCTCCCCTACCCTCTCCCCCTCACTTCCCACACTTCCACTTCTCGCCCCCCTTCCCCCACCCCCTCTCACTCCGCACCTCTCTCCCTCCCCCACTCTCTCTCTCCCCTCCATCCCTCTACCAGACCCATTTCCCCTACCACTTCTCCCTCTTCCACCACTCCCCTCCCCCTACCCCCTCTCCCTCCCTCTCCCTCTCCCACTTCCCACCACTCCCCTCCCCCACGCCTTCCCTCTCCCCTTCCCCCACCCCTCTCACCCCCTCCCCTAACCCTCTCTCACCCCCTCCCACATCCCCTCCCCCCGCCCCCCTTCCTCATCCCCTTCCCCCCTCTTTCCCCCCTCTCCATCTCCCTCTCTCCTCACCCCTCCCCCTCCCCCACCCCTCTCCACCCCCATCTCTCCTCCACCCCTTCCCCTCTCTCTTGCACCTCTCCCTGCTACCCCCCCTCTGCCCCGCACTCCCCACTCTTGGGGTAAAAGGAGCAAATTAATAATATTAATATAATATCAAGGGGGGTAGTTAGCGTTTGTGCAGGGTGGTAGTGTGACGCGACATGCTGCCCCCCCCCCCCCCCATAATCGCACGTTGCGGGAACAGACCCAACGGGTCTGCACTTGGTCTAGTATACTTTGAAAACTCTGTGTGTGTGTGTGTGTGTGTGTATCTGCCGCCGGCCGTGTGTGTGTCTTGTGGGTGTATGTCACATTCCATTTTTTTTTCAGATAAGATTTTTGGCCTTTGATTCCATGGTCCGCCAAAACCAGAATCTCAAACGCCACAATTTTTTCCATTTTGGCTAGACATTACACTTTTACATTCACAAATGTGCTCCTCATTACATTTAGATATTTTTATGTACACAATTTCTAATAAAATCCTTCCACCCCTCCCCTAATATTTCAAAATGTAAAAAAAATCAAACTGCTCTCACCCATAGAATGTTGGTAAACGTTCCATTGTGTGATGTCACAATGCCATCCCTCACAGATGTCCAATCGGAATGGATCTCATTTACATCAGTCTTTGCCCCAGCCCGCCCCCCCCCCCCCGCAGCCTGTGTCGAAGCGCGTGATCACGTGTGTGGGAATACCCCTCCCCCTCCTTCTCTATGTCCCCACTCTTTCCCCTCTCTCCCCATCCCTCACCCCTCCTCCACACTCTTCCCCCTCCCTCCCCTACCCCATCTCCCTCCTCCCGTCCCTTTTTGCCTACCCCTCTCTCCCTCTTCCATCACTCCCCCCTAACCCCCTCCCCCTCCCAATTCCACCACTCCCCTAATCCCTCTCCACCTCCCTCCCCACTCTTCCACACCTCTCCCCCATTCCAAACCCCTGTCCCTCCCCACCTCTCATCCCTCCCCCTCCCTCCCTATCTCCCCCACCCCTTTTCCCTACCCCTTTCTCCCTCTTCCACCACTTCCCCCACCCCCTCTCTCTCTCCCACTACTCCCCCCTACACCTCGCCGCCTCCCTCCCCACTCCTCCACTTCTCTCTACCCCATCCCCCACCCCTCCCATCTCCTCCCCCACCCCACTCTATCCCCCACCCTTCCCTCTCCCTTCCCACTCTTTCCCCTCCCCTACCACTCTCCCCCTCCCTCCACACTCTTCCCTCTCTCTCCCCCTACCCCTTCTCCCCCCACACTCTTCCCCCTCTCTCCCCTTTCCCCCTCTCCCTCCTCCTTCCCCTCCCTCCTCTCCCCTTTCTCCCCTTTCTCCCCCTCTCCCTCTCTCCTCACCCCTCCTCCCACCACTTCTCCCCCTCCCCTCTTCACCCCCATCTCCCCCCCACTCCTTCCCCTCCCTTGCACCACTCCCTGCTACCCCTCTACCCTCACTCCCCACTCTTCCCCCTCTCCTCTCCCCACCTCTCTCCCTCCCATTTCCCTCTCTCTCCTCCCTCCTCTTTCCCCTCCACGCTCCCCCCCTCCTCTCTTTCCCCTCCACGCTTCTCCCCTTCCACTCTCTCCCTCCTCTCTCTCCCCCTCCCCACTCTCCTCCACCTTCTCCCTTCCCCCTCTCCTCTCCCCTCCCCCTCTCCTCCCCCTCTTCTTCTCCCCCACCCCTCTCCTCTCACCTCCCCCTCTTCCCCTCTCCCTCCCCTTCCTCCACCCCTCTCTACCCCCTCCCCACCCTTCACCTCCCCCCTCTACCACCCCTCCCCTCCTACCCCTGTCTCCTCCTTTACCCTCCCCGCTCTCTTCCCCTCCCCATCTTCATCCCCCTCTCTCTTCCTCCCCCTCCCTCTCCCCCCCCACTCTCTCCCCATCTCCCCCCACTCTCTCCCCTCCCCACTCTCTCCCCATCTCCCCTCCCCACTCTCCCCCTCCTCCCCCACCCTGACTCCTCTCCCCTCCCCTTACCCCTCTCTACCCCCTCACCCACCCACCCACCCCCTCCCCCACTCTACCACCCCCTTCCCCCTACCCCTGTCTCCTCCTTTACCCTCCCCGCTCTCCTCCCCTCTCCCATCCTCATCCCCCTTTCCCTTCCCCCTCTCCACTCTCTCTCCATCTCCCCCTCCCCACTCTCTCTCCATCTCCCCCTCCCCACTCTCTCCATCTCCTTCTCCCCTCTCCCCCCCCCTCCCCCCATCACCCACACATCCTCTCCTCCTCCCCTCCAACCCCCTCTCCCTGTGTCTCTTGCCCTTCTGTCTCTGCCCCTCTCTCTTTGTCTCGCCCTCACTCTCTACCTCACCCCCCCCCCCCCCCCCCCCCCCCCCCCCCCAAACACGCCTGTGAGTTGGTGGCTATGTGTCAGTGGATAGGGCGGTTATGGGGTACAAAGAGCAAATTAATAATATTAATATAATATCAAGGGGGTAGTTAGCATGTGTGCGGGGTGGTAGTTAGTGTGTGTCTAGTATACTTTAATTTCAGGTCATCCAAGTAGGATGCATCATATTTGTTTCAGAATGGTTAAATCTATAATAACTGAACGTTTCGTTCAGTTCTCTTAATTTTTATGAAAATTATGGGCTTTTATGTCAATTGACTGTCCTCAATCACAGCTTTTGTGTTAAGTTAATGGAAAAGCAATGGGGAACAAGATGCTAATTTCTGAGTATGAAAATGATCATAACTTTCTTAATACTGAAGATATGAAAGTAAATTAGGTATCAAATTAAAGTTTGTTTTATGCTTTATCTGATGGGATAAATTACAAGCTTTATTTTTACATCTCAACATTTTGTAACATCCCTACACACTAGGAACAATTGACAATTTTATAAAATCCAATTAACCTACAAACTTGCACGCCTTCAGAGTGTGGTCAGAAACTGGAGTGCTTGGAGAAAACCGATGTGGTCAAAGGTAGACAGAGAATGTACAGATGGCACCTGTGGTCAGGATTGAATCTGGGTCACTGGTGCAGTAAAGAGCCTCTCCCACTGCGGCGACCTAATTTGCGAGTTTAGAAGAGTTTGTGCTCGACTCCCGACACGAGGTCCTAGGAGGTCACTGTAAAGGGGCTGACCCACCTGGGCAACCTAATCCGCGAGTTAAGAAAAGTGTCTTCACCGATGACGGTCGATCCAGCTCAAGGTTTTTCAGGCGAGTGCCCTCGAGCTTGAAGGTCGAAGACAGTCGCTGAAAAGTTGCGTTAGTCGGACAGGCCCTTAAAGCGGCAACTCTACTGCTGCCCTTTGTGTAGAGTTCTGGTCGCCTCTGATAGGAAGGATGTGGAAACTATGGCGAGAATGCAGAATGGCTCACAAGAATTCTGCCGGGATTAGAGGGTATTAGATATGAGGAGAGGTTAGATTGTTTTTCCTGGAGGGTCAGAGGTGGAGGGTAGATCTGAAATAGAATTTTAAATTATGAGAGGCCTAGAAATTGGTCACTTTAAGGTGAAAGGGGCAAAGTTTAAATGAGGGTACACAAAAGCTGGAGAAACTCAGCGGGTGCAGCAGCATCTAAGGAGCGAAGGAGATAGGCGACGTTTCGGGTCGAGACCCTTCTTCAGACCCGTCTGAAGAAGGGTCTCGACCCGAAACGTCGCTATCTCCTTCGCTCTTAGATGCTGCACCCGCTGAGTTTCTCCAGCTTTTTGTGTACCCTCGATTCTCCAGCATCTGCAGTTCCTTCTTTAAAAGTTTAAATGAGATGTGTTGGGCAAGGCTATTTTACACAAAAGTGGTGGGTGCCTGGATCGCAGTGTAAGGAGTGGTGGTGGAGGCAGATATGATAGTGGTGTTTGAGGCTTTTAGTTATGCACATGGATATGCAGGGAATGGAAGGATGTGGAACACGTGCAGCCAAACGAGCTTGGTTTTGCTTGACGTCATACTCGACACAGACATTGTGAGCTGATGGGTTTTTTCCTGTGCTGTACTGTGCTATGTTGTATGATTTTTTACAGATACACCACGGAAATAGGCCCTAAGGCCCACCAAGACCGCGCCGATCATCGATCACCCATGCACTAGTTCTGCGGCCTACACACCAGGGGCAATTTACAGTGATCACCCCGTACAGTAGCACTAACCTACACACTACGGACAATTTACAATAGCCAATTAACCTACAAACCTGTACGTCTGCAATGTGGGAGGAAACCTGAGCACCCCTAGAAAATCTACATGGTCACAGGAAGAACATACAAACTCCATACAGACAGCACCCCTTGTTAGGATCGAACCCGGGTCTCTGGAGCAGTGAGGCAGTAGCTGTACCATTGCAACACTGTGCCGTCCAATTTCTGTGTTCTATGTTCTATGTATCTAAATAAAGTGCATCATGACACCTTTTATTGTTACTTTTGATAGTACATGGACCCTTAGTTTAACATCTCACTAAAAGTTGGCGCCGCTGACTGTGCAGCAGTCCTCCAGTACTGGACACCATCGTACTTTGTGCTCAAATCCATAAGTTCTGTTTGAAGAAGGGTCTCGACTCGAATCGTCACCCATTCCTTCTCTCCAGTGATGCTGCCTGTCACGCTGAGTTACTCCAGCATTTTGTGTCATCTTTCAATTTAAACCAGCATTTGCAGTTCTTTCCTACACATGTGACTCTTTGGGATGGAACCCTTCTCCAGACATGAAAGATCAAGAAGGCTGGAACAATAGGCCAGCAACAAATGACCTCCGAAAGGGTGGAGTCCATAATGGCCCATTGTTGTTGGATGCTAATGACAGGGATACAAGAACGCAGACCCGCGGCACTAGCAGAATGACTAGTAATCATGTATGGTATTTCCGCTGACAATATACTAAGTAAATTAAACTAAACCAAACTATTTGTGCCTTATCTAATAATTAAATGGGTAACCCTATACCATTAAGCAAAGATTCCTGGTTCTAGATTCTCACACAGAGGAACCATCCTTCCTATTTCCACCCTTTCAATACTTTCAGGATGGCATCCTCAAGATCCTACAGGGGATAATCCATGTTGGTTGATTCTACTATGAATCTTATAGCCATCCCACCTGTGGAATTGTGCATCGTGCTTTGGTTGCATCATAGAATCAAAGTGGAATGAGTAAATATGAAGTTACCTCCAGCTGTGAATAGATTCTGCACCTTCATGCAACCATAAGTTTGTAAGGCATAGGGGCAAAATTGGGCCATTCAGCCCATTGAGTCTAATCATGGCTAATTTATATTTTCCTCTAAACCCCATTCTTCTGCCTTCACCCCATAACCAGTGCGGCGGCACGACTCAAATTGCAGCGGCCCCTACAGCCTGTCTGTCTTTTTTAATTTTTTTGTCTAGTTAAATGTAGTTGTTCGTGTTTTATTTGTACTGTTTCTAACTGTGTATATGTGGGGGGTGGGGGGGAAGGGGAAAACTTTTAAAATCTCTTCCCTGCACGGGAGACCCGACTTTTTCCCTGTCGCGTCTCCATTGTCATTGGGGCCTAGTACCGTGGAACGGCCTCCAACCGGGATGACCTGGGGGCTCCAGTCACGGAGCCTGCGGAGCTGCGGACTTACCACCGTGGGGCTGGCCGGCCTCGGACCGTGGGGAGCGGTGATGCCTCGCTGCTGCGGCCCGACTCCGGAGCTCCAGCTCCAGCTGCAGATTATTGCCGGTGGTCTGTCGGGATATCGGGAGCTTGCGGGTCCGGGTGAGAAACCGCTTTGCGGAGCTCCCGCAACGCAACTTGTCCCACCCGTGTCGCGGGGTTGGAACGACCCGGAGCGGGGCCGTACATCGCCTGGTGCGGCTTTAATGGCTGCGGGACATTCCAGCGCCCACCGGGGGCTCCAACTTTGTGACTTTTGGGCCTAGAGCGGGGCCGTACATCGCCAGGCGTGGCCTCATTGGCCGTGGGACTTAACATCACCCTCCTGGGGCTTCGACGTCGGGAGAGAAATGGTGCAGGGGAGAGAAAAGACTTTGCCTTCCAACACAGTGAGGAGGAGATTCACAGTGATGGATGTTTGTGTAAATTGAATTGTTTGTGTGTTTTGTAGAAATTGTTTTGTTTGTATGGCTGTAGAAACGGAGTTTCGTTTGAGCCTCTCTGAGGTTCGAATGACAAGTAATAAAATCTAATCTAATCTAATCTTGATGCTCTTACTAATCAAGAACCTATCATTCTCTGTTTCAAAAATACTCAAAACTTGGTCATCACCGCTGTCTGTATCAATGAATTCCTCAGATTCACCACCCTCTGGCTCAAGATATTATTCCCCTTTCCTGCTGTCCCCATGACATAAAGCTTTTCTTCCATCGCCTCCGCTTCCGCACCTTCTTCTTTGGGAAGGAGTCCTTATTACCCAATGACTCCCTCACCTGTCTCCAATATTCCTCCTTCCCTTGGACTCCCCACCACCTTCCTCCCTTGCTCCCTTCCTGCACCCTTGTTTAACCTGTTCCACGGTTTAACAAATTACACCCCTCTTGAGATCACGGATTCCCTCACCAACAATGGATCTACCAGGGCACCATCCTGCCTGAGACCATTTGTCACCGGTCTTGATTGGTCCTGGTATTTTTTCGCTTCCAGCTCTACACTCCCCACCCCCTACTTTCAGTCTGAAGAAGGGCCCCGGCCCAAAACGTCGCCCATCCTTTCTCTCCAGAGATGTTGCCTGACCCATTGAGTTACCCCAGCACTTTGCTTTCTTTCTTTGGTTTACAATCAGCATCTCCGTTTCTTTGTTCCTCCATTCTAAACCACATTGGCTTGAGGTGTGTTGACATGGTATTGTCAATGCAGCACTTTGTGTCTATGTAGGGCATTCTGGGTTATAATCTGCCCTTTCAAGCAGAATCATTAAGGTCAATGTTTGTATATACAGGCAGTATTTGATCCAATTCCCTTTTAATAATTCCAGTTTACCACAAGTCAAATAACCGAATGGGAATTTTAAAAATTATTTATCTTTACGAAGGGAGTTCTTCACAGAGTGTTGAATCTCAAGAGACTTTCCTGTGTCCTTTATTCTAATATATATATATATATATATATATGAAGCCCAAACAGCAATGACATTTTCTTTGATTACACAATAATGAAATTCCAGTGTAAGTTTTGGTTGTGACTTAATTTTCTTCAAGTATTATGGACACTATCGGCCCTAAGGTGGTAATTACCAAACTAAGCACAGAAGTAGAGGATAATGAGAATCTCCCAGATTACAATGACTACAATGTCCAAACAAAATGAAATTTATTTTCAGTCTTCGATTAGTAAGTGTGACCTTATACGATTTAAAAAGTATATATTTGTGGTATTTTCTGTGTCTTAATTATCTTGCCTGCCGTGATGCTTCAGAATCTTCCTACTGTACATTTTGAATGTTTGCAAGAATGTTCACTACAATGTTTAATATGTTTTTTTTTAATTAAAACATTTGTATTTATTTAAATGAAGCAAGATATATTAGTCTGAACTTATTTCTGTTTTGGGAAGTTGTTAATGGGGAATTTGACAGAAGGTGTTAATGGTAGGGAAGGGATTGCCGATTCAAAGAGTCATACAGCACGGAAACAAGCCCTTCGGTCCAGCTTGTCCATGCTGACCAAGATGCCCATCCAAGCTAGTCCCATTTGCCTGCGTTTGGTCCATATCACACTAAGCCTTTCCTATTCATGTACCCGTCCAAGTGTCTTTTAAATACTGTTATAATAACTACCTCCTCTGGTAGCACGTTTGATATACCCACCACCCTCTGAGTGTAAACGGTGCCCATCAAAAATTAGTATTAAATCTTGTCCCTCTCAGCTTTAACATATGCTCTCTGGTCTTGATTCCCCTCCTCTGGGTAAAAGACTGTGCATTTACCCTATCTATTTCCCCACATGATTTAATACATGTCTATAAGATTACCCCTTGCATTCGATGGAATAAAGTCCCTGCCTGCACAAACTCTCCCTATATCTCAGACCATCAATTCTTGGCAACACCCTCATTAAAAACTCCATGCTTAGCACATGATATTGTCCTTCGAAAGTAATGCAGAGTCCGGATTACCTAAAGGCTACCTGCAAATAGGCACAGGTTTAATAATATCAAAAGATAGAGATTAAAAACATACCATTTTGAGGCAGTGGAAGTGATTCCATTCTCAAAACACAAAGTGCTGGTGTAACTCAACCGGTCAGGCAGCATCTGGGAAGGGATTGGATAGAGGATATTTTAGAAACATAGAAACATAGAAAATAGGTGCAGGAGTAGGCCATTCTGCCCTTCGAGTCAGCACCGCCATTTAATATGATCATGGCTGATCATCCAACTCAGTATCCTGTACCTGCCTTCTCTCTATACCCCCTGATCCCTTTAGCCCCAAGGGCCACATCTAACTTCCTCTTAAATATAGCCAATGAACTGGCCTCAACTACCTTCTGTGGCAGAGAATTCCACAGATTAACCACTCTCTGTGTGAAAAATGATTTTCTCATCTCCGTCCTAAAAGACTTCCCCCTTATCCTTAAACTGTGACCCCTTGTTCTGGAGTTCCCCAACTGTGGAAACAATCTTCCTGCATTTAGCCTGTCTAATCCCTTAAGAATTTTGTAAGTCTCTATAAGATCCCCCCTCAATCTTCTAAATTCCAGCGAGTACAAGCCGAGTCTATCCAGTCTTTCTTCATATGGAAGTCCTGCTATCCCAGGAATCAGTCTGGTGAACCTTCTCTGTACTCCCTCTATGGCAAGAATGTCTTTCCTCAGATTAGGAGACCAAAACTGTACACAATACTCCAGGAGTGGCCTCACCAAGACCCTGTACAACTGCAGTAGAACCTCCCTGCTCTTGTACTCAAATCCTTTGGCTATGAATGCCAACATACCATTCGTTTTCTTCATGCCTGCTGCACCTGCATGCCTACTTTCAATGACTGGTGTACCATCGCAACCAGGTCTCGTTGCATCACCCCTTTTCCTAATCGGCCACCATTCAGATAATAGTCTACCCTCCTGTTTTTGTCGCCAAAGTGGATAACCTCACATTTATCCACATTATACTGCATCTGCCATGCATTTGCCCACTCACCCAACCTATCCAAGTCACCTTGCAGCCTCCTAGCATCCTCCACACAGCTAACACTGCCCCCCAGCCTCGTGTCATCCGCAAACTTGGAGATGTTGCATTCAATTCCCTCATCCAGATTATTAATATATATTGTAAATAGCTGGGGTCTCAGCACTGAGCCTTGCGTTACCCCACTAGTCATTGCCTGCCATTCTGAAAATGGCCCGTTTACTCCTACTCTTTCCTTCCTGTCTGCCAGCCAGTTCTTTATCCACATCAATACTGAACCCCCAATATTGTGTGCTTTAAGTTTGTATACTAAACTCTTATGTGGGACCTTGTCAAAAGCCTTCTGAAAGTCCAGATATAACACATCCAGTTTCTCCCTTATCCACTCTACTACTTACATCCTCAAAAAATTCTATAAGATTCGTCAGACATGATTTAATTTTCATAAATCCATGCTGACTTTGTCCAATGATTTCACCACTTTCCAAATGTGCTGCTATCCCATCTTTAATAACTGACTCTAGCAGTTTCCCCACTACCGATGTTAGACTAACTGGTCTGTAATTCCCTGTTTTCTCTTCCCCTCCATTTTAAAAAGTGGGGTTACATTAGCTACCCTCCAATCCTCAGGAACTACTCCAGAATCTAAAGAGTTTTGAAAAACTATAACGAACATTGACTATATCTGGGGCTATTTCCATAATTACTCTGGGATGCAGCCTATCTGGCCCTGGGGATTTATCGGCCTTTAATCCATTCAGTTTACCTAACACCACTTCCCGGCTAACCTGGATTTCACTCAGTTCCTCCATCTCATTTGACCCCCGGTCCCCTGCTATTTCCGGCAGATTACTTATGTCTTCCTTAGTGAAGACAGAACCAAAGTAGTTATTCAATTGGTCTGCCATGTCCTTGTTCCCCATGAACAATTCACCAGTTTCTGACTGCAAGGGACCTACATTTGTTTTAACTAACCTTTTTCTCTTCACATATCTATACAAATTTTTGCAGTCAGTTTTTATGTTCCCTGCCAGTTTTCTTTCATAATCTATTTCCCCTTTCCTAATTAAGCACTTTGTCCTCCTCTGCTGGACTCTGAATTTCTCCCAGTCCTCTGGTAGGCTGCTTTTTCTGGCTAATTTGTATGCTTCATCATTTGTTTTGATACTATCCCTGATTTCCCTTGTTATCCACAGATGCACTACCTTTCCTGATTTATTCTTTTGCCAAACTGGGATGAACAATTGTTGTAGTTCATCCATGCAGTCTTTAAATGCCGTCCATTGCATATCCACCGTCAACCCTTTAAGAATCACTTGCTAGTCTATCTTGGCAACTTCACGTCTCATACCCTCAAAGTTAACTTTCTTTAAGTTCAGAACCCTTGATTCTGAATTAACAATGTCACTCTCCATCCTAATGAAGAACTCAACCATATTATGGTCACTCTTGCCCAAGGGGCCACGCACAACAAGATTGCTAACTAACTCTTCCTCATTACTCAATACCCAATCTAGAATAGCCTGCTCTCTCGTTGGCTCCTCTACATGTTAGCTTAGAAAACTATCCCGCATACATTCCAATAAATCAGCACCCCTGCCAATTTGATTCACCCAATCTATATGCAGATTGAAATCACCCATTATAACTGTTTTACCTTTGTTGCACGCATTTCTAATTTCATGTTTGATGCAATCTCCACTACTACTGTTAGGTGCCCTGTACACAACTCCCACTAGCATTTTCTGCCCTTTACTGTTTCGCAGTTCTACCCATATCGATACCACATCCTGCAAGCTAATCTCCTTCCTTTCTATTGCGTTCATCTCCTCTAACCGGCAACGCTACTCCACCTCCTTTTCCTTTCTGTCTATCCCTCCTGAATATTGAATATCCCTGGATGTTCAGCTCCCAGCCTTGGTCACCCTGGAGCCATGTCTCCGTGATCCCAACTATATCATATTCATTAATAACTATCAGCACATTCAACTCATCCACCTTACTACGAATGCTCCTTGCATTGAGACACAAAGCCTTCAGGCTTGTTTTACAACACTATTACCCCTTATACAATTTTACTTCGGAGTCACGTGAGTGACTACGTGAAGAATCCCGTACAGCCGTTCGTGCCTCATTACGTCAGGCGCTTTCGTGCAGACGACTGTGGAGCAGCGGTAAGTCTAAAAAAGCTCCAGGTAAGTGCTATTTCTTACCTGTTTTAGGTTTCCTTCAGGAACCTCCGGGGTTGTTGCGGGATGGTCGCGAGTGAACCAGCCTAGGGCTTTGAGGGGAAAATCCTGGTCCGACCGTGGGAGCGGGGAGCTGGCGAATGTCGGGTTTGCGATCGGAGTCACTGATAACGCTGTCAGTGACTCCACATGTTGGGTTCCCGGAGAGGGGATACCCGAGGATAGAGTGGTTCCAGACCGCAGTCGTCCCTTGGGGATGGGGCTTAATGGACCTGAACGGTCAGCCTGGGTTCCCGGTGGAGGGGAAACTCAAGTGTATGTGGTTCCCAGACCACAGTAGTCCCCAAGAAATGGGGTTTAATTCACGTAAATGAGTAGCCCGGGTGCCCAGGGATTGATTCCCGGGGAGGGGAAATTCACTTATGGGGTTCCCTAACTACAATAATCCCCAGGATATGGGGACAGCTGCCAAAATATTCAGAGTAATTAAGAAAGATTTGGTAGGTTCACCTCTGGGAATGAATTTAGAGAAACTCCTTTTGGCAGGAGGTGGATCAGTGGTAAAGTTTATGGCAATGGCAGCCTATGGCAGAGGCTGAGCCAGCAGCACCTTTGGGAAGGGCTGCATCATGGGAATGCCAAGTTATGGCAGTGCCAGCCTATTGGAGAGGCTGTGCCGGCAGTACCTTTGCTCATCTCTGCTCATGGGGATGCCAAGCTATGGCAGGCTAGCCTATTGGAGATGCTGTGCCAGCAGTACCTTTGCTCAGGACTGCTCATGGAGACGCCAAATCTACGGCAAATACTGGCCAATGGGAAAGGCCGCGCCAGCAGCACCTTTGTTCAGGACTGCTTTATGGGCGCCAGCGGTACCTTCTTCAGGGCTGCTTTATGGGAATAGCTGTTTAGTAGGGTATTCCCATTTACAGTGATCATGGGGGATGAGGGGTCATTGTTAGGATAAGGCAATAAAACAGAATCTGTTAAGTCTTAAACTATATTTGAGAAATTGGGCTCCTCCATCTAGCTAGATTAAGTCTATCAAATAGACTTGTAGGATGTTGGGATTCACTTTTAGGTATTCAATTGGCTGTTATGCCGGCCTGGGCAACATATGACAGTCAATAAACTCTGGTAACAGGTTTACTAGTTGTTAGATTAATTGTTAATAGTATAGATGTGATTCAGCTGTGCAAGTAAGACAACTTATCTTGTTAAATGGTTAACTATTAAGTGCCTTATAGGTCATTGTTAACACACCTTGTTTCTCCAGGTGAAATTAATAAATTCACAAGAATGGACAAACAGTATTCATTAGTGCTCCAGTTGTTGTTAAGTAAATCTTTAATTATATTACAAAATGGTGCTAATGGCCCTAAATAGGAAATTGTTTCAGTAGTGCTTTTTAGCAGGCCTGCTTAAGGTCTCCTTCATGTAGGAGGAGAGCATGCTGCGTCAGTATTATTCTGATGCTGGGGCCATGGCAAAGTCGGCGTATTGCTGAAGCTGCGCCAGCAGCACCTTGTATCAGGGCTGCTTAATGGCTCCCTCATGTAAGAGGAGAGCATGTGGGATCAGTATAGTCTAATGCTGAGTCTGAGGGTATAGCCATAGAGCATGCCCAAGGGATGCAGGGCATGTGCCCAGAGGTCTATGCCTGGCCAGAAAGTTACCATCCCAAACACATATGCAGTGAATACTGCTCTAAGGGGGACATTACAGTTGGCCGTCGAATCTTCTATTCAGGTAAGACCTTTCCATAGGCGAAACTTGGAGGACAAAGCACAAGCTATTGGAACGAGCAAGGTTTCATAGTTTTGGTGATTATGCACCCCACGTCTTTATTGGCAGTAAGCGGTTCACTGAAGTTGGTGGCAGTATGAAGGCTGGCCAGAGGTTCCACGCACTGTACCTGTGCTACTCTACAATTAAGGGACCACTTACAGCTTGGTAAGGTGTACACTTAGTTATACATTACAAATGATTGAGACATTATCAGCTAATTTGAGCAGTCTAATCATGTAAAATGGTCTGTTCTAGCTTTTCAAGCAGGTTAGAATTGCGCAGGTCCAGTAGAAGGACCAAGATTGTCTTACAAGACCGGTTCGGAAATCGGGCCGCAGTTGCTGTTTACGGCAGATACCAAGTTGCAAATGTCATCTCGAGTTTGGAGGTGGAGCAGATTTGAATGATTTGCAAAAAAAAAAATGTCTGTTGTGGGTATCAACTATCTATAGACCCTACGGGCATTGTATGGGTTAAAGAGTGATTGGACAAATGTGCATATTGTGATGCTCAGGTTGATACATTATGATGATGGCATATGTTAGTGACGAGGGTGCAATCAGTTAAAGACCCATGGAATGGTTACATGTCTTGTCACAGGAGAATCATCAAGTATAGGTTAATGGCAACACAGAATTGGTGTTAAATCACACTATATTGTGAAATTCTGGTTAATGGAACACCTAACATTGTTTCATGTTTGTTTCACTGTTTGCAAAATATGTGGCTTTCAAGTGGCGAAACAAACATTTTCGCTAAAAGGAGTAGGAAGGACTTTTATGGCTCCCTCCATTTTGTTTATCAATTGACGTTTCAAATAAAGTCATTAAGAGGCCGCTTAAGGTTCCTATTGAGTGATTATGCAAATTGATTCCTGATTTGTCGCGAATAATATAACCTTATTTGGTTATTTTAAACGTAATATGCTGGTTCAGCCTGAGGCTTGGGAAATCAGTAGTTGCATGATAAGCTCAAATTATGTTCTGCAGGTTTAATAAATTGCCCTAAGGTTTGGGTTGTTACATCTATCCTTCTATGTGTTCAAAGTGTTTGCATAGCACCAAACCGCAGAATTTTATTTTCTAGGAGTTTGTTATTCTTGTGTTCCATGGAAAATGTTATTGATTGCTAATGTTTCGAGTTCATGCTAAATGATCGTTTGTTAATTATGGAGTTATACGGCCATTAATTGGGTTATCAAGGGGTAGGATATCTTCAACATAGGTTCCAGGACCAATATAATGCCATATGCGATGTTGACATTTGTGAACACTATTTCACCAGGAGGCTGCAGCTATATCCTTAAATTTGGCTGGAGTTTATTAGGTAGTTATCCTTCTGGCACTGGTTTAGTGGGTCTGCATAGAGAGATGCATAGAGAGATGCATAGAGAGATGCATAGAGAGATGCATAGAGAGATGCATAGAGAGATGCATAGAGAGATGCATAGAGAGATGCATAGAGAGATGCATAGAGAGATGCATAGAGAGATGCATAGAGAGATGCATAGAGAGATGCATAGAGAGATGCATAGAGAGATGCATAGAGAGATGCATAGAGAGATGCATAGAGAGATGCATAGAGAGATGCATAGAGAGATGCATAGAGAGATGCATAGAGAGATGCATAGAGAGATGCATAGAGAGATGCATAGAGAGATGCATAGAGAGATGCATAGAGAGATGCATAGAGAGATGCATAGAGAGATGCATAGAGAGATGCATAGAGAGATGCATAGAGAGATGCATAGAGAGATGCATAGAGAGATGCATAGAGAGATGCATAGAGAGATGCATAGAGAGATGCATAGAGAGATGCATAGAGAGATGCATAGAGAGATGCATAGAGAGATGCAT
This sequence comes from Okamejei kenojei, assembly GCA_035221665.1. Classification (NCBI taxonomy): domain Eukaryota; kingdom Metazoa; phylum Chordata; class Chondrichthyes; order Rajiformes; family Rajidae; genus Okamejei; species Okamejei kenojei. The sequence goes on from CM069141.1 coordinate 53,025,349, forward strand.
AGAGAGATGCATAGAGAGATGCATAGAGAGATGCATAGAGAGATGCATAGAGAGATGCATAGAGAGATGCATAGAGAGATGCATAGAGAGATGCATAGAGAGATGCATAGAGAGATGCATAGAGAGATGCATAGAGAGATGCATAGATGCATAGAGAGATGGATGCATGCATAGATGCATAGATAGATGGATGCATGCATAGATGCATAGATAGATGGATGCATGCATAGATGCATAGATAGATGCATGCATGCACAGATAGATACATGCATGCATGGATAGATAGATGCATGCATAGATAGATGGATGCATGCACAGATAGATGCATAGATAGATAGATAGATGGATAGATAGATGGATGGATGGATGGATGGATGGATGGATGGATGGATGGATGGATGGATGGATGGATGGATAGATAGATGCATAGATAGATAGATAAATAAATATATAATTTGGGAGAACTTATTGTTCAGTCCATTCCAGATGAGAAAAACAGAGTTGTGTTATGTACTAATGGATTCTGATTCCAGATCTCATTACACTAGGGCTGCTACAACATCAGCAGCAAGGGTATTTATGTTCCGCTGGGTCGCATTGTTACGGCTGCAGCATGGTCTAACGTACGAATCTCCAAACATCTGTAATGACCCATTGCTGAACCAGGGTTATTTGTTAACTCTATTTATGTTCTGGTTATATTTTCCATCTGGGTGAGAGATGGAAATATTATTGTTTCATTTAAACAGCATCAGCATGTTTACATCTATGTTATGACTGTATGCATTATGAATATTGTCCCTTCATTTGTCAATGAAGCAGGTGTGGTTGTGTACACGGCATAAAATCACAGAGCTTTGAAGTCTTCACATGGTCACTCACGTGACTCCGAAGTAAAATAGTAAGATTAAACGAGAACTTACCAGTTTGAAGTTTGATCTTTATTTTATGAGGAGTCGAGTTGAGGGACTACGTGCCCTCCGCTCCCAGCCCTCATAGATCTCATCTGGTAGTTCTCGTCTTTGTTATCTTACCATTATACTTCAGTCATTATCTGTGATTTCACACCGTTGCTTTGAAGATTGACGCACGAACGGCTGTACGGGGTTCTTCACGTAGTCCCTCAACTCGACTCCTCATAAAATAAATATCAAACTTCAAACTGGTAAGTTCTCATTTAATCTTACTATTATGTTGAAAAGTGGCCCTTTTTGATTTTTGCCCTGAATGTTTCTGCCTACCACTTTTGCTTTTCACCTTGCTACCTATTGCTTCTACCCTCAATTTACACCCCCTCTGTCTCTCTGTTAATGCTCCAATCCCCCTGCCACATTAGTTTAAATCCTCCCTGACAGCACTAGCAAACACTCCCCCATTCCAGCCCAGGTGCTGACCGTCCTGTCTGTACTGGTTCCACCTCCCCCAGAACTGGTTCCAACGCCCGAGAAACTTGAATCCCTCCCCCTTGCACCACTTTTCAAGCCACGTATTCATCTGCAATATCCTCCAATTTCTACTCTGACTAGCACGTGTCACTGGTAGTAATCCAGAGATTATTATCCTTGAGGTCCTACTTTTAAGTTTATCTCCTAGCTTGCTAAATTCGCCTTGTAGGACCTCATCCCGCTTTTTACCTATATCGTTGGTGCCAATGTGCTCCACGACAGCTGGCTGTTCACCCTCCCCCTCCAGAATGTTCTGCAGCCGTTCAGTGACATCCCTGACCCTTGCACCAGGGAGCCAACATACCATCCCGGAGTCTCGTTTGTGGCCGCAGAAACGCCTATCTGTTCCCCTTACAATTGAATCCCCTATTACTATAGCCCTTGCACTCTTTTTTCTTCTCTCCTGTGCCACAGAGCCACCCATGGTACCATGAACTTGGCTACTGCTGCCTTCCCCTGGTGAGCCATCTCCCCCAACTGTATCCAAAATGGTATATCTTGGGTCGGGACCTACCTTCAGATTGATAGTGGTCATGGGGGAGAAAGCCAGTGAAGGGAGGTGGGGGTGGGACAAGGCCTGGTAAGTGATAGTTGGATACAGGTGAGCTACAGGCTGATTGGTAAAAGGGTGGACATCAGTGACAAATGCTAGAGATAAAAACAAGAGAAGAGTGTCATTTAAGGAGAGAAGAGGAGTGAAATGTAAACTGAGATGGAGGAATATGTGGAAGTGGGGAGGGGGAGGGGGAATGGGAGATATGGGTGCGCATTAGGGTGGTTGAATTTCACTGTACCTCAGTACATGTGATAATTAAGTACCATTGAGCCACTAATGTATTTCTAATGTGTATAATGGGAATATTAAGAAGTTGTTTTATATTTTCCAACTCATAATATAAATGCTTAGAATTAATTATTTATTGGATCAAAATGTTCAGAATAGAAAAATCTTCGTTACATTTATCTAGTTAAAAAAAATAATCAAAATTGCTTTAATGAATGAAGAGAAATCAAATGAAAATTCATTTTTTTTCTCTCTCGTTGCCAGAGTTCGCAAGTTAACGGCTTCACTGGGAGAATTATTGAATGAATGCTCCTATTGAATTTAGATTACGAACATAAATTATCCTCAAGCCACATTGTGCGTGCCCTCTACTATATTTTTTTCAAATGGCAGTGCGTTACAGTAATAGATGTTTAAAATTGTTCAATTTCAGCAAGTTTTCTACCATTGATAGTTGACTATAGATTATCCACTTGAAGCCTATGCTGTAATTCAAGTGAAATTCATCATTGAATTAGGTGTTGTGGCCGAAAGATATATTATTCAAACTGTTAGAATTAATTGTTCAGTACCGGTGGTAGACATTATTCGCCCAAATTCAATGAATACAAAATATTGATACTAAAATAATTGACATGTAGTCCAGTGGATTAAGAAGAATACCAGAATAAGAGTAGGATGGCATGGTGGGGCAGTGGTGGAATCAGAGAAGGGGTTTGGGAAGTCAACATCCAGTGCTTCATTTCGTGTCAATTGTCATAGAGTCGTAGAGTTGTACAACACATAAGCCTTTGGCCTACCACATCAATGCCAACCATGAAGCCAATCTAAAACATTGTTTGCTTACATTGGGCCTATATCCCTCTGCTGCATTCCTTTCCAAGTACCTATCCAGACTCCTTTTAGAGTTGCTACAACAGAAACCCCGGTTTGATCCTGACTATGGGTGCTGTCTGTACGGAGTTTGTACCTTCTCCCTGTGACAATGAGGGTTTTCTCTGGGCACTCCGTTTTCTCCCACACTCCAACGATGTACAGGTTTTCAGGCTAATTGGCTTTGGAAAAAAATTGGAAACTGTCCCTACTGTGCAGGATAGTGCTTGTGTACGGGGTGATCGCTGATCACATTGACTTAGTGGGCCAAAGGGCCTGTTTCTGTGTTCTATTTCTAAGTAAAAAGTCTAAAAAAAGAAATACCAAATTAATATCAAAATCTGGATTATCTATGAGGTCACCTGAACTGGATAAATGGAGCTAAATTGAACACCCCTGCCACTAAATTAGCCCTGTGGGTTATTCATTATCCCTCAAGAACATATTTAATAGGTTTTTTGATTCAATGATTGAGATACAGCATTGAAACAGACCCTTTGGCCCACAGAGTTTGCACCAGGAGCAGGGGGGAGTAACGTAGATGGGACATCTTGTTCGGCAAGGGCAAGTTGGGCTGAAGGGCCTGTTTCTGTGTTGGATGACTCTATGAATAATAGAGTGAAGAAGTGTGAGACAATTATTCCAGGTGCCTGGGCCAATAATTATCTCAATTACTATTGTTATTAAATTGCTGCTTGTGAGAACTTGCCACATGGATAAATCTTACTTCATAAAGCATGGAAATGGGTCTTTCAGTCTGAAGTCCCACTAACCATCACACCCACTTTACGCTCATCCAACGCTAATCCCATTTTATTCTCCCCATATTTCCATCAGCACTCCTCAAAGTCTACTACCCACATATATACCAGGGCCAATTTACAGTGACCGGGCCATGCTGTCATTTTACTCCTGCCATCAATAAGAGAGCACAGGAGCCAGCAAACTGTAGCGCCCAGGTTCAGGAACAGCTTCTGAGGAAGAGGATTTCTTGGAATGTATGCGGGATAGTTTTCTAAACGAACATGTAGAGGAACCAACGAGAGAGCAGGCTATTCTAGACTGGGTACTGAGTAATGAGGAAGGGTTAGTTAGCAGTCTTGTTGTGCGTAGCCCCTTGGACAAGAGTGACCATAATATGGTTGAGTTCATTAGGATGGAGTGACATTGTTAATTCAGAAACAAGGGTTCTGAACTTAAAGAAAGGTAACTTTGAGGGTATGAGACGTGAACTGGCCAAGATAGACTGGCAAGTGATTCTTAAACGGTGGATATGCAATGGAAGGCATTAAAAGACTGCATGGATGAACTACAACAATTGGTCATCCCAGTTTGGCAAAAGAATAAATCAGGGAAAGTAGTGCACCCGTGGATAACAAGGGAAATCAGGGATAGTATCAAAACAAAGATGAAGCATACAAATTAGCCAGAAAAAGCAGCCTACCAGAGGACTGGGAGAAATTCAGAGTCCAGCAGAGGAGGACAAAGTGCTTAATTAGGAAAGGGAAAAAAGATTATGAAAGAAAACAGGCAGGGAACATAAAAATGGACTGCAATTGTTTTTATAGATATGTGACGAGGAAAAGGTTAGTTAAAACAAATGTAGGTCCCTTGTCATCAGAAACTGGTGAATTGATCATGGGGAACAAGGACATGGCAGACCAATTGAATAACTACTTTGGTTCTGTCTTCACTAAGGAAGACAAAAATAATCTGCCGGAAATAGCAGGGGACCGGGGATCAAATGAGATGGAGGAACTGAGTGAAATCCAGGTTAGCTGGGAAGTGGTGTTAGGTAAATTGAATGGATTAAAGGCCGATAAATCCCCAGGGCCAGATAGGCTACATCCCAGAGTACTTAAGGAAGTAGCCCCAGAAATAGTGGATGCATTAGTGATAATTTTTCAAAACTCTTTAGATGCTGGAGTAGTTCCTGATGATTGGAGGGTAGCTAATGTAACCCCACTGTTTAAAAAGGGAGGGAGGGAGAAAACGGGGAATTACAGACCCGTTAGTCTAACATCGGTAGTGGGGAAAATGCTAGAGTCAGTTATTAACGATGGGATAGCAGCACATTTGGAAAGTGGTGAAATCATTGGACAAAGTCAGCATGGATTTATGAAAGGTAAATCATTTCTGAAGAATCTTATAGAATTTTTCGAGGATGTATCTAGTAGAGTGGATAAGGGAGAACCTGTGGATGTGTTATATCTGGACTTTCAGAAGGCTTTTGACAAGGTCCCACATAAGAGATTTGCTTAAAGCACACAGTATTGGGGGTTCAGTATTGATGTGGATAGAGAACTGGCTGGCAGACAGGAAGCAAAGAGTAGGAGTAAACAGGTCATTTTCAGAATGGCAGGCAATGACTAGTGGGGTGACTAGCAAGGCTCAGTGCTGGGCCCCCAGCTATTTACAATATATATTAATGATCTGGATGAGGGAATTGAATGCAACATCTCCAAGTTTGCGGATGACACAAAGCTGGGGGGCAGTGTTAGCTGTGAGGAGGATGCTAGGAGGCTGCAAGGTGACTTGGATAGGTTGGGTGAGTGGGTAAATGCATGGCAGATGCAGTATAATGTGGATAAATGTGAGGTTATCCACTTTGGCGGCAAAAACAGGAGGATAGACTATTATCTGAATGGTGGCCGATTAGGAAAAGGGGAGAGGCAACGAGACCTGGGTGTCATGGTACACCAGTCATTGAAAGTAGGCATGCAGGTGCAGCAGGCTGTGAAGAAAGCGAATGGTATGCTGGCATTCATAGCAAAAGGATTTGAGTACAAGTGCAGGGAGGTTCTACTGCAGTTGTACAGGATCTTGGTGAGGCCGCACCTGGAGTATTACGTACAGTTTTGGTCTCCTAATCTGAGGAAAGATATTCTTACCATGGAGGGAGTACAGAGAAGGTTCACCAGACTGCTTCCTGGGATGGCTGGACTTCCATATGAAGAACTCAGCTTGTACTCGCTGGAATTTAGGAGATTGAGGGGGGATCTTATAGAGACTTACAAAATTCTTAAGGAGTTGGACAGGCTAGATGCAGGAAGATTGTTCCCGATGTTGGGGAACTCCAGAACAAGGGGTCACAGTTTAAGGATGAGGGGGAAGTCTTTTAGGACCGAGATGAGAAGATCTTTTTTCACACAGAGAGTAGTGAGTCTATGGAATTCTCTGCCACAGAAGGTAGTTGAGGCCAGTCCATTGGCTATATTTAAGAGGGAGTTAGATGTGTCCCTTGTGGCTAAAGGGATCAGGGGGTATGGAGAGAAGGCAGGTACAGGATACTGAGTTGGATGATCAGCCATGATCATATTGAATGGCGGTTCTGGCTCGAAGGGCCGAATGCCCTACTCCTGCGCCTATTTTCCATGATTCTATGATTCTTCCAACCAACCATCAGGCTAGTAAACACCATGAACTCCATAAGCGACATGGTGGCGCAGCGGTAGAGTTGTTACCTTACAGCGCCTACAGCACCAGAGGCCCGGTTTCGATCCCAATTTCGAGTGCTGCCTGTATGTATTTTGTATGTCCTCCCCGTGACCACGTCCAAGATCTTCGGTTTCCTCCCACATTCTAAAGATGTACAGGTTGATTGGTTAGTTGCCCTGGTACGTGTAAAATTGTTGTTAGTGAGTGTAGAATAGTGTTAATGTGCAGGAATCGCTGGTTGGTGCGGACTCAGTGGACCGAAGGGCCTGTATCTAAATTAAACTAAACTAAAACTCCAACTAAACTCCGAACTACAAACTGCCTCATTTGCATTAGGGACTTTAGGCTTATTGTGTTTTTTAGCATTATATATATATTTTTTAATTTACTGAACGTTTTTTGTTTGTTCTTTGATATTATCCATTAGTTCAGTTCAGTCTAGAGATACAATGCAGAAACAGGCCTTTCTGGCCACCGGGTCTGCGCCAACCAGCGATCCCCAAACATTAACACTATCCTACACACACGAGGGACAACTTTTACATTTACCAAGCCAATTAACCTACAAACCTGTCCGTCTTTGGAGTGGGAGATAACCGAAGATTTCAGAGAAAGCCCACGCAGGTCACGGGGAAAACGTACAAACTGTGTACCGACAGCACCCTTGGTCTGGATCTCCGATACTGGATTCGCTGTAAGGCAACAACGCTACCACTGCGCCACCGTTGAGTACTGTATTTACAACTGTTGTGCTACTGTTGCAATTAAGTAGTTCATTGGTTTATTTCGAAATAAAGCTACACACCATGGTGATTGACCACTGATAGTGTCCATTCCCAATTCTTTGCTGACACATAATTAAGTGGATACTTTTAGTACAAGAGCACTAATAGACTTTCTAGAAGTATTTAACTGTTAAGATATATTTAATTTATTATGAAACAATTCCGCACATCGATATAATGAGCAAATTATTCAGTGCAGTTTTACAAAAGTAATTTTCACTTATTTAAATCGGGTTATTCAGAGGTGAGGCCTGAGTTTTAAATGCTTCTTCTCGTGATAGGTCCATTTTTAATTGTATTAATAGAATTTCACTGCTTCGGCTGCTTGGTATCAATGGTGATTCAATTGGTAACATTTAAAATCATAAAAATCTAAGCTGATGTGAACTGCCCAGATGAATTATTTCTTCTGTCCTCACCCTCCTCTCAACCAGCTTTCCTCCCCCCCGCCCCCCCCCGCCCCCCCCGCCCCCCCCCCCCCCGCATAGACAGCACCCATAGTCAAGGTCTCCACCGCTACGCTACCATGCCATTGTGACCCACTGAGGTATTGCAACATTTTGTATCTTAATATTTGTAAGCCGGCATCTGCAGTTTCTTGTTTCTACATGCTGAATTATGAGCTAATTGGCTTATTATTGTCTCAAAGGCCTCGGCCCGAAACATCACCTATTCCTTTTCTCCAGAAATGCCTCCTGTCCCGTTGAGTTAATACAGCTTTTTCTGTCTATCTTCATGCAGAGAGAGACATGGTCCAAGAGATGACAACATTGCTGTGCTGACATACACTCATATTTTATGTATTCAAGTGCAGATTTAAACCTACAAAGAGCTGATTTTGAAGTTGCCCCACACTTCAGAGAGCCCAGCTAATACTCAGCAGTCAATCAGAAAGAATAGCAATCTGACATCTTCAATTATCATCTGGTAATAAGGGCTACGTTTGACAATTGTTGAACTGTAGGATTATCAGAGCGGATATTTCCCATGGCTGAGCGATAAGGAACCATGCAGGAAGGGGGTGGAATTCATTTATATTGGTTAATAGAAGGATTAGCTGTGAATTGAGGGAGAATATGTTCAACGTAAAGAGAACTCACTCACTGAAAGGCAGACATCTCATTAAAAAAAAAAGCACTTGATATGCTGTCTCATTGAAGGTTATGCGATGTGAGCTATGAATTCTGTGTAAGCTTCAAAGCTCCATTTTGGATGGAGAGGACACGATAGGTCTAATGACCATGTTACATAAAAACATAGAAAATAGGTGCAGGAGGAGGAAGCCATTTGGCCCTTCAAGCAGCCATTCTGTGCTCTAAATTGAATTGATTGCCATGGATGGCTGTGTTGGCCAAGTCAATGGATATTTTCAAGGTGGAGATTGATATATTCTTGATTAGTACAGGTGGCAGAGGTTATGGGGAGAAGGCAAAATAATGGGGTTGAGAGGGAATAATAGATCAGCCACGATTGAATCATTGAGTAGACTTGATGGGATAAATGGCTGAATTCTGCTCCAATAACATAAACTTATAAACTTAAAAATATCTTACAAACTTCTCAAGATGCATCCCAGAAAGCATACAATCAGGTTGCATCTCCTCCAACCTCATCTACTGCATCCGCTGCACCAGATGCCAGATGATCTGTATCGGGTAGAGCAAGCGGAGGCTTGGCGATTGTTTCGCTGAACACCTCCGCTTGGTCCACAATAACCAACTCGACCTCCCGGTGGCTCAGCACTTCAACTACCCCTCCCATTCCATATCTGACCTCTCAAACCTGGGCCTCCTCCACGGCCAGAGTGAGCAACACCGCAAGTTGGAGGAACAGCACTTCATATTCCGCTTGGGGAGTCTGCATCCTCTGGGCTTGAACATTGAATTTTCTCAATTCTGTTAACCCTTGCTGTCTCCTCCCCTTCAGACCTCTCCCTCAGCCCTCGGGCCCTGGCATTCCCTCTCTCTCTATCTCTCTCCCCCACCCTAGCCGCACTAGCTTCTCATTTTCACACTACAAACAGCTTACAATGGCTTACTTGTTCCCTTTATCATCGATACTTTTTTTGCATATCTTTAATTCATTGTTCTTTATCTCTCCACATCACCATCTATATCTCTCGTTTCCCTGATCACTGACCAGTCTGAAGAAGGGTCTCGACCCAAAATGTCGCCTATCTCCTTCGCTCCTCAGATGCTGCTGCACCCGCTGAGTTTCTCCAGCCTTTTGTGCACCCCAGGTTGCATCTTAGCTGGGTTTGGCAAGTGCTCTGCCCAAGGCTACCATAAATTGCAGAGTAATTAATGTAGCCCAGTCCATCGCACACACCAGACTCCCCACCGCTGCCTCGGGAAAACTTTCGGCATAATCAAAAATCTTTCCCACCCAGGTCATTGCTTCTTCTGCCAACTTCCATCAGGCAGATGATACAGAAGCTTGAAAGTGCATACCACCAGACTCAGAAACAGCTTCTTCCCCTCTGTTAACAGGCTTCTGAATGATCCTTCCACAGCTAGGGTGCAATCAGATTCTCCTCTACCTCAATGTGAACATTAGACTTGGTCTCTGGAACTGGTGCGCTACAATGCTAAGAACTATATTCTGCACACTGCATCATCCCCTTTGCTTTGTCTATTGCACTTGACTTTGGGTTGATTGTATTTATGTATAATATTATCTGATCTAATTGGATAGCATGCAAAACAAAGCATTACACCATAACAGTGCACGTGGCAATAATGAACCTTACCTAAACCTATCTTCCTAAGCCCACCCCAATAGATAATTCTAATTTTTATTCCAAGGTGATAAATTCATGTTCATAATTCATAGGAGCAGAATTTAGGCCCTTTAATCGTGGTTGATCTATATTTCCCTCTCAACCCCATTCTCCTGCCTTCCTTTGTAACCTTTGACACCTTTACTTATCAAGTACCTGTCATAAGGTCATAATGTCATAAGTGATAGGAGCAGAATGAGGACATTTGCCCATCAAGTCTACTCCGCCATTCAATCATGGCTGATCTATTTCTCCCTCCTAACCCCATTCTCCTACCTTCTCCCTGTAACCCCTGACATCCGTCAATCTCCACTTTAAAATTCCACAATTACTTGGCCTCCACAGCCATCTGTGGCAATGGCTTCCACCGATTCACTCCTTCTGGCAGAATAATTTCCTCTTCATATCCTTTCTAAAGGTATGTCCTTTTATTCTCTAGTGGACACATCCTCTCTATCCAGGCCTTTCATTATACGGTATGTTTCTATGAGATCTCTCCTCATCCTTCTCAACTCCAATGAGTACAGGCCCAATGCCATCAAATGTTCATCATATTTTAACTCCATTGTTCCTAGGATCATTCTCGTTTACCTCCTCTGGACCCTCTCCAATGCCAGCACATCCTTCCTCAGATATGTGACACAAAACCAGCACTCCCATGTCCCTTTGTACATCCAATTTCTGAATCCTCTCCCCATTTATAAAAAAAACCTACGCCTTCATTCCTACCACCAACGTCCTTTGATCCTGACCTTGAGTGTCTGTGTGGCATTTGCACCTTCTCTCTGTGACCGAATGGGTTCCTCCATTGTGCTCTGGTTCCCTCCCACATCCCAAAGATGTGCGGGTTTTTGGTTAATTGGTCTCAGTAAATTCAGCAACTGGACTTGAAAGTGGCATAAAGTGGCATATGTAGTACTAGGACAAGATGGCTGAAGGGCCTGGTTTCATGCAGTGTCAAGCACAATCACAATCACACAATCACAATAATACTTTATTAGCCAAGTATGTTTTGCAACAGGAGGAATTTCATTTGCCAAGTCAGTCATACAAATAAAAAGCAACAGAACACACAAAACACATTTTAACATAAACATCCATATCAGAGAGTCTTCCACATTCCTCTCTGTGATGGAAGGCGAAAAAAGTTCAATCTCTTCCCTTTGCTCTCCTGCAGTGGTAGACCTCGACCCTTCCATTGTCGGGATTGTCTTGACTCCCGTAGCCGGTGGCAGGCCCTCCACGATCAGCTCCTGTATCGAGGAGATGTTAGCTCCCCCGTACCAGACGATCGAACCTCGCGCCGGGGGACGTTCCACGACGTTGGAACTTCCGACATCCACGGCCTCACCCGAGATGGCGAGCTCCCGATGTAAAGTCCGCAGGCAAGGGATCGACTCAGATGTAAGTCCACGTCCTGCTGTGTGTCCCAAGGTCAGTCCAAGGTGGCCTCCAGCTCCATTGATGGTAGGCCGCAGAGTGACCGGAGGCACGATCTGAAAATTAACTACATTGTGGTGGATGTTTATGTTAACTTTTATGTAGTTGTGTGTCTTGTTGCTTTTTTTTTGTATGGTTGTATGGTAATTTGCATATCACGGAACCTTAATTGGTACATGTGACAATAAAATACATTTGAAACCTTTAATCCCATTAATGTAATGACTTACCTACAATTAAAATGATTCAGCAGACTAGTCTACAGTCTAATAGCTAAATGAAATCTTCATTCAATCGTGTTAGTCCCATTGCTGTCTTTCTGCCATAGATGGGTATATTTATTGAAGAATTAAAAAGAATATTCCTCGCCAGGGAGTGGTTGGAATGTGAAACTTGCCTACCCTGCAACACAGGGAAGGGCTGATGCAAATAGTTTTGATGTATTTAATCTAAATGCTGGACAAAGGAATAGAAGCTTAAACGTTATTTTAGTTTTGTTTAGAGATCCAGCATGGAAACAGGCCCTACAGCCCACCGAGTCTGCGCCGACAAACAAATAACTGTACACTAGTTCAATCCTACACAAGGGTCAATTTACAGAAGCCAATTAACCTTCAAACTGGCATGTCTTTGAATTGTGGGAGGAAACCAGAACACCCAGAGGAAAGCCACGTGGTCGTAGGGAGAACATACAAACACCGCACAGACAGCAGCTGGAGTCAGGATTGAACCTGAGGGTCTGGCACTGAGGCAGCAACCCTACCGCTGCACCACTGCGGCACCCTAATTGTTGGAGCCAAATGATGTAGCTTAAGTTGAGTTGAGTGAGAAGCATTATCACAAGCTGGACAATTTGTCTGTACCTTTCCCATCAACTCTCTGTAATTCTACCAGTTGTATGTCCACATGAAAGCTAAGGAACTATTTTCTTTTTAACAAATAAGCATGCATGACTTGAATCCTGATCTTGTATCAAATTTGAAAAAAAAAATCATTTGTTGCTTTCCTGGGAGGATTAAAATTAAGTCTCCTTCTCCCCCAAAAATTCAAAATGGTCTGGAGCTTTATTAAGTTACAAAAAATATTTTGACTAATTTGAACTTTGAAATTCTTGTCAGAACTAGGAAAGCATTTTTAATAAATATTCTACATTATACCTCCATCTTTCTTCAACTAAATTTTATTAAAACATCTCTCAGATCTTCATGGAATACTTGACTTTGTAGTGAATGTATTATAATAAATTACAATAAATTGTGGTTCAAAAACAAAAAAACAGAACAATGCAGACTAGCTGCTGAATATTATTCACCATTTTAAAAAGAACTCTTAAGATGAACATCACGTGTTTAATTTTCTTTCTCATGTAGAGTAATGGCCTCCATAATGGTTCTTGATATTGCAAGTGGTTTTGCTTTGATTTGTTTAACAACTCGGGACTACACAAGTCACTCAACAGAAAGTGTTACAATTCCATTCTCTGAAGGCTTGTTTTTGTTCTTTGATTTGGCACTGAATCACAAGAATTAAGGACATGGTGATTCTTCACCGGCAATAGGCAAAGTAGTTTGTCTCCTTCATGGACAGGGTGCCTGAAGTCAATATTGATGTCACCCATAACACACAGGGCCAGCGGCAACCATTCTATTCTTCATTGCTATTGGTATCTCAGCTCCATTAAGGACAATGGTCTTCAAAATACATTACTTAGTCATAGAGTCATAGAGTGATACAGTGTGGAAGCCAGGTATTCGACCCAACTTTTACACAACAGCCAACATGTCCCAGCTACACTTGTCCCACCTACCTGTGTATGGTCCATATCCCTCCAAACCTACCCTATTCATGTGCATGTCTAACTGCTTCTTAAAGGTTGGGATAGTCCCAGCCTCAACTACCTCCTCTGGCAGCTTGTTCCATACAACCACCGCCGTTTGTGTGAAAAAGTTACCCCTCAGATTCCTATTAAATATTTTCCCTTCACCTTAAACATATGTCCACTGGTCCTCGATTCACCTACACTGGGCAAGAGACTCCTCTCATGATTTTATGCACCTCTATAAGATCATCCCTCATCCTCCTGCACTCCGGGGAATAAAGTCCCAGCCTACTCAACCTCTCCCTATAGCTCAGACCCTCTGGTCCTGGCAACATCCTCGTAAATCTTCTCTGTGCCGTTTCCAGCTTGACAACAACTTTCTTATAACATGGTGCCCAGAACTGAACACAATATTCTAAATGTGGTCCAACCAACATCCCATACAACTGCAACATGACCTCCCAACTTCTATACTGAAAGCTGCTATGCTGCTTGATTGATTGATCAAAATATACCGCATAGCAACAGGCCCTCAGCCCATCAGGTCCATGCTGACCATCGATCATCCTTTCACACTTGTTCTTATGGAACCTGACTATTGTATCCACTTCCTTTGGAGGTGGCATGGTGGCGCAGCACTAGAGTTGCTGCCTTATAGCACCACAGACTACAGGTGCTGTCTGTATGTTGTTTGTATGTTCTCCCAGTGATTGCATATGTTTTCTCCGGTGTTCCAGATTCCTTCCATATTCCAAAGAGGTACAAGTTTGTAGGTTATTTGGCTTCTGTAAATTATCGCTTGTATGTAGGACAGAACTTGTGTACGGATGATCATTAGTTGGTGTGGACTAGGTGGGCCGAAGGGCCTGTTTCCACACTGTGTCTCTAAATTAAACTAAACTGAACTACACATTAGGGAGACCAATTGACCAACAAACCAGCAAGTCTTTGAGATATAGTAGGAATCTGGATCATCCGGAGGAATTCCACACAGACAGCACCCGAGGTCAGGATCAAACCCAGGTCTTTAGCACAGTGACTTAGAAGGCTCTGCCAGCTATGCGACTTTGCCACCGTCTCACCCACTGTCGGTAGAACAACTAAGTGACATACTTGGTTGATGTCAATATTCTCTATGGAGTGGGGGCCGCTGAGAGCAGCACAGTGGCACAGATGCAGATTTGCTGTCTTACAGCGCAAAAGATCTGGGTTTGTTCCTGACGACTGGTGGTGCCTGTACGGAATTTGTATGTTCTCCCCGTGACTGCAAGAGTTTTCTCCAGATGCACAGGTTTTCCCAGATACTCCAATGATGTACAGGTTGTAGGTTAATCGGATTCGGCAAAAATTGTAAATTTTACTTAGTCTGTAGGATAATGTTCGTGTATGGCGATTGTTGGTCAGCTCACACTTGGTGTGCCGAAGGGACAGTTTCTGCACTGCATCTCTAAAAATAAAACTAAAGCTAAATCAACAATAGTTTAGTTTATTATTGTGTACTGATGTACAGTGAAAAACTTTAGGTGGCATGCTATCCAGTCAGTGAAAAGACTATTCACGATTACAATCAAGCCATCTTCAGTGTGTGGTTACAGGATAACGAGAACAGCGTTTAGTGCAGGATGAAGTCCAGTAAACGTTGATTAAAGATATTTCAAAGGTCTCCAATGAGGTGGATGGAAGGTCAGGACAGCTCTGTAGTAGGTGAGAGGATGGTTCAGTTGCCTGACAACAGCTGTGAAGAAACAGTCCCTGAACCTAGATGTTTACGAGGAAACTGCAGATGCTGGAAAATCGAAGCTAGACAAAATGCTGGAGAAACTCAGCGGATGAGGCAGCATCTATGGAGCGAAGGAAATAGGCAACGTTTTGGGTCGAGACCCTTCTTCAGACTGTTATCAGGCTAAATCCAGTCTGATACAAAAATATGGCACAGCTCATGTGCAGAAACAAACATATTTGGCCCAAAATGTTCTGGTCATTTTTTAAAAGGTTTTTGCTTCCCATAATTAGTCTGCTCTTCACTTGCCTGTGAAGATTCACCCTCTCCTCAACTCTTGGGATTTAGTCAAAATATTAGTTTTCTCATCTATA
The DNA here is from genome assembly GCA_035221665.1 of Okamejei kenojei. NCBI lineage: Eukaryota > Metazoa > Chordata > Chondrichthyes > Rajiformes > Rajidae > Okamejei > Okamejei kenojei. The sequence goes on from CM069141.1 coordinate 53,040,806, forward strand.
TGTACTTCAGAATCTAAATGCTATAAATACTGTGGAGTTTCTTCAGGGTTTCAGATATAATTAGAGTAATTAGGAGAGATATCTTAAGAATATGCCACACAGAGAGGTATAAATATCTCCAAGTAACATGAAGTTTTGAGAACAAGCATTGGTAAGTTATAGATTAACACAGTAAACCCTCGCTATAATGGACCTCGGGGTGCGGTTGTTGGCCGTTATGAGGATGTTGACTGCCATGAATAACAATGGAGGACCCGGAGTGGGGGGACCGCTGTAAGGGATGGTGGGAGAATAAAGGGGGATGTGAGGGGGGGCACTCTAGTTTTGGAATTCTCTTCCCTGGGGATAAGCCTGCTTTCGCTTATTTGTTTGCTCATTTTTTCTGGTGAAGGCAATGTGCACACGTCAGCCAGCCAACAGTCGCTTGTCTTTTTCTTTTTTTTTGCATTTTTCACTTTTTCACTTTTAGTTTAATTTTAATTTCAAGTTTCCGTGTACCTTGTTGTGTGTTATGACTAAGGAGCTGATTGTGGACTTTAGGAGGGCACAACATCCGAGGACGTACATACCATTGAAGATAAATGGGGATACTATGGATAGGGTAAGACTTTTTTTTTCACCCAGTTTTATTCCACCAGGGAGGTCTTACCTTCCACTATCTGCAACCTCCGGCAACCACCTTCAACTAGCATCGCAACCGGCTTCGACTAAAAAATTACCGATTTTTAAAACGGCGACCTATTTTTAGCCTTGGCCGGTTTGAATTTTTTAAATATTCGCCGGAACATAGAAGAAGCGGAAAACACTTTCGACCATTAGGGAGCCTGACAAAAAACTCCGGGAACCGCACGGAAACCTTGGGTGGGATGCATAGTCTTCAGAGGTTTCCGTTCGGGTTTCCTGAGTGGGACAGGGGCATAAGGCAAGGCAGCGCCTTTACCACCACAGGCAATTGAGGAAATTCAGAGTGTCTCTGAGAATCCTCCAATGCTCTACTCACCGGCTGTGGAAAGTATCTTGTCCGGAAACATCACAATTTGGTTTGGGAACTGCTCTGCCCAGGACAAGAAGGGTCAGCAGAGGGTAGTGCGTTCGGCTGAACGCACTTTGGGAACTACACTCACCCCCCTGCAGGAACTATACATCAGAAGGTGCAAATCCAGAGCCAACAAGATCATGGGGGATCCCTTCCACCCCTGCAACAGTCTGTTCCAGCTGCTACGGTCAGGCAAACTCCTCCATTGCCATGCTGTGAAAATGGAGAGCATGAAAAGGAGATTCTTCCCAGAAGACATTAGGACTGTAAACTCCTATCTCACCAGGGACTAACCTACTGTACTAATTTACTGTTGTGTTGTGTCTTTTTAAAATTGCTGTTTTTTTTCTTTTTTTTTCCTCCCACAAATATGTAATATGTGAATATGTGATTGTGTTCCATTCAGTTATGTAGTTGTTTTGCACAATCTGCATGCATTGCCACTTTTCATTTCACTGCACACCTCGTATGCATATGTGACGAATAAACTTGACTTGACTGTTGGCAGACCAATTTCCCTCCGGGGATGAATAATGTTCTATCGTATTATATCGTATCATTATAGCCGATTTTCCGCTATAATCGGTCGTGGGGGGGGGGGGGGGGGGGGGGGGGGGGGGGCGTAAATATGAACTAGTTTAACTCAAGGGCAGGTGAGAAGAAATATGGTGCCGGGGGAGGTCAGCGGTAGTGGGGGGGGGGAGAGGTGGGAGAGGCGGAGGGTTCAACCTGCAGGAATTCAAAAGCCGGGGAGCTGCAGAGACACTTCAGAGATCCCAGGTGCACCAGGGAGGGGCCACTTACTCACTCCACCTTCATGCTGTTCATTCTCTCCGCTCCAGGGAGCACGATATGTGTCACCAGCATTTAAGAGTCTTTTTGAAAGCATGTGGATATGCAGGGATTGGATGGATATGGATCATGTGCAAGCAGATGAGATTAGTTTATATTGGCATTCTGTAGAACCAAGAAACTGCAGATGTTGGTTTACACAAAAGGGACACAAAGTGTACTGGAGTAACTCAATGGGTCAAGCAGCATGTCTGGAGAACATGGATAGGTAATGTTTCAAGTCTGAAGAAGGGTCCTGACTTGATATGTCACCTATCCATGTTTTCCAGAGATGTTGACTGACCCGCTTAGTTGCTCCAGCACTTTGTATCCTATCTTAGCATTATGTTTGGCTCAATTATTGTGGACTAGAGGGATTGTTCTTTGCTGTTTTATGTTCTATTCATCAAGTTGCTCTGACAGGAGCAGTTTGGGATGGACTGCAAATGTTGGCCTTTGCAGCAGCACCCATATCCCCTGAATGATTTAGGGGGGTAAATGAGAATCAACCCTTTGTATTCAGCACTGTGTATTTCCAAAATCTGTTGAAGTACAATCTCTAACTAACTGCTACCAACATAATCAAGGACCAGTCTCAGCCAGGTCTCTTCTCCCCTTTTCCATCAGGCTGGAGGTGCAGAAGTTTGAAAACGCATTCAGCGACAGTTTCTTCCCAGCTGTTATCAGGCAACTGAATGGTCCTCTAATCAGTTAGAGTGCGGTCCTGACTTCCCATCTTCCATCATTTAACTATCTTTAATCAGACTTTATAGGATCAATATTATATCTTTGCATTAAATTTTGTACCCTTTATCCTTTATCTGTACATTGTGGACTGCTTGATTGTATTCATGAGTAGTCTTTATCTGGCCGAATAGCACACAAACAAAAGCCTTTTGTTGTACTTGGTACATGTGATAATAATAAAGTAAACTTAACTAAACTTTTATAGGACATCAATGTTATATCATTAGTTCATAAGTTCACAAGTTCATAAGTTATAGGAGCAGAATTAGGCCATTCGAAAGTCCATGCAATTATGGCTGATCTATATTTCCCTCTCAACCCCATTCTCCTGCCTTCTCCCCATAACCCCTGCACCTGTACTAATCAAGAATGTATCAAGCTCCACCTTAAAAATATCAATTGACGGCCTCCACAGCGTTCTGTGGCAATGAATTCCACAGATTCACCATCCTCTGACTACAGAAATTCCTCCTCATCTCCGTTCCAAAGATACGTCCTTTTATTCTGAGGCTTTGTCTCTGGTTCTAGATTCACCCACCAGTGGCAACATCCTCTCCACATCCACTCTATCCATGTCTTTCACTAATCGGTCAGTTCCAATTAGGTCCCCCATCATCCTTCAAATCTCCAGCGAGCACAGGCCCAGTGCCTTCAAATGCTCATCGTATGTTAACCCAGATGTGTCATATATTTGCAATAAATGTTGTCCTCTTTCTCCTTTATCTGTGCACTTATGTGTAGTCTTTTCTTTGACAGGTTTCCATGCAAAAAAAAAAGCTTTTCACTGTATCTTGGTACACATTACAATAATATACTGAACCAAACTAACTGCCTTGAAGTTAAGCCAAGTACATAGGTGGTGATTTTGGGATCCTCATCAGAAAAATATTGTAATAACATTTTCTAGTGAGGAGTGAATATTATCATCGATCGGTCTGGAGAAATCTCAGCGATACCATCAGTGATGAGTGTTGAGCTGAAGCACTTTTATGGAGTGAGTTTGCAAAGTCTTCGATATCCAGGAGTGTGTTACAACTCTGAATGTGTTTCTTTACAGTTTAATATTGCCTTTCTTCTTGGAGTGTGTCCAATGGAGAATTGTCAGCAATGTGTGTAGCATCTGCTATTAAATTTAACTATCATCACTGCAGCCACTGTGCCATCTGTAGTCGGGTTAAATGAGGTCATCAGACATTAAGTAGTAGACTTCACTGAGAATCTATATCCTTTTCTTACTGTGAACCTGTACATACAACAGGATAGTTCAGTACCCAGAGAGTAGGAGAAAATAAAACCAGGTTTCTGGCAAACAGCCACGGAGCACTTTTATTCAGAAGAACCGCAACACCACAAGCATCTTCAGTGACAGAAGAAAAACACAAATCAATACAGCGGTGCAGCAGTAGACTTGCTGCCTTACAGCACCAGAGACCTGGGTTTGATCCTGACTATGGGAGCTGTTTGTATGGAGTTTTTCCATTTCCCCCCATGACGTGCATGGGTTTTCTCTGGGAGTTCTGGTTCCCTCCCACACTCCAGGTTTGTAGGTTAATTGGCCTGGTGAGAATTGTAAATTGCTCCTAGTGTGTGTAGGATATTGTTAGTGTATGGAGTCAGGACTCAGATTCCATGTCGACCAACGATCACCCCCTATGCTAACACTAACCTGCACTGGGGAAAATTTACAATTTTAATGAAGCCAATTAACCGACAAACCTGTACATCTTTGGAATATGGGAGGAAACTGGAGCACCCGGAGAAAACCCATGTGGTTACGGGGGAGGATGTACAAACTCCATACAGATAGCACTTGTAGTCAGGATCGCACCTGGGTCTCAGGTACTGTATGGCAGCAATTCTACCGCTGCACCACCGTGTCGCCCAGTTCCTTGTGTCTACTTATTAATTTTCTCAATATTTTATGCAATGGATATTTTGTTTAATGTTTCTTTTGCCTTAAATCTGTGTCCACATGTTAGAATATGTTCCACCGACAAAATGCAATTACTTGGCTAGATTAATCCAACAGCATCTCCCAGAAAGGGCAGTTAGATGGGAGCACCGTCGCACACAGGTTCTGTTTCTGGTAATGATGAGGAACTAAATGGCCATTCTTCGCTTGTTCTAAATCATGGAATTCACCCCTTTAAACACTGTAGGATTATCATCAGTTGAGGACAGCAGCAGTTCAAGAAGGTCACTAATTGCAAACTTCTCACTGGCAGTTAGGGATGGATAAGCAATAGTAATGGCATTGTAGAACCAATAGATAAAGATCACTGCAGATATTTCAAATTTATCTGGCTGGGATAGCTCTGGCAGTATAAAGAGCTGCCTAATGGATTAACATCAGCCCCAGACTGTTTACAAAAAAATTGAAACCAGCTTTGGCGTTTCTTCGGAAACTAAAACATATTGTCATGGCATATCTAGATGACATCTTATTGTGGGAATAGCCTTGGAATTGGCTAAATTGGCTGTCTCAGCAACCAAGCTCCTATTTCAAAAATTGGGGTTTATTATCCATCCAGACAAATCCAAGTTAAATGCCTTCTGTGATATTTGGGATTCACGATTGACTCTGTTCATATGTCTGTCACCTTGCCAAAGGACAAAGCAACAGACTATCGAGGCGTACAACAGCCTTGTTTGCATCAGTACACCATCTATTCGGCAAATAGCCAGGGTAATTGGGAAGCTCTTGGCTGCCTTTCCCAGCCACAATTTGGACCCTTGCATTACCAAAATCTACAAAGGGCCAAAACTGCAGCACTCAAAACACCATGCTGGCCATTTTAACAGACCAGCCAAAGTAAATTGGAATTACAATGGTGGATTGGCAATGTTTGACATTACTCTAAATCCCATCACAGTCACAAACCCTTCGGTTGTGTTACAAACTGACGCCAGCGCTCACGGCTGGGGAGCAACCAATACCTCCTCCAGTTGCGGCGGTAGATGGAATACACATGAGTTAACCTTACTTTCAGGGTATCAATCATCTAAAGATGTTGGGAGCATTTCGGACTTCGGGCTTACTGTTTCAGACATGCATCATCTGCATGTTCGCCTACAAATTGATAATACCACCGTGGTGACATACATTAATCATATGGGTGGAATTAAGTCGAAATCTTGTGATGAATTGATCAATACAATCTGGCACTGGTGCATAGAAAGAAACATTTGGATATCAACTACTTACCTTCCGGGTAAGCTCAATACAGTGGTGAACAACAGGTCACGGAAATTCAACGACAACACCGAATGGATGTTGGACCACCAGTTATTTACTGACATTATAGCTTGGTATGGAACACCAGATATCGATTGTTTTGCATCAAGACTTAATCACCAGATACCAACGTATGTTGCATGGGAATCAGACCCTGGGGCAGTAGCGATGGATGCATCTCGCTACACTGGGGGGGTGGGGGGGTGGATTGTTTTTCTATGCATTTTCCCACCCCTTTCTGCCTCATTAGTCGGGTCTTGCGAAAAATTCAACAAGACACAGCATCAGGTATTTTGGGAGTACCCGATTGGCCTACTCAGCCATGGTACCCCGTGGGACTCAACATGCTCGGAGCCATGGTTTCCGATCTACAAACGCCCAAGTTTGCTGGTACACCTGTGACAAGGGAAAGACATCCGTACCATGACCGAATGAACCCATTGGGTGCAAGATTTGGAAAAGACCTCTCCTGGAATTTGGGCTGTCGGACCGAACCATGAATATCATCATGGCATCATGCAGAGAGTCCACCAGGAAACAGTACCTCACCTATATCAAAAAATGGGAGGTATTTTGTACCAGGACAGACACAACTTACCACTATCACGGTTGTGCTGCAGTTCCTGGCAAGTCTACACTTCGATGAAGGCTTGAGTTATTATGCTATCAATTGCGCAAAAAGTGCCCTATCCTCATACCTGGGACAGGAGCTAGAACACTAATGAGGAGTATCTCACCCTCTGGTGTCAAAACTCACGAGGGGATTTTAACACAAATTTCCCCAGGCCTCAATATACCCGTACCTGGGATATTGGCATTGTCCTGACATATTCAGAGATTGGGCACCAGCCACGTCCCTCTCACTAACACATATAAAATAGTGATGCTGATGACACTTTTAACGGCGCAACGGGTCCAGTCTCTGCACAAACTAGACTGGACACCATGGTAACATCCCAAAATAAGGTAGCCTTTCACATTTATGAGTTACCTAAACAAAACAGGCCTGGGTCATCTGGCCTCAAATTGGAGTTCCTGGCTTATCCCGTAGGTAGATGCCTATGCATAGTGACCCACCTCCTACATTAACTAGAGGTCACCAAAAGTCTCAGGGGAACAGAAATGGGTCTATTGATAAGTTCAAACATGCTCATCACAGAGTACTGTGCAGACCATATCAAGATGGCTCAGGGTGGTGTTAGGTGCAGCAGGGGTGGACACAGATATTTTTAATCTCATTCCACCAGGGCTGCAGCTGCAGCGAGGATGATGGAAGTCCCTATGGGCCATGCCCTTGCAACGGCGGGTTGGTCTAATGAAACAACTTCCAGTGATTATAACAAACCTGTGGCCAAGCCTGAGATATTTACAGACACTATTTTAAGTTCTATATTATAATTTTTCCCGAAATTAGGGGTTATTATTATTATTGTTAAATAATACATTGTTTGTTTTTCAGCACTGTACAAGTCTGAAATACGTTAATATACTTCCTCCATTGGTTATTATGGCAGTGTGTGAGCATGGACTCATTTCCAGGGCATGAAATCACAGAGCTTTGAAGTCTTCATGGTCACTCACATGACTCTGAAGTAAAATAGTAAGATTATATGAGAACTTACCAGTTCTAAGTTTGATCCTTATTTTATGAGGAGTTACGATGAGGGATTTTGTGCCCTCCGCTCCCAACCCTCTATTATAAGATCAACTGGTATGTTAGTTCTCTTATCTTACTATCTTCAGTCAACGCTACTACCTGTGATTTCACATCGCTGCTTTGAAAAATGTCGCGTATGCGTGCTGGCGGGGTCTTCACGAAATCTCTCATCGTAACTCCTCATAAAATAAGGATCAAACTTTGAACTGGTAAGTTCTCATTTAATCTTACTATTCTAGCTAGAGACCTTTAAGTCAAATTTCCAATAGCAATATATGAGTCTGAAGAAGAGTCTCGACCCAAAATGGCATAGGCCATGGGCCAAGCCCTGAATTCTTTCATTCCAGGATCCACCTCTGGAAAGTACGTTACTCTACTTTTAAAGTCTTTTGAACATGCTGGTGTTAAAGGACAAGAATGTTCCCAAGTTCAACTTTTGGGCATTAGTGAGAAATTCATTTAAAATGGGGCAAAATTTCTTCCCTGGTTAAGCACGAGCAGAAGCCAACTCACACAGATGATGATGTCATAACTGACCAATCAAAAGCACTGTATAAAATAGGTCACAGGAATTGGCCAATCAGCTTCTCTGTGACAGCAGAGTGACAACATGGAGTGCTGAATGCACTTAGCACTTAGTACTCTAAAGATACTGACATAGTTCTTGTTCCTGAAGCACGTTGGGAAAAAATAATTGTGAGTGTGTACCAGTGGAAATATCTAAGACCCACAGAAGGGGAAATTGCTAAGAATGCTTTTGAAAAATTCCATTTGAGATTGGTTTTGGCACTAGAAATCCTTAATGTACCTCCAACATTATTGGGTTATCACCGTGCATGTTACATGTGTTTCACAGACAAATCTAAGATTGCGAGAGCCCAGAAGAAACAGGAAAGGGACAATCAGGCAAATGAGGGTAAGTGGATTTACAGAGAATATATTTTCCTTAATTACATCCTCTTACGTAAACAGTGTAGCCTGAAACAGTTTTTTAAATGCATGTTCCACACACCTGCAGGTTCTTAAGTACAGCCCCACATACTGAAATTTGTGTGGCCCAGTGAATCAATACCATGCCTGTCTCAGTCATGTCAGTGTCTGTTATACTTTTCTCTCTCTTTCTCTCTCTCTCTCTCTCTCTCTCTCTCTCTCTTTCTCTCTCTCTCACCCTTTTCACCCACTCTCTCAACAGCTTTGTTCAATTAGCAGCATAATGCAATTCAAGTGCTATGAAACCTAACTTTTAGCTTGGGGCCTTATGCTTCACACCCCCTCAAAAAAAAAGAATCCCAAATCATGATGCAGGGCCTAAGTAAAAAATGTAAGTCCTCTCTGCCATGACGTTGCCGTAATCATTCATGTCTTTTTTATCTAACCAAATTGATCCAGAGTTTAATTTATGTTCTATAGAATAGGTCTTATTTTTAGAGGTCTAGATCTAGGTTATTGGATGGAATTTCTTGCCTCGTAATATCATCACAAAGCGTGGACTGCAGTACTGGTACCTGTTATTGTCTTGGCATATTTGTGAAAGTTGACCCAACGATAGCAGCAATATATATTTTTCTTTTGTGGCACTGAATGGTTGGCAACCTGGGTAGAGACCGTATAACACTGCCTTACAATGCAGAGATTAGGAGCCTTATTTCCGATACCTCCAACTGTAATTGCTGACATTGAGGCATTCACATGTGAACTGTATGGCCAGAAAGGATGTAAAGATGTTAACAAAGCAAGATACAAGATGTTAAGGACTGGGAGTTACAATGAGAAGAGTTTGCCTCCAAACAAAGATACTCTGCATAAGCATATCCACCATGCAAATTACCAGGCTGCCATTTACAAGATGTGCCTCACAAGAAAACCGGACGTTCCATTTCCTGATAGCAATGGTTGGAAGAAAGAAGGAGACTCCCTTTTAATTGACTGGACAAGCCTTCCTCCAGCGCCAGCTAGCGTTTTGGAACTTGCACACTGCTCCTGCAAAAAGTCACAATATACGCAAGGACGATGCTCATGTTTACTCAACAAGCTACCATGCACTGACTGTGCACCTGTATACAGTGTGCAAACTTGTATGTCCCTGATGTCACCCGAGATGGAGATACAGATACTTTGGATGAAGAAGTGTAGTCGCCATTTATATTCACTAGTTCATTTTGAGAATTTGTTTATCATTGTCTCAAAAAGTTATGACTGTATATACGTTCCCCGCTTTTCAATACTTCTAGATAATCTAAGTACATGAGTAGGAACAGTGGACATGCAAATTTAAAATTTGGGCAACTGGAACTCCTATACAAAACATGCTCTTTGAAGTTAATAGCCATGTTTGTTACACTTTGTCACTTTTAACATTAATATGAAATCAAAACATTTGCATACATACTAGTAGTACCAACAACATTTACCCAAGGAAGGTCTAATTTGTCTGAAAGTATTAAATCACTGACTCAGTACAATGATCTTGGCTTATTTTTGAAAAGTGCTTATTTCAAACTTTATGTATTGGTATTATACACTTGTGTGACTTGATATTGAGACTGGTGGGTAAATGGCAGCAAAGGTTTTGTTGAGAAAATGTATGAGATGTATAACATTTGAAATGTGTGAATGGGTGGGGGGGTCATTTTGTTTTGTAAACGCATATCTAACATAGTCTTAGGTAATTTAAAGGTACATATGTCACCATTGCTAAGGAGAAATATGTCCTTAGCAACTAAATTTAACTTGTTCTTTGTTTTTGGTCGTTAATCCTTAAAGCCCAATTTTCGAATGTGGGTATGCTTGATATCCCCATTTTTGACATATCTAACATGTATAGGTACTTTCCAGAAGTGTATCACAAAATTCAAAAACTAAGCCCTAAATACTGCCTCAGGCCCATAGTCTAGTCACCCATTACTTCTCTCCAGAGATGCTGGCTGTCCCACTGAGTTACTCCAGCTGTTTGTGTCTATTTACAATATATTATTGAAATCTGATACTCCAAGTGACTCAAGAAAAATTGCAAGTGTGCTGCAGGAAGATGACTCCCTGAACAGATTACCTGTCCCACTTTGGTGATATTTTTCGGCTACTACAAGCGACTAGGCTGTCGCCATATGGTCGTGGGGTGACCCCTGTATGGTCGTGAGTAGTCTCCTCACGTCGCCTAAAGAGTCGTAACATTTTTCAGGTCGCCACTAGATTTTGAAATGTTCAAAACATTTTGGCGACTGTGGGCTTGACGAAGCTTGTCTTCTCTTGTCGTAGGTTGTCGCCAGGATGACGCAGGTTGTCGCCAGGTGATGTTGGTTGTCGCCGGGTGCTGACTTTGTTGTAATCCATTAGTGGCTACTTGCGTCAATCTACGTCAACTTTGGTCAGGTACCGGCGACTGAATTGTCTTCAGTTGTTACCGTCGGGGTCGTTGCTTGTCGCGGGTGGAGGTAGGTTGACTTTGGTTGTCGTAAGTTGTTGCCTGTGTGGTCGTAGGTTGTCGTAGGTGTGGTCATAGGTGGACATCCTAATGGGTCGCCAGTTTTCGTTAGCTTGCCGTAGCTGGACGTCGACTAGGTGGAAGGTTGTCCTAGTTTGTCGTAGACATTGTCATGGGGGGGGGGTCCAGTCGCCGCGTTTTCAGCGACATGCTACGACTGTGACAGTCGCCGGCAGTCGCCGAAAAAATTGCCTTAGTGGGACAGGCCCTTTACTCCCAGTGAAGGAAGTAGTTTATTTTCAAAAATACTCGCCCCTGTGCCCAGTTGAAGAACAACTTAATATGGGGAAAAAAATCATTTTGTTTCGCATTTCAACCCCACTGCATTTCAAATATTTTATGGTCCAAAAAAAGAAGTGTTAATCATATTTTATATGTAGCCAAACATCACCACCAATTAGCAACACCTCATAAATTGCAACCAGCTGAATGACCTATTAATTTGTTTCGAGGTATTAAATGTTGGTCGGGACTGCACGAGCATTCATTAAGAAAATCCCACGGGGGTCCTTAGATCCCTCTGAAGAAACACACTTTAAAACAATTGTTCAATATTACCATGCAAACAGCTAAAGCATTTGAATCATGACCTTCACCCTGTTGTTTTAATACCTTTGAAATAGTTCGCAGCTCCATTAAATTAGCAGACCAAGCAATCTGATGCCTGAAGATGGGTCTCGACCCTGTTCCTTTTCTCCAGAGATGTAGCCTGTCCCGCTGAGTTACTCCAGCATTATGTGTCTATTTTCGGTTTAAACCAGCATCTCCAGTTCCTTCCTGCACAATCTGATACTATTCGTTTGTTCAACAATAATTCATGGTCAAGCTATTCAGATATCAAATTGAATTTCACAACTGTTTTATTAACTCATTAAAAATTAAAATCTAGTTTCCATGTAATGGTTTTTAAAGTTGCAAGTTATCTGCCAAACCTGGCAACCAATCTGCATCTTTCCCTCTGAATGAATTAAAACTAAATATCCAGCTGCACTCTCAGAATACAACCTTTACTCAACACAGCAATGCTTCTTGAGTAAAACTAACCCTTAGTGTAAGTCTAATCTTCTTAATCTTTCACCAGTGAAGGGCTGAGTAAATGATTTCCATTCGGTCTTAAACTTCTATTCCTTTTCTCCAGATATGCTGTCTGACCCGCTGAGATGCCCCTGTCCCACTTAGGCGATTTTTTTAGGCGTCTACAGTTGACTAGGCTGTCGCCACATGGTCGCTGGGGTGTCACCTGTATGGTCGTGAGTAGTCTCCTCAGTCGCCCAAAGAATCGTAGCGTTTTTCTGGTCGTCGCTGGATTATGAAATGTTCGACTACGACTATGACAGTCGGCGACAGTTGGCTTGATGCCATTGAGCGTAGCCTGACATCTCCTGACGTAGGTACAGTCGTAGCTTGTCGCCAGGATGACGTACGTTGTGGCTGGTGCTGACTTTGGTGAATTCCATTAGCGACTACCTTGTTGCAGCTTGTCGCGGATGGACGTAGGTTGTCATAGGTGTGGTCGTAGGTGGACATCCTAATGGGTCAAAGGTTGTCGGTAGCTTGCCGTAGCTTGACGTCGACTAGGATGTAGGTTGTTGTAGACATTGTCAAAGATATTGTTGTAGAGGAGTCCAGTCACCGTTTTCTTGGCGACCTGCTACGACTATGACAGTCGGCGGTAGTCGGCAAAATAATTGCTTAAGTGGGACAGGCCCATCACACCAGCATTTTATCTTCGGTCTTACGGTCATGACTATTATGGGTGAGGTGTTAGAAGGTTAAAGTATGTGGAATCAGAACTTGATGTTCATACTCTGAAACCTGTGGGAAATACCGGTGATGAAGAAAAAGCCTGTTTACAGGAAGAGGGAAACGTGCTTCACAATTTTTGTGGAATTCTGTTTTACAACCAATTGCAATAATTAGCCCTAAGAGGCTCTAAAATTGGTTAACAAAACTGATGAGAAATAAATTATTTAATATCTCAAGCAGTCAATTCCTCCTTTAATTAAGTGGCATTGTACATTTATCAACCTGCTGAAGTGTAAAAACTGTTCGAGCGACAACAGTTTTTGCACTTATTTTCTTTAGATATGAAAATGCATCTCAAGCAAAATTTTTAAAAAATTTCACCGGCCTATGTTTTTGGATGTTGTGATTTATCTACCCAAAGAAAACTGATGGCTAGGAAGAGGTGCTATTGATCCAAGTAAGATATCATCGTGCTGAGAACATTCAGACAGTTTAATCAGTCAGCATCTTCAGTAGCACAAGAAGCTGGAACTTGACTGACAAAAGGACTGTCACTGAAATCCCCAGATCTACTGCAGGAGTAGTCTATCCAACTACCAGGTAACAACCACTTATATTTAACGAGGTGCTGTTAATGTAGAAAAGGGTTATCAGATGAAATGTTGACACTGAGCCAAACAAAGAGATTAAACCAAAGCTGGACAAAGATAAAAAGCTGGAATAAATCAGCAGGTCAGACAGCATCCCTGGAGAAAAGGAATAGGTGATGTTTTGGGCCGAGTCCCTGCTTCAGGATTAAACCAAAGACAGGTGATCAAAGATTCAATCAAAGGAAGATTTTAAGGAGGGATGTGAAGAAAGAAAGTGGCAAGACAGACCACCTCTGAAAACTATGGAGGCTGACAGTGAATCTATTCAGACCTCAGGTGCTGACTGTGCGGAGCGTGCACATTGTCTCGGTGGCTGCATGGGTTTCACCCAGCTCCATACAGCATGGAAACAGGCCTTTTGGCCCACCACGTCCATGCTGGCCAGCAATCACATGTGCACTAGTTATATTATCTAACTTTTGCATTCTACACAAGGGGCAATTTACAGAAGACAATTAACCAACAAACCTGCAGGTCTTTGGAATGTGGGAGGAAACCAGAGCACCCGAAGAAAACTCACGTGGTCACAGGGAGAACGTCCAAACTCCGTTCAGACAGCATCCGTAGTCAGGATTGAACCCAGGTCTCTGACGCTGTGAGGCAGCATCTCTACCGCTGTGCCACTGTGCCGCCCTGAATGCTTCAGGATGTAAGCAATGGTGGCTCACCTTTGAAAGAATCAGCTAACCAGATAACCTGTGGTTGACACCAACTGAGTGTAAAATTCTTGCTGAAATGCACTGGAGGATTATTAAGAATAACCAACAGGTTTGTGTAATGTCTTGAAGGATCCTGGTGATCCAGAAGAATTTATATCAGGATGTGAAAAAGTCAACCATTAGTAAATGTACACACAAGGAACTGCAGAAGCTGGAATTGCGCATGGTGCTGGAGGAACTCAGTGAGTCAGGATGCATCTTTTATTTTCTTTACTTTGGAGATACATCATGGAAACAGGCCCGTTGGGTCACCGTGTTCGCACCGACCAGTGATCAACCCGTACACTAGCACACACACTAGGGACAATTTACAATTGCCAGAAACCAATTAACCTACAAACCTGTACGTCTTTGGTGTGGGAGGAACCCGGAGCACCCGGAGGAAACTCACGCGGTCACAGGGAGAACGTAAAAACCCTGTACGGACAGCACTCGTAGTCAGAATCAAACCCGGGTCTCTGGTGCTGCAACCCTTCTGTTGTTTCACTGTGCCACCCATCTTTGGAGAACATGGATAGGCAACATTTTGGGTTGGGACCCTTCTTCAGGCTCAGTTGGTGATGGAGTCCATTTGTCGTCCAAGAAAGGTATGGGATGGGTGGGTCTATCTGGACTGAAAGATGCCTTTAAGTTAAGGCCATTAAACATGGATACCAAGTTTAACAGTTTGTGAGTCACTGGTGCAGACGTTTAATTCTCATTCCTGAACATTTACCAAAGTCCTTTCGCTGTTGCTGATGATTCCTTCCAATCACCCGATGCAATCTGCTTTGCATATCGCAGAGCATTTTGGAAGGTACTTCAGTTTGATCTGACTAGCAACAGCTCTTCTTCTGTACCTCAATGCAGCCTATTCATTTCCTGCTGTCTCTTAAAAATAGTTTGATCCATGCTTTCCGGTGGCAAATCTTTATTAAAAAAACAAAACAATTTAAGAAATCTCACTTGAATACAGGAGAAAAAGAAATGCCAAAATAAAGCTGATTCAGCCAGTAACACATTCGTGATGAAAATACAAACCACAGATTGACTCAGTCGATCAGAGGCACAGAGGGAATTATACGCATATTTGCAACAAGTTTTTTTTTTATTGATGGGTCGTATATGGCATTGCAAGTTTTCTCAGAATTCCTTTGAGAAATTATTATCTATAGAGAGAAAAATAACAACAAACATTAAAGCAGTCTGACCCTCAGTATGAATAGGGTTTTGACCCCAAAACATCACCTATTCCTTTTCTCCAGAGATGCTGTCTGACCCACTGAGTTACTCCAGCATTTTATGAATGAATGAATAAGTTTATTGGCCAAGTATTTGCCTTGGTGCTCCATCTGCAAGTGACAACATGACATTTAGGAATTTAGTGACAGTTAGGAATGACATATAAAACATTAAACATTAATATTAAAGCATTATTGATCAAACACGTGAATTAAATTAAATACCAGAGCAAAAGGAGGCTACAGATTTTTGGTTATTGAGTAGAGCTACTACTCATGGGAAAAAAAAATATTTTTATGTCTGGCTCTGGCAGCTTTGACAGTCTTGAGTCACTTTCCAGAGGGAAGTGATTCAAAGTGTTTGTGGCCAGGGTGAGAGGGGTCAGAGATGATCTTACCCGCTCGCTTCCTGGCCCATGCAGTGTACAGTTCGTCAATGGAGGGATGGTTGCAGCCAATATCATTCTCAGCTGATCAGACGATTCGCTGCAGCCTCCAGGTGTCGTGCTTGGTGGCTGAGCCAAACCAGACCATGATGGATAAGGTGAGGACAGACTCTACGATGGCCGTATAGAATTGCACCATCATTGCCTGTGGCAGATTGTGCTTCCTCAGCTGCCACAGGAAGTACATCCTCTGTTCTGTCTTTTTTACTGTGGGATCGATGGTGGCCTCCCATTTTAGGTCCTTGGAGATGATGGTTCCCAGGAACTTAAATGCCTCCACATATGTGACTGTGGTGTTGTTGATGGTGAGTGGGGTGAGGGGAGGGGGAGTTATCCTAAAGTCTACAATCAATTCCACTGTCTTAAGAGCATTGAGCTCCACAGTGGAGATTGTCTATCTCCACAAAATCATAATGGGTTGCACAGTGCTGCAACATATAGAGATGCTACCTCACAACTTCAGTGACCCCAGTCAAAGTATTGATTGGCTGAATGGCATACAATGTTATCTGAAAGAAGGGATTTTGAGGAAAAGTAAGATAAAAGTTATTTATTTTAATAGCAAGTTCAAGGAAGATGGTGTCTGGAATATTCCTACAGAGGCTCTGTTTCCATGGTGTATCATAAAACTAAAACTATAATTAAAACTAAACTAATCTATAAACTAAATGATAAACTTAACAAAACTGAACAAATAACTATTAAATGAAACGCAACTAAATAGTACATTTGTAAGAGATTGAATTAAGGATTTGAAGGGGAATTGAAGAAGCATTTGAGAGAAAATAATTATTTTGGGGTAATTCTAGGATTATAATTATAAACGCTTTTTTATAAGTGGCCTCCTTCTGTTCCATAATAATTCAGCGTAACGGTTGGCTTTAAGTGCTGAACGAGAGAAAGGCGACAGAAACGGGCAGTGCGGGGGCCAGGGAACAAAAACGTTGGAAGCAGTGGACGGGAGATCGGCGGAGGTGATGAGTCTGGGAGATGATAGCTTGGTGCTCATCTGTGGGGTCGTGGACAAGGGATAGGTATGAGTAGGTGTTTTTTTTGGCTTTAAGTGCTGCTCATCATTCATAATGTTGACCATGTGTTAGACCATAGACAATAGGTACAGGAGTAGGCCATTTGGCCCTTCGAGCCAGCACCACCATTCAATGTGATCATGGCTGATCATCCCCAATCAGTACCCTGCCTTCTCCTCATATCCCTTGACTCTGCTATTTTTAAGAGCCCTATCTACCTCTCTCTGGAAAGCATCCAGAGAACCTGCCTCCACCGCCCTCTGAGGCAGAGAATTCCACAGACTCACCACTGTGAGAAAGAGTGTTTCCTTGTCTCCGTTCTAAATGGCTTACTCCTTATTCTTAAACTATGGACCCTGGTTCTGGAATCCCCCAACAGCGGGAACATGTTTCCTGCCTCTAGCGTGTCCAAGCCCTTAACAATCTTATATGTTTCAGTGAGATCCCCTCTCATCCTTCTAAACTCCAGAGTGTACAAGCCCAGCTGCTCCATTCTCTCAGCATATGACAGTCCCGCCATCCCGAGAATGAACCTTGTAAACCTATGCTGCACTCCCTCAAAAGCAAGAATGTCCTTCCTCAAATTAGGGGACCAAAACTGAACACAATACACCAGGTGTGGCCTCACTAGGGCTCTGTACAACTGCAGAAGGACCTCTCTGTTCCTATATTTGATTCCTCTTGTTATAAAGGCCAACATGCCATTCGCGTTCTTCACTGCCTGCTGTACCTGCATGCTTACTTTCATAGACTGATGTACAAGGAACCCCAGATCCCGTGGTACTTCCCTTTTTCCCAACTTGACGCCATTTAGATAGTAAATGTGTTGATGCAGTCAGTTGATTGACTCTGGGGCCAACACAGTCTTCAGGTTGTAATTATGACCAAGATAAATGATAGGCATGAGTTAATCCCTCACTGCAGTCCCTGTGCCCTTTTGAAGGGTAAACCAATCTACTTTCAATGATTGGTGTACCATGACACCCAGGTCTCGGAGATGCAACAAGACCTGGGTGTCATGGTACACCAATCATTGAAAGTAGGCATGCAGGTGCAGCAGGCAATGAAGAAAGCAAATGGTATGTTTGCATTCATAGCGAAAGGATTTGAGTATAGGAGCAGGAAGGTTCTCCTGCAGTTGTACAGGGTTCTGGTGAGACCACACCTGGAGTATTGCATATAGTTTTGGTCTCCAAATCTGAGGAAAGACATTCTTGCCATAGAGGGGGTACAGAGAATGTTCACCAAACTGATTCCTGGGATGTCAGGACTTTCATATGAGGAAAGACTGGATAGACTCGGCTTGTACTCGCTAGTATTTAGAAGACTGAGGGGGGATCTTATAGAAACGTACAAAATTCTTAAGGGGTTGGTCAGGCTAGATTCAGGAAGATTGTTCTCGATGTTGGGGAGGTCCAGAACAAGGGGTCACAGTCTAAGGATAGGGGGGAATTCCTTTAGGACCGAGATGAGGAAAACATTTTTCACACAGAGAGTGGTGAGTCTCTGGAATTCTCTGCCACAGAAGGTAGTTGAGGCCAGTTCATTGGCTATATTTAAGAGGGAGTTAGATGTGGCCATTGTGGCTAAAAGGATCAGGGGGTATGGAGAGAAGGCAGGTACAGGATACTGAGTTTTATGATCAGCCATGATCATACTGAATGGCGGTGCAGGCTCTAATGGCCAACTTCTGCACCTATTTTCTATGTTTTGTTTGATTTAGAGATACAGCATGGAAACAGTTCCTTTTGCTCACTGGGTCCGAGCTGAACAGCGATCCCTGCTCACTAGCATTGTGCTACAGACTAGGGGCAATGTGCAATCTTTACTGAAGCTAATTAACCTAAAAACCTGTACGTCTTTGGATTGTGAGATGAAACCGGAGCATCCGGAGAAAACCCACACAGTCACTAGGAGAACGTAAAAAAATACTTGCAGACAGAACCTTTAGTTAGGATTGAACCTGGGTTTCTGGCGCTGTAAAGCAGCAACTCTACTGCTATATCACCATGCCGCCCACCGTTCCCGCACTATCTTCTCCTGTGAACTTGGCCTGAATTAGAAATTATATTGTCTCATTTAGGACCATTACAGCTTTAAAAAGAATAAATCTCTCATGCTTTTGATCTTGATTGCATTGAAATGCAGACCCCATAAGTAAACGTTTAAAAACAAATGACACTACATAACTAATCATTCCTTAAATATTTGAAGGTGCTCAAATTAATGGACTCTTGTTTAACTTCAATTTGGCATTTGGTTAATTTAATACAGCCTTTAAATCAATGTGTTGATAATGGGTTTTCTCTAATATGTACAACAGTTCCAGGCCATTAAAGAAAACTGGCATAGATTTCTGCACTGTTATAAAGGAGATTGCTTCTTCGGATAGACCGGATAGACCTCAAGAGAACGGCTGATTCTGTCTGATGTGCCCTGTCCAAGTAAGGTTAAAATTCATGTTCTCAGGTAACATATTATATAGCCTGCAGAATTCAGACACTGCAGATTTAGACATTGTTAAATGATGACTACTTAAAATAAAGTGTACAGAATCTGGGAATCAACTTAATGTAGACAACCTGTCAAATTACTGGCCAATGTTATTGTTAGGATGCATGGACTAAATTCATTCATGGTGTTGCTTCCAATCAGAAAATTGGCATGAGGTTAGTCTGACAGAAGTTCTAGTCATTACATTCAGATATTTTATATTTGGACATGTTTCAGCTTATTTTTGGCCAGAATAGGTCATAGATCTTCTGGAATGACTGCAGAATAAGCTATTTCAAAGTAATGGTCATGAAAGTTTGTTGTGTAATTTATCACTCTGCAATTTATATGTACATCTTGATGGCAGTTGATTGAAGAGTGCCCCATAATTACTTTGGCAAGAAGATAGCTCAGGCTGCTTTGCTGATGAACAGTCCTTTTTAGCTGAACACTCAGGAATTGGCACATATTCTGAATTTTCCAGCTACATTTTTAATGGTTATTAATGGCGATAATTTTGAAGGAAGTCAATGAAAGCACAAACTTATTTCAGAACTAGAGCTCGCCAAATAGACTCCTGTGACATTTGTGCCATTAATTATTTGTACCTGTACTGAAGAAGACACCTATCTTTTCCTTTTTCATGAACCATTCACTATTATTAGTAAAATGAATTTCCTCCATCCATATTTATTGTAATTTCCTCCAACTTTGCAAAATCACAGGATCTCGGTGTTCCTTCCACTCCAATATTTTGCAGTTCCTCGTTTGTGTTATCCTGTCAATCCTTTTCATCACGTGGAAACGTCATATACTAGAGAATATAGATTTAATGTGAAAGGGACAAGATATTCCCTTTTTTTTGCACAGAGGACGGTGAGTTCTTAGAACACATTGAATGGGAGTGCTGGCTCGAAGGGCCAAATGGCCTACTCCTACACCTATTGTATATTGTTTAACACACTGGCAGTGGTGGAGGCAGATGCGTTAGTGTAGTTTACAAGGCTTTTAGTTAGGCACATGGATGTGCAGGGAATGGAGGGAAATGGATCATGTGGAGAGGAGTGGATCTATTACCAAATAGTAAAAGGCCTGTATAGAGTGGATGTGGAGAGGATGTTTCCACTAGAGGGAGAGTCTACAACCAGAGGCCACAGCCTCATAAAAAAAGGACGTACATTTAGAAAGGAGATGAGGAGGAATTTATTTTATTAATCAAACTGATCTCCCGGTGGCTCAGCACTTCAACTGCCCCTCCCATTCTGAATCTGACCTTTCTGTCCTGGGCCTCCTCCATGGCCAGAGTGAGTCCCACCGCAAATTGGAGGAGCAGCACCTCATATTTTGTATGGGTAGTTTACACCCCAAAGGTATGAACATTGACCTCCAATTTCAGGTAGTCCTTGCTTTCTCCCTCCTTCCCCTCCCCTTCCCAGCTCTCCCATAGCCTAGTCTCCGCCTCTTCCTTTCTTCTTCCCGTCCCCGCCCCTACACCCCCACATCAGTCTGAAGAATGGTCTCGACCCGAAACGTCACCTATTCCTTTGCTCCATAGATGCTGCCTCACCCGCTGTGCTTCTCCAGCATTTTCGTCTACCTAGGAACTTCTATAGTCAGAGAGTAGTGAGTCTAGATTTCGCTGCCACCGACTGCTGTGGAGGCCAGAGTCAATAGGTATTTTTAAGGTGGAGATTCATAGATTCTTGATCAGTAAGGGTAACAGGGGTTATGTGGAGAAGGTGGGAGAATGGAATTGAGAGGGAAAGATAGATCAGCTATGATTGAATGGTGGAGTAGACTTGATGGGCCAAATGGCCTAATTCTGCTCCAACAATTTATGAATTTGTGAACATATGTGCCGGCAGATGAGATTAGTTTAGCATGGCATCATGTTTGGCATGGACGTCATGGGCCTGTTCCTGAGCTATTGTTTACTATGCTTTATTGGAGACCGTGCCTTGCTACACTTATAGTCTAATGAGCCTATCCCACATAGGCGACTGCAGGAGACTATGCGGTCACCACATGTTCGCGGGTGGTTGCCGGGAAGTTCCCTTCATTGTTCGTTAGGAGTTCCCGCATTCTGGGAGCTAGTCGCAGCGTCATTATGGTCGCCGCAAATTTTTCAACATGTTGAAAAATTAGCAGCGGCCAGAATGAAGCCGCTATGGAGAGTAGCGAGAATTCTCGTGCTGTAGGTGGGTCGCCAGGCAGTCTTAGTGGGTTGCCAGGAGGTCAAAGGTTCTCATAGGCTGTAGCCGGTGCTGACCAGTGAATTTCATTGGCTCATTGGGGAAAAAAACGTAAGGAGTAGTTTTCAAAACCAAGGATAACCGACCGGTAATGCTAAATGTCAGCCAAGCTTCGAGCCATGTATTTCTGGCTTCTTGAAAGTTTTTTCCACTCCTTCTACCACCCTCAACACCACCCCCCCCCTCCTCTTTTAAAGGACTTACTGTAGCCATCTTTATTACAGCGACAACCTTCCTGTTCATTGTGGTGTGTGTCTGTATCACCTTCACTTTGAAAAATCATTTAAGTGGGACAGGCCCATATCTCTGCGATTGCTTCCAAAACCTCTCTGTTTCTCTTTCTCTCCTCTTCCCAGCATGCTGTCCAATTGCGAATTATAGTAAAAAGCTAAGATGTCATTCTAGACTAACTGCTTCAGTTTAGCTAATACAAGTGGGCACACATCCAAATAGTTCCAAATAGTTTAATATATTGTCACGTATACCGAGGTACAGTGAAACACATTTTGTTGCGTGCTAACCAACATATACATGATTATATATACATGATCAAAATGGAGCCATCCACAATGTACAGGTTCTTGATAAAGGGAATAATGTTTAGCGCAAGATAAAGTCCAATCAAATATAGTGTGAGGATCTCCAATGAGGTAGATAGTAGTTCAGGACTGCTTTCTAGTTGTTGATAAGATGGTTCAGCTGCATGTTAACAGCTAGGAAGAAACTGTCCCTGAATCTGGAGCTGTGCGTTTTCACACTTCTCGCCTGATGGGAGAAGGGAGAAGAGGGAGTGACCGGAGTGAGACCTGTCATACTAAAACCCTTAAACACGAGTAGTTTAGCTATGATATGAATGCATGGCGGTTATGTTACTAAATTGCTATCCTGAGGCCTGAACTAATGATCCAGAGATGTGAGTTCAAACTCCATTATGGTAGCTCACGAGTGAAAACTCAATTCACTAAGTATGTCTGGAATAAAAAGCAAATGAAACCATTGGATTAGTGTTCAAGCCCTGCTTGTTTGGAGATATGCTCAAGGGAAGGAAATCTCTCAGCCTTACTTGGTCTCTGGCAGATCCAAAATAGTGTGGTTGACTCTTGAACTGCCTTCTGAAAAGGCATAGATATTTGGCTTGTGATGTCGTCAATGACTGGTTTGACCTACCTATGAATGATATTGGCTTGTTACATGAGGATTGTAGCTTAAGTGTAGATCAAACTAAAAAAGCTTACATTTATTATTTCTATTGGTCTTTTTTTTTTTAAGTGCAGGTACTGCAGGCACTGTCACAATGTTCACAAAACATTTGGATGGGTACATGGACAGAATAGTATGAGAGGGATATGGGTCAAACGCAGGCAGGTGGGACTAGTGATCGGACATATTAGTCAATGTGGGCAGGTTGGGGCATTGGGCCTGTTTCCTCACGGTAAAACTCTAACTCTAAGGAAGCAGTTTGGATGTCTTAGGCCTCACTTCCAATAAGTACATTGAAGAAAACTAGATTAATTCCAGCAAATAATCAGTGGTCGGTGGGCCAAAGGGCCTGTTTCCCTGCATCTCTAAACTAAACTTAACTAAACTAAACTAATCAAAACTAAAAACGAAACGAAACTATACTAAACAAAACAAAGTGCTTTGATTTCCTCCCACATTCCGAAGATGTGCAGGTTTGTAGGATAATTGCCGTCTGTAAAAACTGTCCCTGTTGTGTGAGATAGAACAAGTGTAAACAGATGATCATTGGTCAGTGCAGACTTGGTGGGCCAAAGGGCCTGTTTCCATGCTTAATCTCTAAACTAAACTAAATTAAATTATACAAATTAAACTAACCAAAACGGACAGATGCAGTAAATGGCAAGCCTACAGAGAAAAGTTAATTGCTCAGATGTTAAATTGCAATTGCTAGCCTGCTGCAATGGCGAGTGTTCCGCTAAGACTTAAAATGAGAGCCACTTAAAAGGGGATGCCTGTAGTTTGGTTGATCATAAGGTCATAATGAATAGGAGTAGAATTAGGCCATTCGGCCCATCAAGTCTACTCCACCATTCAATCATGGCTAATCTATCTCTCCCCCCAACCTCATTCTCCTGCTTTCTCCCCATAACCTCTGACACCTGTACTAATCAAGAATCTATCTATCTCTGCCTTAAAAATATCCACTGACCTGGCTTCCACAGCATTCTGTGGCAAAGAATTCCACAGATTCACCAACCTCTGTCTAAAGACATTTCTCCTCATCTCCTTCCTAAAATAACGTCCTTTAATTCTGAGGCTATGACCCCTAGTCCTAGACTCTCCCCTGAGTGGAAATATCCTCTCCACATCAACTCTATCCAATCATCTTGCGACCTGAGAGCATATTTCAATGGCACACAGATAGAGACCAAGACTACGGTAAATATCCAACGCAACATAAATTCAGAAACTAAAGGCATAGAACAAAATTGGCAGTAGAAGCAATTAGCTAAGTAACAGGTAATTGAGAGCAATTGTGAATGGTTGTTATTTATATTCTGTTCTGCCCAATCATCTGGTACATGCTCTAGTTTAGTTTAGAGATACAACACGGAAACAGGCCCTTCAGCCCACTGAGCCCACACCGACCAGCGATCCCCGAACACTATCCTACACACACTAGGGAGAATTTACATTTATTCCAAGCCAATTAACCTACAAACCTGTACGTCTTTGGAGTGTGGGAGGAAAGCGAAGATCTCGGAAGAAACCCACGCAGGTCACGGGGAGAATGTCCAAACTCAGTACAGACAGCACCCGCAGTCAGGATCGAACCCGGGACCCAGGGCTCTGGCGCTGTAAGGCAGCAACTCTACTGCTGCGCCACCATGCTGCCCTAAATGAAATTAATTGCGTAGGAAGGTGTTGCAGATGCTGGTTTACATCGAAGATAGACACAAAACTCAGCAGGACAGGGATCTCTGGAGAGAAGGAATGAGTAATATTTCGGGTTGAGACTGAAGTAAGGTGTCACATTTAATGTGTATGCAAAGCTCCAGCATGATAAGAATGTCAAAGGGCAGCACAGTGGCGCAGCGATAGGGTTGCTGCCTTTCAGGGCCAGAGACCCGGGTACGATCCTGACTATGGGTGCTATTTATACGTAGTTTGTGCGTTCTCCCCGTGACTGTGTGGGGTTTCCCTGGAGCTCCGGTTTCTGCTCACACTCCAATGACATACAAGTTTGTTGGTTAATTTGGGTTTGATAAAAATAGTAAATTGTCCCCAGCGTGTAGGACAGTGCTAGTTTACAGGGATTGCTGGTCGGTGGTCTGAAGGGCCTGTTTCCACGTTGTATCTTTAAACTAAACTAAATGTCATTGTTCTGTTCGTGGTGTATAAAACAATTAAACTCTCCTGACTCCTGTTCGTCTCTACAACTGCTTGAGAAGACATTTCTTAATTACTGAAAATTGGTTCTGAATGACTTGGCTCTGATATCAAGGCTGTTTAAGGCCAAGTTCTAGTTTCATACATCAAAACGTTTGCAATGCCTCAACTTAACCTTCACAGACAGGTCAACCTTCACTCCAAATTCTGAATTTTGGAGAAATGCATACCCTCTTTAAATCCCTTTAGCCCTATCAGTGCATCTTCTGTTAAAAGGGAATCAAAACAAATTTATAGGAAAACAAGTAATAATATTATTCGAATCAGCATTGTTATATTGCTATCTTTACTGTTTTGAGTTGAGTCTCCTAACTCCTATTTTTTCATATCTGCCTAAAACACGGTCAGATTACAATAGCCTTGTATATGACTAAATGATTAAAGAAACACATTCTCTTTAGATCACACCTTCCCAATCCAACAGTGAACCCACCAGGCACAGCCCTGCCTGAGGACATTTGTGGCACGGCCTGATAGGTCCTGGTCTTTTCTCACCTCCAGTTCTTCAACTCTCTCTCCCGCATGCCCTACTTTCAGTCTGATGAAGGGTCCTGACCCAAAATTTCACCCATGATTTTTCTCTGGAGCTGCTGCCTGATCCGCTGAGTTACTCCAGCACTTTGCGTCCATCTTTGATTTAAACCAGCATCTGCAGTTCTTTGTTTCTACACTGATTAAAATGTCTTCTTTTCCTTTGTAACAAGAATCTTCTTATAGAGTCCACACACGAGATTAGAAGTTGTTCAGCCAGAGATGAATGTACTTCTTGGCACCTGCATCCAATATTGTCTGTCTTGTGCTTCTTGTGCGTGGTGGCGGAATGATTGGTGAAAACAGGGCCGCGACGTGAACACTCTTTCCTTGACCCCTGTAACAAGGATAAGAAAGGTTTAGAGGGACGTGGGCCAAGCACGGGCAAATGGGACAAAGTTAGATTGGGCATTTTGGTCGGCACGGACAAATTGTGCTGAAGGGCCTGTTTCCGTGTTGTTTGACGCTATGTCTCTCTCTGACTATGTTTAAGCAGCCAATTAAACAAAGCTTTTTAAATTGATAATGGGGTTTCTTCCTTTTGTTACACGATTTATGAATCATGTAAGTCATAGAATCATATAACATTGAAACAGGCCCTTCAGCCCACCTGGTCCATGCCATCCTGTAAATAGCTCATTCTAAGCTGCCCCCAGTTTAGTTTCAGTCAATAAAATACTTAGTCAAGCACTTGCACAACTAAACTTCATTTTGGAAAAACACAATAACAGTTCCTCGCTACTATACCTAACCACCGCGGGTTCATTCCATGTATCTGCTCGGCTAAGCCCTTCTAACCTCGTGCAAGCAGAGACACTCCAAAAGGTCACACAGTCCCAAGCGTTCTTCCAGAAGATCGACACAGGACCTTGTGGGAGCTACCTTTTATAGGTCCCCGAACCTTGAGGGGCTGAACCATATGGGGTTGGTCTCTATACAGTCCAATAACAGATATCGATTAACACAGTGCATGATAGACATTTCCCTAATCCAATAACACAGTAACTAATACATTGTATTCGAAAGGAGCTGGAAGGAAGCAAACATAGGCTACACCCGCTGAGCCTATCTCCTTCGTTCCTCAGATGCTGCTGCACCCGCTGAGTTTCTCCAGCTTTTTGTGTACCCCCAAACATAGGAACATTTGGCTAGATGTTCAAGAATCCCAGACAAGGCTCAACACTTAACCCAATCAACATCTAGTAAAGTAGAGCTTTGCAGCATTACATACAATGTCTGGTTTGTATTCACCCAATCCATTTAATGCAATTTACACCTAATTGTAAGAATATGCAGATAACCCATTCTTTCCCTGCAACTCTATTCTGGGCCACAGACAAGCTGGCAACTTTCTGCAGCTTGTCCCAGTTCTGCAAAAGGCACATTTAAATTGACCAAATGGCCTAGCAGCACAAAAGCCTTTACTCAATTTTAGTGTCCTGGTAGCTCCAATTTGGCCAGAATTAACAATCCCTCCAGTTTAAAATCCTATTTACTAGTATGTGGTTCATGGCTTTCTATGCCTTGGCAATTAAAGTGTTCATCCAAATACTTCTTAAACATTGTGAGAGTATATATATCAGTTTGTGTGAATTCATAATATAACTATTGTGTTACGTTTTCATCATTGTCTGACTGATAAAATTGCATTTGGACAACATTTGGGCAATGAAAGCCTCAAATCAATTAATTTTAGTTTAGAGATATAGTACGGAAACAGGCCTTTGGCCCACCGACCAGCGATCCCCACATATTAACACTACCCTACATGCACTAGGCATAATTTTACATTTATACATTCATAACAAGCCAATAAATCTGTACGTCTTTGGAATGTGCGAGGAAACCGAAGATCTCGGAGAAAACCCGCGCCAGTCTCGGGGAGAACGTACAAACTCTATGCAGACAACCACCTGTAGCCAGGTTCGAACCTGGGTTTCTCGCACTGTAAGGCAGTTGCTCTACCCCTATGCCACCGTATTGCCATGTTTAAAGAACATCCATCATAAAGAAATGTTGACACAGTTTCTTACAAAGGTTATTTCAGTTCATGAATCGGCATTAATCCTTTCAAGAGAGGTTACAAAGAATCATGAAACAGGTGACTAGTGTTAGATCACATGATATAACTTGAATGAAGGTATTCAGGAATTCTGAGAGAGGCGCACAAAATCATGAGGGAAGTAGAAAGTGTAACTGCAGAGTCTTTCACCCAGAGGAAGTGAAATCAAGAACCAAAGGGCATAGATTTAAGGTGAGGAACATGAGGAGCAACCTTTTCACTCATAGGGAGGTGGGTATATGGAATGAACTGCCGATGAAGGTAGTTACGGCAGGTACTAATACAGCACTTAAAAGACCAACGAAAAAATGCTGGTGTAACTCAGCAGCTCCGGCAACATCTCTGAAGAAAAGGAATAGATGACGTTTTGGGTTCGGGGGAGAGGGAAACTAGGGCTATGAAAATGTACAGAACAAATCACGAGACAGTAGAACAGGTATATGGAAAGGAATGGTTGAGAGGGATATGAGCCAAATGAAGGTGAATGGGACTAGTTGACACGGGGCATCTTGGTGGGCATGGATGAATTGGGTCTAAGTGCCAGATTATGTGCTGTATGACTCCACACTTTATGACTCTAGTCATAAAGTGTGGGAACAGGCCCTTCACCCAAATTGCTGACACTGACCAACGTCCCATCCACACTCATCTCATCTGCCTGTGTTTGGCCCACATCCCTCCAACTTTGTCCTAACCATGTACCTGTCTAATTGTTTCTTAAATGGTGCAATAGTTCTGCCTCAACTACCTCATCTGGCCGCTCGTTCCAGACCTCCACCACCCTTTGTGTGAAAAAAATACCTGCCAGATTCCTATTAAATCCTTTCCCCTTTACCTTAAACCTATGTCCTGTGGTGCTCAGTTCCCCTACTCTGGGAAATAGACTCTCTGTGCATCTACCCGATATCATGATTTGATACACCTCTATAAGATCACCCCTCAACCTCCTGTGCTCCAAGGAGTCCCAGTCTGCTCAACCTCTCCCTCCAGCTTAGACCCTTGAGTGCTGACAACCGTGTGCGGAGGCGGCGCCGACGGACGAAAGGTCGAAGCAAAGAAGTCGAAGCCAAAGAACGGAATGGAAACGAAGACGAAACGCCTACTAACCGAAAGGATGGGACGCGTAAATGCAAACTAACCAAAAGGGCGGGACGCCTAAAACCCAAGGAACCGAAAAGCAGCTTCACCTAAAAGCAAACACCGAATGGCCACTCTATCGAAACGCCACCTACCCGAAAGGCGGCACCGCCTACAGGCCAAAGGACCGACTACTGCTCAACAGAAAAGTCCAATAACGGACTTGACTTTGCCGGGGGGGCAGGACTTGTCAGCGATTGGTTCAGACCCCCTCGTCCATCACATCACTGTAAAGGCATGAACATTGTCCCACACCTCCGTTCCACCCGACCCACAGCCCGCGGAGGGTGGCCGTTGGAGAGTGGGGGCTGTCCCAAGCGATGCACACCTTCGGCCGCTTTCAACTTGGTACTTGGGTTCAGATTGCCCAGTCACCTATGGCTTGTGTGGGAAAATGAACCCCATGCTCCTGTCTTCCCCTTTGCTCTCCCCTCTTCTCTCTTCTCTCTTCTCTCTCTCCCCCTTTCTCTCTCCTCCTCTCTCTCTCCCCCTCTCTCTCTCCCCCTCCCTCTCTCCCCCCCTCTCTCTCTCTCTCTCTCCCCCTTCTCTCTCTCCCTTCTCCCTTCTTGGGATTTAGGCATCCCACCCTTTCAGTTAGTTTGCATTTAGGCGTCCCATCCTTTCGGTTAGTAGGCATTTCGTCTTCAGACTCTTTTGGTTTATTGGCGTTTCGGCCTCGTTTCCATTCCGTTCTTTGGCTTTGACTTCTTTGCTTCTGCTTCTTGTCTGCCGGCGCCACGTCCGGGTACCGCTGGCAACATCCTTGTACAGTAAATCTTCTCTGCGGCATTTCCAAGTTGACAACATGTTTCCTGTAGCATGGTGCCCAGGACTGAACACAATACTCTAAATATGCCCTCACAAATGTCTTATAAAACTGCAACATGACCTCCCAATTTCTAAACTCAATACTCTGACTGATAAAGGCCAATGTGCCAAAAGCTGTTTTTAACCACCATAATTATATAAAACAGTGCACAATTATGTAAAGCAAAGCAATGGGCTCACTGAATGGATTCACTGACTATTTTTGCCCGCACAGAACTACAGATACAAACATACTTCAGAGGTTTCATGGCGTGATTACAAAGTTGAACACAAATGGATCGAATCACATTAATATTCTACTTGGGAGGCACTGCTGGGCCACACTCTTGGGTAGCTTTGTGAATATTTACTGTGCACATCACTATTCTGTTGCACAGATTTTACATGGAAGAATGAACTGGAATCTAAACGAATAAAATACACAGTTGCCTGTGGGTTTGAAATACATTGTTCCATTATTTTCTCTTCTCTCACAGGGGAGGAAATATGAAGTGAGAGACGCTAAGACAGTATAAAATCATCATGTGAAAAACACTGGGGAACAGGTGCCTTTGACAGAATAAGAATTTATTGAAGCAGGAAAATTTAAATATATGTGTCTTATTCGCAAACATTGTCCTTCGCTTTCTTGAGCACCAAAATCCAAAGCAATGAAAAATAAATATTAACTGATTTTACATATTCCCACAGACTACAATGCAAAATAATCATTTGCACACCGAGCTGGCTCAGTCACACAATGCCTTTTCACAAATGAGAACAGTTGTGATGTGGTGCCTATAATAGCAAAACCTCTCATGTTGCTTTCAATCACGCATACTGTAAGTTAAAACACCCCTTTGCAATTTCTAAATTCCATTTCGACCATTGCTGGGTTTCAGCAGAGAGAGATTTCCTACATTTCTGTGCCTTTCCAAATCACTCAAGTGTCACTAGTGCTCTCTGGTGATCTACATCTCACTGCTTTTCCCATCCAGAAATGATGTAAAACTGGCAGGCAGGTAGATTGGAGACTAGTTTTGCCTCAGGGCTGCTTTTAATCTCCAGCAGATGGAATCGAGTGGATTGCTATGTCAACCTTTCTTACTTTTATTTCTGGCGAAGATTTGAAAAGTACCACCTTGCGAGGTGGGGACCTGCCATTTGCCAAAGATGGGTATATATTGACAGCCATTTTAAATCAGTCATCAAGGATGAGGATAGTGTGCACTGGAAGCACCTTTAAAGTCAAAGGAAGAATGATTTAGAGACATACAGGATGGAAACAGACCCTTCAGCCAAACCTGCTCATGCCGACCAAGTTACCTCATCTACACTGGTCCCACCTGCTCGCGTTTGATCCACATCCTTTAGAACCTTTCTGGTCCATATACCTGTCCAAATGTATTTTAAGTGTTGTTATATACTGTTATATACAGTTAATATTACTACAGTTAGCACTGTGGAAATGTGGGCTTGAGAAAGGTGAATGAGGTTAAGTTGAGCATAATCTGGATCATTATTTAAAGTCATAGTTATACAGTATGAAAAGGGCCTTTCAGCCCAACTCGTTCATGATGCACCATCCACCTTAGTCCCACCTGCCCACATTCGGCCCATATCCCTCTAAACCCTTCTTATCCATATACCTGTCCAAATGTCTTTTATGTGTTTTTATAGTACCTGTCTCAAATACCTCCTCTGTTAGCTCGTTCCAAATACCCATCATCCTCTGTGTGAAAGATTTGCTCCTCAAATTCCTATTAAATCTTTTCTCTCTCACCTTAAACCTTTGTCCACTGGTCCTTGATTCGCCTGCTCAGAATAAAAGACCCCATCATGATCTTATACACCTCTATAAGATCCCCTTATCCTCCTACGTTCCAAGGAATGAAGTCCAAGCCTGCCCGACCTCTCCCCATAGTTCATGCCCTCAAGTCCTGGCAACACCTTGTAACTTTTATCTGCACTTTTTTCAGCTCTACATTTTATGTTTTATGTGTGTTTATATTTCTCTCCATGCATATATTTTGCACTGATAAAATCACTTATAAATATGTTCAAAATAAAAAAAATTATTATTTGCTATTTCAAATTTGTGAACACCACTGGAGTTGCACAAACTGCAGTGACAGTCACAGAAAGATACAACAAGCAGGCCCTTTGGCCCATCGAGTCCTCACTGACCATTAACCACCCATTTCACACTAATCTTACATTAATCACATTATTTAATCTTCCCGCATTATTTTACAATGTACATATGCACCTGTCAGGGCTGGCAGCTCAGTCACTCAGGCTTGGCAGCTCAGTCACTGAGGCCAAGCAGCTCAGTCACTCAGGTCTGGCAGCCAAGTCACTCAGGCCTGGGAGCCCAATCACTCAGGCCAGGCAGCTCAGTCACTCGGGCCAGGCAGCTCAGTCACTCAGGCCAGGGAGCTCAGTCACTCAGGCCTGGCAGCCGAGACACTCAGGCCTGGAAGCCCAATCACTCAGGCCTGGCAGCTCAGTCACTCAGGCATGACAGGCTGGCAGATCAGTAACTCAGGCCTGGCGGGCTGGCAGCTGAGAAACTGCCAGAAATGTTATTGAAAACAGGTGACAGACTCTGTGAGAAGAAAGGGGAGAGGGTGGAAATCAATTTTAGACATTTTCATTTTGTTACAGCAATGAAGGAGGAAAGTCTATCCTTGCCTGGATCTCTGGAGCGCTAGTATGGGTGTGTGCTCTGAAGGGACTGGTTTCCTGAGGGATAATATGGACATTGTGGACTGAATGGATTCTTGGCAGTTCAGTGAGTAACAGCTGGTGGGCTGGCAGTCCACTAAGTCATGGCTGGTGGGCTGGCACTTCCGTCACATACAGCTGGTGGGCTGACAGTTCACTTACTCATGGCTGGTGGGCTGGCAGTCCAGTCACTCATGGCTGGTGTGCTGGCAGTCCAGTCACGTCCCGGCTTCCGGGTTTTATAGCCCCTTTCCCCACCCCCCACCCGCAGAAGGGG
This sequence comes from Okamejei kenojei, assembly GCA_035221665.1. Taxonomy (NCBI): domain Eukaryota; kingdom Metazoa; phylum Chordata; class Chondrichthyes; order Rajiformes; family Rajidae; genus Okamejei; species Okamejei kenojei. The sequence goes on from CM069141.1 coordinate 53,073,299, forward strand.
CATGACCTTCATGGCATTGATTGACAGGAGAGAGAATCTCAACATTTTTTAAACACTAATTAATCTTTTATTTTTCATCGATAGGAAAAATCCTCGACACCTGATGAGCAGAGGGGGACTCTGAGTAAGATGTCCAAAAATCACAGCCGTAAGTGGTAGCGTCCTTTCTAAAATCAATATATAGCGCAAACAGGAAGTGGTCAAGATGAGGCTTTTAGTTATATATAGATGGTCATGGAATCATGCAGATTGAAAATAGGCCCTTGTGCCCAACTCGCCCATGTCGACCAACATGACCCATCTAAAATAGACCCACCTGCTTACTTTTGTTGGATATGTATTGAGTGGATAGTAGAAACAAGGGACCGCAGATGTTGGAAGAAAAAACAATATAAAATCTGGAGAGCCTCAGCGGGTCAGACAGCATCTCTGGAGAACATGGATAGGTTATGGTCCTTGACGTCTGAACAAGGATCTCGACCCGAAATGTTGCCTTTCCATGTTCTCCGGAGATGCTGCCTGACCTTCTGAGTTACTTCAGCATTTGTGTCCAAATTCTTAGGTCATTGATTAAATCAGGTTCAATAACTCTAAAACATGAATAAACATACTGATTATTGAACAACAGAGTAAACATAGCAGACATAGAGTCATAAGCATAGAGTAATACAGTGGGGAAACAGGCCCTTCGACCCAACTTGCCCACACCGGCCAACAATGTCACAACTACCCTAGTCCCACTTGCCTGCGCATGGTCCATAACAATCCAAACCTGCCCTATCCATATACCTTTCCAACTGTTTCTGAAATGATCAGATAGTCCCAGCCTCATAGTCCCTTCCATACACCCACCAGAGCAGAAAGTGTTTCCAAAAAAAGTCATGGCCATACAGTGTGGAAACAGGCCCTTCAGCCCAACACACCGATCAACATGCCCAATCTACACTAGTCCCACCTGCCTGCATTTGGTCCATATCTCTCTAAACCGTGTGCTATCCATGTACCTGTCTAAATGTTTCTTAAATGTTGCAACTGTACCTGTCTAAATGTTTCTTATAGGGCCTGTCCCACTTGAGTGTCCTAATCTGCGGGTTTAGCAGACCTTAGGCGAGTTGAAAAAAATGGCATGTTCGTTTCTGACTCGCCGAAGTAGAAGATCTCCTACGGCCTCCTACGACTATGTCTACGACCTCCTACGACTATGTCTATGACCTCCTTCGACCAGCTTCGACTATGTACGTTTTACTCGAGGATGGTCTCTGGCAAATTGGACCACGAATAATGGAGAGTGAGGATGACCCCCCCTTCGACCTCAGTCGACCACACCATAGACCAACTACGATTAGCTACGAGTGGAAAATGATCACATGATAAAATGATGTCATGTTTGCATTTTTTTTTCACTTTAAAAATCCTCCCAAGCTTTTTTAAAATCATTCTGGACCATGCATGCAAGGAAGGAACTAGTGAGGAGGAGGGCAGTGAAAATAGTACTAGTGCTGTATGCCACAGCCCTTTTGCTTCTGCAACATAAGGCGGAAGGGAAAGTAAAAGGGTGAAGAGGAAGCACAAGAAGAGCTCTCAGTTGGGGAAGCCCCTCTTTCAAAGAAGATTCAGGCTTGGACAGTATGAGAAGTTGATAAATGTGCTGCATGAGGAGGATTTGTCTGTTTTTAGAAATGTCACAAGAATACCACCTGAGCTGTTTAATGAGCTGAAGACAAATGTGGGCCCCCTGCTGAAAAAAAAGACACCTATATGAGAAAGGCACTGTAATCAGGCGCTTTTTTTCCCTGTTCCTGTACTCCTCTGTAACTTTATCGCACAGCATGGTATTCTGCTGGTATTCCCATTCAATAAGGTCTCCCTCCTGCTGCCTGTTGAAGGCAAAGATCCTATAGCGGAGCAAGATAGTCCACTCGACGAAAAAGCCATAGTAGGGTCATGGGTATTCTTCAGCACCATTTCCGTAACTGGCTTCCGTCTCCGATCTAGTATCTTTGCTGTGGTCATGGCGTCTTCATACACAAATCATATTTTTGTTTCTCAGCTGCAGGTGATCAATTTGATATTCCTGCCTAGTCCTCCTTATTAAATTTAAACATCCAAAATATTACCATTAGGAAGGAGCTCCAGAAAATCCTGCACCCACTCAAGCCATCCCCCCCCGCCCCTCTGACACGGACATGGACACGGAGCGATCACCGCCCCCTTTCATTTGTTAAACATCTATTTCCTTTGGGTGTTTTTTAAAAATTTCCCCCTTAACATTTCCGTACTTTTTCTATAGCTGCCACGACCCGTTTGATGTCATCCTTTGCCCTGCTCCTGGTCTCAATCCGCACCAATCTGCCGGACATGCTGTGTGTGTGTGTGTGTGTGTGTGTTTGTTTGGCAGAGTCTGAGGGGATAAGCGCCGGCACCAAGAGCGAGCGAACGTGTGGACAGACGGACGAAAGCAATGATCTTAGAGCGGATTAGGTGACATTTTGGGTCGAGACCCTTCTTCAGACTGACAGTCAAGGGAAAGGAAAACGGGAGATATAGGCATATCTTCCCTTAATTTGTCCTTAGTACTGTCTATATCTCATGTTCCTCTTTCCCCTGACTCAGTCTGAAGAAGGGTCTCGACTTGAAATGTCATCTATTCCGATCTATGATCGTTGCTTTCGTCAGCCTGTCCGCTCGTTCGCTCGCCCTTGGATTAAGTAGCGCAGGATAAAGTTGCAAATTCATGCATGGGATGTGTTTGCGAGAGAGAGAGAGACCCGACACTTGCACATCTCCATTTATTCCCCCTTCACAGGAATGTTGCATTTAATTTGTAGGTCAAACACAGTTTTCTAAAAACGAAGTGCCTGAAGAAGGATCTCGGCCCGAATTGCCACCCATTCCTCCTCTCCAGAGATGCTGCCTGTCCCACTGAGTTACTCCAGCATTTTGCATCTACCTTCCTTCTAAAAACAAACCCTGGTCCTGCAATGTTTTAAAACACACAAAAAAATGATTATGTTTTTTGAAGCATTTGGGTTCCCCCCTCCACCCGTCCGGGGAAATGAAAGTGCTTATTTTTTTGTAGTAAAGGAGGGAGGAGGGTGAAATCGCTCAGTAATGGGTCATGGCAGCTATCGAAAATGTCGACCTGAAAGATCACCTATTCCTTCTCTCCAGAGATGCTGCCTGATCCGCTAAGTTACTCCGGCCTTTTGTGTCTGTCTTCGGTTCTGCAGTTCCTCCATGTACAAGGTATGTGCCGTTTTAACTGAATGCATAACTGAAGTCGGGTCGGGTCGGGTCAAAGATAGGGTCGGGGTTACTGAAATGACGGAAGTTACGCTCCGTTGTGTACTACACGTCAGCCCATTGGATTGAGCAGGAGTGGTCTATCTTGCTCTGCTATGGGATCTTTGGTTTACGGTATAGGACATAACCTTCCTCCAGCCCTCCCTCACCAATGGGGCATCTGCCTCTGATGCTGTGTCAGACATCAGCAGAAGGGGTTGTGGTGGGGATATTGCCTCCCTCCCTGGTCTCCAGCTCTCATGCAGGGCTTCCTCCAACTGTCGCATAGCCTCCTGCCACTCCTCCTCCTGGGTGGGCAACACCTGCATTGCAGTTTTTTTGGAGGGTTGTGCCCTGCCCCTACACTGCTATCTTCTAGGTGCCATCTCTACGCAAGTGTCTGCTCCCTAAAACTCTCCAGCTATGAATGAACACGCCCTGGAGTGGCAGAGATCACATCCTGATGTTTACATTACCTTTTTTTTCTACTCACCTTTTTTTTCTCAAGGGCCAGTTACCTTTGACTACCTTCGAGTACCTACGACTATCTATGACTACCTACGACTAGCATCACGACCTACTTCGCCCTAACTATGACCTACCTACGAGTAAAAAAGTATCGATTTTTTTTCCATGGCGACCTTTTTTCACTCGCCGACATTTTTTATCAGGTTGACAAATACGCTGCAACCTACTTGAGGCCTCGAGTAGGCGGAAACCACTCTCAAGCATGAAGGAGAGTTACTAAGACCTCCTACAACCTCCAACGACCTTGTGGCGACCATGCTGCGAGTATGAGTGGAGGGCAAACTTGCCAGAACTCGCCAATTAGGTCACCCAGTGGGACAGGGGCTTAAATGTTGCAACTACCTCCTCTGCCAGCTTGTTCCATACATCCACCACCCTCTGTGTGATAAAATTACCCCTCAGGTTCCTATTAAATCTTTACCCATCGCTTTAAATGTATGTCCTTTGGTTCTCAATGCCCCAACTCTGGGCAAGAGACTGTGCATCTACCCGACCTATTCCTCTCATGATTTTGTACACCTCTATAAGATCACCCCTCATCCTTTTGCACTCCAAGGAATAGGGTTCGAGCCTGCTCAACCTCCCCCCTATAGCTCAGGGCTCGACCCCTGGCAACAATCTCAGAACTCTTCTCTGCACCTTTTCCAGCTTGACAACATGGAACACAAACATCAACAGACAAGAGATGCCTGAAGTGATTAATTACGAACTGTCAAGAGTGGAGTAATATTATTTGGTTCAATTCTTGTCACAGATGTGCTGATGGAGGAGGTCAATTTAGTAGGTATGACAAGATTACCACGGACACCCTACCAGTGTTTTAATTATGCGTTCTGCTCTGACAAGCAATCAACGTCTGCATAAATACTGAGTGCGTAATTCACCTTCTGCCAGAGGCTGTCACCAGTGTAACTGAAGCAATGGCATTGTAGGCAACAATTATGAGTTTAGTTTATTGTCACCTGTTCCTCGGTACAGTGAAAGGCTTTTGTTGTGTGCAAACCAGTCAGTGGAAAGACAATACATGATTACATTCAAGCCATCCACAGTGTTCGGGAACACGATAAAGGGAATAATGTGAATAATGTTTAGTGCAATCTAAAGCCAGTAGGGTGTCATAAAAATACGCGGAGGGTCTCCAATGATGCAGAGAGTAGCTGAGGATTGCTCTCTGTTGCTAGGATGGTTCACTGGCCTGGACCAACCCACCATTGGTCAGTCCTCTTCAAACTGTCCCTGAGTCTGGAGCTGTGCATCTTCACACTTATATACCTTATGCCCGATGGGAGAGGGAAGAAGAGGGAGTGATCAGGGTGAGGCTAGTCCTTGATTATGCTGGTGGCCTTGCAAAAGCAGCGTGAGTTGTAAATTGAGTCAGTGGTTGGGAGGTTGGTATGTGTGATGGTGTGGGCTGCACCACAATTATCTGCAATTACTCTCAGTCCTAAGATCTTCTTCCATCCCCTGTAAGTCTCTGATGATCCTCATTCTGATATTGAACATGGACAGGGCCAGCTGATCGTTGCTTTACACGGGTTGGCGCTTGCCACTTCTGTTTGTCTGCATCGAAAAAAAACCCAGCAGGGAAAGAGTTGAATTTTCATGCCTCATCTAATACCTCCCTGGATTGAGGAATAATAGATTGTGCATGCATCAACTTACACATCCCTTTGCATAAATAAGTCTGAACATCCTGACAATTATGCACAGAAAACACTTCATAATACATTCTCTCTGTGTCAATTATCAATGCGACTTGATTCCATCCATTTGTTTCTCCTGATTTGGGATTTAATTGGCAAAGGCATCATTTATTGCCCTTGAGAAAGTGCTAATGAAGGTATTCCCGTAACGATATTAGGAAAGATGTTCCAAGTTTCAGACTCAGTTACAATGAACCAATGGTGATCAATTCCCAAACGAAATACTACTGAGTTTGGTTTACTGTCACGTGTTCCAATGTACAGTGAAAAGCTTTAGTTGCGTGTTACCCAGTCAGCTTAAAGACAATACATGATTACAATCGAGCCATCCACAGTGTACAGATACATGATAAAGGGAATAACGTGAATAACGTTTAGTGCAAGATAAAGTCCAGTCAAGTCTGATCAAAGATAGTCTGAGGGTCTCCATTTAGGTAGATGGTAACTCAGGACAGCTTCCTATTTGTTGGTAGGATGGTTCAGTTGTCTGATGGCAGCTGGGAAGAAATTGTTCCTGAATCTGGAGGTGTTTTCATACTTCTGTACCTCTTGCCTGATGGTAGAGGGGAGAAGAGGGAGTTGACAGTGTGCATTGTGCGGGTGGCCTTGCTGAGGCAGTGTGAGATGTAAATGTTGTCAATGGAAGGGAGATTGGTTTGTGTCAAAGAACGACTGTCAGTAGGCCGAGATAACGGTATCTATTCTCATGCACCCCATGAATTTGAAGAGTCAGAATGAAGAGTCTTAAGAAGGGTCCGGACCCGAAACTCACGTGTCCATTTTCTCCAAGGAAGTTGCCTAATCCGTTGAGTTACTCCAGCATTATCTTCCAAATCAAATTCGCTTTTGTGTGACTTGGAGATAAATAAACAAGTGATGATGTTTTCATGCTCCTGCCACCCTGGTCCTACCAGAGGGAAGGGGTTGTGAGTTTGGTCGGCACCAGGAGACACCTGGTGACCAACCACAGGGTATTTTGTCAATAGTTTCCACCATGGTTCTCCAACTATCTTGTCTCTTTCTTTAAAGTCTAATTTGTAATGAGGCAGACTGGGCATTGTATAGTGTCTGCAGATAACCTCCTGTGAGGTTGGGGACATGTAGTCACCTGTTACTATGGGTCTGAAGTCACCAACTCTCAAATCAAGTGGGAAGAATGGCCAGCTTACAATCCAGCTAATATTGATTTCTCTAATTTCAACTAACCCTTGCATTCCCTCTCTCTCCACCACTTCCCCACCATTGCCATCCTGCTTGTTTCACTGTTCGTAACCCTTCGTTATCACCTCTTCTGCAGCCAACAATGGACCACTGTGGGCTCCACCTTTCCTTGGTCACTGGCGCTGTCTCGGATTTGTTCCTTTTCACAAATCCCTCTCCCATGACTCTATCTGAAGAAGTGTCTTGACCTGAAACATCTCCTATTCTTTTTCTCCAGTGATGTTGCCTGACCTGTTGATTTACTCCAACTTTTTATGACTATCTTTGGGAAGAATGGTAAGCTTCCTTAAAGAAGAGCCATTGTAAACCAGTTGGATTCTGTTGCAATCAGATTGGTCGCTGTTCGGCGCAGACATTGTACTGTACTGTTCTATATTTTATGTTCTACACTTTTCCTTGCCTTCCGTGAGATTCAGTAATTAAAAAATTCAGCAGCTCAGTTTTATGGAATATCCATTCTCCGAATCAAATCACTTGGGAGTACTAAACTTCAAATCGAGCCTTGAAGTCCCTCACACCATCAAACAAGTTGGAAAGAGAACAGCTTAAGCCAGACCAGTGTAACTTTCGATTTGTTCAGCGGTACAGAAACAGCAGACATCAGGATTTTAATGATCTACGAGATTGTCATTAACTTCTGAAGATTTGTTGATGAGCCTTCAGAAATCAGCATGCTAAAGTCTCGCTGGAGTTAATTTTGAATTTGCAGTGGCCCAGGCTCAAGCTGAAATAAACATCATTAAAAACAACTTGTCACAGCTAATTTTTCTTTTCTCTGTGCCTGCTCCACTGGATTCCATTTTACCTGCTGAAAGGCAACAAATAAACAAAGTGTAATCATGGGCAATAATTAATGTCGATGATGACTAAGGCTTGGATTGAAGTTTTGCAAAGGATTAACTTGGTTTTCATTACAATCTGACAGTTCATGGTATTACTGCGATATTAACATAGGAAATGCAAAAACTTGCATTCATAGTCTGAAGAAGGATATCAAGCTGAAACGTTTTCTATCCAGGTTCTCCAGAGATGCTGCCTAGCCTGACCTGCAAAGTTACTCCAGCACTTGTCTTCTTTTGTGTATTAACCAGCATCTGCAGTTCTATGTTTCTACATTCAGAGCAGAGTGACTATAATAGGCCATCATAGTGGCGCTGCGGTAGAGATGCTGCCTCACAGTGCTAGATACCCAGGTTGCATCCTGACTATGGGTGCTGTCTGTACGGAGCTGGTATATTCTCCCTGTGACCAAATGGGTTTTCTCCAGGTGCTCTGGTTTCCTCTCACACTCCAAATACGTACAAGTTTGTCAGTTAATTGCCTTCTGTAAAATTCTAAATTGTCCCTAGTGTGTAGGATCATGCTAATGTGTGGAGTGATCACTGGTTGGCAAGGACGGTGGACTGAAGGGCCTGTATCTATAAAGTCTAAAAGTCTAAAGTCTACAATAGACAAAGATGTGCATGCACCTTTAAAAAAAATGTGTAAAAGACTTCTCTTTAAATTGTTGCATTTTGTTGAGTGTTTCCTATTTTCAAGGTGTGTTCACAGATATCTCTATACTTGGCAATTGCCCTTTAGAGTAGTTTCCACACTGTATCTCAAAACTAAACTAAACTTTTACCTTTATAATTTAAATTGTTCTATCTTTGATATTGAATTTGTGTGTGAGCAAGAAATCAATGGTTGGCATGGACTCAGTGCATCAAGGTCCTGTTTCCATGCTAAAACACGATAGCCCAATTAATGGTGTTGTCCACTTTATATCAGATGATTTTAAGTTCAAAGCCTATTCCGGTCATTCCGATGCAACATTCCAGAACATAAAAAAAAGAATTAAAGAGTTCATGTGACCTCAGTAGTGGCCCGGAGATTAATCTTCAATTGAAAGAGACCTTGGGGCAATCCTGAATGATCGGCAAAATGAAGGTAAGTCAATCAGATTCTGCTTCTTTATGGTTCAGGCTCATTTCCCCCGATATACAGATGCTATTCGTGCTTTCCAAGCTAGGTGTCTGATTCCATGCTGCTCCACATGCAGAGATGATTTCAGTTAATTTACTGTATGTTACGTTACAAGCGAGCAGGTTGACAAGGTTTTGCCATTAGTGCAAACCTGGTAATTGCATTTTCAAAGACCCATTAATATTTTCTGTGTTTTCTATAAAAGCAAATAAGAGTGGAATTGTTTCAAATGGCAGAGATGAAACCGCACAGAGATGCAAATTAACTGTGAGGATACGACTATTTACAGCATGATTACACTGGACCTGCACTCTGAAGAAATAATCCAGTCCAAAGCATTATTTATCCATCCATATAAAGTATATGGAATATATTATGTATTTTACAGATTTGCAAACACAATACAAAGTACTGAAGTGATGAATTACTGTTGGAAGAGGGGATGAAATTATTCTCTACACACATCCACTGTGTTTAATGGAACTTGAATGATTGCTTCTTTTCAGTGCACAGCTTCTGAAACTTTGAAATCTTCCTGGAAACTTTTAAATGCTAGAGTATCCTGAAGTTAATGTGCAAAGGACAAGTTTTTCCCTGCAGGCCCACTGCTCACTGAACTTCAGTGCATTCAGAAAGTATTCTGACCCCTTCACTTTTTCCACATTTTGTTACGTTACAGCCCCATTCTAAGATGGATTCAATTATTTTTTTTTATTCATCAATCTACAGACAATACCCCATAATAAAAAAAGCGAAAACAGGTGTTCAGAAATTTTTGCAGAAATATCACTTTTACATAATTATTCAGACCCTTTACTCAGTACTTTGTTGAGGCACCTTTGGCAGCGATTACAGCCTCAAGTCTTCTTGGGTATGACACTACAAGCTTGGCACACCTGTATTTGGGGAATTTCTCCCATTCTTCTCTGCAGATCCTCTCAAGCTCTGTCAGGTTGGATGAGGAGCATCGATGCACAGCTGTTTTCAGGTCCCTCCAAAGATGTCCGATCGGCTTCAAGTACGGGCTCTGGCTGGGCCACTCAAGGACATTAACAGACTTGTCATGAAGCAACTCCTGCGTTGTCTTGGCAGTGTGCTTAGGATCATTGTCCTGTTGGAAGGTGATCCTCCGCCCCAGTCTTAGGTCCAGAACACTCTGGAGCAGGTTTTCATCAAGGATCTCTCTGTGCTTTGCTCTGTTCATCTTTCCTTCAATACTGACTAGTCTCCCAGTCCCTGCCACTGAAAAACATCCCCACAGCATGATGCTGCCACCACCATGCTTCACCATAGGTATGGTATTGGCCAGGTGATGAGCGATGCCTGGTTTCCTCCAGACGTGATGCTTGGCATTCAGGTCATAGAGTTCAATCTTGGTTTCATCAGACCAGAGAATCTTGTTTCTCATGGTCTGAGACTCCATTAGGTGCCTTTTGGCAAACTCCAAGTGGGCTGTCATGTGCTTTTACTGAGGAGTGGCTTCCGTCTGGCAACTCTACCATGAAGGCGTGATTGGTGGATAGAGTGCTGCAGGTATAGTTATCCTTCTGGAAGGTTCTCCCATCTCCACAGAGGAACTCTAGAGCTCTGTCAGAGCGACCATCGGGTTCTTAGTCACCTCCTTGACCTAGGCCCTTATCCCCCGATTACCCAGTTTGGCCAGGCGGCCAATTCTATGACGAGTCCTGGTGGTTCCAAAGTTCTTCCATTTAAGAATGACGGAGGCCACTGTGCTCTTTGGGACATGCAATGCTGCAGAAATTGTTTTATACCCTTCCCCAAATCTGTGTCTCTACACAATCCTGTCTCTGAGGTTGACGGACAATTTTGAGTGTCATAGCAAAAGGTCTGAATAGTAATGTAAATATGATATTTCAGTTATTTCTTTTTAATTACTTTGCAAAAATTTCTAAACACCTGTTTTGCTTCTTCATTCTGGGGAATTGTGTGTAGATTGATGATAAAAACATATTTTTTTAATCCATTTCAAAATAAGGCTGTAACATAACAAATTGTGAAAATAGTGCAGGGGTCTGAATACTTTCTGAGTGCACTGTGAATGGGCAGTTTGTTAAAATGGTGAATATACTTTAGTTTGTTGACAAAATGTGCACAGAGGAACTGCAGATGTTGGTTTATACACAAGATAGACACAAAATGCAGGAGTCACTCAGTGTGTCAGGCAACATCTCTGGAAAAACAATAGATGACATTTTGGGACAGCTTCTGAAGAAGGGTTCCAATCTGAAATGTCATCTATTCTCTTTCTCCAGAGATGTTGCCTAACACGCTGAATTACTCCAGCATTTTGTGTCTATCTTTAGTCTGCTGAGTTCAGTTTTGCTTCTGATGAGTGGAAAATTATCTACATATTTCTCTCCATTCTCACTGTGTCCTCTACAAGAGGTCATGGCTTTAAGATGAAGAGGGATAGATTTTAAAAGGAATCTAAAGGGTAACTTTTTAAAACCAAAGTTGGTGGGTGCATGGGATGAGCTGCTAGAGGAGGTGGTTGAAGCAGGTACTATCAAAACGTATAAGAACCATTTAGACAGGTACATGGATAGGATAGGTTTTTAGGGATATGAGCCAAACGCAGGTAGGTGGGACTATTGTTGATGGGGCATGTTGGTCGGCATGAGCAAGTTGGCCTGAAGGGCCTGTTTCCATGCTGTATGACTATCTAATTTGGCAAAGTACTCAATAACCATAGGATTACATTGCTTCAAGATTTGCCATAATTCTTTCATGCATTTCATCTAGTCATTTTGACTCTCAAAACTCCGTGTAACTAAATGGTTTGCAGGAACACAGCATTTTTCATAAAGAGAGGAAGGGCAACTGTAATGAAACAAGTGTCTAGGGGAAGAAATGGTTACAATGGTTATAATGATACTTTATATGTCACATGGACCGAGTTATAGTGAATTTCACTTTTGTATACAGTTCAGTACGTATCACTATACATAACCACTTAGATACCTCTTAGATAAGCATCTCAGATATAGTACATGTCTAGCATTAGTACTCTGAGACAGTGTACATTTTGGCACCAGATTGCAAACTATTCGCAGAGTTTTCAGCAATTGTGCAAATGTCAAGACTTTCTCAATGTTATCGACATAATGCCCTGAAATATGGGTGTTTTGTTGCTAGTCCCTGGACACGGAATTTTGAATTTTCCCATCCGGAACTTGAAGTAGAGTTTGATTTTGCCGGAGCAGCAATGGAAGAAACATATTTAGGAGCAACAGCAGAAGAGGACAATGGAACCTTGGCTCTTTGAACTAGTGAGGGCAGAGGGTAGGAGAGGGTGAAAAGGTTTGAGAAATGCCACAGAAGGCGTGAAAAAATCCCAATATTAAAGAGCTCAGGTGTGAATAAAAATAAATGTGGTGTGAAATAGCCTACAGAAGTTTGGAACATAGAACATAGAACAGTGCTGTGCTGGTTTGTAACTAACATGATGCCAGGTTAAACTAATCTAGCCTGCCTAGATGTGATCCATATCGTTCCAATCCCTGCATATCCATGTGCCTAACCAAAAGCCACTTAAACACCACTGTCATTTTCACCATCACACTGGGATCCAAGCTCCGGGCATCCAAGCCATCCTGTGTGTAAAACAAAACTTGCCCTGAACATCCGCTTTAAACTTTACTCCTCATCTTAAAAGCCCTCTGGTCTTTATTTCCTGCCTGGGAAAAAGTCTACCCTATCTATACTGCTCATAATGTTATACTTCGATCAGGTCTCCCCTCAACCACTGACACTGAAGAGAAAACAATCCAAGTCTGTCCAACCTCTCCTTATTGGTACTACCCTCCAATTCAGGCAGCTTTCTGGTAAACCGCTTGTGCACCTTCTCCAAAGCCCCCATATCCTTCCTATAATGCAGTGGCCAGAAATGCTGCAATACTCCAAATACGGCCAAACAAAAGTCTTATAAAGCTCTACTATGGCTTTCTGTCTCTTACTAATGCCCTGACAGATGGAGGTAAACACAAAGGAAACAGTTTGGAAGAGATTTACTGGAACTGTTCCGGATCCTAATAGCTTTTGATTGAGTAATGAAAAATAAGGCATTATCTTGTGGCAGAGGTGAAAGATTGAAGGCTGAAGATCCAGAGGTAGCATCAAATTGCCTCTCAGTAACTCCACTGGCAGATTCAGGAGATATCATCCAGCTTGTACTCTTCCATCATAAGATGACGATTGAAAATTAAATGAATGAAAGACTTGCAGCTATATTGTAGCTCCACCATCCTTTTTAAGATATAGAACAATACAGCACAAGAATGGGTCATTCAGCCCACATCTTTTGTGCCAAACATAATGCCAAGTTAAATTGATCTCATCTGCCTGCACATGATCCATAGCACCTATATTCCTAGCACTTCCATGTGCCCATGTAATAGTCTCTTAAACGCCACTATCGTACCTACCACTATCGCCACCCCTGGCAAAGTGTTCAAGGCCCCCACTACTCTCTGTATAAAATACTTGCCCCCGCATCTCTCTTAAACGTTCCCGCTCTCACCTTATACTAAGCTATGCCCTCTAGTGTTGGACATTTCCACCCTGGGAGAAAGGTTCTGACTGTAAGCCCCATCTATGCTTCTCATAATTTTATATGCTTCCATCAAGTATCCTCTCAATTTCCAACGTTCCAGAGAAAAACACAAAGCAAACTACACAAAGGATGATGTTTGAAATCACCTGGGACGTCATGTTGGCGCAATGGTAGATTTGCTGCCTTACTAAGCCAGAGACCTGGGTTAGATCATGATTGCGGGTGCAGTCTGTATGGAGTTTGTACATTCTCCCCGTGACCTGTGTGGGTTTTCTCCGGGTGTTCTGGTTTTTCCCACAATCCAAAGACGTAGAGGTTTGTAGGTTAATTGGCTTTGGTAACGATTGTAAATCATCTCTACTGCATAGGATAGTGCTGCTGTACGGGTATCGCTGGTCGGCGTGGACTCGGTAGGCAAAGGACCTTTACTGTGCTGTATCTCTATCTCCAAGCTAAACATTTTATGGCCAAAGATGAAATGCTTCTTTATCCAGTACATTTGGGTGAATGCCACCAGTTCTAACTCTAAACCATAGAGAAAGGCTGAATTAACTGTTCATGTACAGAATTATCACTTGTGTAATGCACACAGATAGTTCTGAAACATTAACACCAGACGGAACTATCTCGAAAGATGTAAAATCTTGCTGCTGCCTAAAATGCCAGCACAACATCTCCCACAACATTGACAGAATTTAGTGGAAAAAATTGGGTTCAGTAGAAAACTCAAATGTGTCGGCAGATGCAGGGAATTCATTTTCATTCACTTTGAGGATGCTGGAGTGGAGTTTTCCTCCATTACCTCAAAGACATTCAGGTTTGTAGATTAAATGTATAAAAATAATCAGCAGCTGCTGGTTTATACCAAAGATAGACGGCATATGATATGGAACATGGCTATCCATACCTTCCCACGATACCTTCCCGCTGAGTTAAGCCAGCACTCTGGGTTTTTTTTTAAACCAGTACCTGCAGTTTTTAAAAAGACACAAAATGCTGGAGTAACTCAGTGGGTCAGGCAGCATCACTGGAGACATGGATATGAGATGTTTCGGGTCGAAAGGAGCAAGGTTCTTTGCTTGTCGGCAACTTCCTGGTGAACATATTTGCCATATCTATCAGGCAGCCTGCATGTTTCCCCTTTCGGCCACCACAAGTCTCTCCCGTGCCTTTCCCGCTTCCGGGTTCTCCCAATCCCCCTAATCTTTCAGGAGAGGGAGGAGAGGGCTTGGTCCATATGCGTTCGGGCCGTATTAGTAGACCGCCTGATAGATATGGCGAATATGTTTAACTCTAATGGCATGGGTGCCCATTACACTTACTCTTTGGGGGAAGGATGTAGATTGGTTTATGCATGACAACCAATCATATATGTGTTAGCATCACTAACCCCACCTTACTGTATAATTTATACTAACACCTACTTCCTGCACTGCTCAGTTCATACAGCAGTCAGGATGCTCTGACAACTAATCATCCACTGCACTGCTAAAGTCTGCATACTGATTAACGATGATCTTGGATTACATGGCGTGTATATCTCTTGTTTACAAGATCCTTCTTCAGACCAGAAAAAACACCTATCTATCCATGTTCTCCAGAAATGCTGCCTGACTCACTGAGTTACTCCAGCACTTTGTGTCTATCCAGGTTTTCAGATTAATTGGCCTCTGTAAATTGCCTCTAGTGTGTGGTGTGCAGTGGATTTGAAAGTGTTTATAATATAGGACTAGTGAGAATGGATGGTCACTGTGGACTCAGTAGGCCAAAAAGCCTGTTTTCATGCTGCAACTCTAACCTAAACAAACCTAAATTGGATGTAATTTTCAGGAGCATGAACTGCAATTTGCACATTGATCTCTGCAGGTAACCTTTGGGAGCAGCTTTTTGTTATTCAATTTGAAATAAACTTATTAAAGGAATTAATTCTGGTCATTGATTTTTCCCAGTCTTCCACTCACACCACACAACCTGCCACTTTTGCAAAGGATTGCATTGGACTGCAGTCAGGGAATTAAGGAAATAAATGAAATAATAGTTAAAATAATTAAACTATACATTATTTATTGTGAATAACTCTAATCAATTGGATGTCACGAAGATGTTAAGTCCAGAAATAACATCCCAGCAGGTAGAAGGTGTTTTAGAGTATAAACTCAATAAAAGTTTGTCTCCTGTTTTGGTACAAGGTCAACAAGTTCTTAAATCAACACCTTCATCTAACCCAACCTATTGCTGATCCTAAATGCCAGCAGTCAGCTAAAGAATTAACAAATAAAGGAAACAAAAGTGTGGGAGTAACTCAGCAGGTCAGGCAACATCTCTAGAAAAACATGGATTGGTGATGTTTCAGGTTGAGACCTGTTCTTGTTCTGTGGTAGTCCTTCAGAGTTGACAATAACCTACTTCAGTTTTGTGGATCTAAGGTGTCTTAGGGTTAACTGGGCATGTATAACTAGGAGAATTTTGAGACCCTTCTTCGAAGCTAAAACATCACCTATCCATGTTCTCCAGAGATGCTGCCAGACTTACAGAGTTACGGGCCTGTCCCACTGTACGAGGTAATTCAAGAGCTCTCCCGAGTTTAAAAAAAATTCAAACTCGTGGTAAGCAAGTAAAATATACGTAGCGGGTACGTCGGAGCTCGGGACGTCTCTTAGTGGCTCATAACGCTAACGGCAGGTACCCAGGAAATGCGGTAAGCTTGTGATGCCTCGTGAAGGTTTTTCAACATGTTGAAAAATGTCCACGTGAGCCCCGAGTACCTATGAGTGGCTATTACCGTAATTCTCCGAGTTCGAATCAGGGGAAACTCGGGACAACTTTTGAATTACCTCGCACAGTGGGACAGGCCCTTAACTCCATCATCTTGTGTCTTTCTTTGATAAACTTAGTAAGTCAGGCAGCATCTCTCAAGGGCATTGTACAGTGAAAAGCTTTTGTTGCATGCTAACTGATAAGTGGAAAGACGATACATTATTAAAATTAAGCCATCCAAGATTCAAGATTCAAGTGTTTTATTGTCATATGTCCTGGAAGAGACAATAAAATTCTTAAGGGCCTGTCCCACCAGCATGCGACTCCATGCGGTGAGCGCGACCTACCGTGGTCGCTTGAGCCGTCCGGCCTCGCGGGGCCGGTCCCACTTCGATCGCCGGAGCCCTGCGGAGTTGTGCGGAGCTGGTCCCGACATTGCGCGGGGCTCAGAAAAAGTGACCGTGTTCAAAAATTCCGCGTGGCAACGGCCTGTTGGCCCGCAGTCGCCTCGACGCATTACGCACCATCTCGACGTCGTGCCTCCATGACCCTCTCTATATGTGCCTCCATGACCCTCTCTGTGTGTGCCTCCATGGCCCTCTCTCTGTGTGCTTCCTGTGCCTCTCTCTGTGTGTCCCTCTCTCTCCTTGCGAACTTACCTTGCGGACTTCGCTCCAACTTCGCGCCAGTTCGCGCCGCCTCGCGCCACTCACCCGACCACTGCACGGCCCTGCTGCCGGTTTGGTCATGCTCGCCGCATTCAGGCGCATGCTGGTGGGATCGGCCCTGTACAGGGATCACCCGACCTCCGCGTGGCCCCCGCTTCCAGTTTGGAGTCGCATGCTTGTGGGACAGGCCCTTTACTTGCTGCAGCACAACAGATTATGTAAATATGTAAACATAGTATATAACGGGGAAAAAAAGAAATAACAAATATAGTGCAAATAACAAATAATAATATAGCCTTTTGCAGTTCAGAGCTCAGAGCTTATTTGTTGTTGTGTTTAATAGCCTGATGGCTGTAGGGAAGAAGCTGTTCCTGAACCTGGACGTTACAGTTTCCAGGCCCCTGTACCTTCTTCCTGATGGCAATGGTGAGATTAGCGTGTGGTCAGGATGGTGTGGGTCCTTGATGATTTTGGCTGCCTTTTTGAGGCAGCGACTACGATAGATCCCTTCAACGGTGGGGAGGTCAAAGCCGGTGATGAACTGGGCAGTGGTCACAACTTTTAGTAGTCTTTTTTGCTCATGGACGTTCAAGTTGTCGAAGCAGGCCGCGATGCAACCAGTCAGAATGCTCTCTACCGTGCACCTGTAGAAGTTCAGGAGAATCCTCTTCGACATGCCAAATCTCCGTAATCTTCTCAGGAAGTAGAATCGCTGATGTGCTTTCTTTACAATTGCATCTGTGTGCTGGGTCCAGGAAAGATCTGCTGATATCTGCACGACCGGGAATTTGAAGTTATTGACACTTTCCACCATCGTACCATTGATATAAACAGGATTGTGGATTCCTCATCCTTCCCCTACCCAAG
This sequence comes from Okamejei kenojei, assembly GCA_035221665.1. Lineage (NCBI taxonomy): Eukaryota > Metazoa > Chordata > Chondrichthyes > Rajiformes > Rajidae > Okamejei > Okamejei kenojei. The sequence continues at coordinate 53,090,863 of CM069141.1, forward strand.
TCCACAATCAGTTACTTGGTCTTACTGATATTGAGAGCCAGGTTGTTGTGCTGACACCATTTGGTCAGTCGGTCGATCTCACTTTCATACTCTGACTCGTCCCCATCTGTGATTCGTCCAACCGCAGTGGTGCCGTCAGCGAACGACGATGGAGTTCGCATTATGTCCGGTTACGCAGTCATGGATGTAGAGTGAGTAAAGCAGGAGGGCTGAGCACGCAGCCTTGAGATGCTCCCATACTAATTGTTACTGAGAATGAAGTGGTTCCTCCAAGTCAAACAGACTGTGGTCTGTGGATGAGGAAGTCGAGGATCCAATTGCAGAGGGGTATGCAAAGGCCCAGTTCTGTGAGCTTGGTAATCAGCTTGGAAGGGATGATGGTATTAAACGCCGAACTGTAGTCTATAAACAACAGCCTGACAGGTGTTTTTATAGTCCAAGTGGTCCAATTGCGGAGTGGAGAGCCAGTGAAATTGCATCCTCCGTTGACCAGTTGTGGCGGTACGCGAACCGTAGTTGGTCGAAGTTCTTGTCGAGGTAGGAGTTGATGTGCACCATAACCAACCTCTCAAAGCACTTCATCGCCACATACGTTAGTGCCACTGGTCGATAGTCATTGAGGCATGTCACCTTACTCTTCTTGGGCACCAGTATTATTGATGCCTTCTTACAACAGGTGGGAACCTCAGACCTCAGAAGTGAGTGGTTGAAAATGTCTGCAAAAACTCCCGCCATTTGGTCTGCACAGGTCTTGAGAACTCGACCGGGTATACCATCAGGTCAAGGCGCTTTCCAATGGATTCACCCCCCTGAAGGATCTTCTGATGTCAGCCTCTGTGACTGTGACTGTAACACCCTCAGGGTGAATGGGTGCTCGGGAAGGCACATCAGTGTTCTCCCTATCGAACCATGCATAGAACGCATTGAGCTCATCAGGGAGTGATGCTTCGCTGTCGTTTGAGCTGCCTCCTGTTATCACCTTGTAGGAGGTGATGGCATTCAAGCCCTGCCACAGTTGCCGAACATCAGTCTCATCCTCCAGCTTAGAGCAGAACTCCTTTTTGGCCTTTTTGAGGGCCTTACCAAGGTCGTATCTGGACCTCTTATAGACCTCTGCATCTCCAGACCTGAATGCCCGGGATCTGGTCTTCAGAAGAATGCGGCTCTCATGGTTCATCCAAGGCTTCTGGTAAGGAAACACTCGGAAGGTTTTTGTTGGAATGCAGATCTCCACACATTTCCTTATGAAGTCTGTGACAACTGTGGCATATTCATTCTGGTCCTTTGTCGAGTCCCTGCACATTGCCCAGTCTACAGACTCCAAACAGTCCTGGAGTTGTTCCTCTGCCTCCCCCGACCAGCTCTGTACAGTCCTCACGTCTGGGTCTGCTTTCTTCAGTTGTTGCCTGTATGCAGGAAGAAGCAGCACTGCTGAATGGTTGGATTTTCCGAAGTGAGGGTGAGGGATAGAGCGATAGGCGACTTTGATTGTCGTGTACTGTGGTCAAGGCTGTTTGATCCTCTGGTGCTGTAGGGGACATGTTGGTGGAAGTTAAGGAGCAATTTTGTCAGGTTAGCTTTGTTGAAGTCCCCGGCTATGGTGGTAAACGCCTCGGGGTAGGCTGTCTGGTGGTTGTTGACCACGGTGTGCAGCTCCTCCAGTGCCAGACGGATGTCTGCCTGGGGTGGGATGTAGACTGCGGTCAGGATGATGGAAGTGAATTCCCTCAGTAGGTAGAAGAGGCAGCACTTCACCGCTGTCTGGTGTAGTTGTAGGTAGTTGAGATAGTCGTAGGTAGTTTTAGTTAATCGCCTTTGCTGAACGGTCATTTTTATTGGCTCATTGGGGAAACAAATCGTAAGCAGGAGTTTTCAGAATCAAAGATAACTAACCGGTAAAGTTAAATATCCACCGACCTTCACATGAAGTCAGATGAAGGGATTATATCATGTGTATCTCTGGCTTATTAAAAGTTATCTGGCTTCTTAAGTTGTCTCCACTCCTTCTCTCCCCTTCTCCCCCATATTCCCCCCCCCCCCCTTTTTAAAGGACTTACCACACACTGTGCTTTAGCCGTCTTAATTGCAGCGCCAACCATCTTGTTCATCGCGGTGTGCGTCTGTATCACCTTGGTTTTGCACCATGTGAATTTCAGAGAGCGCTCCCCCGCTTGCTCTGGCCCCCACCTTTGCAATGTGTTTGTGTGTGTGTGTGTGTCCCAGTCTGACAGTCGCTGTTCCAGTTCCCGCTTTTTGCAGCTATGCAGTTTCACATGGGAGAGGGGAGAAGAGGGTGTGGCCGGGGTGTTATTCATCCTTGATTATGTTGGTGGTCTTGCCGAGGCAGCATAAGGTGTAAATGGAGTAATTGGAAGGGAGATAGACATATAATGCTGAAGTAACTCAGCGGGTCAGGCAGCATCTCTGGAGGAAAGGGATAGGTGACAATTCGGGTTGAGACCCTTCTTCGGACTGAGAGTCAGGGGAGGGGGAAACGGTACAGAACCATGGAAAGGTACAGAACTAATGAAGGGAGGTTGGTTTTATGTGATGGTCTGGGCTGCGTCCACAATTTTCTGTAATTTATTACGGTCCTGGATGGAACTGTTCCCAAAACATGCTGTGATGCTTCCCGATAAATTCCGTAGCACTGAAACTCCTGTAAACCATGATCGTGGTGATGGCTTTGCAACCTTGCACTTTTTTCTTTAGTGAGTTGAATGCCGTGCTGGCTCACTGGAGACCATGATTAATTTTTCTATCATAGTTCGTCTTTACTGTGAAATGTAAACACTAAACCATTTTTTTTTTTCAGCATTGTTTCTTGGCTCTTGACTATTGAAGGGTGGTGTTTTGCGGAGAGAGCACAGTTGGTACAGGACCTTCATGTTCATGCTGTTTTACGAAAGGACCATGCATACTTACACATCACTGAAAAGTCAACAATAACATTGCTCAACCTTTGAACAAACACATAGCCAAGAATCATCTGCATTTTGTATCTCGATGTCAGAGTTTGGAGTTACTATGGTTACGGAGTGGAAAAGTCAGCTTTCCATCCCTCACACCGATTAACTTTAGTGGGAAGTTTATTGGAAGTGACATGCAGCATTGCAGCAAGGAATATTAAGAAAAGAGCTGGTGTAATGATTGTACTGGGTGTGGATCTGTGGTGGGTTGGTTGGCTAAAGTAGCAGCTTCCATATCATCTCATAGCAGGGGTGGAATGGTATTGAATTTCTGAGTACCACCCACTTGAAGAAGGATTCACCATAATCCCTTCATCTGACAGTCAAAGGTTTTTGTGAGGTCAAGAGAGACCATGTTCAGATTTGGTCGACAAGTATATATAAAGATCCCTGAAGGTGGCAGGGCTTCATTAGTCATGGTGTTTAATACAAGAACGGCACAGTGGCACAGAGGTAGAGTTGCTGCCTTACAGCACCAGAGACTCAGGTTTGATCCATAAAGTCTGTATGTAGTTTGTTCATTCTACCTGTGACCGCGTGGGTTTTCCCCGGGTGCTCCGGTTTCCTCCCACATTCCAAAGATGTATAGGTTTGTAGGTAAAATGGCTTCTGTAAATTTTAAATTGTCTCTGGTGTGTAGGATAGTGCTAGTGTATGGGGTGATTGCTGATTGGCGCAGACTCAGTGGGCCGGGTCTTGCCGTAAGCCCTGTATGCCACCGAACCCACGTTGACCTGCAATCTCTGTACACTAACACTGTCCTACACATTAGGGACACTTCACAAATTTTACAGAAACCTTCAAACCAGCATGTCTTTGGGGTGCAGGAGGAAACCGGAGCACCCGAGAAAACCCCAGCCAGTCACGGGGAGAACATGCAAAATCCATGCAGACAGCACCCGTGGAGGATCAGGATCGAACCCGGGACTCTGGCTCTGTAAGCGCAGCAACTTTACCGCTGCGCCACTGTGCCGGCCCTTCGAGCCGAGTGAACTGTGCCTTTTTTTCTGATGGAAAAGGTTTCTTGGCCACTGAAAGCAGGTGATTATTGGAAGATTCTTGCAATGGCTTTTCCCATGGCAGATATCAGGGAGATACCATTGTGATTAGTGGAGTTGGACATCTCCTTTCTTGAAGGTGGATGCAAAAACACATTAACCAACTTCACACTCATGCAACATTTGCACCGCCTATTTATACAGGAGAACATTTGATGTTGTTTGGGCTTCTTTTGTCTGGGGACAACAGGAGGTGAAAGTAAATCTTTCCCAAAGGTATGCTTAAACTTGAGTTTGTTTGCTTATGTCTGCTAATCTGTTAATGAAACTGTTTTTATGTGAGTAAAAAATGGTGCATTCAGAAGAGCATCTAATCCTAAATCTTTTTTATAAACATGAGATCTCCTCCAGTATACAGGGAATTACTCTGTATAAGACCAGATGCTCCTTTTAACTGAAAAATGTCATTAACATTGCGGCATTGAACTGCCTGGAACCACACTTTGGATTTTAATTCTCATTTTGCGTTTGGACTCACTTTTACTGTTGATGCCAATTACAGCGTGTGCAAATGGCAGGAATCTGTAGAGTTCATTAATGTATTTTGTAGACTTTGAAAGCATGTGTTAGGCATACAAAGCAAACTAAATGTTTAGAAGGAGAGATTTTCCAGTTAGCATCATCTGATTAAAGTGCTTAGAGAGAAGCAACCAATTGGAAAATATTCAAAAATCTCTAACATCATCTTTATCTCCAAGCTATGCCCATATCAGTGCTTTTTCTTGTTTTAGTTTTAGTGATACAGCACAGTAACAGGCCCTTTGGCCCACTGAGTCCATGCCGACCAGCAATCTCTGTACACTAGCACTATCCTATTCGCGAGGGACAAATTACAATCATTACCAAAGCCAATTAACCTAAAAAACCTGCACACCTTTGGAGTGTTGGAGGAAACTGGAGCACCCGGAGAAAATCCATGTGATCATGGGGAGAACATTCAAACTCCGTACAGACAGCACCCGTAGTCAGGATTGGACCCGGGTTTCTGGTGCTATAAGGCAACATCTCTATCGCTGTGCCACTGTGCCATCCCTTATGTTTTCTTCATGTTATAGAATTCGACCAGAATAGCCTACCATTTTGTTACATGAATTCCATTCTGTAATTTGATATCAAAGTGTCAAGTTTGTAAAATCATGAGGGCAATAAATAGGGCAAATGTACAGATTTTTTTTAACCAAGAGTCAGGGAATCAAGAACTAGAAGGCATAGGTTTAAGGTATGATGAGAACGATTGAGGGGCAACTTTATTACCCAGACGGTGTGGGATATATAGAACGAGCTGCCAGAAGAGGAAGTTAAGGCAGATACTAGTAGTAGTAGTAGGCCCCTCTCAATCATGGCTGTCCATGGGTAATGCATCCTGGTTGGATGCAAGCCTGGGCGATGTCATATGGAGGACGGGCTGTTGCCCATGCAGCACGTCCCCTCTCGCCACGTCACTGATCAATCCAAAGGAACAGCAGGGCCATTACAGTTTGGCACCAGCGCCGTCGCAGGAGCTGCCAGAGCGAGCTATAGACAATGACGAACTGCCTTAGGGGCTCCGACTCCGGATTTTCTTAAGGTTTACTCCTGGAGCCTTTTCCATGACTTGATATGGCCACAAGGCAGTGGAGGTTTTAAATCAGAGTTTTCCCTCTCCTAGATTGACTGACTTCCCAGGCTGACGAGCCCCTTCCCGTGCAGATCGATAGCACCTGCCCACTGCCCACTGCCCACTTTGATAGTGAGCTTTTACTAATTGTGCAAATGCCTCATAAACCAACACTTTGTAAATCTGGCTGAGGGAGAAAATAATCTTTGTTTGGAGACACAAAAGATTGCATATCCTGGACACTATTATAGATACTATAACAACATTTAAAAGACATTTGGAGAGGTACATGGGCAGGAAAGGTTTACAGGGATATATGTCCAAATGTGGGCAGATGGGACGAGCATTGATGGGGCATCGTGTTCTATGTAGGCAATTTGTCTGAAGGGCCTGATTCTGTGCTGCATGACTGTATGATTGTGTAATCTTTAGTTCAATTGATGGCACTCTCTCCTCTGAGATAGAAGGTTGTGATTTCAAGCCCTACTCGAGTAAGTTGTGGACACATTCTTGGTCGTATCTTAGTACAGTTTTGAGGGAGTACCTGCATAGTTAGTAATGGGTTTTATATTTTTATTAAATGAGAGATCAAAATGAAGATCTGACTGCTCTCTCAGGAGGATTTCAACAATTTAGTGACACTTCTTAAAGAAGTACAGGGGAGTTTTCACAGAGTAGTGCCCAGTATTTCCTCCTCAATTAACACCAGAGGAACTGGGCACTGGTGTTGGAGTCTTCTTGATGTGTTTGCTGTGACATTCTTTGCCATGTCCTAAATCCATGAAAACTTCCATTAAAAGTTGCCTTTCTCCAATCTACACAATGTCATGTTGTGTGAGTTCATACAATTCTCTGTTATCTGTTAAGTTTTGTTTAGTTTAGTTTAGAGATACAGTGCAGAAACAGGCCCCTCGACCCACTGAGTTTGTGTTGACCAACGATCCCCGCACACCAATATTATCCTACACACACTAGGGACAATTTACAATTTTACCAAGCAATTAACCAGCAACTGTATATCTATGGAGTGTGGAAGGCAGCAGGAGCTACCAGAGAAAATCGGGGTGGAAGATTGCAACCTTCACGTGGTCCGCCCTGTTTCGACTACTGCAATCAACTCAACGTGCACAAACGGAAGATCAAATAGAACAAGTTATCCAACAACTTTAGGCTGTGCACGCCACACAAAAGAAGAAGACAAAACCAACATAGGTCACAGGGATAACGTACAAACTCCATACAGAGAGCTCCCGTAGTCTGAATCAAACCAGGTCTCTGGTGCTGTAAAGCAGCAACTCTACCACTACACCACCATGCCACCCTATTGAATTTAGGAAAAAGAAGTAAGCAGATAAGGATATCACGTCATAACCATTGGCATCATGCTAGTAACAGAGGGCAGAGCTTTCAGGTGAAAGAGGCAAAGATTAAAGTACCTGGGCAGGGTAGGTTTATTTTACATAGAGTTTGGTGGGTGTTTGGAACGTGCTGCCAGGAGTGGTGGTGGAGGCAGTTACGATATTAGACAGGCACAAAGGTATGCAGGGAATGGAGGGGTATGGATCATATGCAGGCAGATGAGATTAGTTCAGCATGACATCATATCCACAACAAACATTGTGGGCCAAAGGGCCTGTTCCTGTGTTGTACATTTCCATGTTCTACGTTCTAACATGGAAGAGAGCTATCCTTTCAACTGAGGTTGACATCTTGATGTAAAATTAAAGGCAAGGGACATAAATGGTCATAAATAGGTGTCCATAGTCGAAAAAGCTCAGTGATAGAATTCCTATCCTCAGGATCCATTGGAGTCAGGTTCTCAGTCCAAAACGCTTGCGGCTGGCCATTGATCTGTCCATGTTGACTAATGTTCCAAGGCACACATAGGATGTTCAAGATTGGTTTTGAGATCGAGAACAATTTACTCAGAATAAAAGGATGTATCATTTGAAAGGAGATAAGGAGGAATTTCTTTAGTCAGAGGGTGATGAATCTGTGGAATTAATTCCCTCTGATGGCTCTGGAGTCCAGGTCATTAGATACAATACAATACAATACAATACAATACAATACCGTTTATTGTCATTTGAACCTCATCGAGGTTCAAACAAAATGTAGTTTCTGCAGTCATACAAACAAGAAAAGAACCAAGACACCACACAATTTACACAAACATCCATCGCAGTGAATCTCCTCCTCACTGTGATGGAAAGCAAAGTCTTATCTCTCCCCTGCTCTCCCCATTCTCCTCCCGATGTCAGAGTCAAAGCCCCCGATGGGCGATGGTAAATAGGTCCCGCGGCCATTCAGGCCAATTAGGTATTTTAAAGATGAGATTTACAGGTTCTAAATTAGTAAGGGTGTCAAAGGTTTTGGGGAAAAGACAAGAGAATGGGGTTGAGTGGGAAAGATAGATCACCCATGATGGAATGGCAGAGTAGACTTGTTGTGTTGAATGGCCTAATTCTGCTCCTATGACTTATGAATTTACGAATTTATTTGCAAGATCAGCCAATCATCAACTATCCCGTGTCCCACAAGATAATGGATTCCCCTCTCCCAATGCAATTTGTTCATCCTGGCTCTGTCCCAACATGGTGACATAGTTGGCCTGCAACGGTGAGAGTAATGAATTGGCCATGAAATACTCACTGTGGCTGCAAGCACTTGGAGATTACAGTGAGATACAATCCCTTTCCTGGCTACAGCTCTGCTTCAGCAGGAAGTCAGATGCTAGGTACGATGGCTACTTTATAGCATTGCCAGCACTCACAAGTCCTCTATCAGTGGCAGTAACAGGCGAACACCAGGTGAATTAGGAGTGGACTGCAATAGCCCTTCAGCATTGCTTCCCCATTCAGTACCTATCTTGACTCTCTGTCTGTCCCTAATCCACATTTGTGCTATTTCCTACTTCTCAACACCCTTCACAGACTTTCTTGCAGTGGAGAACCCCAGCGGTATGAACATTGACTTTTCTAATTTCAAATAGCCCTTGCTTTCCCCTCTCACTCCATTCCCTCCCCTTCCCAGTTCTCCCATCAGTCTTACTGTCTCCGACTATATTCTATCTCTGTCCCGTCCACTCCCCTGACATCAGTCCGAAGAAGGGTCCCAACCTGAAACATCACCCATTCCTTCTCTCCAGAGATGCTGCCTGTCCCACTGAGTTACTCCAGCATTTTGTGTCTATCTTCAACATGAGCAAATATCTCTCTCCTCCTCTAGTTCTGCAATGGTCAACATCTTCTTCTTCTTCTTTTTCTTGTGTATGGCGTGCACAGCCTAAAGTTGTAGGACAACTTGTTCTATTTGATCTTACTTGATTGTGCACGCCGGGTTAATTGCTTTCATCGAAACAGGGCAGACCACGTGAAGGTTGCAATCTCCCACCCCAGTCAATATCTGATGATACTCTAGGCACTCCAGCCAGGGAAATGAACCACTTGACAACTACCTGCCACTCTCTGCTTGAGTTCTAAACTTTGACTGAACTGTGTCTTCGAGTAATACGGAATGGAGGCAAGCTCTTCGGCCGAACTCATTCATGTCGACCAAAGTGACCCATGTTTGACCCACATCCCTCTCAATATTTCCGATCCATGCATCTGTCCAAATACAAAACTGGGTTAACATAGAACTAGCAAACGGGTCAGCGTGGACCTGTTGGGCTGCAGGGCCTGGTTCCATGCTGTATATCTAAACTTAACTAAACAGTTTAGTGGAACTCGATTAAATGACAGAAATAATCTATAATATATTGGATATAATATATATTTGATTCAAACTGCATAAAATGTGTCTATGGAACTGATGCACATCCAGGGATATTCAATATTCAGGAGGTATAGACAGAGAGGAAAAGGAGGTGGGGTAGCGTTGCTGGTTAGAGAGGAGATTAACGCAATAGAAAGGAATGACATTAGCTTGGAGGATGTGGAATCGATATGGGTGGAGCTGCGAAACACTAAGGAGCAGAAAATGCTAGTGGGTGTTGTGTACAGGCCACCTAACAGTTGTAGTAGAGTTGGGGATGGCATCAAACAGGAAATTAGAAATGCGTGCAACGAAGGTAAAACCATTATAATGGGTGACTTCAATCTACATATAGATTGGGTGAATCAAATTGGCAGGGGTGCTGAGGAAGAGGATTTCTTGGAATGTATGCGGGATAGTTTTCCAAACCAACATGCGGTGGAACCAACGAGAGAGCAGGCTATTCTAGACTGGATATTGAGTAATGAGGAAGGGTTAGTTAGCAGCCTTGTTGTACGTGGCCGCTTGGGCAAGTGTGACCATAATATGGTTGAGTTCTTCATTAGGATGGAGAGTGACATTGTTAATTCAGAAACACGGGTCCTGAACTTAAAGAAAGGTAACTTTGAGGGTATGAGACGTGAATTGGCCAAGATGGACTGGCAATTGATACTTGAAGGGTTGACGGTGGATATGCAATGGAAGGCATTTAAAGACTGCATGGATGAACTACAACAATTGTTCATCCCAGTATGGCAAAAGAATAAATCGGGAAGGTGGCGCATCCGTGGATAACGAGGGAAATCAGGGATAGTATCAAAGAAAAAGATGAAGCGCACAAATTAGCCAGAAAAAGCAGCCTACCAGGGGACTGGGAGAAATTCAGAGACCAACAGAGGAGGACAAAGGGCTTAATTAGGAAAGGGAAAATGGAGTATGAAAGAAAACTGGCAGGAAACATAAAAACTGACTGCAAAAGTTTTTATCGATATGTGAAGCGCAAAAGATTAGTCAAAACAAATGTAGGTCCCTTGCAGTCAGAAATGGGTGAATTGATCATGGGGAACAAGGACATGGCAGACCAATTGAATAACTACTTTGGTTCTGTCTTCACTAAGGAAGACATAAATAATTTGCCGGAAATAGCAGGGTATCGCGGGTCAAATGAGATGGAGGAACTGAGTGAAATCCAGGTTAGCCGGAACGTGGTGTTAGGTAAATTGAATGGATTAAAGGCCGATAAATCCCCAGGGCCAGATAGGCTGCATCCCAGGGTACTTAATAAAAGTAGCCCCAGAAATAGCAGATGCCTTAGTGATAATTTTTCAAAACTCTTTAGATTCTGGAGTAGTTCCTGAGGATTGGAGGGTAGCTAATGTAACCCCACTTTTTAAAAAGGGAGGGAGCGAGAAAACGGGGAATTACAGACCAGTTAGTCTAACATTGGTAGTGGGGAAACTGCTAGAGTCAGTTATTAAAGATGGGATAGCAGCGCATTTGGAATGTGGTGAAATCATTGGACAAAGTCAGCATGGATTTACGAAGGGTAAATCATGTCTGACGAATCTTATTGAATTATTTGAGGATGTAACTAGTAGAGTGGATAAGGGAGAAGCAGTGGATGTGATATATCTGGACTTTCAGAAGGCGTTCGACAAGGTCCCACACAAGAGATTGGTATACAAACTTAAAGCACACGGTATTGGTGGTTCATTATTGATGTGGATAGAGAACTGGCTGGCAGACAGGAAGTAAAGAGTAGGACTGAACGGGTCCTTTTCAGGATGGCAGGCAGTGACTAGTGGGGTGCCGCAAGGCTCAGTGCTGGGACCCCAGCTATTTACAATATACATTAATGATTTGGATGAGGGAATTAAATGCAACATCTCCAAGTTTGCGGTTGACACGAAGCTGGGGGGCAGTGGTAGCTGTGAGGTGGATGCTAGGAGGCTGCAGGATGTCTTGGATAGACTGGGTGAGTGGGCAAATGCATGGCAGATGCAGTATAATGTGGATAAATGTGACGTTATCCACTTTGGTGGCAAAAACAGGAAGATAGACTATTCTTTGAATGGTGACCGATTGGGAAAAAAGGGGAGATGCAGCGAGACCTGGGTGTCATGGTACACCAGTCATTGAAAGTAGGCATGCAGGTGCAGCAGGCTGTGAAGAAAGCAAATGGTATGTTGGCATTCATAGCAAAAGGATTTGAGTACAAAAGCAGGGAGGTTCTACTGCAGTTGTACAGGGTCTTGGTGAGGCCACACCTGGAGTATTGCATACAGTTTTGGTCTCCTAATCTGAGGAAAGACATTCTTGCCATAGAGGGAGTACAGAGAAGGTTCACTAGACTGATTCCTGGGATGGCACGACTTCCATATGAAGAAAGACTGGATAGACTCGCTGGAATTTAGAAGATTGAGGGGTGATCTCATAGAGACTTACAAAATTCTTAAGGGGTTGGACAGGCTAGATGCAGGAAGATTGTTCCCGATGTTGGGGAAGTCCAGGACAAGGGGTCACTGTTTAAGGATAAGGGGTTAGTCTTTTAGGACCGAGATGAGAAAATCGTTTTTCACACAGAGAGTGGTGAATCTGTGGAATTCTCTGCCACAGAAGGTAATTGAGGCCAGTTCGTTGGCCATATTTAAGAGGGAGTTATGATGTGGCCCTTGTGGCTGAAGGGATCAGGGGGTATGGAGAGAAGGCAGGTACAGGATACTGAGTTGGATGATCAGCCATGATCATATTGAATGGCGGTGCAGGCTCGAAGGGGCGAATGACCTGCTCCTGCACCTAATTTCTATGTTTCTGTGTTTCTTTGCGCTACAATGCCGAGAACTATAATCTGTGCTTTTGTCTTCCTCTTTGTTCAATCTATTGTCCCTGAGTTTGAAGTCATTGTATTTATGTATAGTATACCTGATCTGTTAGCAGAGCACGCAAAACAAAGCTTTTCACTGTACCTCGGAACACATGACAATAATAAACCTAAATCTCAAAGGACACAAATTGCTGGAGTAACTCAACCAGTCAGGCAGTATCCCTCAAGAACATGGATAGGTGACATTTGGGATTGAGTGCCTTCTTCAGACTAATTGGTGGGAGGGGTGGGGAGAGGTGGGGGATGGGGGAGGAGAAGAAAGCTAGAAAAGGGGAGAGGCAGGACAAAGCGTGGCAGTTAATAGGTCAACATAGGCGATTTTTTTTTTCTGATGGGCGGATGTTTAGAAAAAGGCCAAAGATAAGAAAGAAAGGCGTGAGACAGGTTTGAAGTGTTGTGCATTGTAAAGCCAGAGGGAGGAAAGTGGCAGGAAGAGGGAGAGGAGAGTGGAGGGGAGAAATAGGTGGGAGTCCAGGTGGGGCACAGGGGAGGATGGGAAGGGAGCATGAAAGGGAGCGGGATGTGGGGGACAAAAGAGGAGTTTACGAATAATTTAAATAATCCTAGCTAAAGCACTAGGGTATACACACATAGTCTTGCCCAAAATGGGGAATTGAGAATCAGAGGGCATTGTTTTAAGGTGAAGGGGGAAAGATTTTATAGCAATCCGAGGGGTAACTTTTTCACACAAAGGGTGGTAGTTGTATGGAAAGAGCTGCTGGAGGAGATAGTAGGGCAGGGACTATCGCAATGTTTAAGAAGCATTAAGAAATGGGTACATGGATAGGACATGTTTATGGGCCAAACACAGGCAAGTGGGACTCGTGTAGATGGGACATGTTAGTCGGTGTGGGCAAGTTGGTCTGAAGGGCATGTATGACTCCATAACTTCATGACTCTATAAAGGGCAGTAAAGAATGAGTTTGAATAGAAGCAGTAACTCCAGTTAAGGCATAATATAGAACCATTTACACAGAATGCTGGAGTAAATCAGCGGGACAGGCAGCATCTCTGGAGCGAAGGAATGGGTGATGGTGATGGGAAATGTCACCCATTCCTTCTCTCCAGGCTGAAGAAGGGTCTCGACCCGAAACGTCACCCATTCCTTCTCTCCAAAGATGCTGCCTGCCCCACTGAGTTACTCCAGCATTTTATGTTTATCTTTGATTTAAACCAGTATCTGCAGTTCCTTCCCACACATAAAACCAGTTAACGGTTACTATCCATGTGCTTGATTAAAGTGTAAGGTGGGATGGTTCTGGTTGAAGGGCATGTTTTATGAGTAATATTGAATGACACTAAGTCAGCCCTTTGAGGGATAGGGAACACCACAGGTTCTAACATTTGAAAGGGGCTGTTGTTGCCATGAAACAAAAGCACAGAGCTTTCTCAGATTATTTCAGAAGTGCCTTGCAGCACTGCAATTTGAAACAGATGTGTGGAACACTATCCATATGTTAAATTCCTCCTGATGCTAAATATAAGCTTGGTACAAATGAACACCACAGCACATTTGTGGGAATGATAATTTAATAATACGATGCATGAAGTAAATGGGACACTGGAAATGCTGAGAGCTCATATTTAACAAGGATTATCCTAATCCTCCTAGCAGACCCAAATGAGATTTCCTTCTGTAAAGATTATATGAGGCTCTTTGTGTTATCAAAGATTTACTGTAAATTAGTTCAGGCCTTTGTGTATCTTTCTGTCATATTTACCCCTAAGGTGCCATGCCTCAGCTACACCACTCAACATATCCATTCTGAACATCTCCATGGATTACTATTGCACGTTCAAACAGCAGGCTGCAAACATCATGTACATTTTATTACTGACTGCTCGTGTTATGGGTTGAGGATGACGATGATGATGACACTTTATTGTCACCAATACCTTAGGGACAAGGAAATTCTTTGTTTTGCACACATTACTCAATGTATGCAAAGACCCAGGTATAGGACACAGACAAAGTGACAAAAGTATTAATTATCGTCCCAATGTTCCCTCTTTGTTCTCTCAACTGCCCCCCACTAAACGCCAGGTCCCTATTTGTTCTCTTGGCACCCCCCCCCCACGCCGGGTCCCTCTTTGATCTATCGATGCCCCCCCCCCCTCACATCAGGTCCCTCTTTGTTCTCAGCCGACCGCTGGGACTCACGTGGCCTGTCCCCGGCCGACCCCCAGGACTCACATTGGCCTGTCCTGTAGTTTACTTTTGGTTGAATGAATCCTTGATTGTTTTAAAACTAGACCAGATATTTTCCATTTAGACTTTTGGGCACGTGGAGATTCCATAGAAGGATGTGCAAAACTGTGAGTCAGCCATTGTTTCTGGATAGGTCAACGTCAATGGACAATAATGGATGCAGATATTCTCATCATTCGCTCCCAGTCTCCACCAGGGATGTTTTCATACTAAGGAAACAGAAGCAAAAGTAATGTTGTCACCAATCAACTGGACTCTGACAACTTGCACTCGTTATCCAGACACACTTTATTTACTTACGCACAAGGAGAGCGGCACAGTCAGCTTTTATACAGATTTTGAATGGAATTGAATACTTTATTGTCACATGTGACAAGTCAGAGTGAAATTCTTTGCTTGCATACCCAAGGTATGCAAATAGTCACCCATAAAGTGTGCTTACAAACTTACAAAAATACTTCCCCATGCCAGGCCCCTCTTTGTTCTTCCCCCCTCCCCTCTCCATCATGGCAGTCCCCCCACGCTGGGTCCTCCATTGTCCATTGTTCTTCCTCCTCCCCCTTCACAGCAGTCCCCGCATGCCGACTGACCTTTCTGTTCTACCGATTGACCCGTTAGAAATCTCTAATTTCTGATCACCGATCACAATACATTCTCAAAAACATTAATCTATTAACTATTGAAACTCGGATCTTGGATGTGTGAGTGTGTGTGCATAATCACATCTTCTTGAAAAAACGACGTGCTAACAGTAGAACTTTCACATATTCCGATAGAGATTTATCCCCCGGAGTCCGAAATCGCCTTATCTGAAAATTTCAAGCTTTATTTCTCGAGTTATTTATGGAAATGTTCACAAATCTGAAATAACTTTGAAAATAAACTGGCTCTTTCGCTGATGACGTCACAATGGATCTGCTTGCTGCCGTCTTGCTCGCGCTGCGAGTGACGTCCCCTCCCCACCTCTCCCTCGTTTCCCTGTTATTCAAAAGAAACTCGGGAATTGCTTTCTCTTGGGGCTTTCTCTCGGCTCCTCGGTCGCCTCCTCTCTCTCTCGCCCCGGCTCTCTCTTCCCCCCCCCCCGGGCTCTCTCTTCCCCCATGATCTCTCTTCCCCCCCGGGGTCTATTCCTCCTGGGCACTCTTTCACCCCCCCCTCCCCCCACCCCCCCCCCTCACCCGACCTCCCCCTCCCTCCCCTTCCCTCCCTTCTCCCCCCTTCTCCCCCCTCTTCCCCTCCCCGCCTCTGCCCCTCTCTACCTCACCTCACTCTCCGCCCCTTCTCCCCCCTCTCCCCCCATCCCCACCCACTCTCTCTTCCCCCTCTCTCCCCCCTCCTCTCTCTCCCCCCTCCTCTCTCTCTCTCCCCCCCCGCCTCGCTCTCCCCCGCCTCTCGCTTCCTCCCCGGCATCCCTCTTCCTCCTCCTTCTCTCCTCCCCTCTTCCCCCCCACTCTCTCAAGCCTACCCTCCCCCCTCCACCCCTCTCCCCCTCCTTCTCCCCCCTCTCATGCTCCGCACCCTCTCTCTCCACCCCTCTATATCTCTGCCATTCCTCTCTCTCTCTCTCTCTGTCCCTATTTCTCTGTCTCTGCCCACTCTCTGTCTCTGCCACCTCTTTCTCTGCCCTCTTTCTCTACCCCCCCTACCTCTCCCTCTCTAGACGTGCCTGCGAGTTTGAAGCTATGCGTGAGTGGATAGGGCGGGGATGGGGTAAAAGGAGCGAATTAATAATATTAATATAATATCACGGGGGGTGGTTAGTGTGTGTGTGTGTGTGGGGAGGTGGTTAGTATGTGTGTGATGCCAAGGCCGCCCCCCCCCCCCCCCCGCCCCAAATGCAACCGCTCGTTGAGGGGACGGTACCCAACGGATCCCCCTTGGTCTAGTATCTAATAAAACTACATGCTAATCAATCCTTTATTTGTATTCCATTCTAGTCAGGATGACTATCTGGAAACTTGTGCTCTACGTCATAGCAAGCTGTACATCAGGAACCTTGTGCTGTACAGCTATCTTAACCTTTGTTATATTGAAGCTTTCACAGTAACACATTCATCTCCTTGTGCCTGTTCAGCCATGCAATCTCATCATAGCTAATCTTTTAACCCAGTGTTACACTCCTGCAATAACTCTGTATCACTTGATATATGTATTAACTAAAACCTTGCAATTTATTTCTTAAGTTCAGTGACAGAATTGCCAGAGACTTCCA
Organism: Okamejei kenojei; assembly: GCA_035221665.1. Taxonomy (NCBI): domain Eukaryota; kingdom Metazoa; phylum Chordata; class Chondrichthyes; order Rajiformes; family Rajidae; genus Okamejei; species Okamejei kenojei. Next base: position 53,107,548 of record CM069141.1, read on the forward strand.
AATAGTCACTAGCATATGGGTGGAAAAATTATTTTTCAGTCCCTTCAGACTGTGACCTCAGTCCTGGGTAATTTCAGCAACGCAACCTTTCTTTCTCCTTTACTTTAACAATTTATCTTCAGACAACAAACTCACCATTTCTTCAGAGAGGATACCAAATCAAGTCTATACAGGTCCACCAATGATTTCCCCCGGCAACTGGTGGTCCGGCACCTCCTTTAATCCGTACAAAATTATGAGAGCACATTTTAAATCCCCCTTCCCTCCAGAAGTCCCCCTGAAAATGTAGTGCACCTACTAGGTGAGGCAGCAGTTCTCAACCTCATCAGGTCTTCCGCGCCGATCAGCGAGTCGAATTTGCCTCCTACGGCTGGTGCTCTGGAACTCTGGCCGGCCAGAGCTGGCAGATATGTTCCTAATAGCAGTGTCTTGGCTCCCCGGTGGCCTAGGTGGACCATTCCAGTACAGTTCAACCCGTGACCTTTGTTGGTCCGGCAAAACAGATAATCCAAAAAGGCTCTGGGCCCAAGGGTGCTGAAAATTGGTGGTGGACCCATAATAGATATAGAGTCATACAGCATAGAAACAGGCCCTTCACCCCAACTTGCCCATGCTAACCAACATGCCCCATCTACACTAGTCCCTCCTGCCTTCATGTGGCCCACATTCCTCTAAACCTATCCATGTATGTCCAGATATCTTTTAAATGTTGTTTTAAATGTTCTAACAGTATCACCAGTGTTGCAGTAAATGTTGTTGTAGTACCTGTGTTATAATATTCCAGATGCAATCTCAACATGATACTGTATAAATGGAAGAAGCCTTCTCCACTTTTACTGTTAAATCCCCTTGCAATCAAGACCAAAATACTACGTCTTCCTATTTGTCTGTACTGGCATGTTAACTCTCTGTGATCCATGTGCAAGAACATCCATGTCCCTCTGAATACTTAAGCCTTTCAATCTCTCACCATAAGTAGAAAAGCATTTTTTCTTTCTTTTCTTTGACCAGAGTGGAATACCTCACATTTTCCTTATCACATTGCATCTATCGGTCACCTAACCTGTCCACATCCCCCATGGTGACCTTCTGCATCCTCTTCATAATCTAGAAATAAGGAACTGTGGAGTAACTCAGCGAATTATGCAGCATCTCTCGAGCACATGGATAGATGCTGTTTCAAATCGGGACTCATCTTCAGACAGTTTGTAGAGGGAGGGAAGTTAGTTGGAAAAGTGGAAGTGCAGGACAAAGGATGGATGGTTATAGTGGGGCTAGGAGGGGGCTTTGATAGGCAGATGATTGGAATAAAGGCCAGACATAAAAGAGGAAGGTGGGACGTTGTGATACAAGGATTGGAGAGTTGCAAATTCTTAAGCCTGAAAAAGGGGATGGGGAGAAATAGGTAGGAGTCCAGGTGGGACATGGCGAAGCAGGGAGCCGGTGGGGGAGGTTTTGTTGGTTGTTAGAGGTGACCTAATAGTGGAGAATTCAATGTCCATGCCTCTGTAACCGCAGGTGATTCAACACCTGTTCCGTTCTCCCTTGACTCCATTCAGTGACCCTGACACTCTTTTCAGATTAGACAGAGGTTCACCTGTAGCTCCTCGAACTTCATCTACTACATCTACTACATCCGTTGTTCCCAATGTGTGCTCCAGTACATTGGCGAGACCAAATGTAGACCGTTTCGATGAACACCCACGGAGTAGACTTGATGTGCCGAATGGCATAATTCTGCTCCTATAACTTATGAACTTATGAACATCTCTGAAGAGAAAGGATGGGTCCAATGAAAAATTGAAAGGTTGGAAAAAGGGTTCCCATCTGAAACATCACCCATCCTTTTCTACAGAGATGCTGTCTGACCGGCTGAGATACTCCAGCACTTTATGTTTATCTTTGGTATAAACCTGCATCTGTAGTTCCTTGTCTCTACATCTCAAAAGAATATAGTGGTGAGTTTACAGGATGCATTCACCAGAATAATTCCATGTTTAAGGGGTTATGTTATAAGAACGGATTGCATAGACTAAGAGGCTTTTTCCTTAAGAAGAGAAGATTAACGGATAATCCAATTGAAGTCTTAAAGCTGATTAAAAGACTTGAAAGGGTAAATAGAGAGAAATGACTTCCTCCCACAGAAAAATGAATAACATGGGACATAATTAAAAAATGAGGGTCAGGTCATTCTAAGGTGATTGTGGGAACCTCTTCCAACAAAGATTAATGAAAACCTGCAACTCCCACCTCTATAAAGGTGGTAAGGCACAATAGGAAATTTAACATTTGAAATTATTTGATTTTTTTAATGAATGTCTTGAGTTGTGAAGCGTGGGTGAGTTTAAGGCACAGATTAGCCAGGATTTGATGGAGTTTCAAACAAGTCTTTGATATCAATGGTGTACCCAGAACTCGCAGTTCTGCATGCTTATTAAACACTTTAGTGAAGGTCCATAATGAAGCTTCATCGTGAAACGATTGGGTGAGCAATGGGATTGTTCTTTTCACCATGAACTTAAAGTGCCCCTTTGACTATCCTGATATTAGAATTAATCCTTGTGGTCCATCAGTTTCAGTGTAAGTATTGCTTGTAGATCGATTGGATAACTGTCACTTTTAGAAGATGGATCAGGATTTAATAGGAAACAGAGGGGTAACTTGTTCATGGAAAGTTAGGTGGGTGTATAAAACAAGCTGCTGGTTATTTGAGGCGAGTACTATCACAATGCTTAAGAAACATTTAGACAGGTACATGGATAGCATAGGTTTAGTGGGATATGAGCCAAATGCAGGCAGGTGGGCTTAATGTAGATGGGGAATATTGGTCGGTGTGGGCAAGTTGTGCTGAAGGTCCTGTTTTCATGCCGTATGACTCTATGACTCCATGGTTCTCTATGAGAAACATGCTCTGACATTGTGCTCAGTGCTAGCCAGCAATGTTTAACGTATGCACCTGCATGCAAACCCACACAATGTCATGATAGGGAAACATAAAATGGGGTGGACGGCTGTTACGCCAATGTTTCCTCCTCCTTTGAAGATAGACGCAAAGTACTTGTGCAATTCAACGGGTCAGGCAGCATCACTGGAGAAAAAGGATAGGTGACGTTTTTGATGTTTCGTATCAAAACTCTTCTTCGGTCTGAAAGTAGAGGTGTGGGGAGGGGGAGTACTGGACTGGAGGTAGGAAAAGGCCAGAACAAATCAGAGCCAGTAACAGTTGACCAAGGAAAGGTGGAGCCCATAATGGCCCATTGTTGGCTGGGGAAGAGGTGATAACGAAAGGATACAGAGATGCAAACAGTGGAACTAGTAGGATGTCCAGGGAGGAAGATGGGGTTTGGGGGGGGGGGGGGGGGGGGGGGGGGGGGGGGGGGGGGGGGGGGGGGGGGTGAGTGAGGGAATGCAGGGGTCATTGAAATTAGAGAAATCATTGTTCATACCGCTGGGTTGTAAGCTGCCCAAGTGAAACATGAGGTGCTGTTCCTCCAATTTGCGTGTGGCCTCACTCTGATTCCTCCTCCTCCTCCTGAGGCTGTTTCCTACTTGGCAGGAAACCAAACATCATAATAAAACTGGGATCGTCTACACATGAGAGTTTTTATTTCTTATTCTAATGAGGTTACTGTCCAAAATCTACTTATCTCAGTACTTAACACTTCCACTTATAGTAATCAGAACAATTATGAATATTTCTATATAGTCTGCAGTGTAATAAGAAGTTATGCTTTGAGCAATGAAGCATGTGTATATAGGATAACATAGAATAATTAGTGTAACAAGGAACATCATATGATTTGAAGTGCATCTTGTACTAATGTTGTAGATGAGGATCACATCGGGACAAACCAGATGTGAGTTTGTCAAACTATGTATTTATTATTCTCTACCCTATGATTCTGATAGTTTCTTTGCATTGCAAGCATCAAGAGTGATTTATTGTCATATGTACCAGAATGGAACAATGAAATTCTTACATGCAGCAGCAGCACCACCACATTTCAATGGAAACAGGCATTTGTATCCACGCTGACCATTGATCACCCCATACATTTATGGGCCTGTCCCACTTCATTTTTTCAGGTGACTTTTCAGGCGTGGATTGCCGGCAGCCACCTGAAAAACCGGCAACTGGAACGGCGACTGTCAGAGTGGAACACACACAAACACATCGCTTCCTTCACATGCCCGTTATGCAGATGGGGAACAGGGCAAGCGGGGAGAGTGCTGTCTGAGTGATATTCACACGGTGCAAAGCCAATGTGATACAGACACACACCGCGATGAACAGGAAGGTTGGCGCTGTAATTAAGACGGTGAAAGCACAGTGTACGGTAAGTCCTTTAAAAGAGGGGGAAGAGGAGAAGGGGGAGAGAGGGGGTAGAGGGGGGGGGGGGGAGAAGGAGTCAAGACAACTTTAAAGAAGCCAGAGATACACAGCTGTGAAGCTCGGCGGACATTAACATTACCGGTAGGTTATCCTTGGTTCTGAAAACTACTGCTATTTTTTCTTTTCCCCAATGAGCCAATAAAATTCAACGGTTAGCACCGGATACAACCTACGAGAACCTAAGAGAACCTTCGACCTCCTGACAACCCACTAGGACCTCCTGGCGACCCACCTACAGCACAAGAATTCTCGCTACTCTCCATGGTGGCTTCATTCCAGTCGGCGCTAATTTTTCAACGTTGAAAAATGCACGGCGACCATAATGAGGCCGCGACTAGTTCCCAGAATGCGGGAACTCCTCACGACCATGAAGACGACTCCCCGGCAACCACCCGCGAACATGTGGCGACCATGTGGCGACTGCATAGTCTCCTACAGTCGCCTAAAAAGTTGCCTAAGTGGGACAGGTCCATAACATAACCCTAGGTAAAATGATCAATTTTTACAAAAGCCAATTAACCTAAAAACCTGCGCGTCTTTGGAGTGTGAGAGCAACTGGAGAAAACCCACGCAGTCACAGGGAGAACATACAAACCCCATATAGACAGCACCTGGGTCGAGCCCTGGTCTCTGGCGCTGTAAGGCAGCAACTGTACATCTGCGCCACAGTGCTGCACACAAGACGTCTGACAACACAATACTCAATAGATAATATAATAAACAAACAAAATAAAAATTCAATAAATAAAAAAAACAACATAATGCCTAACAAAACAAAGCCCAGTCCCAAATGCAAACAAGGCAGTTCATCGTTTGGAGTTTAGTTGGTGGTTTAGTGTTTAATAGCCTGATGGTTGTTGGGAAGAAGCTGTTCCTGAATCTGGACATTGCAATTTTACAGACTCATACCTTCTTCCCGATGGTAGAATTTAACATGTAGACCAAGATGAGCTGAAGTTACATGTATTTAAAGCAGCATTGCTGCAATAAGTTCATGTGCATAAGTTATATGAGCAGAATCAAGCTATTCAGCCATCAAGTCTACTCTGCCATTCAATCATGGTTGATCTATCTTTCCTTGTCAACCCCAATCCCCTGCCTTTTCCCTATAACCCCTGACACCATTACTAATCACGAATATCTGTCAATCTCTACCTTAAAAAATATCCATTGACTTGGCCTCCATAGCTTTCTATGGCAATAAATTCCACAGATTCACCACCCTATGACCAAATAAATTCCTCCTCATCTCCTTCCTAAAGGTACGTCCTTTTATTCTGAGGCTACAGTCTCTGATCCTAGATCCTCCCACTAGTTTAAACATCCTCTCCACATCCACTACATCCAGGCCTTCCACTAATCGGTAAGATTCAATGAGGTTCCTCTTCTTCCTTCTAATCTCCAGCCAGTACAGGCCCAGTGCCGTCATTATGTTCAATAGCCTGATGGTTGTCAGGAAGAAGCTGTTCCTGAAGCTGGACGTTACAGTTTATCAGACTACAGTGTTTTCTGACTCCCATACCTTCTTCCTGATGGCAGGACTTAACATGTATCCTAAGATGAGCTAAAGTTACATGCATATAAAGCTGCATTATTGTAATGTCAGATTTAGACCTAATTCCTTCAGTCACAGACCTTTGTTCTTCTTTGATCTTCATCAGTCCACCGTTGGAGCCAAAGGTTTCAGCTGCCTGGACAATGAAATTCACAAATTCCCTCATTAAACCTCTTCATCTCACACTACCTCTGCGGAAAGCACCTTAAGATCTTTATTTTATGCTGCCATTGCACAAATGTCAAATGTCGCCCAACAGCAATCTTGTGAAGCACTTTGGAACATTAATCTTCTATTAAAGGTGAGATATAGAAAGCAAGTTGTTGCTCTTGTTTGATGTTCGTTACTTTTGATTTTCTTGAAGTATTATTCTGATTGAACATGTCTTCTGACGATTGGTTGGTAACCTGCTGTGTGTGTGTGTCTTAATGAGTGGTTTCTGTCCTTTTCATCCACGACCAGCGGCTAATAATGAAAAATGTATTTAACGATTTCCCCAAGAGGGTCAGATCCTGACGTTGTCCTTCGTCTCATGTATTCATTCAAGACAAGTATCATTATTTCCTTTTCTCATTTTATCGACCTGTTTAATGAATGATTTGAGCTGCACATTGGCAAAGAAAAAATAGTAAATGACAGTCATCAAAAAGGCTTTGGCGATGCCGACCATCCACTTGCAGGGTCAATAAAGATAGATACAAAATGCTGGAGTAACTCAGAGGGACAGTCAGCATCTCCAGACAGAAGGAAAGGGTGACATTTGGGTCGAGACCCTTCTTCAGACAGGGAGTCGGGGAGTGGGAGACACAGAGATAAGGATGTGTAAGGTGTAAAAACGAGACAAAGGGAATGAAGCTCAAGGGAAATGTAGAACAGATCATTGTTAGCTAGGAGAAGGTGACAACGATGCACACGGAGAAACCATTTAATCAGGGGGACAATCAGATTGGTCGGATAACTTGGAAGGGAGAGGGATGGAGAGAGAGGGAAAGAGAGAGCAAGGGTTACTTGAAGTTAGAGAGAAATAAAGAGCAATGGTTACTTGATGTTAGAGAAGAATAAAGAGCAATGGTTACTTGATGTTAGAGAAGTTCATGTACATACCTCATGTAAATACGAGGTGCTGTTCCTCCAATTTGTGCTGGGCCTCACTCTGATAGTGGAGAAGGCACAGGACAGAAAGATCAGTATGGGAATGGGAGGGGGATTAAAGTGTTTGGCAGCTGGGAGATCAGGTCGGCTTATGTGGACGGAGCGGAGGGGTCCAGCAAAACGATCGCCGAGCCCCTGCACATGGTCATTAACATTATTTGCGCAATCTCATGCCGTCCTCTCCAGCTTCAATGTTATAATCTGTATAATTCACAATAATCTTTTTGAATTTTTAGCCAGAAAGGAGGCTGTGTGTGAAATCACCATGAATTGTGTGAAATTATAAGTGTACGGCAATTGTGTCTCAGATATATCAGTACAGAGTGCAGACATTTTTTGAATGGTTGTCAAATTTTACACTGATCTTTTCCATACCTAATCTAATCTAAGATTACCAGTTGGGTTCAAGGAGGTTAAATAGTTTGCTTTGCAAAAATCCAAAAATCATAAGATGAATCAAATGGAATTTTTGTACGTTTGTATTTTTGTGTTGTAACTGCAGCTTATTGCAATATGAATAAATAATAGTTAGCAAAGTGAATGAGTTATTGGAGAATATGTCTGTTTGTACAACTCCTCTGATTGGTTTCCCTAAGCACATCGCTATGGAGAAATTAGAATATTATTGTTTTATTCTTTTCAACCTGCTCACCGAAACAATTTGGTCTCATTTAGTTGATGCCAGGTACTCGAAAGCTGGTGGAAATTGCAGAGCAGAAGGAAATAACTGGGAAATTGATAGGAACCAGGCAGAAAAATGAAGTAGAGGCCAATGTTACATCAGCCGTGATCTAATGAATGATGGAAATGTCTAGAAGTGCCGAATGGCTGACATCTGCTGCATTTTATTATGTTCATATGTTCACACTGTATCATAGAACCCCATCAGTCCAATTCTCCCTCTCCTTCTCATAGGTCTGCAACTTAACTATTTGCTGTTTATAATAGCCAATTCATCTCTCAGCACCTAGTCATAGTCATAGTCTCACTGCATGGAAACATCTTTGAGACTTTGCATTGGGGGAAACTGGAGCATTTTGATAGAAACCCATATAGTCATGAGGAAAATGTACAAACACCACACAGAGAGTCAGGGTTGAACTTAGGTCACCAGTTTCAATGAATACACATTAAATTACTCATATTTCTATAATGCTCTGACTTTAATATAGCATTTTAATGCTCTGACTTTAATATAACAGAGTTATATATACACACACACACACACACACACACACACACATATATATATATATATATATGTATGTATATATGTGTATATATATATTTCTGGGTCAAGACCTTTCTTCAGACTGAGAGCTTTATAGTGACTAGTGTGCAAACCGTTTTTTTTTAAAAGAGATTCACTCACAAATTCCCATAGGGAATCAGTAAAAAGCACGTAGCAGATTTTGACCTTATTAACTTCCCATCTGGAGAAGGGGAATGACCATAACGGAATGAAATAAATATTAGTCAATGTGGATACCTTTATATTATTTATGAAAGTTTAAAATGTATTTGCAGTTTATTTTTAAATGATATTTGGAATGTTTCAAACATCCAATCTTTGACGGTTTTGGTCTATTCATGAGCTATTGCCAACTCTGACCATTTTTGCACGCAGAACTTGTTTTGCATTATGGGTCCGTCCCACTTAGGTGATTATTCAGCGGACTGCTGGTGACTGTCAAGTTGCGACAGTCACCTGAAAAACTGCAACTGGAACGGCGTCTGTCAGAGTGGAATACACACACAAACACATCACTTCCTTCACCAGCCTGTTATGCATGCGGGGGACAGGGCAAGGGGGGGATTGCTGCCTAAAAAATTCATATGGTGCAAAGCCAAGGTGAAACAGCCACACACCGCGATGAATAGGAAGGTTGACGCTGTTAACAGATGGCTAAAGCACTGTGTAGGTAAGACTTTAAAAGGGGGGGAGAGTAGGGGAGAGGGGGGTAAAAGGGGGGAGAAGGAGTGGAAACAACTTTTAAGAAGCCAGAGATACATGTGTGTGAGGCTCGCTGGACATTTAACATTACCGGTCGGTTATCCTTGGTTCTGAAAACTACTGCTTACCTTTTTTTTCCCAATGAGCCAATGATATTTACCAGTCAGCACCGGCTACAACCTATGAGAACCTCAGAGAACCTTCGACCACCTGGCAAGGCATTAGGACCTCCTGGCGACCCACCTACGGCTCAAGAATTCTCGCTACTCTCCATGGCGACTGCGTTCTATTCGCCGTTAATTTTTCAAAATGTTGAAAAATTTGCGGCGACCATAATGAGACCGCTACTAGTTCACAGAATGCTGGAGCTACTCACGACCATGAAAGTGATTCCCCGGCAACCATCCGTGAACATGTGGCAGCCATGTGGTGACTGCATAGTCTCCTGCAGTTGCCTAAAAAGTCGACTAAGTGGGGCAGGCCCATTAGTGTCTGTTTCGGATATGTTACAACAGGCCTATCACTACAGGTTGGCTGCTTCCTACAAGTTGTTGCGTTCCCCTCATTATATTTCAGCTGTCGTTTGGGACTGCATGACCTTTTGGAGTGTTTCTGCTGGCACGAGGCTGAAGGGCTTGGACAGGCAGATACAAGGATCAAAACCGCAGTGGTTTAGTTATCGTATAGGGAAATTTGTTGTGATATCCAAAAATAAAGATTAGTTGTTCCAGTGCTTAAATCAGTCGTTTATTGACTGAACTGGGGGGGGGGGGGGGGGAGCTTAGAAGAGCTTATTTACATTGGGGGCTCATCCGGCATCTCAACGGACCCCCAAACACAAGCTTGCAATTAAGGGTGTTGAGCTGTTGCCGATCGCGAGTGCGGTTTTTCCATTGATTTTCGTCACATCACTAGTCATTGCAGATCAATCATTCGCGGGCTTGGGAAAGGGTCCCAAGGAGATCGTAGAACAGAGTCTAGCAAGCACTGATGGCGTTAGTTCCCTTAGGGTTAGAGGCCCTCTTCTCTGGGCTTAAAGCCCGTAAAACGTGGTCGTAGTTGGTAGCTGCAGCCGCTGGTGAAAACCAAAATAATTGTTCTGTGTAGATAAGCTGGGCTAAAGGCCCTGCCCAGAATTGATATCCATTTGACGGGATATTGAAAAACAAAAGTGGTATTATGTGCTAAGCGGTGAAGCATTGCTCATCGTTGCTGGAGGCGCAGATTGGAAAGGTGCACTCCAAAAATCGGCATCAACTGCCAGCGTGAAGAGGTTATGCACGGACACCCGGTGCCAAGCAGGTGGATTGGAAGAAGCCTTTTTGACAGGGTGAGCCTATGTTTGTTAAAGTCCACGCCTGTTTGAGATATCCGGATCTCTGAAATGATGGGAGAGGACTCTCGTAAAGGCATCGGGCACTCGGTGGTTAGAGTATAGAATTGTTGAGAATACTCTAATCATTCGAGAAGTCTATCCAAAGTAAATTTGAACTTGCATTGGCGTACGTCGAGTTACGCGCCAAAAAGTTTTTTGAATTAAAGTTTCTAAATACAGAATCCCATATTAAAGTTTATATAGTGTGTTTGAGATCGATTCCGAATAGTGGTTGATCAACCAGGAGTAGTACCCCTCTGATCGATTGTTGATAGTACCTGATAGTGAAGAGAAGGGAAACTGAGAGAACGGAAACTGATTTGTTTGTGAAAAGTAACTGGACGGGAAAAAGTACCCCATAGTCTGAGAACTTAGAGTGGAGGGAAGGGTCCCCCAATAGAAGTTTGGGCACTGCATTTAGCGAGATGAAACATATCTGAAGGGGAAAAGTAGCTAACTAAGAAGTAGTTTCCCTCAATAAAGAGTACCCTAGGAAGGGGAAAGTCTTCTGTATCTGAGGGAGAGGTTCACTGGTTGATAACAGTGCAACACAGAATTAAAATCAAGTGTGATTGTTTTGGACTGTGTTTATCGTGTATTTTATTCCTGTGATAGTGTCTAGTAAATTTCCAGTGTATATATTTATTTTGGATACGAACTGTATATAAATACTTTGCTGCGTGTAAGAAACATTGTGTTGTTTAAGAGTTTGAGTGTGTAGAAAACTGTGGTAACAGTGGGTGTGAGTGAACATGTAAGAATTTGGTTTGGTTTGGTTGGGATTGTGTTAGTATTGAAGTCCGATCCGTGTTTGTTCGATCGGGGGTTCATATCCTTCCCGATCGATTGCTTTAGGGTGGGGATTGTTCCATTGACTGAGCCCACCATGAGGAGGAATTGAAATATTGAAGTAAAATAGTGGGTGATTTAATCGTGATAAGAAGTAAATGTTTATAGTTGATATGGTTGTGTGTTTTTGTTTGCTTATTATAGGTGGTAAAGTTTCTGGCTTGGGTGTAGTTTTGCTTGCGTGGTTTAGATTCCTTTGTCTCTGTTAAATTGAAATATTTTCTTTCTTTCTCGTGTCCGGCCATCTTCTATATCATGTCTTTCCAGTGGTTGGCGCAGGCGAGCGCAGCGGCATTTGGTTCAGCCAGGTCATCTTCGGTACATTGTGGATCTTGGCTACATCTCATGATGTGTTCCATGGTTTGGGATATGCCACACACACATGCATCGGAAGTGGTTATTTTCCATTTCTTCACGGACACCTTGCAGCGTTCTTCGCCAACCCGCAGGCGGTTCAGTGTTTTCCAGACAGCCCAAGGTTGGTCGTGGCTGGTAGCGAGGCATTCGTCTGGGGTGATGCCTCTCTCCATCCATTGGGTTGTCTGGCTGCCAAGGCTGTTTCACTGGTTCTGCCATTCAGTAATCCTGACATCAGTTGGGGTGGTCTCCAGTACTTCAGTGATGTCCAGGAAGCTGCTCCTGGAGCTGAGCCGTTTCTTGGCAGCAGAGTGCTCATGGAATGAGTGCCGGTTGTCATTGGCCTGCTTTGTGCGCTTGGCTTTTGTGATGACTGCTCTGCGGATGTCAGGGGGAGCGATGCCAGAGAGGGCATAAAGGCAGGTCTCATTAAGGATAGGGTCTATTTTACGTGCATGGCATGATCTGTCCATGCTGGGCAGGCATTTTCAGCGGTGGAGAAGCACAAGGCTAGTGCCGATGTACGCAGTGTACTTGGATGAGCCCCCCACATTTGTTAGTTGTCGTAGAAGGCTGTTCCTGGTGGAGACCTTGGCTCTCGTCTTTTGAGTGTGTGCCTTGTAACTGAGGGTACGATCTAAAGTTACTCCCAGATAGACTGGGTGCTGGTGGTTTTCAAGCTTTATACCGTCCCAGGTTACGTCGAGCTCCCGTTTAGCCTCTCTGTTTTTAAGATGGAAGCTGCAGATTTGGGTTTTCCCAGGGTTTGGGCACAGGTGGTTTTCCAGATAGTATGCTGACATGTCTGAGAGGCCTCGTTCCAAGGTTGGCTCAATTTCTGGGAAATTATGCTGCTGCGTTGCCATGGCTAGGTCATCTGTGTAGATAAACCTGCTGCATCCTTCCGGTGGGGGCTGGTCGTTGGAAACATTGAAAACGAGAGGGGCCAAGACGCTGCCCTGTGGTAGCCCATTGGTCTGGTGGAACCATCTGCTTTTCCTATTGTTGAATGTGACATAGAACACCCGGTTGCTCAGAAGACATCTTATAATGTTACATAGTTTGGCATCAGCTGTCATGTTGAAGAGTTTTTTGATCAGCAGCCTGTGTTGGATGGTATCATAAGCTGCTGACAGATTGACAAAGGCAACGCCTGTTATCAGCTTCTCCTGATAGCCGTCTTCGATGGATTGGGTGAGGTTTAGCAGTTGGCCTGTTCATGATTTTCCAGATCTGAATCCAGCTTGATCTTTGAGTCTGTCTGGGGGGATAGTCTGCTAAGGAGTAGTCTCTCGAACAGCTTGTAGCTGATACATAGTAGGGAGATAGGCCAGTAGCTTTTGGAGAGGTTGGGATCTTTTCCAGGTTTTAGTAGAGCAATGATAATAGCTTTCCTCCAGATAGTTGGAATGCGCTGGGTCTGGAGGCATGTGTTGTACAAGTTCATAAGCCATTGTTTTGCGACCTGGCCTAGGTGAGTAATCATTTTGGTCAGTAAGTCGTCGGGACCCGCAGTTTTTCCCAGCTTCATGGTGCTAAGTCCCGCTTCAAACTCCTCCAAAGTGAAGGGCTTGGTTAGTACGGACATGTTCTGCTGATTGCCCAGAATGGTTGTGGAATGATGTTTTCCTTTACCCCTGAGCTTTTCTGCTCATTTCCCATTGGCCAGCAGTTGGCTCCCGATCTGGTTTGGTGTTATGTCGGATAAAGTAGGTGGTGTGATCTTATCACTGTTTAGTTTCCGAATGGTGGACCAGGCTTTTTTGCCGTTCTGGGTCATGTTGATGTTTTCTATTAGATCCTGCCAGGCTTTTCGCCTCTCCATCCCCAGGAGTAAATTGATAACATTCTGAATTAGATCTCTAAATTGTGTGGTGAAGTATTGGAATAACTTTGAAAATTGAGATTTGGAAATGGGTTATGGGATATGGCTTAGGAGTATTTGAAATTTGAAGATTAACCTGGTATTTTTATTGTGCCACTCCCAGACAGACAGCCAGAGATGGGAAGGATTGGTAACAGTATGGAGGAAAGAACAGAACTTGACAGAGATCTGGTATTGTAGAACATGAAAGAAATTTCAGAGAATGTGAGAGATGGCCTAAAAAGAGTAGGGAATGAGGAAGTGCAAGGACAAACTTCCCTTCAAGAGGTCAAGGATAACCACCTAGAGAAGAGTTACTGGAGAAGAAAGAGATGACTGAATTAGAAGTACCAGGGGAATGAGTACTTGTTGTCAGAGTCGATGTATTTGACCGGTGGATCAAAATTTATCCAACCCTTGATAATAAAGCGGCTACTATTATCAAGGTGTAAAGAAAATTGTCTCTAGATTCGGTATTCTTAATTGGCTTGATTTGAAATAATGATCTACAACAAATGGAAATTAATTGTTGAAATTAAACAGCTGGGAATTTCACAGAAATTGGATTGAATTTTGTTTATTGACTGCAAGCTGTGGATTGGAAAAAGGTAAGACAGACCTTGAAATTCAAAATAATAAATTAAAAGCTGAGACTGAATTTGGCTGAATTGAAGCATTCCCCGTGATTGTTTTAGAAACATGGAAACATAGAAAATAGATGCAGGAAGAGGTCATTCAGCCTTTCGAGCCAGCACCGCCATTCATTGTGATCATGGCTGATCGTCCCCAATCAATAACCTGTGCCTGCCTTCTCCCCATATCCCTTGATTCCACTAGCCCCTAGAGCTCTATCTAAGTCTCTCTTAAATCCATCCAGTGACTTGGCCTCCACTGCCCTATGTGGCACGGAATTCCACAAATTCACAACACTCTGGGTCAAAAAGTTTTTTCTCACCTCAGTCTTAAATGGCTTCCCCTTTATTCTAAGACGGTGGCCCCTGGTTCTGGACTCGCCCAACATTGGGAACATTTTTCCTGCATTCATCTTGTCCAGTCCTTTTATAATTTTATATGTTTCTATAAGATCCCCCCTCGACCTTCTAAACTCCAGTGAATACAAGCCTAGTCTTTTTAATCTTTCCTCCTATGACAGTCCCGCCAACCGGGGATCAATTTCGTGAACCTACACTGCACTGCCTCAATCACAACGATGTCCTACCTCAAATTAGGATGTCAAATAAGAGACACGCCTGTAGGGAAATCTGAACTGAACCCAGCTGAAATTTATATGAGAAACCTTAATTAGAAGTACATTGGAAACCATCATGTGACTGCGGAGATAACTGACTACATATTAGTGTTGATCATAGTATGGGAAAGATTATATCACAGAATAGTAATAGTATACAGAGAGATGACTTTTGGTCAATAGTGGATGACAAGAATAGATGGGAAAGAATCAGTGAAAGTATGGAGTGTAACTTATTTCATCCCAAGTTCTCTTAGGAATTATAGTTTCAACTATGGATAAAGTACCGAGGGATTGACGGCACAGATGGAGGGGATTCGCGCCCACAACACTCGGGAGGTGAAGACTCATCAGATGGGAATCATGAAGCTATGCCCACAAAAACTTGGGAAGCTTGTCAAGATTCTGAGAAGAAATATCATCATCTTGTTTTTAATTTGTTTGATAATGTATAAGTCACCAATGTATCTTTGGTTATCATAAATAATGGTTATCATATTTGACAAAAGGGAGGAATGTTAATCCTGGCTGAAACCGAGCAGCCATAGTACCCAAAATTTAATAAGGACTTATGTATTGCTAGGCCATTTTGGTCATGTCTAGTGTGCTCTGCAAAAATAAGACAAGCTTCTGAATGGTGCCAGTAAGTCTGGGGCCCAGAGCAGTGTTGCACATTCGGTTGACCGATGGATGGGATTTCTGCAGCGGAAATCTTAGGAAATGTAAAATGCATGAAGTTAATTGGATAAATGCAAACTAAGTGTACATATTGTAAATAATGTTGCGAGACAGTTACCCTGTTCATTGTTGATTGGTTGAAATGTTAAACCCTGTCTGGTTTGTTTGAATCCCAGGGTAAATGTTACATTATTGAAGTTCTGTTAGCTTCTTCTGGAAGCCTCTCCTGCAACAATGTAAGGGAGATTCTGTTATTGATCTGTGTAACTGTGTATTGATCTGTGTATTGATTCCAGCAACTATGTTACAGAGAAAGGTTGAACAAGTTAGGTCTTTATTCTTTGGAGCGCAGAAGGTTAAGGGGGGACTTGATTGAGGTCTTTAAAATGATGAAAGGGATAGACAGAGTTGACGTGGATAAGCTTTTCCCATTGAGGGTAGGGAAGATTCAAACAAGAGGGCATGACATGAGAATTAAGGGACAGAAGTTTAGGGGTAACGTGAGGGGGAACTTCTTTACTCAGAGGGTGGTGGCTGTGTGGAATGAGCTTCCAGCAGAGGTGGTGGAGGTAGGATCGATTTTAACATTTAAAAGTAAAGTGGATAGGTATATGGACGTGAAGGGAATGGAGGGGTATGGTCTGAGTGCAGGTAGATGGGACTAGGGGAAAACAAATGGTCGGCACGGACTGGAAGGGCCGAGAGGGCCTGTCTCCGTGCTGTAATTGTTATATGGTTATATGGTTATAACTGTCAATAATATATTGTTGTAATGTGTTATGGTTGATTGGATTGTAAACAGACCACCCCTCTGTAGTTTGGCCCCTCAAGGTTCGGGGACCTATAAAAGGCAGCCTCCACGAGGTCCTTTGTCGATCATCTGGAAGAGCGCTTGGGACTGCGTGACCCTTTGGAGTGTTTCTGCTTGCACAAGGCTAAAGGGCTTGGCCAGGCAGATACAAGGATCAAACCTGCAGTGGTTTAGGTATCATATAGGGTGATTTGTTGTGCTATCCAAAAATAAAGATTAGTTGTTCCAGTGCTTGAATCTGTGGTTTATTGACTGAAATGGACTGGTGGGGAAGCTTAGAAGAGCTTATTTACACATCTACAGAACCAGTCTGCGTGTCTCTCCATAGGTATCTTGAGTCATCCTCACACTTAGTTACTAGAGCAGCAACAATAAATGAAGAGGGCACTTCGGAACCTTCTTTTTTTTTTAAATAATATTTTTATTAGAAGCAATGCATATTGTCTAAGGTACAACAGTTCTTCAAATACAAATTAGACTTGTCACAAAAATTGTACAGACGTTACGGAATAATTTATGTAGGCTTCTGTTTTGTTTTTTTGGAAAGTAAAGGAGTGATAAAAAAGTAAAAGTATAGATCAATGATCAAGAGATGGTAATTAAATAATAATGATCATATAAGAAAATAAAAAAATTAAAAAGAATTTTAAAAAAAAATTAAAAAAAATTATTAAAATAAACAAATAAAAAAAAAGGGACTTCCGGTGGCGCTATGGAGTAGGCAGACTCGTGCCTATTAGCTCCGGAAAAACGGTAGAAAAAAAACGGGGGAGAAAATCGGGACTTACCTGCTCAACATCGCAACCGACTGACTGCAGCAAGCCTGTGACGTCATCAGGCGCGCGACGAAACCAACGTACCCTTCCCCCCAAATCGAAAAAAAACGATAGGGCCAGGGAAGTAGGCCCAACCGAAGCCTCGGCCTCAGTTTTAACAGCATCCCAAGAAGAGATCTCAAGAGAAAAAAAGATGTGGAAGAACTAAGAAGTTTCCTTGCCTCAGAAATTTCAAAAATAATGGCAGAATTTAAAAAACTCAAAAATGAATTTAAAGATGAATTGAAAACTTTTAAAAAAGTAAATTAAAGAAGAAATTAAAGAAGAAATTAAGAAAGATATTGCTGTTATTGTACAGAAACAATTGGACTCTTGGAAGATGATCATGGAGTAAAATCTAAATAAAAAGATTGATGAGGTAAATGTCAAACTCAAGCTGGAGCCCATCTCTCAGGCACTGGAACAACAACAATCCATAATCGAACTAGAGGGAATTGCTGAAACATGCTCTGAAACTACAAGCAAGCTTCTCTCCGAGAACAAGCGTATATCGGACTTATAAAATAACCGAAAAATGCATTGGCTTGGAGGGACGACAGAGACGCCAGAATCTAAGAATTATCGGTGTCCGGGAAGGAAGAGAGGGGAACAAGGACCCTCGTGAATTTGCTGCAGATCTACTGAAGAAAGTTTTAAATCTGGATAATGCACCTTTACTGGCTCGGGCATACAGAGCACTGAGACGCCGTCCAGGGGCAGATGCCCCTCCAAGACAATTTATAGTGAAGGTGCAATATGACCATGTCTTGGATGACATGATGAAGAAAATTGTTCGCAGCAGAAATCTTGATTTTGAAGGAGACAAGATCAGCATATTTCGAGACTACCCGGCAGAGGTTGCCAAGAAAAGAGCATTGTTTACAGACACAAGAAGAATACTTAAGAACATTAATAACCTGAGATATGGACTGATGTACCCTGCAACATTGAGAATCACCTACGACCACAAAGGATACTTCTTTACTAACCACACAGAGGCTTTTAAATTTGCAAAGAAGATTGAGGCCACTGAAAAGATTGAAATTAGCGAGGATGAGAGTGAAAAAGAGGAAAATGCGGATTATACTTAAACACTAAATATATGCGATGATATTGGATTCGGTACCTATTGAGAAGAAACTGACCTTTAAATTACTATACTTCAGGAATGTTATGAATTTAGAATGAAATTGATCATCGTTATATAATATTTTATATTATTGTATTAACTATTACTAACCATTATTAATCATAATAATTAATCATTATCAATTATAGTTAATTGGATTAATTCAGAATTAGTTAAAAGGATGAACCATAAGATGATTAAAATAGAAGATGAAGGTTTAACCCTAGATATTGATACTATTTAGACTAATCATGGACTAATACTTTAGTTATATGAAACTAATATTTTATTAACTTTGAGATTAATAATTATTCCATTATTGGAATATATCCATTACTCCCCCCCCCCCCCCGCATAATGTTTTTCTTTACTGAATTTGAATTTTTTCCTTCAAGGAAAGAACGGAGCTAGTAACATTTTTTTTTACCAAAAGCTACGGAAGTCTTTAGATGCCTAGCCACATTAGGGTGGCTATCACTAACTATAGATGTAGTATTTTTCTTTCTTTCACACTTCACTAACATAATAACCACTTATTTTTTCTATTTTGTAGTATGTTATAATCAGTATAATTTTTATTTAGAATGGAATTATAATCGTTATTCAAGGAGATATGACCGAGAAGAAAACCTACAAGTTCTGAAATGCATCTATCTGAGATCCAGGTGTAAGGTATGGTTTAACATGCTGAATCATCTACTCCATTATAGACCACCCTAATCATGATGCAAGACGTAAAAGTGAACACTGGGGGTGAAGGAATTACATTTTGGAATGTTAAGGGAATTAATGAACCCATTAAGAGAGGCAAAGCATTAACTCACCTAAAATCGCTCAAAACAGCCATAATTTTCCTCCAAGAGACTCACCTTAAAAAGGAAGCGCAATACAGATTGAAAACAAAATGGATTGCCCAAACGTATCATTCCTCATTCACACATAAATCTAGAGGAGTTGCAATTCTAATTCGTAAAGCTATACCTTTTAAACTATATCAACTACAGAAGATACTTGATGGTAGATATATCATAGTAGTCGGCGAATTATATTCAAAAAAAGTGACTCTCCTTAATATATATGGACCCAATTTTGATAGTCTGCTGTTTTTCAAGAGAATACTGAATTTATTCTGGAATGTACACAAAATAATTTAATAATTGGTGGTGATTAAATTGTACACTGGATCCATATTTAGACAGATCATCAACTCAGAGAAAGTCAAAATCTCTGTCAAGTGAATTTTAAACTCCTATATAAAATAATACCAATATTAAGGATATCTGGAGAATTGAAAACCCATCCGTAAGAGAATACTCATTTTACTCATCTATGCATAAAACATATTCAAGGATAGATTATTCTTAGTAGACTCTAAACTAATTCCCATTTACTTATAAATCACAATATCATAATATTATAATTTTGGATCATGCCCCATTAACGTTTATGATTAAACTAAATGGAATGGACAAGAAACAGACACAATAGAGACTTAATCCTCAAATTTTAAAAGAACAGGTATGTTGTGAATAGCTTGTAAAACAGTTTAATACGTTCTTCGAGATCAATGACCAACCCAAAATCTCTGCTTCCCTTCTCTGGGAAACATTCAAAGCATTTACACGAGGGGTATTAATCTCCTCTCAGGCATTTCTTAATAAAGAGAATAGAGCTAAACAACAGACATTGGAAATGGAAATAAGACAATTAGACATAGAAAATGCAAGAGCACCTTCATTGGTAAAACATAATAAAAATAGCTGCACTGAAATATGTTAAATAAAAATATACTCTGACCAAATAATAAAACTTTATCAACATACAAACCAATTAAATTTTGAATTTGGTGATTAAACCACATAAAATATTGGCACGCCAGCTTCAAAACTGGATGGAGAAAAAATGATTCATAAGATTAGATCAGAAAAGGGAAAAATACTAACACTCCCCAAAGATATTAATGACAGATTTTTACAATACTATCAAGATCTTTATTCAACTAAAGTGACACAACAATCAATAGGAATGGAAGCATTTTTGCAGAAATGCAACCTTAAAGGCTTAGATCTGCAAGAACAAGAATTATTAGGGCTGAAATAACGACCAAAGATATTGAAGAGTCAATTAGATCTTTAAAAATTGGAAAGGCCACCGGCCCTGATGGCCTGTTCTGAATTCTATAAAAAAAATTATGATCTGATTTCTCCATGCTTACAAACACTGTATAAACATGTTTATACTCAGCAGCAACTCCCGGAAACTTTAACTGAATCTACAATAATACTTATACCTAAAATTGATAAGGATCTAGAAGACCTGGCCTCATATAGAGCAATAGCTCTATTAAATACTGATCAGAAAATATTAACTAAAATCCTTTCTAATAGATTGAGCTTAGTAATTAACAAATTAATACACCCTGATCAAACAGGTTTTATCCCAAAACGTCATTCATTTTATAATCTTAGACGATTGTTTAATATTATACATTCAAATAGAATTGCAAATGCAGACCTAGCAATTATATTGCTAGATGCTGAAAAAACCTTCGATCAAGTAGATGGCCCTATTTATTTTCAGTGATGGAAATATTTCAATTGGGAGAGAAGTACTGTGCATGGGTTAAATTGTTATATTCTAACCCAACAGCTAGAATACTAACAAATCAAATGTTATCAACTAAATTTAATCTTTCCAGAGGTTGTAGACAAGGATGTTCGTTATCTCCATTATTATTCGCTTTAGCAATTGAACCACTTGCAGAAAATGTCAGATCTAATCCAGAAATACATGGGTACAATACTAAAGATACAATGAATAACATATCTCTATATGCAGATGATGTACTAATATATATTACAAAGCCGGAAATTAGTATTCCAAATTTATTAAATCTAATAACTCAATTCGGTCATTTCTCAGAAATAGAATTAATTGGAATAAAAGCGAAATCATGTCAATAACGGATCATAATATACATATACTACAACAATCACTTTAAAATAGTTGACGAAAAATTTAAAATATCTAGGTATTTATGTAACTAAGGGGTATAGTTCTTCATTTAATATCAAATTTTCCACCTTTATGAATAACTTAAATAAGAATATTCAATACTGGAAAACACCTCCTATTTCAATGTTCGGATAGAATTAATGCTATAAAAATGATGTTTCTAGCAATTATTGTGCCTATTTCAATAAATCCTGATATATATTCCAAAATCTTTTTTTTTTAAAGTAGACTCTACTGTTACAAGTTTCATCTGGGACAACAAGAATCATAGAATAAATAAAAAACATTTATGTAAATCAAAGATTAATGGAGGTTTAGCTCTTCCAAACTTTTTGTTTTATTTCTGGGCAGTTTATATTAAAAACATGAATTTTTGGCTCGAAGAAATAGATCAACAACCAGAATGGTTAAGGATGGAAAAGGAGGATTGTCTACCTTTGGAAATCGGTTCGATTGTATTTGCACCGACAAAATTGCACAAAAAAACCTATGGGGAAAACCTTATAATATATAGTGGTACACAAATCTGGAAACAACTTAAAAAGGCTCTAAAACTGGATAATATACCACTCTGTCTCCCTATTGTAAACAATCCCTTATTCAAACCTTCCATGCTAGATAAAGGCTTTATACAATGGAAAAATTATGGAATCAAAAGGGTGGAACACCTTTACAAGAAAGGCACTAATTTCTCATTTCAGGAACTGCAACAGATTTATGGATTATACTCAATTTTTTTTTTCGATACCTACAACTTAGAGATTATGTTAGGTCAAATACACAAGATTATAGGAATAGGGAACCAGAAATCGTAGATGAATGTCTGAATAAGCATCCTAACACAGAAAAATTAACAACTTATATTTACAACACCCTGTTAGATAGCAAGATACCATCAACAGAATCATATAGACACACATGGGAAAATGAAATAAATCAATCCATAACGAAAGATATATGGGACAAAAGTTTACAATACATACATCAATGATCGCTAAACTCCAGACATGCTCTAATACAATTTAAAGTTTTACATAGATTACATTATTCCAAAGTTAAATTAAATAGAATCTTTCCACAAATATCGTCTACCTGCGATAAATGTCAACATCCAGAGGCTAATTTAACACATACCTATGCAAATTGTATAAAAATTAAGAATTTCTGGACTGGATTTTTAGAATAACTTCTGAAGTTATTAATACTAAACTGGATCCGGACCCAAAATTAATAATACTTGGAACATCAGAACAAAGTTTAACTCTTACAACAAGTCAAAAAAATTTCCTAGATATTTTTATTATAATTATTATAATTATTGGGAAGAAACTAATATTAAAATTTTGGAAGGGCCCTATATCACCCACAACTAATATGTGGATTACAGAAATGTCAGAGACCCTACATCTGGAAAGAATCAGATTTGCTTTAATGGACAAACAAGAAATTTTTGTACAAACTAGAATATGGTCTTCTTTCATTGATTACTTAAAAGGGTAGAATGGTTCGGCAGGGAACCCTAACTGAAACTTGGATTTAGGAATAGATGAAAAGTTATATTTTATATTCCTTGATCTTATCTCCTATGATGTATTAATAGTAAATTATTCCTTTCTTTATGATTTTCTTTTTCGATGTTGATTTTTATATTTTTCTTACTGTTCTCCTCTCTTTATAAAAAAAAACTATTAGAGTCAAAATGATACACTTGATAATATAAATAATGTATGCTTGTTGAACATGAAATATTGCTATCATAACATATGTTTGCTAAATCACTAAATACTCTAATAAAAATATATATTCTAAAAAAAAATTAAAAATTAATATATAATAAAAAAATAAGGAATACATCTTAACAATGAATGGAGCAATTTCTCATAACAATATCTATAGAGACGTGTATACAAAACCCAGAATACATCTTTTCATCTAATTCTACATTCGGGTACTTATTGAGTTACAATGCTGAGCTCAGCTACCTCTTTAAATTATCAATGAATGGAGACCATATTTGTTCAAAAAGTTTGTATTTGTCCATTAGGACAAACCTAATTCCATCAAGATGCAACGTCTCCGACATTTCCAGAGTCCACATTTTGATTGTGGGGGATAATGTTCCCTTCCGGAATTTTAATATGAATTTTTTTTCCAATTATCAAAAATAATCAAGAAAATTTCTTTGACTTACTGTTAATATTAAGCTTGAATCAGGAACTCCTAATATCATTAGCTTTAGATCGGGGTCCAATTTAGTTTTAAGAACTTCAGAAATTATTCTAAAAATATCAGTCCAATAACTATTAAGTTTTATGCATGTTACAAAACTATGCGTTAAGTTAGCTTCTAAATTCTGATATTTATCGCAAATAGAAGAAATGTTAGGAAAAATTCTATTTAATTTCGTTTTTGAGTAGTGTAATCTATGTAATACTTTAAATTGTACCAAAGTATGTCTGGCATTTAAAGAGAATTGGTGTATATGTTGTAAACTTTCTTCAAAAGTGTCTTTCATTATAGCTAGACCTATTTCATTTTCCCATATCTGTCGGTATAATTCTGTTGTTGGGACTTCCCTATCCAAAAGAGAATTATATATGTACGCTATTAGTTTTTCTTTATTTAGATGCTTGTTAAGCCACTCATCCAGTAATCCTGGTTCTCTATTCTTATAGTCTTGCATGTTTGACTTGATATAGTCTCTAATTTGTAAATACCTAAACAAGCTATTTGAGTGCAATCCATAGATATCTTTTAACTCTTGAAATGAGAGAAATTTTCCTTTCCTGCAAAGGTGTTCTATCCTTATAATTCCTAATTTTTTCCAGTGTCTAAACCCCTTATCCAGTATAGAAGGTTTAAATAAGGGATTTTACTTCGGAGTCACGTGAGTGACTACGTGAATAGAAGCCCGTACAGCCGTTGGTGCGTCATGACGTCAGACGCTGGTGCAGTCGGCCGGTTGGAGCAGCAGCGCTCTTCCAAGTGGTAAGTTTAAAAACGGAGGTAAGGTTTTAAAAATTTTACTACAGGTCATTTTCTGCGACGGTTGGGAGTTCTTAGGGAATGTTGCAGAAAGTGAAGAAGGTGTCGGCGAGGCGCTCCGGGGGTAGAAAGGAGAGTGACCAGGAGAGTGTTGTGGAAGGAGGCCTGTCTGTTACACCTGGTCCGGTGCTGGCTACACAGGCAGTGGTTGCGGACCCACTGCCGGGGGGCAGTGAAGGCTTGCCAGTAGGGCGGAAGGCCACTGGCAAGTCTGTGAGGCCCGTAGATGAGTCGGGCCAGGAGGTTATACCCTCCTTAGGAGAGTCCGTTTGCTCACGGCTCTCCCAAGTCGAGATTTTATTACAAAGAATGCTCGACAGGGACCAGCTCCGTGAGGAGGAGTGGTGCCCAAGCCAGGCTGATGGAGAGCTTGTGCTAGCAGCACCTGTTCCAGGACTGCAGAACTATCCTGCCTGTGAGGACGATGTTCCATCAGTGCAGTTTGCTGACACTGATTCTATGCTGGGGGAGAGCAGGAAAGAAGTTCGGTTGGAGGTAATTCCGAACATTGCTGGAACGTTTGCTGAGCCTAGAGAGGCAGGAGAGGCGATTGATGGGGAATTGGCTGAAGCCATTCAGTATATGCTCTCCCACCAGTTACAGGAGCTAGCTATGGACGAAGCAGCAAAAAACTATAAATCACCTGTTAATTGTGATCTCCTGAAGGCACCGGTGGTTAATCACCAAATTTGGTCACAGATGGGTATGCCTGCTAGGGCCCAGGAGATGAAGTTCCAAAAAGTGCTTAAACTGTTGTCAGCAGGTATTACAGCTGTGGTGAAAGTGATTGATCCAAGCAATGTGGTTGAAGCACACCAGGACGGACTGGGATTCCTTTGTAATGCGTTTTTTGAAATCAATAACATCAGGAGGGCCGCTATTAGGCCAGTGCTTAATCCGAATTGTCAAGTTTGTGCAAACCAACCATTGTACCACCACAAAATCTGTTGTTTGGAGGTAACCTTGCGAAAAGGGTCAAAGAATGTCATGAAGATGTTAAAACTATGGCCCTCATTAAGCCGGCTGGTAAGCAGGGCGCAAAAGGTTTTCTCCGTATTGGAAAGGAACTAATGTGGATGCAGGAGGAGGAACGAGCTGTTCAGGTCTTCAATTTCGGAACTGGCAGGCTGCCAGCATGAAGGGGAAGGTGCCTTTCTCCACAAGAGGTCGAGGACAACAAGGTCCGCAAGGAAAGATGCAGGTAAGGAAAACATCAACAGACGATGAATTAATTGATGTTTCTGTTTAAATTGGGGGAAGGTTAAAATTGTTTCTCAAACAATGGCAGCAGTTGACATCAGATTTGTTCATACCTAGTAGTATTGAAGGGGTGAAAATTGAATTTTACTCTAAGGACAGTCTACCTAATCAACATTTTCCTAGTCGTAAACTTATTTTTTCAGATGAAGAAAATGTGCTTATTCAAGCAGAGATTCAGTCGTTACATAAGAAAGGGGTAATTAAGCCTTCTGTCTATCAAAGTTGACAATTTGTGTCAAATATATTTCCCAGATCTAAAAAGACTGGGGGGTGTAGAATTATTTTGGATTTATCGAGTTTGAAACAAGTTTGTTTGTTATAGGCATTTCAAAATGGAAACCTTTATCACGGCCAAACATCTAGTGTCCAAAGGGTGTTATATGGCAACTATTGTTTTAAAGGATGCATATTACTCAGTGCCTATTCCTGAGGATGATAGAAGATATTTGAAATTTATTTGGATGACTCAGCTGTGGCAATTCAGGGCATTACCGAATGGATTAACTTCAGCTCCTAGATTATTTACTAAATTGGTAAAACCTGTGTTAGCGTTACTTAGAGCTAAGGGGCATGTGGTAATGGCCTACTTAGATGATATTCTGATTGTTGGAAAGACTCATGCTGAAACTCAATCATCAGTTTCAGTTGTTAAAATCACTTTTGAACAAATGGGATTTGTGATTCACCCAGATAAATCTAAATTATCACCAGTCCAAATTATTGATTATCTGGGATTTACCATTAATTCCAATCACATGATGGTAACTTTGTGCCCAGGGATAAATTGAATCAGTTAATTGAGGACTGTGTTAATCTCATTGGAGAACAAAGGCCTTCGATTAGACAAGTAGCCAGGTTAATTGGGAAGTTGGTGGCAGCATTTCCAGCTGTGCAGTATGGTCCTCTGCATCATCAACAATTACAACGATCAAAGGAACAGGCACTGAGAATACAAATGGGGGCCATTTTGATAGGCCTATGCAGTTGTCAGCTGGGGCGATTGCTGACATACAATGGTGGATAGCAAATGTTTCAACAAGTTTTAGGAAGGTTTTGGTGGAACCACCGTCATGATATTACAGACTGATGTAAGTGCACTGGGTTGGGGTGCAACAGATATGTCTTCTAGTTGTGGAGGCAGATGGAATGTGGATGAGACATCGCTTCTTCAACTAAGAGGGATTAATTATTTAGAGTTGTTGGGCACCTGGTATGGGCTCAAAGCTTATTGTTCTACAAGGAGGGATCTGCATGTGCAGGTTCAGATTGACAACACCACAGCAGTGGCATATGTAAACCACATGGGTGGAGTTAAGTCACAGTCTTGTGATAGACTGGCTAACCAGATTTGGAGCTGGTGTATTGACCAAAATATCTGGCTTTCAGCACTTTATTTGCCAGGAAGGTTCAACACGGTAGCTGATACTAGGTCACGTGAGTTTAATGACAACATTGAATGGATGTTATATCAGGATGTATTTAACCAAATGATTGTTCAGTATGGATTGCCAGATATTGACTTGTTTGCATCTCGATTAAATCATAAGTTACCTAGATATGTTTCATGGGAACCAGATCTTGGGGCAGTAGCAGTGGATGCGTTTTACGCTGCATTGGGGAGGAATGTTCTGTGTATGTATTTCCTCCATTCTGTCTCATCAGCAGATGTTTGCAAAAGATCAAGGAGGACTCCGCTTCAGGGGTATTGGTAGTGCCAGATTGGCCTACAGAAGCATCGTTTCTTGTTTTATTACAAATGGCTAGGGAGCCTTACATGCTTATTCCCAAGAATAAAAATCTACTGGTAAATCCAGTCACTGTGGATCAACATCCTTTATATGATCGTATTGATCTGTTAATTTGCAGATTTTAAGAGGCCACACCTGGGGAGAGGACTGTCTCATCGGACTGTGGATGTTCTCATGTCGGCCTGCAGGGATAGTACACAGCAGCAATATATCACCTATATAAAGAAGTGGGAGCAATTCTGCCTACAGCAGAATATTGTATATCACACTGCAGGTATCACGGATGTATTGGAGTTTTTGTCAACTCTTTATTTCGACCAAAAATTAAGTTATAGTGCGATCAATTCAGCCATAAGTGCTCTGTCTTCTTATTTACCTATGAATGCAGAATTACATACAGTAGGGACATCCGTTAGTTTCATGATTCATGAAGGGAGTTTTCAATTCTAATCCTTCTAAACCCAGGTATGCCGGGATTTGGAATGTGAGTGAGGTTCTTATGGTTCTTCGCCAGTGGGCTCCGGTTACAAGCCTATCTATAGCCAAATTAACTATTAAGGTGGTCATGCTTATGGCGTTGGTTTCAGCTCAACGTGTACAAACGTTGCAAAAGCTACGGCTGGATAGAATGCATGTGTCGGCAGATGCCATTATATTTTATGCCTATGGTTTGCTTAAACAGAATAGAAGAGGCAAGACAGGATGTAAGATTGTGTTTTCAGCATACCCCGCAGATGATCGCTTATGTGTAGTCTCACATTTATCACATTACATTGAGATTACTCAACCTCTGAGAGGAACAGAGTCGGCTTTGTTTATTAGTCACAAAAAACCACACAGTAAGGTGTCGGTGCAAACAATTTCAAGGTGGCTAAAGCAGGTCCTGGCAAGTGCTGGAATTGATACTGATAAATTCAAATCTCATTCCACCAGGGCGGCATCAACTTCCGCGGCAAGGGCGATGGACGTGCCAATAGACCATACCCTCGCGGCCGCAATATTGTCCAGTGAGCTAACTTTTCAGAGGTTTTATCACAAACCGATTTCAAGGCTCGGGGTGTTTGCTGATTCTGTTTTGAGTACTGTTACACGTTCCCCCTGAGTTAGAGGGGTTTGTTATGATTTGTTTGTAAATAAACTGTTATTCATTTAACAAATGTATTACTGATGCATGATTGATTGTTAACGACTTTTGAATCAATCCAGGCAGTGTGAACGTCGGATTTCGGTGTGCGGCGTGAATTCACAGTGCTTTGAAGTCTTCACGTAGTCACTCACGTGACTCCGAAGTAAAATAGTAAGATTAAACGAGAACTTACCAGTTTGAAGTTTGATCTTTATTTTATGAGGAGTCGAGTTGAGGGACTACGTGCCCTCCGCTCCCACCCTCATAGATCTCATCTGGTAGTTCTAGTTTTATCATCTTACCATTATACTTCAGTCATTGTTAGCTGTGAATTCATTCCGCTGCTTTGAAGATTGACGCACCAACGGCTGTATGGGCTTCAATTCACGTAGTCCCTCAACTCGACTTCTCATAAAATAAAGATCAAACTTCAAACTGGTAAGTTCTCATTTAATCTTACTATTATTCATAATTAGTAAAAGTGACATATTATCCAAATGTAAAGTCTTAACTATTTGTTTCCAAATACGTATATTGGTATAAATTATAGGGTTTTCCCCGTAAGTTTTTTTTTGTACTACACTTGGAGCAAGAAGAATCGAACTTATATCAAACGGTAAACAGTCTTCCTTTTCCATCTTTAGCCAAGCTGGTCCTTATCAATTTTTACCAACCAGAAATTCATATTCTTATCTGAACCGCCCAAAAATAATATAAAAAATTAGGTAACGCTAATCCTCCATTTATCTTGGATTTACTTAAGTGTTTTTTACTTATTCTGTGATTTTTATAATCCCAAATAAAGCCGTTAATAATAGAATCGATTTAAAAAAAAAAAGTTTTAGGGAGATATAAAGGGATGGCTTGAAATAAATATGATAATTGTGGTAAAAAGATCATTTTTATAGCATTTATTCTGTCAATCATTGATATTGGTAGTGTTTTCCAGTATAGAATATTCTTTTTTAGTATATCCAATAACGGAGGATAATTTAATTTGAATAAAAAATTATAAGATTTGGATACATTAATTCCTAGATATTTAAATTTATCCGTAACTATTTTAAACGGAAATTGTTGTAATATATTTAATTTTATTCCAGTTATAGGCATAATTTCACTTTTATTCCAATTAATTCTATATCCTGAAAATGTACCAAACTTAGTTATAACATTAAGTAGATTAGGAATACTAATCTCCGGTTTTGTGATATATATTAAAACATCGTCTGCATATAAAGATATTTTATTCATTGTAGTATTAGTATTGTATCCGTATATTTCTGGGTCTGATCTAATCCTTTCGGCTAATGGCTCGATTGCAAGAGCAAATAATAAGGGTGATAATGGGCATCCTTGTCTACAACCCCTAAAGAGATTAAATTTGGCTGATAACATTTGATTTGTTAGTATTCTTGCTGTTGGGTTGTAGCCATTTTAACCCATTTACAAAATCTATTCCCCAGTTGGAATTTCTGCATTATCTTAAATAAGCAGGGCCATTCAACCTGGTCGAATGCTTTTTTTGCATCTAATGAAATGACAGCTAATTCAATATCATTGATTCTTTTTGAATATATGATATTGAATAATCGTCTCAAGTTATGTGGAATAACGTTTGGGAAAAAAAGCCTGTTTGATCATGATGTATTAGTTTATTAATCACTAAACTTAACCTTTGAGATAAAATTTTAGTTAATATTTTTTGATCAGTATTTAGAAGAGCAATTTCTCTATATGAAGAGAAATGGAGGACATTTAAAGGGGAAATTGTAAGGGTACAGAATCTTTATGTCCCTGTTAGGTTGAAAGGAAATAGTAAAAATGGGAAAGAGCCATGGTTTTCAAGGGAAATTGGACACTTGTTTCGAAAAAAAGAGAGATATCTACAATATTATAGGAGGCATGGAGTAAATGAGGTGCTAGAGGAGTATAAAGAATGTAAAAATAATCTTAAGAAAGAAATTAGGAAGGCTAAAAGAAGATATGAGGTTGCTTTGGCAAGAAAGGTGAAAGTAAACCCAAAGGGTTTCTACAGCTATATTAATAGCAAAAGGATAACGAGGGATAAAATTGGACCATTAGAGAACCAGAATGGACAGCTATCTGCAGAGCCAAAAGAGATGGGGGAGATATTGAACAATTTCTTTTCTTCGGTATTCACCAAGGAAAAGGATATTGAACTCTGTGAGGTAAGGGAAAAAAGTAGAGTAGCTATGGAAACTATGAGATTCAAAGAGGAGGAAGTACTGACACTTTTGAAAAATATAAGTGGATAAGTCTCCAGGTCCTGACAGGATATTCCCTAGGACATTAAGGGAAGTTAGAATAGAAATAGCAGGAGCTATGACAGAAATATTTCAAATGTCATTAGAAACGGGAATAGTGCCGGAGGATTGGCGTTACTGCGCATGTTGTTCCATTGTTTAAAAAGGGTTCAAAGAATAAACCTAGCAATTATAGACCTATTAGTTTGACGTCAGTGGTGGGCAAATTAATGGAAAGGATACTTAGAGATAATATATATAAGCATCTGGATAAACAGGGTCTGATCAGGAACAGTCAACATGGATTTATGCCTGGAAGGTCATGTTTGACAAACCTTCTTGAATTTTTTGAAGCGGTAACTAGGGAAATTGATGAGGGTAAAGCAGTGGATGTTGTCTATATGGATTTCAGTAAGGCCTTTGACAAGGTTCCCCATGGAAGGTTGGTTAAGAAGGTTCAATCTTTGGGTGTTAATGGCGGATAGCAAGATGGATTCAACAGTGGCTGAATGGGAGATGTCAGAGAGTAATGGTGGATGGCTGTTTGTCAGGTTTGGAAGCCGGTGACCAGTGGGGTGCCTCAGGGATCTGTGTTGGGTCCACTGTTGTTTGTCATGTTCATCAATGATCTGGATGATGGGGTGGAAAATTGGATAAGTAAGTATGCAGATGATACTAAGGTAGGTGGTGTTGTGGATAATGAAGTAGATTTTCAAAGTCTTACAGATTTGGGCCATTTGGAAAAGTGGGCTGAAAGATGGCAGATGGAGTTTAATGCTGTTAAGTGTGAAGTGCTACATCTTGGCAGGACAAATCAAAATAGGACGTACATGGTAATAGTAGGGAATTGAGGAATGCTGTGGAACAGAGGGATCTATGAATAACTGTGCATAGTTCCCTGAAGGTGGAATCGCATATAGATAGGGTGGTAAAGAAAGCTTTTGGTGTGCTGGCCTTTATAAATCAGAGCATTGAATATAGGAGTAGGGAAGTAATGTTAAAATTGTACAAGGCATTGGTAAGACCAATTCTGGAGTATGGTGTACAATTTTGGTCGCCTAATTATAGGAAGGATGTCAACAAAATAGAGAGAGTACAGAGGTAGATTTACTAGAATGTTGCCAGGGTTCCAGCAACTATGTTACAGAGAAAGGTTGAACAAGTTAGGTCTTTATTCTTTGGAGCGCAGAAGATTAAGGGGGGACTTAATTGAGGTCTTTAAAATGATGATATGGATAGACAGAGTTGACGTGGATAAGATTTTCCATAGAGGGTAGGAAGATTCAAACAAGGGGCATGGACCATAGAGAAACATAGAAATTAGGTCAGGAGCCCTCGAGCCTGCACCGATTCAATATGATCATGGCTGATCATCCAACTCAGTACTGCCTTCTCTTCCATACCCTTGATCCCCTTATGAACTGGCTAGTGACTCACATGTCTTTCTCATCTCGGTCTTAAAGATTTTTCCCCCTTATTAAACCCCTTGTCCTGGACTTCCCAACATCGGGAACAAATCTAGCCTGAGAAGGGGGACATCCCAGGAGGAATTAAGGGACAGAAGTTTAGGGGTAACGTGAGGGGGAATGTCTTTACTCAGAGGGTGGTGGCTGTGTGGAATGAGCTTCCAGCAGAGGTGGTGGAGGCAGGATCGATTTTAACATTTAAAAGTAAAGTGGATAGGTATATGGACGTGAAGGGAATGGAGGGGATTGGTCTGAGTGTAGGTAGATAGGACTAGGGGAAAACAAATGGTCGGCACGGGCTGGAAGGGCCAAGCGGGCCTGTTTCCGTGCTGTAATTGTTATATGGTTATATGTTATATGGTTATATGATCCAGGATCTTCCAGATCCTTATCTACTTTAGGAATGAGTGTGATTGTAGACTCATTTAGCGTTTCTGGTAACTTTCCTTGTTCGTAAGCATTTTTATATATTGCTTGTAAACGTGGGGAAATCAAGTCGTGAAACTTCTTATAAAATTCAGCACTTACGCCATCAGGACCAGCAGCTTTTCCATGTTTCAACGATCTGATTGATTCCTCAATGTCTTTTACTGATATTTCAGCATCTAACCTTTAATATGACATTCGTGTAGGAATGTTTCCATTCCATCCGTTTGTCCCATCAGTTAAGTTGAGTAAAGTTTTTGATAGTAATGCAGAAATCTGTCATTAATATATTTTGGTAAAGTTAATATTTCTCCTTGTTTTGATCTGATTTTATATATCATTTTTTCCTCATCTGATTTTCTAAGCTGGCGTGACAATAATTTTTGTGGTTTATCACCAAATTCAAAATGTACTTGTTTAGTCTGTTGAAAAAGTTTTATAACATGATTTGAGTATATTTTGTTTACTTATATTTTAATATTGCAATTTTATTATGTATCACATTAGATGGAGATATTGCATTTTCAATATCTAATTGCTTTATTTCATTTTCTAAAGTTTGTTGCATCTTTCGGTTTTCCTTATTAAGGTATGCTTGCGCAGATATTATAGCACCACGCATAAAGGCTTTAAATGTGTCCCAAAGAAGTGACGCAGAAATTTTGGGTTTGTCATTAGTCTCAAAAAACAATTTAATCTGTTTTACCAGATAATCATAACAAGCCTTTTCATTTAAAATTTGAGGGTTGAGTCTCCATTGAGAGTGTTTATTAGTTATACCATTTAATTTTATCTTAAATGGTGCGTGATCCGAAATAATAATATTATGATATTTTGAGTCATACTCAATGGAATTAATTTTGAGTCTATTAAAAAATAATCTATCCTTGAATAGGTTCCGAATACAGGTGAGTAAAAATGAATATTCCCGACCAGAAGGATTATCAATTCTCCAGACATCCTTAACATTTGCAGTGTTAATAAAATAATTTATAAATGTAATATGGACTTATCTATTGCTAGGCCATTTTGGTCATGTCTGGTGTGCTCTGCAAAAGTAAGACAAGCTTCTGAATGGTGCCAGTAAGTCTGGGGCCCAGATCAGTGTTGCATATTTGGTTGACCGATGGATAGGATTTCTGCAGCGGAAATCTTTGGAAATGTAAAATGCATGAAGTTAATTGGATAAATGCAAACTAAGTGTAAATATTGTAAATAATGTTGCGAGACAGTTACCCTGTTCATTGTTGATTGGTTGAAATGTTAAACCCTGTCTGGTCTGTTTGAATCCCAGGGTAAATGTTACATTATTGAAGTTCTGTTAGCTTCTTCTGGAAGCCTCTCCTGCAACAATGTAAGGGAGATTCTGTTATTGATCTGTGTAACTGTCAATAATATATTGTTGTAATATGTTATGGTTGATTGGATTGTAAACAGACCACCCCTCTGTAGTTTGGCCCCTCAAGGTTCGGGGACCTATAAAAGGCAGCCTCCACGAGGTCCTTTGTCGATCATCTGGAAGAGCGCTTGGGACTGCGTGACCTTTTGGAGTGTTTCTGCTTGCACAAGGCTAAAGGGCTTGGCCAGGCAGATACATGGATCAAACCTGCAGTGGTTTAGGTATCGTATAGGGTGATTTGTTGTGCTATCCAAAAATAAAGATTAGTTGTTCCAGTGCTTGAATCAGTGGTTTATTGACTGAACTGGACTGGGGGGGAAGCTTAGAAGAGCTTATTTACACATCTACAGAACCAGTCTGCGTGTCTCTCCATAGGTATCTTGAGTCATCCTCACACTTAGTTACTAGAGCAGCAACAATAAATGAAGAGGGCACTTTGGAACTTTGTCTCCAACTTCAAAATCGATGACAGAGCCAGTAATATAACCTGAGATCATTGATCGCTCATCGGAGGTGGTATAGAATCGTAGGGTTGTGCAGCAATGAAACAGCACGCTTGTATGCTGATCAAGTTGCCGTACTGAACAAGTCCCACTTTAGAGATGCAGTGTGGAAACAACCCCTTCCACCCACCGAGTCCACGCTGACCAGCGATCACACCGTATACACTGGAAATAATGTTTTCAATTTACCGATGCTAATTAATCTTCAAACTTAGGAGTATGGGAGGAAACCGGAGCACCCGGAGAAAACTCATGCGGTCACAGGGAGAACATACACACTCCATACAGACAGCACCTATAGTCATGTTCAAGCCCAGGTCTCTTGTGCTGTAAGATTAGTTTAGAGATACAGCGAAGAAACAGGCGCCTCGGCCCACCGAGTCTGCGCCGACCAGCGATCCCCGCATGTTAAGATTATCCTACACACACTAGGGCCAATTTACAAGTATACCAAGCCAATTGACCCTACAAACCTGCATGCCTTCGGAGTGAGGGAGGAAACCGGAGATCCCGGAGAAAACCCACCAGCAATTCTACTCCAGCGCCACCATGCCACCCCACTTACCTGTGCCTGGTCCACAGCCAGTGATCCATTTTGGTACCTTTAAACTCTTTTTCTTGATGCTCCCTCGAAGCCTTCCCTCTCCATGTACCTGTCCAAGCATCATTTTAATGTGTTGATGGTACGTGCATCAATCACTTCCTCTGACATTATGTTCCATTTATGTACCATGCTCTGTGAGAAGAGATTGCCCCTCAGGTCCCTTTTAAATCTTTCCTCTCTCACCTTCAGTGGAATAACTTTACCCTTGGTGAACATTGACCCACTTCTGCTGTGGAAAGTGAAAATCATGTGCATAGCAGTTCCCTGCACTATCTCCATGAACTGGAACAATACTATATGCAACACATCTTTGTTATTATCTTCTTCCTAAGTAAATATTGCTCAGAACATGAATAGGATCAATTAGCAAAGTTGTTTTGTAAGCGCTTTTTCAGTTTTCCCCCAACTACAATCAGTCCGAAGAAGGGTCCTGATCTAAAATGTCACCTGTAAATCTGACCTATGTCACTATAATTGTTGGCAACATGGTAGTGCAGCAGTAGAGTTGCTGCCTTTCAGCACCTGAGACCCAGGTTTGATCACGACTATGGGTGCTGTCAGTACATGCCCCCTGTAACCGCATGGGTTTTTTCCAGGTGCTCCGGTTTCCTCCAACGTTCCAAAGACATGCAGGTTTGTTGGTTAATTGGCTTCAGTATCCATTGTATATTGTTCCTAGTGGGGAGGAAAGTGCTAATGTATGGGATCGCTGGTCAGCACAGACTCAATGGGCCGGATGGCCTTTTCCCATGCAGTATTTTTAAACTAAACTAAACTCCCTTCACAGATGCTGCCTACATGCTGAGTTACTCCATCACCACGAGTTGTTCTCTCGATACCAGCATCTGTAGTTCCTTGTGTCTCCATTTTGTTTAGTAATAGCTAATTCAAGATTTCAATTTTCCAAAAATAGACTGGGAAACACATTCTGTAAATGGGCTGTATGGTTTGGAGTTTGTAAAATGTGTGCAGGATAGTTTTTTGCAGCAGTACATAGAGGTATCGACCAGAGAAGGGGCAGTGCTGGACCTCCTGTTAGGAAATGAGGCAGGTCAGGTGACGGAGGTATGCGATGGTGAGCACTTCGGGACCAGTGATCACAATACCATTAGTTTCAATATAATTATGGAGAGAGTCAGAACTGGACCTAGGGTGGAGATTTTTGATTGGAGAAAGGCTAACTTTGAGGAATGCATAAGGATTTTAAAGGAGTGAATTGGGACACTTTGTTTCATGGGAAGGATGTAGAAGAGAAATGGAGGACATTTAAAGGGGAAATTATAAGAGTACAGAATCTTTTTGTCCCTGTTAGGTTGAAAGGAAATAGTAAAAATTGGAAAGAGCCATGGTTTTTCAAGGGAAATTGGACACTTGTTTCGAAAAAAGAGAGATATCAACAATAATATAGGAGGCATGGAGTAAATGAGGTGCGAGAGGAGTATAAAGAATGTAAAAAGAATCTTAAGAAAGAAATTAGGAAGGCTAAAAGAAGATATGAGGTTGCTTTGGCAAGAAAGGTGAAAGTAAATCCAAAGGGTTTCTACAGCTATATTAATAGCAAAAGGATAACGAGGGATAAAATTGGACCATTAGAGAACCAGAATGGACAGCTATCTGCAGAGACAAAAGAGATGGGGGAGATATTGAACAATTTCTTTTCTTCGGTATTCTCCAAGGAGAAGGATATTGAACTCTGTGAGGTAAGGGAAAAAAGTAGAGTAGCTACGGAAACTATGAGATTCAAAGAGGAGGAAGTACTGACACTTCTGAAAAATATAAAAGTGGATAAGTCTCCAGGTCCTGACAGGATATTCCCTAGGACATTGAGGGAAGTTAGTATAGAAATAACAGGAGCTATGACATAAATATTTCAAATGTCATTAGAAACGGGAATAGTGCCGGAGGATTGGCGTACTGCGCATGTTGTTCCATTGTTTAAAAAGGGTTCAAAGAATAAACCTAGCAATTATAGACCTATTAGTTTGACGTCAGTGGTGGGCAAATTAATGGAAAGGATACTTAGAGATAATATATATAAGCATCTGGATAAACAGGGTCTGATCAGTAACAGTCAACATGGATTTGTGCCTGGAAGGTCATGTTTGACAAACCTTCTTGAATTTTTTGAAGCGGTAAGTAGGGAAATTGATGAGGGTAAAGCAGTGGATGTTGTCTATATGGATTTCAGTAAGGCCTTTGACAAGGTTCCGCATGGAAGGTTAGTTAAGAAGGTTAATTAAGAATCTTTGGGTGTTAATGGCGGAGTAGCAAGATGGATTCAACAGTGGCTGAATGGGAGATGTCAGAGAGTAATGGTGGATGGCTGTTTGTCAGGTTGGAAGCCGGTGACCAGTGGGGTGCCTCAGGGATCTGTGTTGGGTCCACTGTTGTTTGTCATGTACATCAATGATCTGGATGATGGGGTGGAAAATTGGATAAGTAAGTATGCAGATGATACTAAGGTAGGTGGTGTTGTGGATAATGAAGTAGATTTTCAAAGTCTACAGAGAGATTTGGGCCATTTGGAAAAGTGGGCTGAAAGATGGCAGATGGAGTTTAATGCTGTTAAGTGTGAAGTGCTACATCTTGGCAGGACAAATCAAAATAGGACGTACATGGTAATGGTAGGGAATTGAGGAATGCTGTGGAACAGAGGGATCGAGGAATAACTGTGCATAGTTTCCTGAAGGTGGAATCGCATATAGATAGGGTGGTAAAGAAAGCTTTTGGTGTGCTGGCCTTTATAAATCAGAGCATTGAATATAGGAGTAGGGATGTAATGTTAAAATTGTACAAGGCATTGGTAAGACCAATTCTGGAGAATGGTGTACAATTTTGGTCGCCTAATTATAGGAAGGATGTCAACAAAATAGAGAGAGTACAGAGGAGATTTACTAGAATGTTGCCAGGGTTCCAGCAACTATGTTACAGAGAAAGGTTGAACAAGTTAGGTCTTTATTCTTTGGAGCGCAGAAGGTTAAGGGGGGACTTGATTGAGGTCTTTAAAATGATGAAAGGGATAGACAGAGTTGACGTGAATAAGCTTTTCCCATAGAGGGTAGGGAAGATTCAAACAAGAGGGCATGACATGAGAATTAAGGGACAGAAGTTTCGGGGTAACGTGAGGGGGAACTTCTTTACTCAGAGGGTGGTGGCTGTGTGGAATGAGCTTCCAGCAGAAGTGGTGGAGGCAGGATCGATTTTAACATTTAAAAGTAAAGTGGATAGGTATATGGACGTGAAGGGAATGGAGGGGTATGGTCTGAGTGCAGGTAGATGGGACTAGGGGAAAACAAATGGTCGGCACGGACTGGAAGGGCTGAGAGTGCCTGTTTCCGTGCTGTAATTGTTATATGGTTATATGGTTAATTGTGATAATCATATGATTTTTTGTTCTTTTTTCTCGATCACCCTTCACACTCTCGCAACATTCATTATTCCATTTACAGTAGTGTGGTCTTTCCCAGTATAATTCTTCTAAGTTATGGCATTGAGAAAAATGTTCAACATAGTTCAGTACTTGGTACATTAGTTTTGTCAGTATGCACAAGAAACTTTTTAATTGGTTATTTAACTTTTATAAAAGTTTGGAGGCCCTGTCTATTTAACGTATTTGCTTCTGGATATTTTCTTAATTTGTGAGCACTTTAGTATTAGAAATTTTATAAGCAAGTCTAACTAAATCTCCAATCATATTTTCTCAAGCCAAAATTTTCATTGAAAATGCGAGTAGAATATCAATGAATTCTCGATCCGGAATGCTTATGGAGGTTAAATCACTGGAGGTATTTAATGAGGATGCAGATACATGCTTTGAAGATTGGAATTTGAAGGCAATTTATAACTCACAAAGGAGTTGTGGCTGAGACAGATTCGCCACAAAAGGTTGAGGGACCAGGTCATAAAATCATAGAGTCATCCGGCATGGAAACAGGCCCTTCGGTCCAACTTGCCCACTGACCAATATATCCCATCTGGGTCCCATTTGCCTGTGTTTGGCCCATATCACTCTAAACATGCCCTATCCATGTACCTGTCCAAATGTTTTTTAAACATTGCAATAGTACCTGCCTTAACTACCTTCTCCGGCAGCTTGTTCCATATATCTACCACCTTTGATATTAAAAACGTTTCCTCTCAGGTTCCTAGTCATTCTTTCCCCCCTCACCTTAAAGCTATTTCCTCTGGTTTTCAATTCCACAGCTCTGGGTAAAATTATGTGCATTTACTCCTCTATTACTTAATCTATTCCTCTCATGATCTTATACACCTCTATAAAGATCATCCCTCATCCTCTCATGGATAGGAGAGGTTTAAAGGGACTTGGGCCAAACACAGGCAGGTGGGACTGGTGTAGGTGGGACATGTTGGTCGGTGTGGGCAAGTTGGGCCGAAGGGCCTGTTTCCATGCTATATGACTATGACTCTATGACACCCATAGAAAATTCACGCAGTCACAGGAAAATGTACAAACTCTATGCTGAGAGCACCAGTTGTCAGGATCGAACCTGAGACTCTGGTGCTGTAAGGCAGCAGCTCTACCACTGTGCCATTGTGCCACCCATTAGATTTACCTGTCTAATATAGAAACATAGAAACATAGAAACATAGAAAATAGGTGCAGGAGGAGGCCATTTGGCCCTTCGAGCCAACACCGCGATTCATTGTGATCATGGCTGATCGTCCCCAATCAATAACCCGTGCCTGCCTTCTCCCCATTTCCGTTGATTCCACTGGCCCCTAGAGCTCTATCTAACTCTCTCTTAAATCCATCCAGTGACTTGGCCTCCACTGCCCTCTGTGGCAGGGAATTCCACAAATTGTGGCAGGGAATTCCACTAACTCTCTGGGTGAAAAGGTTTCTTCTCACCTCAGTCTTAAATGGCTTCCACTTTATTTTAACTTTTCAGTAACTTTGTGTTCTTAGTTTTGCAGTGTTCGCTGTGGGTGGATGAAAAGGATTCCACATAAAACTTCTCCAGAGCTTCTTTGCTTGCTATCAAATAAAATAACTCAATTTCAAAAGGTTGGTGTGCTCGGTGGGCAGAAGGGCCTATTTCCATGCTGTATCTCTAAACTAAAGTAAACTTTTGAGTGTGAGCTGGAATAAATAAAACAAAATCGTATCTCCAGTCACTGTTAAAGGGCACCGTTATTCTCTTTCAGCATCCAAAGAGTTAAGAAGGATAGGATCAGCCAACCACCACATCATAAAATCGTGCTGAATTTATTTCTTGATCACACTGGATATAGCACCAAAAGCGATGTGTCACTATTGTTGTTAGGCAAATGCTGTGTATTTGAAAGTGTCAAATATCCCCAAATCACAAGTGTCACGGGTGTGAATAAGCGCTAACATTTTCCTCACAAATCGCTTGTAATTTACCGTCATTGATGTAATCTGTTCATTTATCGGGGGCATTTTGTAGGCTTGTTTGAAAGTGTTCTGCAATGCATAATGTGGAACTTTTCTTTTCATTGCTAATTAGATAGACCAAGTCTTTAATTCAGTTTTCCCATCTTTGTAGAAGTTGGGAAACTGGTAGAGTTTGAGTTCCAGGCTGAAGAAAGGTCTTGACCTGAAAGTCACATATTCCTTTTCTCCAATGATGTTGCCTGACTTGCTGAGTTACTCCAGCTTTTTTGTGTCTATCTTCGGTGTAAACCAGGAACTAGTTGACAAGACCCACAGAATTTCTCAGAAGCAACTTCACCCCAGAACAGCCAGGTGCTCCAGAGATTCTCTAGTTGTGCATGCCAAGCTAACCCTAATAACAAGGCTTGCATCAGACTAGACACATTATAGATGAAAGTCAGTCTGAAGAATTGACCTGACCTGGAATGTCACCTATCCATGAATTGAGTTGACCTGGAACGTCACCTATCCATGTTCTCCAGTCCTTCTGAGTTACTCTAGCACTGTGGGTTTCTTTATTGATGTGCATCTTCTTCCACTGATTATAGACATAGACCATACAGCACAGGAGTAGGCCCATCAGCCCACAATGTCTATGCCGAACACAATATAGGTCCACCACTGATGTTTGGGTAACTGGTGGTCCAGCACCTCCTTTCATCCAAAGAAAATCCAGTCTTGTCCCCCAGAAGTTCCCCCAAATATGTGGCACCTAGGCCGGGTGAGGCAACCGATCTCGACCACATCGGTACTTCTGTGCCCAATCGGCGAGTTGAATTTGCCACCTGCGGCCTGGGATCTGGACTACGCTCAGCTAAAGCTGGCATATCTGTTCCCATCACCAACATCTGAGGCCCACTATGCGGATCGGTATCTCGGCCCCAGGATGACCTAGGTTGACCGTTACGGTACCATTCAACTCCTCCCGGAGGCTATTACTTCCGTTGGTCCGGCATAACGGATAATCTGGAAAGGCTTTGAAACCAAAGTTGCCGGGAAATCGATGTTAGAACTATACCAGGTTAATTTATTCTCCTATGGGGGCATAGAGTTATATATCTGCTATGGAGCACCATAGTGGTGGAGCGGTTAATACTGCTGCATCACAGCTCCAATAACCTTAGTCGCAGTTTGTACTCCAGTGCTCCAGATTCTACCCACATCTCAAAGCCATGACGGCTCGATAAGTAGTAAATGACTAAACGGGCACGTTGGAGAGCAGATGACGTAATACATTAAGGAAAGGGAAATAGAACCAATGGCCTCCTTCTAAGTCATCATACTTAGGCAAGGAAGACAGGACCATTTGCAACGGCAGGCCTGGCTCGCTACTGCAGGTTGGCTGCTGCCTGCAGGGGGGCAACCTCGG
This sequence comes from Okamejei kenojei, assembly GCA_035221665.1. Taxonomy (NCBI): domain Eukaryota; kingdom Metazoa; phylum Chordata; class Chondrichthyes; order Rajiformes; family Rajidae; genus Okamejei; species Okamejei kenojei. The sequence goes on from CM069141.1 coordinate 53,149,373, forward strand.
AAGCCACCGAGCTCGGCCCCGAAGACCGGAGAGTCAAGGAGGAAGGAGCTGCTGGTGATTACGGACGCGAGGAGTGGACTGGTTGGAGAGGGACCAGGGTATTGCTTCCAGCTCCTGCAAGGTTGGTGGCAGGATGTGCCCTTGGGACACAAAGGCAGCCGGGCGAGGAGAGGGACGTTGATTCACGGGCCGAGCCAGTCAAGGGCGATGGAGGAGGCCCTGCAACAGCCTGTGGTTTCACCTGGGTCAGGATATCGAGTGTGGACTGGACTAAGGAAGTTTTGTAAATGGTGCTAAAATATGGCGACTTGTCCTTATGTGAGCTATGCAAAAAGAATTTTGCTGTGCATTGCATATCTGATAATAAGGAACCATTGAACCATTGAACCATTAGCATTATAATAGCAAACGGAAATATCATGTCACATGCTTTGTGAAACTGTCTTGCAGAATTTATTTACTGAAGGTCCCAGATACTCAATAGTTATTTATTACTCAATTGACAATCTCTTTGTCAATTGTCTCTCAACATAATTGTACACCAGGAACAGGTCAACTATATAAAGGGGCAATTTGGTGATGATTTCTTAATTTATATGAGTGATTATTCAACTATGATCCTCTTTTCATTTCATTTTCAAATACATGTTGCAGCATGCCCAATAGACTAGCTAGTTACCTTTGTAATTTGTTTTTAAATTCCCATGACAAATAATGATCAAATAATATCAATTTTTGCTCTGTTTTTCTTTCCTCTCCCCCACCCACCATCCCTGCCCAAGTGGTATGGTGCGGCACTGTAAAGATGTTGATCTTTCCGCAGAGTGACAGTTTTCCTTGTTGCTCCTTGTTGAAATTGAAGGTGAGGAGGCGAAATCCCAACAGCAGCTGGAGTATACAGTATCTGGGACTTGGAAACAACATCAGCAGAAAACAGCTCCGCAATGCTTCGAACAAGGTCGCCAGGATCAAAAGAGTGCAGTGACTTTGATACCATGGACAGTTCCACCCATGAGAGACTGGGTGATTATCAACAAGAACTCATTAACATTGCAACCAAAACTCATAAGATTTCTCCCCCATTGATCAATGCAACAACTCTCCAGTTGCGACAGAGAAACCTATTAAATCCAATGATATTTGTGAAAATAAATCAAGTTGTCACTTTCATTACTTTGAAAACTGTTCTTGTTTTATTATATAATTTCACCTAGTTTTTATTCAGAGAGTCATAGAACCGTAGAGGCATTTAGCATGAAAACAGGCCCAACTCCTCCATGGTGTCTGGTCCCATTTACCCGCATTTGGCCCATGTCCCTCCAAACGTTCCCTATCCAAGTACCTGTCCAAGTGTAATTTAAATGTTGTTAGTTTACCCACCTCAACTACCTCCTCTGGCAGCACCTTCCTTAAGCCCACCGCCCTCTGTGAAAAAGTCGCCATGCAGGTTCCAATTAAACTCTGGCCTTAAACATTTACCCTCTGGTTCTTGATTCCCCTACTCTGGGCAAAAAGACAGTGCACACACCCTATCTATTCCCTTCATATTCTTATGCATTTCTATAAGATCACCCCTCGGCCTTCTGCACACTAGGGAATAACGTCTTAGCCTGCCCAACCTCTCCCTGTAGCTCATGCCCTCAGGTCCTGGCAATCTCCTCGTAGAACTTCTCTGCACTCTTTCTAGCTTAATAACATATTTTTGCCAGTAGAGTGACCGGTCGGACAAAGAGCCTGTTTCCACGCCAAACCACTAAAACTGAAAACCAAACAAATGAATCTTAAATCAAGAAAAACAATTAACTCCAAGTGCTGGAAATGAGAAAAATACAAAAGTACTGGAGGAACTCAGCAGGTCGCTTAGCATTTCTGGAGGACAAGGATAGGCAACATTTTGGGTTAGGAACCGTCTTCAGCTTGATTATAGTAGCTTAAATCTGCCTTGGTTCCACAGTGCTTAACGTACATGTGTAAGAAAAAAACTATGTTTATCAGTTTTGAATGGTTCAATTGATTGTTATTCCCAATGGTTCTTGGGAGGGGGGATACATTTTGATTTCCAAACTAAGTTACATGAAGTTGTGATTCCTGAAATCATTTTTGAACAGCTTAAAATTAATATTATTCTTATTCTGGACACCTCCACAAGGGAAAATTATTTCATGTTATCTTCAAAAAGTTAATTATTTGCTATAATTAAATGTTTGTTTCTACCAATAAAGGTATGTGAATACTGTTGATTGATTTACCCAATCCATCTGCAAAATTGGTCATTTAAGTTTAGATTTCAAAGAAACTTAGGGAAAACAATAAAATTTGCAACATAAATTATAGTTCTCACGTAAAATAAATAAATTATAAACTTTTAATAAAGTTAAACTTTAAAGTTTAATAAAGTTATTCCTCATTTAACTTTAAATGAATTCTAAATGTAAATAAACTTGAAACTTTAAAGTGAAGTTTAATTCACTTTAAACTTTGATGAAACTTAGAAACTAAGAAGTCTACAAACTGCAATTTCACAAGTACTGTAACTAAATCATAAATCATTTTGTGGAGGCAGATAAGAGTTGGCACAGACATTATGATCAGAAGGGCCTGCTCTGTGCTTTCCTGTTCTATGTTTTGTTTAGTTTAGTTTACTTTAGTAGCAAACAGGCCCTTCGGTCCACTGAGTCAGCATCCGCCATTGATCTATCCACCACTAATTCTATCCTACACACTAGGGACAATTAAAAAAATCCAATTAACTTACTAAACTGCATGTCTTTGGCATGTGGGAGGAAACTGGAGCACCCAGAAAAAAAACACATGATGTCACAGGGAGAATGTACAAACTATACACAGACTGCACTCATGTTTAGGATCGAACTCGGGTCTCTGGTGCTGTGTGGCAGCAGTTCTACTACTGCACCACTATCCTCTATTCTCCTGGACAGAATGGATTATGAGGCATTTAAGAACAAACTTCATTCTTCTAGGCCTTATGGCACATATAGGCCAAATACCAATGGTGGGTTTCATTCCCTGAAGGGTGGCACAATGGCATAGTGGTCGAGTTGCTGCTTTACCATGCCAGAGACCTGGGTTTGATTCTGACTACGGGTGCTGTCTGTCCAGAGTTTGTACGTTCTCCCCGTGACCGCATGGGTTTTCTCCGGGTCCTCTGGTTTCCTGCCACACTCTAAAGGCGTACAGGTTTGTAGGTTAATAGTAAGATTAAATGAGAACTTACCAGTTTGAAGTTTGATCTTGATTTTACGATGAGCGATTACGTGAAGAAGGCTGTCAGTCGTCATGCGCATCAGTCTTCAAAGCAACGGTGTGGAATCACAGATAAAAAGGGTTGACCTAAAGATAGTAAGATTAGAAGAACTAGAACTACCAGATGACCTGATAATATGAGGGTTGGGAGCGGTGGGCACGTAATTGCTCATCGTAATTCCTCATAAAATCAAGATCAAACTTCAAACTGGTAAGTTCCGCTTTAATCTTACTATTTTACTTTGGATTCAAGTGAGTGACTACGTGAAGATTTCAAAGCTCTGTGACTTCACGCCGGTTCGAATCCAGGCGTCACACACTGAATGGATTGACCATTGATGAGTGAGAAAAGAATGTTAAAGCATTCAGACATAACATGGTTAAGTAACAAAACTGATGCTTTAATGTAAAACAGTAATGACTCCCCTCAAACTGGGGGGAAACTATAAACAGAATTCAAAATGGTACGTGCAAACACCCCCGGTCCGGCAATGTGTTTGTTATAAAACCGGCGGAACATCCTCTCATTGGTCCATCCTGTCGCCGCTAGGATGTTGTCGAGGGGCACGTCCATTGCCCTTGCTGCCGACGTTGATGCTGCCCTGGTGGAGTGAGATTTGTAAACATCAGTATCTACTCCTACAAGTGCCAGTACCTCTTTTAGCCATCTGGAGATGGTTTGTGTGGACACCCTATGTGGTTTTTTGTGGCTGATTAGTACAGCTAACTCTGTGCCTCTGAGGCTGCTGGTGACTATAATGTAGTGGTGCAAGTGATCTACCACTCACAGTCATGGATCTTCGGGGTATGCCAAGAACTCAAGCCTGGGTCCTGGCACCCCGGCCCTGCTCTGTTTTACTAATTCATTTATGATAAAAGTTATGCTGTTTGCAGTGTTGTGCATGTTGTCGAGTCGCCGTTTGTGTAGGGTCTGGACTTGTTGCGCCGTAACGAGCACCATTAACATGACCACCTTGAGGGTGAGCTTTCGTAAGGGTAATGTGGTGGCTGGCCCCCACTGTCAGAGTAGCGTCAGCACCACACTTACATTGCATGTATTGGTATATCGAGTCCTGGGGGGTGTAGTGTTATATATGCCTTTCATGAATCTGGTGATAAGGGGATGTTTCCCCACTGGTAAGGCCCCTGTTCCCAGTACTATATATGAGGACAGTGCACTCCTGGCACTGTTAATGGCACTGTAGCCTAATTTGTGGTGATGATATAGAGTAGATAGGAATTCTAATATGTCCATGATGCCCACTGTGTCATATGTGATGTTAGATGCCCTGCATTATGTCTCCCACTTTTTGATGTGTGAGATCTACTGCTTTTATGTGCTGTTCCTCCAAGCAGCTGTAATAACATCCACCGTTTGATCAGCCAGTCCGAGTCCCAGGAAAGGAATTCTCAGAATCTGCAAACCAACAATTTGATTCGGTCATGTAGCGGATGATGGTCCCCCGTTACCGGGTGTACAAGCAGCTTCCTGCTGTTGGGGACAGCCATCATGGGCTGTGTTGTGATTCCCAGGACAAGTGGGAACCAAGATTGTGTAGGCCAATCTGGCACTACCAAAATGCTGGTGGCATTGTCCTGTTTTATTTTGACTAAACATTGGCTGATGAGGGAAAACATACAAGAACATTCCTCCCCAATGCAGTGTGAAAGCATCCACTGCTACTGCCCCTGGATCGGGCTCCCATGAGACATATTTGGGTAACTGGTGATTTAACCTGGAGGCAAACAAGTCAATGTCCAGCATGCCATACCGGCCAACAATGTCTGTAAACACTTCATGATTCAACATCCATTCTGTGTTATCATTAAATTTTCATGACCTAGTGTCCACCACCATATTATATCTACCTGGCAGGTAGATAGCCGAGACCCAAATGTTCCTTGCAATACATCAATGCCAAAGGAGGTTTGCCAATTTATCACATGACTCAGATTTTATTCCACCCATATGATTGACATATGCCACTGCCATGGTAATGTCAATCTGAAGTTGTACATGCACATGATGCATGTTGCTGCAATAAGGCTTTAAGCCATAGAGCGCTCCCAACAATTCTAAGTAGTTAATGCCATATTGTTGTAGTATTGATGATCCTGCACATTCCATCTGCTCCCGCAGCTGGTGCTGGTGTATGTTGCCCCACAGCCCAGGCCACTTGCATCGGTTTGTATTATGACCGATGGTGTGCCAATTTGATTTTCCTTGGAACAATGATGTACATTGGTAGCCCACCAGTGTAACTCCGCAATAGCATCTGGTGGTAAATGCATATGTTCCCCAAATTTGCCTGCGTGAGTTTTGAGGGCTCGTTCCTTTGCTCTTTGTAAATTTTGGTAATGCAATGGTCCATAGCGTACACCTGGAAAGGCTGCAACAAGCTTGCCAATTATGCTTGCTACTTGTCTGATTGTTGGTCTCTGATTAGCAATTAGCTTATTGCTGGCTTCCTTCAATGCTGATTGCATGTCAGCTGGCAGAGTCACTGACATTTGATTTGAGTTGATAGTAAACCCTAGGTAATCAATTTCCTTGATTGGAGTCAATTTTGACAACTGGATGGATCACAAAACCTCTCAAACAGGTGTTTGGTGGCTGAAACAGATGCTATTGCTGATTCCTTTGTGTTGCCAATTATTAGTATATCATCCAAATAAGCCATCGCAATGTGGCTCTGAGCTCATAGCAGTCCCAGAATTGGTTTTAGTAATTTTGTAAAAAAACCTGGGTGCCGAAGTCAGTCCATTTGGCAATGCCTTGAATTGCCACATCTGCCCCATCCAATTAAATTTCAAATATCTCCTGTGTTCCCTGTGTATAGATACGGAGTAATAAGCATCTTTGAGGTTAATGCAAGCCATATAACATCTTTTGGAGACCAGCTGAAAAGCTGTACCAAAGTTGTCCATTTTAAAATGTTTATACTGCACATGGGTATTGAGTTCAGTCAAGTCAAGGATAATACGACTCCCTCCATTTTTCTTTGGCTGAGGGAATATATTCGATACGAATTGGTGTGATTCAGGGCGAGACCTCTGAATTACCCCTTTTGCTTTTAAAGCCTGCATTTCAGCCTGTATCTCAAACCTTTCCTGTTGAGGGAACAGATATGTGCGGTTTGGTACATTTTGAGTGGGTGGTGCTGAGCGAAGAAAGAACGCAATTTTAAACCCTTCTACACAGTGCAGTATGAACTGGTCTGCTGTAATCCAAGTCCATTCATTCAAAAATTGTTTTAATCTTCCCCCAACCTGTAAATTAGAGGTGTGTGATTTGTCCCACAAGGGACTAGAGGGTCCTACCTTTGGTGTTACCACCTGTGTGGTCCTGGGCTCTTGCCTCCCTCCCTGGGACTGGTGGGCTCTGCCTCCTGTCCATGAGCCCCTAGGCTGGTTGGGCCAGTTGTGGAAGGTGGCATGAGGATGCCCTCGTAGTGATGAGCCCCTGGGTGGATTTGGAGTTCGGCTCATGAGGCGGAGAGTCTTGGCCTCATCATCCAGCTCTCTTACCTGCTTCGGCAGGTCTGCCCCAAACAAATAGTTTACCGGTTGTACATTGCTGGCTTTACACAGCACAGCTAACTTCGGGTTTAGTGCCGGTCGTATGGCCCTCTTCCGCAAACAGTTTATTTCAAATAAGGCATTGCAGAGGAGCCCCACTGCATCCTGTTGTGTCTCTGTTAGTGGCCCGCCATCAATAGACCTGGCAAAAGCCGTTACCCCGGAGGCCAGTATTTTCAGAATTTTTTGAAGTTTTACTTCCTGGGCTCTTACCCCTGGCCCAATATGGCCCCTGATGGCATGGTTTATAGCAGGCACACTGAGAGAGGCACAATTGACAGGGGTGCTGTATCGGCTCATAGTCTCCTCCATTACCTGGTCCTTTAGCTGGTGCGAGGCCAAATAGTTAATGGTGGTGGCCAGTTCTTCATCCAGAGCCTCTCCGGTATGGGTGGGTATGGGAAACTTGGATGCCAATAATGGCACTGTTGCCACTAGGTCCCCAGAGTGTTCCCCTGATGTGCCTCCCTGCTCCGAGTCTGGGTACTGCTGACTCCGTGTACTCCCATCTGTGGACAGGGAGACACTTCGCAGCCCTGTATAAGGTGCTGCTAACGGAAGCTCCCGTGGAGACCCGCTGTGACAATGCTCTCTCCTCTGGAGCAGATCATTCTGGAGGCACCTCTCCAAAAGGTGCTCCATTTGGGAGAGACGTCTGCAGACGCTTCCCATTGTGGGAAGTGATTCCTCCGACTCATCAGAGTCTACGGGTCCAACAGGCTTGTGGGTGACTTTGCGCCCCAGTGGGGCTGCCACGGTGCTCTTCTGTAGCACCAAGTCTGCTATCGCTGGTTCCAATACCGGCGGCCTTGAAAGTGACTCAGACAGCCGTCCGCTACCCGCAGCATCGCGGTCTTCCGTAGCCGGCTTCGCAGACCGTCTCCGCACCTTCGACATGGTAGGTCCGTACAGTTGAAAGAAAACTTACAACCAAAACCCACCAAGCAACAACCGTAAGTAACTAGTTTAAACACCTACCTTGGTTTTTAAAACTTACCGCAGGAGAGACGCAATTGCGCCTGCCAGTCCGTCGTTGGTGCATGCTTCAGACGTAATGACACGCATGACGACTGACGGCCTTCTTCACGTAGTCACTCACGTGACTCCGAAGTAAAATTGGCTTCTGTAAATGCATTATCCTGAGTGTGTAGGATAGTGGTAGTGCATGAGATGACCAGTGGTCGGCGTGGACTTGGTGGGTCGAAGGGCCTGTTTCCGCACTATATTTCTAAAGTCTAAAGTTTAAAGATATTAGTGAATCATATGGGAGTTTAAATGGCGGTCTGGTTGTCATTGTTAATAAGACTATTGAAGTATTTTAAAATTCCACAGGTAGGATTTGAACTCAATTCCACAGAGGAGTAGACTTGGCCTGTAGTTAGAGACCACTGTACCAACACCACTCGCCGTGTGTAAAAGGAGATTTGCAACCTACCATTTTGTTAAAGTTAAATGCACTCATGTACTTGGGCAATCCAACTGCACCACAATTAAAATATTTTGAATAAAACTTAATGCTGCAAGTAAATTGTATAACAGCATGTGAAGAAGAGAAAATTAGAGCCTCATGTTTCAGCATAGGAAGATAATTTTACTGACTCCCATATCTTTTGCCAAAGCAGAACTGGAGACTAAACAGAGTCACACACATCCAATCCCCACAATAGGTATCCCACTAGCAGGCCCAAGACACACTGCATCCTACAGGCCCATTGGGATAAGGTAGTAATATGGTTTATCTTTAAAATTAGGGTGGGCTTTAATGGTTTAGAATCAGATAAAAACTGATTGAATGTAATGGCTTTCATAACTAGAGATCATAAATATGATTGTCATTGATACATTACATATATAATTTTGAAGTCCTAGTCGTAGAGTCATACGTCACAGAAACAGGCCCTTCGGCCCAACTTTTCCATGCCGACCAAGCTGTCCCATCTACAATAGTTCCACCTACACGCATTTGGCCTATATCCCTCTTAACTTTTTTATCCATGCACCTGTCCAAATGTATTTTAAATGTTGTTATAGTACCGGCTTATATCCTATGATCTGACCTGCATATTCTATATGCCCACCAACCTCTGTGTGAAAAGGTTGTCACTCAAATTCTTATGAAATGTTTCCCCTCTCACCTTTAACCTATCGCATCTGGTTCTTGATTCCCCTGCTATGGGTACACGACTGTGCATCTCTCTTATCTATTCTCCTCATGATCTTTCACATCATAGAAAGATCACCCCTTATCCTCCTGCGCTCCAAGGAATAAAGTCTGCCCAACCTCTCCCTCTATCCCAGGGCCACAAATCCTTGCAACATTCTCGTAAATCTTCTTTCACTCTTTCCATCTTAACAACATCTTTCCTACAGCAGTCTGACTCAAACTGAACACAATACACCAAAAAGGTATTTGAAACCATTCAAAATAAATTTGAAACTTTAGTCCACTAATGGAAATTTATGCAAGGTCATTAATTAATTGTAAATCTTTCAAAATAGTGCTAATGTAAATTACTCATTTTAAGCTTCCCCCCAGTCTAGTTTCAGTCAAAAACCACTGAATCAAGCACTTGATCAACTAATCTTTGTTTTAACAAAACACAATTGCAGTTCCCACCACTGTACCTAACCACCGCGGGTTCGATCCTCGTAGCCTGTTCAAGCAATCTAGGCCTCGCTCAAACAGAGACACTCCAGAAGGTCACGCAGTCCCAAGCACTCTCCCAGAAGATCGATGCGGGACCTCGTGGCAGCGGACTTTTATAGTTTCCAGGACTTCGAGGGGCCGAACCACATGGGGGTAGTCTCTTTACAAACCAATTACAGATATCGATTAACCCCATACATAACAGACATTTCCCTAACTCAATAATACAGCAGCTAATACCATGTAACCATATAACAATTACAGCACGGAAACAGGCCCTCTCGGCCTTTCCGGTCCGTGCCGACCATTTGTTTTCCCCTAGTCCAATCTACCTGCACTCAGACCATGCCCCTCCATTCCCTTCACGTCCATATACCTATCCACTTTACTTTTAAATGTTAAAATCGATCCTGCCTCCACCACTTCCGCTGGAAGCTCATTCCACACAGCCACCACCCTCTGAGTAACTTGTTCAACCTTTCTCTGTAACATAGTTGCTGGAACCCTGGCAACATTCTAGTAAATCTCCTCTGAACTCTCTCTATTTTGTTGACATCCATCCTATAATTAGGCAACCAAAATTGTACACCATACTCCAGAATTGGTCTTACCAATGCCTTGTACAATTTTAACATTACTTCCCTACTCCTATATTCAATGCTCTGATTTATAAAGGCCAGCACACCAAAGGCTTTCTTTACCACCCTATCTACATGCAATTCCACCTTCAGGGAACTATGCACAGTTATTCCTAGATCCCTCTGTTCCACAGCATTCCTCAATTCCCTACCATTTACCATGTACGTCCTATTTTGATTTGTCCTGCCAAGATGTAGCACTTCACACTTACCAGCATTAAACTCCATCTGCCATCTTTCAGCTCACTTTTCCAAATGGCCCAAATCTCTCTGTAGACTTTGAAAATCTACTTCATTATCCACAACACCACCTATCTTAGTATCATCTGCATACTTACTTATCCAAATTTCCACCCCATCATCCAGATCATTGCTGTACATGACAAACAACAGTGGACCCAACACAGATCCCTGAGGCACCCCACTGGTCACCGGCTTCCAACCTGACAAACAGCCATCCACCATTACTCTCTGACATCTCCCATTCAGCCGCTGTTGAATCCATCTTGCTACTCCGCCATTAACACCCAAAGATTGAATCTTCTTAACTAACCTTCCATGGGGAACCTTGTCAAAGGCCTTACTGAAATCCATATAGACAACATCCACTGCTTTACACTCATCAATTTCCCTAGTTACCGCTTCAAAAAATTCAAGAAGGTTTGTCAAACATGACCTTCCAGGCACAAATCCATGTTGACTGTTCCTGATCAGACCCTGTTTATCCAGATGCTTATATATATTATCTCTACGTATCCTTTCCATTAATTTGTCCACCACTGACGTCAAACTAATAGGTCTATAATTGCTAGGTTTATTCTTTGAACCCTTTTTAAACAATGGAACAACATGTGCAGTACGCCAATCCTCCGGCACTATTCCCGTTTCTAATGACATTTGAAATATTTCTGACATAGCTCCTGCTATTTCTACACTAACTTCCCTAAATGTCCTAGGGAATATCCTGTCAGGACCTGGAGACTTACCCACTTTTATATTTTTCAAAAGTGTCAGTACTTCCTCCTCTTTGAATCTCATAGTTTCTATAGCTACTCTACTTTTTTCCCTTACCTCACAGAGTTCAATATCCTTCTCCTTGGTGAATACCGAAGAAAATAAATTGTTCAATATCTCCCCCATCTCTTTTGGCTCTGCAGATAGCTGTCCATTCTGGTTCTCTAATGGTCCAATTTTATCCCTCGTTATCCTTTTGCTTTTAATATAGCTGTAGAAACCCTTTGGATTTACTTTCACCTTTCTTGCCAAAGCAACCTCATATCTTCTTTTAGCCTTCCTAATTTCTTTCTTAAGATTCTTTTTACATTCTTTACACTCCTCTAGCACCTCATTTACTCCATGCCTCCTATAATTATTGTAGATATCTCTCTTTTTTCAAAACAAGTGTCCAATTTCCCTTGAAAACCATGCCTCTTTCCAATTTTTACTATTTCCTTTCAACCTAACAGGGACATAAAGATTCTGTACTCTTACAATTTCCCCTTTACATGTCCTCCATTTCTCTTCTACATCCTTCCCATGAAACAAAGTGTCCCAATTTCACTCCTTTAAAATCCTTACGCATTCCCTCAAAGTTAGCCTTTCTCCAATCAAAAATCTCCACCCTAGGTCCAGTTCTGACTCTTTCCATAATTATATTGAAACTATTGGTATTGTGATCACTGGTCCCGAAATGCTCACCAACGCATACCTCCGTCACCTGACCTGCCTCATTTCCTAACAGGAGGTCCAGCACTGCCCCTTCTCTGATCGATACCTCTATATACTGCTGCAAAAAACTATCCTGCATACATTTTACAAACTCCAAACCATCCAGCCCATTTACAGAATGTGTTTCCCAAACTATTTTTGGAAAATTGAAATCTCCCACAATCACTACCTTGTGCTTACTACTAATATCTGCTATCACCTTACATATTTGCTCTTCCAATTCTGGCTCCCCATTTGGCGGTCTATAGTACACCCCTAAAAGTGTTGCTACACCATTCCCACTTCTCAGTTCCACCCAAATAGCCTCCCTAGACAAGCCCTCTAATCTATCATGCCAAAGTACTGCTGTAATACCTTCTCTGACAAGCAATGCAACACCTCCCCCTCTGGTCCCTCCAATTCTATCACACCTGAAGCAACAAAATCCTGGAATATTTAGTTTCCAATCACAGCCCTCCTGCAACCATGTTTCACTGATTGCCACAACATCATATTTCCAGGTGTCAATCCAGGCTCTAAGTTCATCCACCTTACTTACAATGCTCCTAGCATTAAAATACATTTTAGAAACCCACCTTCCCTTATTCTCTGTCTATTATCTTTTTCATCTTTCGCGCCTACATTTTGGGTCCGTGTGCTTCCCTTCTCTGCCTCTTGCCCCACACCCTGACCCCTAGCCCCCTCTACCCGAGTCCCTCCCCCCAGCCTTTCTAGTTTAAAGTCTCCCCAGTAGCCTTTGCAAATCTCCCTGCCAGGATATTGGTCCCCCCATTAGTCCCCCCCAATTGAATACATTGTATTCAAACAGGCTCTGAAGGAAGCCAACATAGCAACGTTTACCCTAATCTGCAAGAAACCCAGACAAGGCTCAATACCTCATCCAATCAACACTCAGCAAAGTAGAACTCTGCAACATTATTTACAAGGTCTATGTCTGGTTTGCAGTCATCCAATCCATGTTATGCATTTTGCACCTAATTGACAGGGCCTGCAGATGTTCTCACTCTCTTCCCGCAGCTTGTATCTAGGCTCTAGACTAACTGGCAACACTCCACAGCTTGTCCCAGTTCTACAGAGAGCAATTCCAAATTGACCAAATCTCCCAGCAGCCCTGAAGCTTTTACCCCATTTTAAAGTCATAACCTCTCCAATCTGGCCAGGATTAACACTAAGGATATCAGAAACAAACTTGAATTTGGGAGTTAGAATACAGGTTATCCACAATTCTATTGAATGGTGGAATAGTCAAGAGGGTTCAAATCTTTGCACAACATTATGAATAGAAAATCTTACACAGAAATCTTTCCGGCAGATACTTGGTCTCGATTTTGCTTAGTTGAGAGATACAGCATGAAAACAGGCCCTTCGGCCCTCTGAGTCCACACCGCCCAGCGATCTCCCCACATTTGCACTACACACACTAGGGAGAATTTACATTAACACCAAGCCAATTAACCTACAAACCTGTACATCTTTGGAGTGTGGGAGGAACCCTAGATCGCAGAGAGAACCATGCAGGTCAAGGGGTGAATGTACAAACCCCGACAGACAAACACCCATAGTAAGGATCGAACGCAGGTCTCTGACACTGTAAGGCAGCAACTCTACCACTATGCCACCATGCAGCCCTGCTCCACCAGACCATAGACCAGTCATTTTTCTTTCCTTTTCATTAGGTTTCCTCATGTGAACAATTTCTGTATAATCGCTCATAAATAATATTCATTAGGCCAGCCACGTGAGATGGATGGAGAATCTGCTTCAGCATGGAAAGATTTTTCTCATTTCATTTATTCGGTGAAAAAAGTACATCACCTGGAAAATCGGAGCGGAAACTCATTACAACCCATACGCATGTTATTGCAAGGTCTTTGTAATAAATGCTTCATCTGGTGAATTTAAAAGCTCCATTAGAATCCAATAAAAGAGATTAAACCTTGATGAGAAGGGAGGGAAAAGTGGCCAGCAATTAGAGGCATTGGAGGAAACGGCACCGTTTTACCAGGTTGATTTTTGGGGATTTATTGGTTGTCCCTTGAGAAACAATTGTGCAGTTAAGCCAAGTAGAATAAAGGTGAGCGTATTGCAACATAGAAATCTCTGAAGTACCTTGGCAAGCATATATTGGGGCATGTTTCAACTTGTGGGGAATGTAAAAAATCTGAAACATTGTGATAGAAACAGCCTCAGAGAAGCATGTTCGACCCTGACCTCGGGTGCTGTCTCTGTGGAGTTTGCACCTTCTCCCTGTGGCCACGCGGGTTTCCTCCAGGTACTCCAGTTTGCTCCCACCTCCCAAAGACCTGCGGGTCTGTGTATATTTTCCCCTAGTGTGCAGTGAATTAATTTGAAAGTGGGAAAACATAAAACTGGTGTGAACGGGTGATCGACGGTCGACATTGACTCAGTGGACCTGTTTTCATGCTGTATCTCTGAATTAAACTAAATAAAGAGCCACTCACGATATGGTGATGAGAAATAATTTATTTTCTCAATGGGTGAAAATCTGTGGTAGTACTTCTCCATGGCGCCTTTGAGGCTGTCATTGACTATTCTAGGTAAATCCAGAAGGAAGTTAAGGATTATGGGGAACAGATAAGAATTAAAGCCAAGATCTAATTAATTGTGGCCTCATTACATGGCTATCTCATGGAGCCCATTGCAGATTGATACAGGTAAGAATGGAGGAGCACAAACAAACAACACAATCATAAGGAAATTGGTGATTTAGTCAAACATGCAGCAAGGGCATATTTATCCATATTCCATTCTTACATATGAAAGAGCAGGAAGCCATTTTCTCCCAACAAACGTAATCTGTCTCACAATCAGTCCCACTGATCCAATCTCTAAACGAATGTTTTTACTTTCTTGTCAACTTTGCCGCCTTCCGCCATGTATACGAAGCAATACTAAAATTGAAAATGAATTATTAACAGATGAAAATTCCATATGCAAAGATTTATTACCGTGGAATAAATTGAGTGTTTTTTTTAATTACAAAATTAAATGCATTAGCAAATTCCTCATATGTTGCAATAATACTTGACTAATAAAGTATAATTATGATTATGATTATGATATGATATTGTGTGTTTGTGTTGGTAATGGGTGTGTGTATGTGTGTGAATGTGCTTGTGTCTGTGTGTTTGTGCATGTGTGCAGT
The DNA here is from genome assembly GCA_035221665.1 of Okamejei kenojei. Classification (NCBI taxonomy): domain Eukaryota; kingdom Metazoa; phylum Chordata; class Chondrichthyes; order Rajiformes; family Rajidae; genus Okamejei; species Okamejei kenojei. Next base: position 53,164,395 of record CM069141.1, read on the forward strand.
TGTGCATATGTGTATGTGCATCTGTATGTTTATTTGTTGAAAGACACAGCAATTGCGGGTGGCACAATGGCATAAGGGTTTGGCAAAATGTCACAGCTGGTAGAGCTGCTGCCTCACAGTGCCAGAGACCCGGGTTTTATCCTGACTTTGGGTAATGTTAGTGCGGAGTTTGCACATTCTCAATGTGACTGCATGGGTTTCCTCAATGTTCTCCAGTTTTCTCCCACATCTCAAAGAAGTGCGGGTTTGTAGGTTAACCGGTATCTGTAAATTGCCCCGAGTGTGTTGGCAGCGGATGCAAAAGTGGGATAACGTGGAACCAATGTGAACGAGTGATTGATGAATGGTGTGGACACGATGGATGAAAAGGACACACACACACACACATTCACATTCACACAAACACATACTTACACATTCACACACACAATATCACTTTGCTAATGTACTTCATTCTCTAATATAAAATGCATTCAATTAATAGTTGTGTTTTAAGAGATAGATGATGGATTATCTGCAATGCTGTCATTCTGTCAAATATATTTTAAAAATCCACAAGAAATTGGGACTAAATGAAGACCTTGGCAACAGAAATAATACAACTGTGTTAATTTATATGTAGAGAAGTGTATGCCAATTCTGCAGGGCACAATGGTTTTCTATCTTCAGTTTTCAAACAGCCATTCGATTGGAATTTTTTTTTTTTGCACAAATATAATTGAAGCACTCTGCAAGAATTTACATTCTGAATTTACAGGAGGCTATTGAATAGACTTTATGATTTCCAGTAAGTTAATCTTTTGTGTTCCTTTCCTTTCTCAATTTTTTTCTTTTGCTTAATTGCATTTATGCAGATTACTGTCCAAGCCTTTGTCAAAATATCAAGCAAATTCATGTGTTTTCTCGAAGAAAAAGCAACTAAATTCAAGGTTGCATTGCTGCCCTTTGAAATTATTTTATCCAGATTCAGGGACAGTTTCTTCCCAGCTGTCATCAGACAACTGAACCATTCTATCTACAACTAGAAAGTGATCTTGAGTTACTATTTACCTCATTGGAGACCCTCAGACTATCATTAATCGGACTTTACTGGACTTTATCTTGCGATATACGTTATTCCCTCTATCCTGTATCTGTACAGTGTGGACGGCTCGATTATAATCATGTATAGATTTTCCTCTGACTGGATAGCACACATCAAAAAGCATTTGATTGTGCCTCAGTACACGTGACAATAAACTAAACTAAGCTAAACTAAACTAAACTAATAAACCTCACAGGAGCCGTTGGAAGAGGAGGAGGGGGAGGAGCGACACCCGACCGGTAAGCTTCAAAATCTAGCGCGGGGCTTGTTTTCTTTCAGAGGCCCACAGGAGCCGTTGGAAGAGGAGGAGGGGGAGGAGCGACACCCGACCGGTAAGCTATAAAATCTAGCGCGGGGCTTGTTTTTACCCAAATCCATAACATTCCATTTGGAGAAGTGGTTTTTTTTGAGGAAGCCGCTGATTGGTGGGAAGTGGACTAGGGAAAGCAGCTGATTGGTGGGAAGTGGACTAGGGAAAGCAGCTGATTTACAGTCAGATCCCAGCAGTTTGTAGTGATTTCATATTGTGTTGCTATTGTATCCTGTGTAAGGGGGGCAGTATGAAGGCCAGGGCAGTGTACTGTTCTGGATGTCAGATGTGGGAGGTCAGGGAATCTGATAGCCCTCCAGACGTACACATCTGCGCCAGGTGTGTCGAGATGGGGCTCCTAAAGGATCGTGTTAGGAACCTGGAGCAGCAGCTCGACGACCTCCGTCTGGTCAGGGAGAGTGAGGAGGTCATAGAGAGGAGCTACAGGGAGGTAGTCACTCCAGACCACAGGAGGCAGACAAGTGGGTCACGGTTAGGAAGGGCAAGGGGCAGAGGCAGGGGCTAGAGAGTACCCCTGTGACCGTACAACTGGAAAATAGGTACTCGGGTTTGAGTACGATTGGAGGGGACAGCCTAGCTGGGGGCAACAACAGCGGCTGGGCCTCGGCACAGAGACCGGTCCTGATGCTCAGAAGGGTAGCAAAAAGAGGAGGGCAATTGTAATAGGGGACTCTATAGTTAGGGGGTCGGATAGGCGATTCTGTGGACGCAGTCGGGAGACCCGGATGGTAGTTTGCCTCCCTGGTGCCAGGGTCTCGCATGTGTCAGAACGTGTCCAAAAGATTCTGATAAGGGAGGGAGAGGAGCCTGATGTTGTGGTACACATAGGTACCAATGACATAGGCAGAAAAAGTGACGAGGTCCTGAAGGGAGAATTTAGGGAGTTGGGGGGAAAGTTAAAGAGAAGGACCAAAAGGGTAACGATTTCAGGATTACTGCCTGTGCCGCGTGACAGTGAGAGTAGGAATGAAATGAGGTGGAGGCTAAATGCGTGGCTGAGGGACTGGTGCAGTGGGCAGCGATTCAAGTTTCTTGATCACTGGGACCTCTTTTGGGGAAGGCATGATCTGTACGCAGAGGACGGGTTGCACTTGAACCCGAAGGGGACCAATATCCTGGCAGGGAGATTTGCAAAGGCTACTGGGGAGACTTTAAACTAGAAAGGCTGGGGGAAGGGACTCGGGTAGAGGGGCTAGGGGACAGGGTGTGGGGCAAGAGGCAGAGAAGGGAAGCACTCGGACCCAAAATGTAGGCGAGAAAGATGAAAAAGATAATAGACAGAGAATAAAGGGTGGTGGGTTTATAAAATGTGCATATTTTAATGCTAGGAGCATTGTAAGTAAGGTGGATGAACTTAGAGCCTGGATTGACACCTGGAAATATGATGTTGTGGCAATCAGTGAAACATGGTTGCAGGAGGGCTGTGATTGGAAACTAAATATTCCAGGATTTTGTTGCTTCCGGGGTGATAGAATTGGAGGGACCAGAGGTGGAGGTGTTGCATTGCTTGTCAGAGAGGATATTACGGCAGTGCTTTGGCAGGATAGATTAGAGGGTTCGTCTAGGGAGGCTATTTGGGTGGAACTGAGAAGTGGGAACGGTGTAGCAACACTTTTAGGGGTGTACTATAGACCGCCAAATGGGGAGCCAGAATTGGAAGAGCAAATATGTAAGGAGATAGCAGATATTAGTAGTAAGCACAAGGTAGTGATTGTGGGAGATTTCAATTTCCCAAAAATAGACTGGGAAACACATTCTGTAAATGGGCTGGATGGTTTGGAGTTTGTAAAATGTGTGCAGGATAGTTTGTTTGCAGCAGTACATAGAGGTACCAGAGAAGGGGCAGTGCTGGACCTCCTGTTAGGAAATGAGGCAGGACAGGTGACGGAGGTATGCGTTGGTGAGCACTTCGGGACCAGTGATCACAATACCATTAGTTTCAATATAATTATGGAGTGAGTCAGAACAGGACCTAGAGTGGAGATTTTTGATTGGAGAAAGGCTAACTTTGAGGGAATGTGAGGATTTTAAAGGAGTGAATTGGGACACTTTGTTTCATGGGAAGGATGTAGAAGAGAAATGGAGGACATTTAAAGGGGAAATTGTAAGAGTACAGAATCTTTATGTCCCTGTTAGGTTGAAAGGAAATAGTAAAAATAGGAAAGTGCCATGGTTTTCAAGGGAAATTAGACACTTGTTTCGAAAAAAGAGAGATATCTACAATAATTATAGGAGGCATGGAGTAAATGAGGTGCTAGAGGAGTATAAAGAATGTAAAAAGAATCTTAAGAAAGAAATTAGGAAGGCTAAAAGAAGATATGAGGTTGCTTTGGCAAGAAAGGTGAAAGTAAATCCAAAGGGTTTCTACAGCTATATTAATAGCAAAAGGATAACGAGGGATAAAATTGGACCATTAGAGAACCAGAATGGACAGCTATCTGCAGAGCCAAAAGAGATGGGGGAGATATTGAACAATTTCTTTTCTTCGGTATTCACCAAGGAGAAGGATATTGAACTCTGTGAGGTAAGGGAAAAAAGTAGAGTAGCTATAGAAACTATGAGATTCAAAGAGGAGGAAGTACTGACACTTTTGAAAAATATAAAGTTGGATAAGTCTCCAGGTCCTGACAGGATATTCCCTAGGACATTGAGGGAAGTTAGTGTAGAAATAGCAGGAGCTATGACAGAAATATTTCAAATGTCATTAGAAACGGGAATAGTGCCGGAGGATTGGCGTACTGCGCATGTTGTTCCATTGTTTAAAAAGGGTTCAAAGAATAAACCTAGCAATTATAGACCTATTAGTTTGACGTCAGTGGTGGGCAAATTAATGGAAAGGATACTTAGAGATAATATATATAAGCATCTGGATAAACAGGGTCTGATCAGGAACAGTCAACATGGATTTGTGCCTGGAAGGTCATGTTTGACAAACATTCTTGAATTTTTTGAAGTGGTAACTAGGGAAATTGATGAGGGTAAAGCAGTGGATGTTGTCTATATGGATTTCAGTAAGGCCTTTGACAAGGTTCCCCATGGAAGGTTGGTTCAGAAGGTTCAATCTTTGGGTGTTAATGGCGGAGTAGCAAGATGGATTCAACAGTGGCTGAATGGGAGATGTCAGAGAGTAATGGTGGATGGCTGTTTGTCAGGTTGGAAGCCGGTGACCAGTGGGATGCCTCAGGGATCTGTGTTGGGTCCACTGTTGTTTGTCATGTACAGCAATGATCTGGATGATGGGGTGGAAAATTGGATAAGTAAGTATGCAGATGATACTAAGATAGGTGGTATTGTGGATAATGAAGTAGATTCTCAAAGTCTACAGAGAGATTTGGGCCATTTGGAAAAGTGGGCTGAAAAATGGCAGATTGAGTTTAATGCTGATAAGTGTGAAGTGCTACATCTTGGCAGGACAAATCAAAATAGGACGTACATGGTAAATGGTAGGGAATTGAGAAATGCTGTGGAACAGAGGGATCTAGGAATAACTGTGCATAGTTCCCTGAAGGTGGAATCGCATGTAGATAGGGTGGTAAAGAAAGCCTTTGGTGTGCTGGCCTTTATAAATCAGAGCATTGAATATAGGAGTAGGGAAGTAATGTTAAAATTGTACAAGGCATTGGTAAGACCAATTCTGGAGTATGGTGTACAATTTTGGTCGCCTAGTTATAGGAAGGATGTCAACAAAATAGAGAGAGTACAGAGGAGATTTACTAGAATGTTGCCAGTGTTCCAGCAACTATGTTACAGAGAAAGGTTGAACAAGTTAGGTCTTTATTCTTTGGAGCGCAGAAGGTTAAGGGGGGACTTGATTGAGGTCTTTAAAATGATGAAAGGGATAGACAGAGTTGACGTGGATAAGCTTTTCCCATTGAGGATAGGGAAGATTCAAACAAGAGGGCATGACATGAGAATTAAGGGACAGAAGTTTAGGGGTAACGTGAGGGGGAACTTCTTTACTCAGAGGGTGGTGGCTGTGTGGAATGTGCTTCCAGCAGAGGTGGTGGAGGCAGGATGATTTTAACATTTAAAAGTAAAGTGGATAGGTATATGGACGTGAAGGGAATGGACGGGTATGGTCTGAGTGCAGGTAGATGGGACTAGGGGAAAACAAATGGTCGGCACGGACTGGAAGGGCCGAGAGGGCCTGTCTCCGTGCTGTAATTGTTATATGGTTATATGGTTATATGGTTATTTGGTTATAGAAATCGTCAAAGTTTTCAAATACGCAAATCACACATTAGTTCCAATGAAGTTCTTCACCCGCAGTCATAAGGACAATAGCTTTCTGGGATTGCCTTTGTAATGTTGGTAGAATGTTTACATCTCGTCCTTCTCTAAAACAGAGTAGCTTGAGTAAATTTGCTTCTGTGGGCAGTACAAAGCACTGGGAAAGTTCTTGTCAGAAGATGAAGCACTCTTTTTTTCTCCCTTCCCATACATGCACATTTGGGTGCTGAACTACCTTACAATTTCTACACAATTTCTTTGAAGAGAAATTCAATTATCCCTGGTAGAGATGCTGCCTCACAGCAACAGAGAGTCGGGTTTGATCCTGACCTCAGATGTTATCTGTACGGAGTTTGCATATTCTCCCTGTGACCGCTTGTGTTTCCACTGGTTACCCCCACATCCCAAAGATGTGCAGGTTTGGAAGTTGATTGGCGTGTGTAAATTGCCCCTAGTTAGTAGGGAGTGGATGTAAAATTGGATAACATAGACGAATGTGAGCGGGTCAGCATGGAGTCAGTGGGCCGAAGAGCCTGTTTCCATGATGTATCTTTCAATCAATCTAAACATCAAAACTAAGGGTGTAGAAGCCAAAAATAAAATCTTCATTTACTTAATTTTGATTTGAAATAAACAAGGTAATGTAAGTGAATCCCAGCATGTAAGAAATGAGCAGGTAAGTGAACTCGAGGCATGGGATCAGCAATAACAAGTGTTTGATGGTTGAGCTTGAGGGGACACATTGTCTACGCCTGCTTCTACATGTTCTTTTGACAGCACCTTCCCATTAATAAAGACTCCATCATCTTCCTCATGGTACAACCCAAATGTAATATCACATTAAGTTTGGATTGTTAACTGGTCTAGGCTGTGAATTTTCATTGCCTAAATTAAATTACAGCTCTAAACAATAAATGAGTTTACTGCAATGAGTTTACTGCATTGTTTTCAACAGTAATAGTGCAGGTGGTGCAGCAATAGAGTTGCTGCCTTAGTGTCAGATACCCAGATTTGATCCTGACTACAGTTACTGTCTTTTTGGAGTTTGTACGTTCTTAACGTGACCTGGTGGGTTTTCTCCGAATGCTCCAGTTTCCACCCACACTCCAAAGGCGTACAGGTTTGTAGGTCAATTGGCTTCGGTAAAAATGTAAATTGTCCTCAGTGTGTGTAGGATAATATTAGTGTGCGGAGATGGTCAGTGGAAACTCGGTGGGCTGAAGGGCCTAGTTCTACACTATCTCTAAACTAAACTATACTAAACTAACTTAAAATTGTAGAGCCAAATATTGTGGAGAGTTTATACATTGAAAAGTAATCTTTATCTTTTGAAAAGTTTTGGAGGTTTTCTATTCAAATAATTAATACTCGCTATATGTAAATACAATAAAATTATTTCTTAATATGTATGAGATGAGGTGTTTTTTGTTTGCAGAGGAAGTAAAATTCTTAATTTCACTTTATTTCTCTTCTACAAAAATTGGGTATCTTTATGTCATAAGAAAAAGGAGTAGAATTAGGCCAATTAGCCTATTACTCCACCATTCAATCATGGCTGATCTCTCTCTCTCTCTCTCTCTCTCTCTCTCTCTCTCTCTCTCTCTCTCTCTCTCTCTCTCTCTCTCTCTCTCTCTCTCTCTCTCTCTCTCTCTCTCTCCCTCTCTCTCTCTCCCTCTCCCTCTGTCTCTGTCTCTCTCTCTCTCTCTCTCTCTCTCTCTCTCTCTCTCTCTCTCTCTCTCTCTCTCTCTCTCTCTCTCTCTCTCTCTCTCTCTCTCTCTCTCTCTCTCTCTCTCTCTCTCTCTCTCTCTCTCTCTCTCTCTCTCTCTCTCTCTCTCTCTTTTCATTGTGATCATGGCTGATTGTCCCCAAACAATAACCCGTGCCTGCCTTCTCCCCATATCCCTTGTTAGAAACCTCTGACACCTGTACTATTCAAGAATCTATCTACCTCTGCCTTAAAAATATCCACTGTCTCGGCCTCGACAGCCTTCTGTGGCAAAGAATTTCACAGATTCACCACCTTCTGACTAAAGAAATTTCTCCTCATCTCCTTCCTAAAATAATGTACTGTGTATAGTTTGATTTGCTGGAGCATCCTTATCCACATGAGGGAAAGAATTCCAGAGGTTTATGACCCTTAGTGTAAATATTTATTTTTTTCCATGGGACAAACATTTATCTCTAGATTATTTCAAAAGTGCAGAAGAAAACAGCAAAGGGGAACTGTCCCTCAACACCTAGCCATAAAATCTACTCAGGACATTGACCATCTCAGTGAGATCACATTTTCTTCTTCCAAAGCCCACTGAGCAATCACAAAAGGTATTCAACCTCTCCAGAGGATCAATTCTGCATCTCAGAGCCAAGTTAGTAAATGCATAACAGCATAATGCTTACATGACAACAGTAGCTGGGGAAATTAAAGTCATGCACGTAATTAATTTTGAGATAATTTATTTAAAAAAACCTAGTTTCAGGAATGCTGACAAATCAATTGATAAAACGGCACATTTGTTTTAGAATACAGTAAATGCTCATTATTCCAGACCTCTTTATAATGGATTTTGGTTATAGTGGACGGCCCTACTGACTCTACTGACCTCCACTACCAGGCGGCACTGCCGATGCCACCGCTGGCTGCTTCCAGGCCGGACCTACTGCTACCACCGCTGGCCCACACAGCTTCCTCGGCAACCACCATGCCATGGCAGCCGCCACCAGCACTGAAGCTTACCTGCACTCCGGCCGCCCGTGGGCCATGACCATTGACTCCGCCAATTCTCGCCTCTTCCCTTGCCACCATCAGGTCAGGACCGACAACTGGCTCCAGGCCCAGTTCCGGAGTCTGAACTCGGGTCTCAGCGTGAAACGGCACCTATCCATGTTCTCCTGAGATGTTACCTGGCCTGCTGAGTTACTTCAACATTTTGTGCCCTTCTCTGTATTAATCAGCAACTGCAGTTCTTTGTTCTACCACTTATACAATAATATTCTAATACTCGGTAATCCCTTACTTGACTATAGCGGACAAGTGCAAATAACGGACACCAGACCCCCCCCCCCCCCGCCTATGGTCCGGTACAGCGACGAATTACTGTATAAGAACATTGGAAATATAAAGAGATGGTATACCATCATCTCCTAAAGCCAGCCCAATCATTCAATATGATCACGGCTGATCTGCCAAGGTCTTCATCTTCACTGCTCTGCCCACAGTGTCAATTCTCAATTCCCTGATCTTTCAGAGATTCATTACTTTTTGTGCCAAGCAATTTCCATGCACCTCAGTGGTAAATGCGAGCCCTCATTTTAGGTTTATGTTTAGGTTTATTATTGACACTTGTACCGAGGTATATTGAAAAGCTTAGTTTAGCATGCTATTCAAACAGATTAGATAACTCTATACATAAATCAAATCAAATCAAACATACATACCATAGGTAGAGCATAGGGGAAGATACAGAGTGCAGAATATAGTTGTTAGCATTGTTAGCACATCAGTTTCAGAGACAAAGTCCTTTGTCTGCAAGGGGGTAGAGGTGAATTGGACTGTACCCTAACTAATGGAAGAACAATTCAGAAGCCTGATAACAGAGCGGTAGGAGCTGTTTCACAGTCTGATAGATTATAGATGGGATGTCTAATAATGTCTGATTATTAGTGCCTTGTAGCGAAAAAAGTAAGTCATCTTTAACCAAGCAAAATACAAGGCTCTGGAGGAACTTAGCAGGCTCTATAACATCTAAGGAGCAAAATATTAATTTCCCTTCTCGGATGCTGCACGACCCTCAGCTCCTCCAGCACATTGTTTTTTGTTCAGGATTCCAGCATCTGCAGAATCTTGTATCTGTCTATGTTCACCTAGTTTATTCCACAATATCCACTACTCTAGTTGACTCTTATTGGCTTCCTCAGTGTAAGAACAAATAAAAATGTCAGATGTGGAAGCTTTGTAGAGTGTGATGAGGAGGTTTACCAGAATGTTGCCTGGATTAGAGGGTTTCAGCCACAGGGAGAGGTTGGATAGTCTTGGATTGTTTTCTCTGAAACATCAGAGGTTGATCTGGATGGAACCATCTTATTTCCCCTTTGTCCAAATGATATAATTTAATGGGATGTAGAGAAAACCATGAAAGGCACAAAATGTAAAGTTATCATCCAGTATATAAGAAATGAAGGGCACAAAGTGCTAGTTGGACAGCATCTGTGGAGAACATGGATAGGTAACTTTTCGGGTCAGGAAATTTCTTCAGACTGTCCATTCTGGAGAAGGGTCCCGATCCAAAACATCACCTCTCCATGTTCTGCTAGGATGCTGTCTGATCCACTGAGTTACTCCAGCACTTTGTGTCCTTCTTTGTAAACCAGCATCTGCAGTTCCTTGTCTCAGCATCTAAGAAATTAGTATGTTTCTCTGACTGAATTTTCAGACTGTACTGTCAGTGAATAAGCATTCATCTCAAAGATAAGACAGAAAGTGCTGGAGTAACTCAGCCGGTCACGCAGCATCTCCGGAGAAAATATACAGGTTACCTTTCGAGTCGGGACCCTTCTTCAGATATCAATCATTCCACTCTGGTTTCACAGCGCACCCATATCCAATGTCGCTTTGTGTGCCTCATCTTACTATGTGAATGGCAGATTGACATGACGTGACATATCACATGCAGTTCTGAAACTCATGCATATTAAACGTGATTTCAGGCAGAAGATCGACAATTATAAATGTGACCAATACAACAAAATGCTGCTGTGACGCAGGTTTTGTTTGTCATGACATAAGCAGTTCTAATTATAGTTTTGCAATCTTGTTTCTTTTTGTATTCCCAATGATGCCAGCACATTTATAATGTGCATTCTGTGACAAATAGCTATTTTTTCTGAGGTACAAGGTTAATTCGGTGGAATGACACACAGTGTGATAATGAGCCGGTTAGTGCATGTGCAGAATGTTCTTTTGCTACTTTAGCAAAATCAGCAATCGTTTGTTTCAACGTTATGTATATTTTGAGGCCAGATTCAGGTGTCTGGTGGGATTCAGCTGTGGGCCTCTACGGTGTGGAAAGAAAGAATTGTAATGATAAACGCACCTTCAATAACCTCAGGAGTTCCATCAGTGCCTTGAAGGTGAATAAGTACATTTGAGATGCAGTCGCTGTTAGCAATGTAACAAACACAGGTGCTAGTTATGGCAGGGCAAGGTTCCCACGCACAGCATTAGGATATCGGATAGATACAGATTAGTCTATTAACATGTAAACTAAGTTACAGTGAAATTCTTTATTCACATGAAGGTCACAGGGTAAAGGGTATACATACAGTATACTAAGGGTGGCAATGCAGAGCTACAGCCTTACATCGCCAGAGACCTGGGTTCGATCCTGACTACGGGTGCTTGTCTGTAGGGAGTTTGTACATTCTCCCCGTGACCTACGTGGATTTTCTCCGATATCTTCGGTTTCCTCCCTCACTCCAAAGAAGTACAGGTTTGTCAGTTAATTGGCATGGTATAAATGTAGAATCGTCCCTAGTATGTGTAGGATATTGTTAGTGTGCAGGGATCGCTGGTCAGTGCTGACTTGGTGGGCCAAAGGGCATGTTCCACACTGTATCTCTAAACTAAATGAAAAAATAATGATAAGTATAACAATAAACACATTGATTAAAGCAAAACAACAAAATACATGGAACATAGAACATTACAGCACAAGAACAGGCTCTCTGGCCAACAAAGTCTGTGTGAACCAGAATCTCCAGACCAAATCTTATCTGCCTGCACTAATTCCAAAGTGAGACACTAACTGCTGGAGTAATGGTGGCGCAGAGGTAGAGACCCGAATTCGAACCCGACTACGTATGATGTCAGTACGGAATTTGTACTCTCTCCCCATGACATGCGTGGGTTTTCTCCGAGATCTTTGGCTTTCTCCCACATTCCAAAGCATACAGGTTTGTTGGCTTGGTATAAGTGGAAATTGTCCCTAGTGTGGGTAAATGTGTGGGGATCATTGATCGGTGCGGACTTGGTGGGCCGAAGGGTCTGTTTCCGCGCTAAATCTATAAACTAAACTAAACTAAACTTAGTGGATCAGAACATCAGAACACCAACTCTAGATTTATGTTTCCTGAGGTTTACCTTTATTGTGGGTGGATCAATTAGGCCAATTGGGTCAATTAGGTCAATTGTTTCATTGTGTCAACCACTTTCTCTTTAGAACATGAAGGGTTAGGTTGTTATCCTGTCATATGACACAAGGTTCTCAATCTCTGTACTGTACTTTGTCTCATCATTATTATTGATCCAGCCACAACAGTGATAAACATCAGCAAACATAAAGATAGAGTCAAGGGCTTGTCCCACTTGGGCGTCATTTGTGCATCACACAGGTGGTGAGCAAACATTTTGTGAATCCCAAAATCCTGGGGCGCCGCGTGCGGCCTCCCATCACTGCCTACTGCACCACGCGCGTGTTGTGCGTCGTGATGCGTAAATGATGTCGCGTAAATGATGCGCAAATTACGCCCAAGTGGGACAGGCCTTCGGTCACAAAATGCTGCAGTAACTCAGCAGGACAGGCAGCATCCATTCTCGAGCCAAAACGTCACCCATTCTTTCTATCCAGATATGCTGCCTGTCCCGCTGAGTTACTCCAGCATTTTGTGTCTATCTTTGCTTTAAACCAGCATCTGCAGTTCCTTCCTACATGATTGTAGTCAGTGTTGTACTTGGTCACTCAGCCTTGTATACAGGGACATGAGCAAATACTGAACACACATTGGCACCAGTGTTGAAAGTCAGCTTGAGTTGCATGTGACGAACAATTCTAACCAACTGAGGTCTGTCAGTCAATATGTCCAGGAGCAAGTTGCAGATGGAGTTCCCAAGGCCATGTTCCAGCAGAAACTGTCCCTGAATCTGGATGTGTGCGTTTTCACACTTCTGTACCTTTTGCCTGATGGGAGACAGGAGATGAGGAGTGACCAGGATGAGACTCATCAATGATTATGCTGGTGGCTTTGCCGAGACAGCATGATGTGTCAATTAAGTCCATGGAAGGGAGGTTGGTTTGTGTGATGATCTGTCTGCGTCCACAATTCTGCGCAAATTCTTGCATCTTGGATGTAGCTGTTTCCAAACCATGCATCCCGATAAAATACTTTATTCGGCACATCAGTGGTGAGAGTTGTCGGAGACATGCCAAATGTCCTAACCCTTCTACAGAAGTAGATGTATGAGTGTGCTTTCTTGCCCATTGCTTCAATGCCATTTGGAAGAAATCTCTGCAAATCCATTTTATTCTCTAAATAAACTGACAAAATCTTCCTACTCATCTTCACACAAGCCAATTTACAGTGGCCAATTCATCAACCAAAGAGCACTTTTTTATGAGCTGTGAGAGGAAAATGGATCACCTGGAGAAAATTCGCATGGTCATAGATGGACCATGCAAACTCCACACAGACAGTACTGGACGTCAGAATTGGATCCAGAGTCACTGGGGCTGTGAGGCAGCAGCTCGACCAGCCACCACAATGTCCATGGGAATCAGAAATCTGAGCATGTGTGCATATGAGTAAATGAAGCTCTTATCACTCCAAGTTATTTTTCTATACATGATTTACAAGTCCATTGGAAATCATTTTAGAGATAAAAGATTATTTTGTCTTTGAAAATGGAAGTCGAGATTCACAATGAACTGACTGTCATTGATTATCAATGCATGGAATCTTGAAAATCAACAATTAAAGCTTCCTGAAAAAGAAACAGCAAAAATAGCAATATAACTGACAAGATCAGGCAAGTTAAACACACATCAACCACTTGTGACACTAAAAATACAATTAAATGTGTGGGTTTCAACAGCTTGACAGATGTGGTGAGTATGCAGTGCAGTAATCTGTGACAGGCAGAGATCCACAGTTATATATTTGCTTTGTTCTCTGATCAAAGGTTAGTGCAGTATAATTAAAAATAAAATTGCTTTGAGGACGTTCTACTTGTCAGCGGTGGCAACAATGAATATGAGATAAAACAGGAGGTGCATTTCCCTTCTTTCCGTCTTCAGCAGCAAAACACAACGCCGAATAAAACTAAGGTGCAGGTGTAGTCTTCAATTGTGCACAGGTGCAATACGTCCTCTCCTCTGGCTTTACAATTCACATTTCCTCGCATAGTCAGAGAGAGTGGAAACAGGCAGTTCAGCCCAACTTGCCCATGCCGACCAGCATGTCCCATCCACACTGTCTACATTTGGCCCATATCCCTCTAAACCTGTCCTATCCCTATACCTGTCTAAATGTTTCTTAAGCATTGTGATACTGCCTGCTTCAACAACCCCTTCCAGCCACTCGTTCCATACACCCACCACTCTTTCAATGAAAAAGTTAGGCCTCAGGTTCCTATTAAATCTCTCCCACCTCACCCTAAACCTATGTCCTTTGGTTCTGGATTCCATTATTCTGGGCAAGGGACTGTGCATCTTCCCAATCTATTCCTTGTCCTCTCCTCAATCTCCTCTCCTTGTCTCGCAACATTCTGTGTTTTCATCTTTGGCCTTTGTTCCACCATCTGACAATCAAATCTCGCTCCCATTCATCCACCTTTTACTCAGTCTGAAGATGAGACCCAACCTGAAACGTCACCTGTCAATGCTCTCCAGTGATGCTGCCAGACACACTGAGTTACTCCAGCACTTTGTGTCTTTTTTTGTAAAGCAGAATCTGCATTCCCCTGCATCAGCCATAGCGGGTTAGCTTTGTCCATCTACGTAATCTGGACATCGTAACAATTATTGCCCATCAGTAACATTCTTGAACTGACAACCATCACTGGACAATTGAGAGGACAATCAGCCGTTAATCACTTTGCTGTGGGAATGGAGTTACATATACACCAGATTAGGTTAGTACCTTTCTCAAAAGATGCAATGGTTCTTTATTACCATTTGTACCTAGGAATGGTGAAATTCATTTGTTGCATACAGTTCACAAAGATTATTGGCATATGTAAATAATAGGCCTGGATAGAGTGGACGTGGAGAGGATGTTGCCACTAATGGGAGAGTCTCAGACCAGAGGCCTCAGAATAAAAGGATGTACCTTGAAGAAGGAGATGAGGAGGGATCTCAACGAGTGGGAATCTGTGGAATTCATTGCCACAGATGGCTGCGGAGGCCGCCAATGGATATTTTTAAGGTAAAGATTGATAGATTCTCAATTAGTATGGGGTGAAGACAGGAGAATGTGGAAAGATAGCTCAGCCACAATTGAATGGCAGGATAGACTTGATCGGTTAATTCTGCTTCTATCACTTATGAATCCGCAATTAAATAACACATGTACAGAAACAGCCCACTGAGTCCATATACAGTGGCTTGCAAAAGTTTTCATACCCCTTGAACTTTTCCACATTTTGTCATGTTACAACCACAAACATAAATGTATTTTATTTGGATTTTATGTGATAGAGCAACACAAAGTGGCGCATAATTGTGAAGTGGAAGGAAAATGATACATGGTTTTCAAATTTTTTTACAAATAAAAAAATGAAAAGTGTGGCGTGCAAAAGTATTCAGCCCCCTTTACTCTGATACCCCTAAATAAAATCCAGTGCAACCAATTGCCTTCAGAAGTCACCTAATTAGTAAATAGAGTCCACTTGTGTGTAATCTAATCTCAGTATAAATACAGCTGTTCTGTGATGGCCTCAGAGGTTTGTTAGAGAACATTAGTGAACAAACAGCATCATGAAACCCAAGGAACACACCAGACAGGTCAGGAATAAAGTTGTGGAGAAGTTTAAAGCAGGGTTAGGTTATAAAAAAATATCCCAAGCTTTGAACATCTCACGGAGCACTGTTCAATCCATCATCCGAAAATGGAAGGAGTATGGCACAACTGCAAACCTACTAAGACATGGCCGTCCACCTAAACAGACAGGCCGGGCAAGGAGAGCATTGATCAGAGAAGCAGCCAAGAGGCCCATGGTAACTGTGGAGGAGCTGCAGAGATCCACAGCTCAGGTGGGAGAATCTGTCCACAGAACAACTATTAGTCGTGCACTCCACAAATCAGGCCTTTATGGAAGAGTGGCAAGAAGAAAGCCATTGTTGAAACAAAGTCATAAGAAGTCACGTTTGCAGTTTGCCACAAGCCATGTGGGGGACACAGCAAACATGTGGAGGAAGGTGCTCTGTTCTGATGAGACCAAAATTGAAGTTTTTGGCCTAAATGCAAAACGCTATGTGTGGTGGAAAACTAACACTGCACATCACCCTGAACACACCATCCCCACTATGAAACATGGTGGTGGCAGCATCATGCTGTGGGGATGCTTTTCTTCAGCAGGGACAGGGAAGCTGGTCAGAGTTGATGGGAAGATGGATGGAGCCAAATACAGGCCAACCTTGGAAGAAAACCTGTTCGAGTCTGCAAAAGACTTGAGACTGGGGCGGAGGTTCACCTTCCAGCAGGACAACGACCCTAAACATACAGCCAGAGCTACAATGGAATGGTTTAGATCAAAGCACATTCATGTGTTAGAATGGCCCAGTCAAAGTCCAGACCTAAATCCAATTGAGAATCTCTGGCAAGACTTGAAAATTGCTGTTCACAGACGCTCTCCATCCAATCTGATTGAGCTTGAGCTATTTTGCAAAGAAGAATGGGCAAACATTTCAGTCTCTAGATGTGCAAAGCTGGTAGAGACATACCCCAAAAGACTTGCAGCTGTAATTGCAGCGAAAGGTGGTTCTACAAAGTATTGACTCAGGGGGGCTGAATACTTTTGCACGCCACACTTTTCAGTTTTTTATTTGTAATACAATTTGAAAACCATGTATCATTTTCCTTCCACTTCACAATTATGCACCACTTTGTGTTGGTCTATCACATAAAATCCCAATAAAATACATTTACGTTAGTGGTTGTAACATGACAAAATGTGGAAAAGTTCAAGGGGTATGAACACTTTTGCAAGCCACTGTACAAGACTCATGATGTTTTGGTGCCATTTTCAAAACCCAAGCTGCAGCTGGCCATAGAGGCCCATTGTATCCGTGGCCACAATCCGGATAGCCAGCACACCGTGTTCCCTCTCCTCGCCCGGCCACCTTCAGCATTTGTGTCCTGGGGGCACCTCTTGCAGTTGATGTGACGGCACGGAATGTAAGACCCTCAGTTCTTCTTACCAGCGCTCCAAAGACCATTGCCGTTGCTGACTCCCTTCAACCTCATGTCTGGTTCTCCACCCTCTGACTAAAGACATTTCTCCTCAACTCCCCCCTAAAGGAACGTCCTTACATTCTGAGGCTATGACCTCCACAATAGACGAAGATGAGCAGGAGACGGGCTCGGCAGCTCCCTCTACAGGCGGGTTCCTGGTTCTGCGGTGGACGAGCCAGGCCTGTTGCCGGGTATGGCAGCAGCATGCAGCCCATTGGTAGCATCTGCAACATGAGCGGATACCAGTAAATGGGGATGGATAATGCTCATCATAATGGAGCAATTAATAAAACCTCACAGCTCCAGCAAACCCATATTCAATCGTGACTTCCATTGCTGTCTATGTGGAGTTTGCAAATTCTTCTAGTAATCACAGTGGTTTCCTTTGGCTGCTCTGGTTTGCTGCCACATCCCAAAGATGTGCAGCGTTAATTGGGCACCAAAATGTGTCCTTGGATAATTGATAGTATCTTGGTGGAATTCTTGGGATTGAAAATAGAACTTTTAAAACATTTTGGATTAGTTTAAATGGGTCCTTGATGTTCACATGGGCTCTGAGGGCTGCAGGGCCTGTTGCAGTACTGTTTAGCTTTGAGAAAAAAACATGGAAAGAGGCAGTTCAGCCCATCGCATCCATGCTGACCATCGGTTACACGTTCACACCTGTTCTGTATTCTCCCACTTCAACACGGGGTGGGGGGGGGCAATTTACAGAGACTGATTAACCTACAAACCTGCATGTCTTTGGGATTAGGGAGAAAACTAGAGTACCTGGAGGAAACACACAATCACAGGGAGAATGTGCAAACTCTATGCAGACAGCATCCGAGGTTAGGAGCAAACCTAGGTCTCTGGCGCTGTGAGTCAACAGCTCTACCACTGTGATACAGTGTTGTAAGACTCATTCGGACAGAGTGGACGTGGAGAGGAAGTTTTCAGCGGGAGGAGAGTCTAGGACTAGAGGTCATAGCCTCAGAATTAAAGGACGTGCTTTTAGGAAGGAGATGAGGAAAAAAGTCTTTAGTCAGAGGGTGGTGAATCCATGGAATTCTTTGCTTCAGAAGGCTGTGGAGGCCGTGTTAATGGATATGTTTAAGGCAGAGATAGATATATTCTTGATTAGTACAGGTGTCAGAGGTTATGGGGAGAAGGCAGGAGAATGGGGTTAGGAAGGAGAGATAGATCAGCCATGATTGAATGGCAGAGTATACTTGATGGGCGAAATGGCTAAATTCTACTATTCATTATGACCTTGTGACCTTATATCTCTGGATCCTTCACCTTACCGTTTGATTAATACAGGGAATAACCAGATTACGAGTGGCCTGTCCTACTTAAATCTCACTTTTTAAGGCATTTTTCAACCTTGTAATAATAATAATCATCATAATAATATTAATAATAATGTTTCACTGCAATTATTAGTGACAACACAGCACCTACATTCTATTAGTTTAATTATGGGTAGTGATAGGGTTGAATATTCAATTAAATATAAGAATATAGAAAGTTACAATGTGAGTTACTGCAGACAATGACAATTTCTGACTTACTGTGTAGTTAGCATTTGGACAGTTCTCAGGAACAGCATATTGAGGTAACCCAGGGATTGCCTGCAGTGATTTATGTCTGAATGCACAAACATACTGCTGCCCAAAACATGGTGTGTAGAAATGTAGCAGCACTTGTCGTCATTGCAACAAAATAATTGCTATCCATGGCATGGATTACTATCCAATTAATGGATTGGCCACCTCCATCCCCCCCTCTCTCTCTCTCCCCCCTTCTCTTGCTCTCTTTCTCCCTCTCTCTCGCTCTCTCTCTCTCTATCTATCTCTCATGCTCTCACTCGTCACTCTCCACTCTTTCTGTTCTCTCTCTCTCTCTTTCTTTCTCTCTCTGCTCTCACACACATTTTATCTCTCCCTCTCCCTCTCTCTCACTCATCTCTTTCCTCTCTCACTCTCTCCGTCTCTCCTGTTCTCCCTCTCTATGTATTCGCACCCTGGCATTGTTATTGCTATTTTAAGAGCAATTAGTCATGAGGAACTTTCCTTAAAAAAGGTCACAGCCAAAGATTGAGTTCATAAATAGCTCAGAAAGTTCAGAAAGTTTGTGTTCAGAAATAGTATTGGGTAGGCTAATGGGACTGAAGGATGATAAATCCCCTGGGCCTGATGGACTGCATCCCAGGGTCCTCAGGGAGGTGGCTCTAGAAATAGTGGATGCATTGGTGATCATTTTCCAATGTTCAATAGATTCAGGATCAGTTCCTGTGGATTGGAGGATAGCTAATGTTATCGCACTTTTCAAGAGCGAGAGAGAAAACAAAGAATTACAGACCAGTTAGCCTGACTTTGGTGGTGGGAAAGATGCTGGAGTCAATTATTAAAGAGATAATAATGGGGCATTTGGATAGCAGTAAAAGGAATAGCCCAAGTCAGCATGGATTCATGAAAGGAAAATCATGCTTGACTGATCTGGAATTTTTTGAGGATGTGACAAGTAAAATGAATGAAGTGGAGGCAGTGGATGTAGTGTATCAAGACTCTCAGAAAGCCTTTGATAAGGTCCCGCACGGGAGACTGGTGACTAAAATTAGAGCACATGGTATTGGGGGTAGGGTGTTGACGTGGAGAGAACATTGGTTAACAGACAGGAAGCAAAGAGTAGGAGTGAACGGGTCCTTTTTAGAATGGCAGGCAGTGGCGAGTGGAGTGCCGCAAGGCTAACTTTTTACCATATATATTAATGATTTGGAAAATGGATTTAGGTGCAACACTAGCAAGTTTGCGGATGACACAAAGCTGGGTAGAAGTGTGAACTGTGAAGAGGATGTTAGGAGGTTGCAGGGTGACCTGAACAGGTTGAGTGAGTGGGCAGATGCGTGGCAGATGCAATATCTATATTACTAAAAGTAAGATCTTGACCACTTCCTGTTTTTCTGTTTCATGATTTTTGAAAAAACACTGCCGCTTACGGCTGTGATTTTTGGCCGTCTTACTCAGAGTCCCCCTCCGCTGCGCACGACAAGAGGATTTTTCCCATCGATGAAAAATAAAAGAGTTATTAATGTTTAAAAAATATTGACATTCTCTCTGCGGCCCCTGTTGGTGGGAGGGGGAAAGGACTATAAAACCCGGAAGTGTTGTGCCTCACTCAGTCTCTGCAAGATGGAGGAAGAGAAATGGTCTTGCACCCTGCATGAAATGGTATGAAACTGCATTTGAATTTGGTGGCCTTGCACTTTGCTTGAAATTGTATGAAACTGCACTTCAATTTGGTGGCCTTGCACCCTGTTTGAAATGGTATGAAACTGCACTTGAATTTGGTTGTCTTGCACCCTGCTTGAAGTGGTATGAAACTGCACTTGAATTTGGTGGCCTGGCACCCTACTTGAAATTGCATTAAACAGCACTAGCATTTGGTGGCCATGCACACTGCTTGAAATGGCATGAAACTGCACTTGAGTTTGGTGGTCATGCACCCTGCTTGAAGTGGCATGAAATTGCACTTGAGTTTGGTGGCCCTGAACCCTGCTTGAAGTGGCATGAAATTGCACTTGAGTTTGGTGGCCCTGAACCCTGCTTGAAGTGGTAAGAAAGTGCTCTTGAATTTGGTGGCATTGCACCCTGCTTGAAATTGTAGGAAACTGCATTTGAATTTGGTGGCCTTGCACCCTGCTTCAAATGGAATTTCAATGAATAGCCGTGAGTCAACTGCTCGCCCACCAGCCATGAGTGAGCTGCCAGCACATCAGGCTTGAGTGACTGAGATGTCACCCCAAGAATCAATTTGGCCCACAATGTCCATACTAGCCCTCTGGAAACCAGTCCCTTCAGCCCAAAATGCCCATACTAGCGCTCCAGAAAGCTTACAACAAGACATACAGTTATAGTTACGAATTATTATCTCAAAGGGGTTAGGTTAAGTAAGGGGGAGGTACTTCAAGACCTGGGTGTCCCTGTACACCGTTCACTGAAAGTTGGCGTGCAGGTACAGTAGGCAGTGAAGAAAGCTAATGGAATGTTGGCCTTCATAACGAGAGGGTTTCAGTATAGGTTCTTCTGCAGTTTTATAGGGCTCTGGTAAGACCACATCTGGAGTATTGCGTACAGTTTTGGTCTCCTAATTTGAGGAAGGACATCCTTTGTATTGAGGCAAAGTAGCATTGGTTCACAAGATTGATCCCTGGGATGGTGGGACTGTCATGTGAGGAAAGATTGAAAAGACTAGGCATGTATTCACTGGAGTTTAGAAGGATGAGGGGGTTCTTATAGAAACATATAACATTATAAAAGGACTGGACAAGCTAGATGTAGGAAGCATGTTCCCAACGTTGGGCGATTCCAGAACCAGGGGCCATAGTCCCTGCCACAGAGGGCAGTGGAGGCCAAATCATTGGACGGATTTAAGAGAGAGTTAGATAGAGCTTGTGGAATCAAGGGATATGGGGAGAAGGCAGGCACGGGTTATTGATTGGGGATGATCAGAACATGATCACAATGAATGGGGTGCTGGCTCGACGGGCCAAATGGTCTCCTCCTGCACCTATTTTCTATGTTTCTTTATGTTTCTATAACCCAATCCGAGTTCAAGGGACAGGATGAATGATCCACAGATGAATTCAAATCCCTCTAAAGTATCTGGTGGATATAAATTAAGTGAAATGAAGGAATCTGGAATAATTTTGGCTACATTAAAATTGGGGTCGTTCTCTGGCACTGATGCAACTCTACTGGATGAGCTCAACCCCTACAATCAGTCAGGATTGAGGGACCCAACTGGTCGGCACTGTAGCTCAGCGGTAGAGATGCTGCCTTACAGCACTTTCACCGCCAGAGACCCGGGTTCGATCCTGCCTATGGGTGCGGTCTGTACGGATTTTGAATATTCTCCCCATGGGTTTTCTCTGAAATCTTCGGTTTCCTCCCACACTCCAAAGGCGTACAAGTATGTATGCTAATTGGCTTTCTATAAATGTAAATCATCCCCAGTGCGTGTAGGATAGTTTTAATGTGCGGGGTTGGCGCGGACTCAATGGAGCAAAGGGCCTGTTTCCACGCTGTATCTCTAAACTAAACAAAACTATACCCAAAACGTCACCTATCCATGTCCTCCAGATATGCTGCCTGAGCTGTTGAGTTACTCCAGCACTTTGTGTCTATTTTTGTAAAACCTGCAATTCCTTGTGTCTACATATGTCACAGTCACACGGTGTGGAAACAAGCCCTTCGGCCCAACTTGCCCATGCCAGCCTACATGTCCCCTTGACACAAGGCCCACCTGCCTGCATTTGGCCCATATTCCTCTAAACCTGTCATATCCATGGACCTGTCTAAATGTTTCTTAAATGTTGCGATAGTACCTGCCTCAACTACTTCCTCCAGCAGTTCAAACCATACACTCACCACCCTTTGTGTGAAAAAGTTACCCCTCAGGTTCCTATTAAATCTTTCCCCCCTCATCTTAAACATATGTCCTCTGGTTCTTGATTCTCCTCCTCTGGGCAAGAGACTCTGTATCTACCTGGTCTATTCATCTGATGATTTTGTGATTTTGTGTTTGATATCTGTTATCCTTGCCTCTTCGAGCTTACATTTGAGCCTATTAATGATAATAAACCCCATCAGGAACTCAAAAACGTACCACGCCTCTGCCACATCACTGAAATAACTGAAATATTAACAGAAACTGCTGGGAATATTGAACAGGTCAGGAAGTATCTGAGGAGAGAGAGAACTTGTTTGTGTTTCAGGTCAATCACCATGAATAAAGAAAACCTCAGAAAGAAGGCACAGTTGATGTTGCTGAGAAAGGGAGGGAGGAATTGGACAAAGGAAATATCTGCAATTGCCCAGAGAAGACAGGGGAATAACTGTTATGTAAACAGTAGTGGTGATGTAAACAGCAGGATAGACACAAAAAACCTGGAGTAACTCAACGGGTCAGGAAGCATCTCTGGGGAAAAGGAATAGGTGATGTTTCAGCATGTTGTGTCTATCTTCAGTGTAAACCAATATTTGCAGTTCCTTCCTGCACATTAAGTGGTATAGAGCTGCATAATGACTTCTTGACTCTTATATTCAATGCCCTGATCTATGTAAGCTGGCATACCATATGTAGCCAATCTTGAACTTGTTGGTAGACACCCTTTCATTCAAGTATTTGAAGTCTCCATTTATTAATTGGTTGTCCCTTTTACTTTGAACCGGATGGTGTGGCACGCATGCATCTGATGCTACATGATCTGATTTCTGAGATCTTCATTCAAGTTTAAGGGTCTTTAGGTCAAAATACAGGTAACGTAACATGGAGTACCAAAACTATAGAGTAACTCTCACTGTAGTCTGTGATAGTGCACACTTAGAGAGAATGTGTTTATTTCGTGCTGACTGAGTGCTTCTATTTTTAACATTGCCAGAATCATAAATATAAAGAAACACATTCAAATGGTGAAAGTATTACTGAACACTGAAATATTATATGTTGCCATGGTAAAAGAAGGGAGAGAAAAAAGCCATTTCACTGACACTGCAAGAACCTTCCTCGGAATTTGCTTAGGTTGTGAGGAATCTTTCATATCCTGACAAATGTTTCTTGAAATCCTCTTGAATTAATTCTGTGCTTCTCTTCACAACTCTTTCTCCTCACCCCCGCCCGACTAACCACCATACCCCTCCCACCACCCTCCGCAAGTAGTGTTTGTTTGATTGTGAAACACGATAATTAAAGGCAGAAGTGACATACAGAGCACTCGGTGTAATAATGCAGGGAAGAACGACAATGGGAAGCAGTCAGGGGAACATGGCGATTTGTGCTGTGAAACGAGGAGATAACCAGAGGTTTGATTAAGTGAATGTGTCAGCATCGTTGCATTCCTCAGTCCCCTGCAGTATCACACCAGCACCAGGCACGCTGGCAAATGCCCGAAAAAAGAGTACATTTTGATAAATCTCCAGTCATAGAAAGAAGAAAGACTCGCATCTGCAAAGAGTCTTTCATAACCTCACAATACTGGAGTGCTGTGCGGGTGATAAGGCATTTTACAGCTGCACTCTAGTGGAAACTTAGTGGGTACTTGCTCATGGCAAATTTCCAGGGACACCAATAAGTTAATAACCAGGTGACGTGGTTTTAGAGATGAGGGTCAATGTTTTAGTATTGAACAAGATGTCAAGAACCAAGGGGTACACAGTGGAGTAGTGGCAAAGCTGCTAACTTACAAAGCCAGAGACCTGGGTTTGACTACAGGTGCTGCCTGTACTGGGTTTGTACATTCTCCCTGTGACCCCATGGGTTTTCTCTGGTACTCCGGTTTCCTCCCACACTCCAAAGACAAACAGGTTGGTAGGTTAATTGGCTTCAGAAAAATTGTAAATTGTGTACTAGTAGTAGTATGTAGGGTGATCACTAGGGTGATCGGTGCGGACTCGATGGGCCGAAGGGCCAGTTTCTGCGCTGTACCTCTAAAGCCTAAAGTCTAAAGTAAACTCTTATTGTTCTGCGAAACAGTGTTATTGCATCTTCTACAGTATTTTAAAGCATAAAAGAAACTTTGCTTAAGCAGTTTGTTTAGTTTAGTTCAGTTTAGTTTATTATTGGCATGTGTACTGAGGTATAGTGGAAAGCTGTTGTTTGTGTGCTACCCAGTCAAAGAAAATGCTATACATGAATACAATACATGAATACAAGGATAATGGGTATAACATTCAATTATATAACTTTGAATAAATTCCGATTAAAGAATCTGAAGGTATGCATGTTCAAACTTCTGTACACCATCTGATGGGAGAGGGGAAACGAGGGAGTAACCGGGGTGAGACTGGTCCTTGATTATACTGGTGGCCTTGCCGAGGCAGCGTGAAATGTAGCCAATGGAAGGGATGCTGGTTTGTGTGATGGTCTGGGGTACATCCATAACGCTCTGTGTGATGTGTCCTTACATTCATTCTTGGTAATATGTAAAGATCATAGTAACTGGAAGCTCTTTATCTTCCACATGGTTTGAATTCTATGCGTTTTGTTTTTAGGTCAATCTGTGTGTGTTTCATGTTGGGTTTTTTCAGCATTCAGCAAAAACAGATATTTTTGGTTATTTAAAAGTTTTAATCCTAAATCGTATTGACTTTCAAACTTTATAAAATATAACTAAATTGAGACCCTTAAAAATAGCAACATGTTGTGGCACAGTGGAACAGCTGATATAGCTTCTGGTATAGCGCCAGCGGCCTGGGTTCGATCTTGACCTCAGACACTGTCTGTGTGGAGTTTGCATGTTGACTCTGTGACCTGATGGTTGTAGTGAAGAAGCTACTCCTGAACCTGGACATTACAGTTTTCAGACTCCTCTCCCTTCTCCCCGATGGCAGGAGTGAAATGAGAATATGGCCAGGGTGGTGTAAGTATCTGATGATCCCGGTTGTCTTTTTGAGGCAGCAACTCCAGTAGATCCCTTTGATGGTGGGGAGGTCAGTACCTGTGGTGGTCTGGGCAGTGTCCATTTGGAGTTATGAGTATGTTTTGAAATGTACATTGTTTCAATTAATAAAATAAAATGAACAGGTCTATGATAATATCTTTGACAACAACATTTTCCTCAATGTCAGCAAGACAAAGGAGATTGTGATTAACTTGGGGAAACAAAGAGATACACAAACCCTGATATACATTGACAGTGTCAAAATAGAAAACTTTAGTTCCTAGGAGTAAATACAGTATCAACAGTTACTAGTGCTGGTCCAGCCACATCAAAGCAATGGCCAAGAAAGCACCACAATGCCTCTACTTCCTTAGAAGGCTTAGGAAGTTTGGCATTTCCCCAACGACAATCACCTACTTCTACAGATGCGGCGTAGAACGCATTTCACTGGGATGCAACTCAGCATGGTTTGTGAACATCTCCCTCTGAGACCCTTAGTTGCAGAAGATTGTGGATGCAGCCCAGACCATCATGCAAGCTAACCTTCCTTCCAGCAACAATCCATGCTGTCTCTGCATGGCCACCAGCATAATCAAGGATGAGTAACATCCTGGACACTCCCACCTCTCCTCTCTAATCAGGCAAGAATTACAAAAGTGTGAAAAGGCATATCCCCAGATTTCTGGGACAGTTTCTTCCCGGCTGTTATCTGGCAACTATCACCAGCAGAGAGCGGTCCTGAGCTGCCATCTACTTTATTGGAGATCCTCAGATTATTTTTAATTGGACTTTGCTGGACTTTTTGCACTAAACATATCTCCCTTTATCCTGTATCTATACACTGTGGATGGCTTGATTATAGTCTTTTCACAGACTGGTTAGCATGCGACAAAAAAGCTGTTAACTGTGTATTGGTACACGTGATAATTAAATTAAACTAAACTAGAGGAAATTTACAGAGGCATATTAACTTACAAACCTCTGACAAATTGAGTTTATCACAAAAAAATACTTTGCCCTTTGAAAATTTGGAGGAAAATTTCAAAAATTACCAGTGAAATAATATTCATATTGTGTTTGACTTTAGACTTTAGACTTTATGGACAGTGTGGAAACAGGCACTTTGGCTCACCACGTACGGACTGACCAGCGATCATCCCGTATACTACTAGTATCCTGCACACCAGGGATATTTTCAATGTTACCGACGCCAATTAACCCACATACCTGTACGTCTTTGGATTGTGGTGAAAGCCCACGCAATCACAGGGAGAACATACAAACTCGGCACAGACAGCACCCATAGCCAGGATCAAACCAGGGTTTTGGTGCTTAAGGCCGCAACTCTACAGCTGCGCCATTGTGCCACCATGCTGCGTCACTGTGCCACCCTGTGCTGTTAGATTAATAAAGTTCTCACACTTTAAGAAATAACAGCAGAGGCTTAGATTTTGCAAACAGCCATCATGGTGATTACATGAATACAGTGGCAAATAGCCATTTTGTCCATCATCATAAATGATTCCAGGGTCTATCTCATGAACGAGTATAGAAAGCTGCAGATATACAATTTACTTTTGTACATGAACTCATTAATTAAGAGTTGGAGAGAGCATGTGCTGCAGAATTTAGAGGGCTATGGTATTTAAGGACAGTAGTTCATCATCAAATCTCATCGTCCCCTTCATTGCCATTACCATCAGTAAAATGCTTAAAGCATTTGGATTAATTTCTGATGCACTGATTCTAATGAGAAAAAAATTTGCATTTATATGATATTGTTCTTGTCTTCAACCCTTCAAGGGGAAGGAGTTGAGAAACAAGGAAAGTAATTTCAGTGGATTCGGAAGAGGCCAAATGCTGAAGAAAACAAAGAGTGAACTCATTTAAAATACTGCAATCTTATACGTGCTCTACACATACCTTTTTGATACTTGACTATATTCCCCAATGTAATTCAGTGCGGCATCAGTGCGACTTCAATTGTTTTAGCTCATTGGAATCTCGAACATGAATGTCCAAATAGGAATGTCAAGCAGGATAAGAAGGTATAGGTTGCATGCCACACAACCACTTGTAATAATTGAAAAAGGTGCTTACACGCTAAGATGCTTTCGTTCATTTCACTTCAATTCAAATGGAAGTATTGCAATACATGCCCTCTCAGCGACTCTCAAAAAGACTCAATCAGATCACACCTTATTCTTCCATGCTCAATGCATGTGTGGAAATTATATTTCAAAGAGCTTTTATTTGTAACTCATTAGTTTGTATTTCGACATTGCCTCATGTAATTTAGTTATCGTTAACACATGAACAGTACCGATCGATGACCAAAGATGTGTGATAGATGGTATCCCCCTACATTTCCCTTAAAGAGACAATGATGTGCTTCATAGGTTGAGAACTGTGAATCTGTTAAAGTTTATTCTGGTTAATACATTGAACCATCAGGAAAAGCTAATTTAGAAATATGTTAACAAAATATGTATGTATGTATTCATTTCGACAAATGGTGCTCCTGCTGACCAATTGAGTTATAATCAGCAAGTGTATAGAGTCAACTTATTCTTATGAACTTCATATGTTAGTGATATGGGGAATAGTGATATGGGGGTAACATTTTTTAAATGCCCAAGGATTGGAAGTGTTGAGCGTGGAACATAATGACAGGATAGCTACCCTCCATTATGGAAGCAAGAGAGCCAATGTGAGTAGCCCAGTGGTGCAGCTGGTGGAGCTGCTGCCTCACGGTGCTAGAGATTGATTATGACTTTGGGTGCTGTCTGTGTGGAGTTCATAAGTGTGGAGTTCATAACTCATACGAGTGGAATAAGGCCGTTTGGCCAATCAAGTCTACTCTGCCATTCAATCATAGCTGATCTACATTTCCTTCTCAATCCCATTCTCTGGCCTTCTCCCCATAACCCTTGACACCCTTTCTAATCAAAAATCTTTCAATCTTTGCCTTAAAAATATCCATTAACTTGGACTCTGCGGCGTCTGCTCATTCTCCCTGTGACCGCATGGGTTTCCTAGGAGTGCTCCGGTTTCCTTCCACGTCCCTAGGACGTGCGGGTTTGTAGGCTAATGGGCTTCGGTTAATTGCTCCTAGCGTTTATGGAGTGCATTGAAAACTGAGATAACATAGAATTAGTGTGAATGGGTGAACGATGCTGTGTGGAGTTTGCACATTCTCCCAGTGATCGTATGGGTTTCCTCTGGGTGCTCCAGTTTCCTCCCACCTCCTAAAGATATGCGTTATTTGTATATGTAGATATGTAGTTAATTGGCGTCTGCAGATTGTTCCTGGTGTGTAGGGAATGGATGTGAAAATGGGATAATATAGAGCTAGTTTGAATGGATGATCAATGGTCCGTGTGGATTCAGTGGGCCAAAGGAGTAGGAAAGAACTGCAGCTGCTGGTTTAAATCAAAGGTAGACACAAAATGCTGGAGTAAGTCTTCTTCAGTTTGAAGAAGGGTCTTGACCAGAAACATCATCCATTCCTTCTCTCCAGAGATGACCCGCTGAATTCCTCCACCCCTAGGGTCTGTTTCCATGCTGAATCTTTCAATGAATGAATCAATCAATCAACCGATCAATCAATCTATTGATCACTTCTGAACCATTCAGCACTAACATTAGAGTTATACCCTCTGTTCTGGACCTTCCTTTCAGAAATGGATTTCTCAGCCCATCTCTTCAAATCACTGGATCATTTTAATTATACCTCTGCTCATAATTACTAAAATGATAAGTAAAAATAATATTAAAAACTTTTAATCAACTGGGAGAATGTGCAAACTCCACACAGACCGTACCTGAGGACAAGATTGAACCCCAGGTGAGACAGCAGCTCTACCTGCTCCAGTTGAGCCAATCTGTTTTTGTTTGGGTGGGGAGAGTTGTTGTCAGTGAGGTGGTTGAGTTTTCCAACCATTCGGACACCAGTGACAACACAATAACACATCATCCATTGGGATCTGTCACTTTGAGAGGCATATGTAGATGTGTCGGTGTGTAGATGAGTCAATGGTGCAACATGGTGGCCAAGCTGGCCATACATGAGTCATGGCGCCAGGCACAAGAGTACTCTGCCAGAGCCGGTTGCCTGCCCCTTTTCCTGGGTGACGCCTGCGTCCCGGTGGTATTAGAGAGGGTCTACGCGGTGTACACGGGCATTGTGGGGGGTTTACGGGACTGCTTGGCACCACAGAGGGTGGAATGTATCCTGGACATGGATACATTCATCCTGAAATAGTTAATTAATAATATTTGTTTTACTTGTATTATGGTGGTGGGTTTGTTTGTATTGTTTAATATTGAACATATTATTGTAATAATTGAATATATCTATTTTTTGGTTAAAAAAACAGTGGAATGTAGCTCTTGACATTGTATGTGGTCAATCAACATACGAGTGCTGAAGATCTCACACTCCTGATGCTTGTGCCCTTGACTCAAGCAGATCATACCCATAGAAACTTCCCTCTCCCAGTGTGTCCAAAACTGAGCACAATATCCCAGGATAGACACAAAATGCTGGAGTAACTCATTGGGCAGCATCTCCGGATAAAATAATGGGTGAAGTTTCAGGTTGAGAATACAAGATATTCCAGGTGCTGCCTCACGCATCTCTTACACAACTTCAACATAGTGTCCTAACTCCTATGCTCATTGCCTTGACTGATGAAGACCAACATGACAAATGCCTTACCCACTCCCCTATCTATCTGCAATGCCACTTTCAGGAACTATGTACTCCTGAGTCACAATGCTTTACAATACTCCCCAGGGCACTTTGCTTAACTACAAAAGTCCTAAACTGCAACACCTTGCAGTTATTTGAATTGAACACCAATTGTCATTTTTTGGCCCACTTACATGACTGATCAAGATCCTGCTATCATTTTTTAATAATCTTCTCTGACTGTCGTGCAACTAATTTTAGTGTTATCTGCAAACTCACTAGCTATGCCTTGTATATTCTCATCCAAATATTTTGTATAAATAATGTAAAACAATGTGCCTGGCACTAATCCCTGTAGCACACCACGAGTCACAGGGCCCCAGTCTGCTTAACCATCTTCCACCATCAACCTCAGTTTCCTACCATCAAGCTAATTAGGAATCCAATTACGTAGCTCTCACTAGATACCACACAATCTATCCTGAACTAGCCAACTGTGCGGGACCATGTCAAATCCCTTGTTAAAGACCCACAGAGGCAACATTCACCATCTGCACTCAACAATTCTCTTGGTTAGCTCTTCAAAAAACCTGGATAGTGGTGTTTAAGAACCTTTTATCTTTTAGTGCAGTTTAGTTTAGTTTAGAGATACAGCGTGGAAACTGGCCCTTTGGCCCACCGGGTCCGCGTCGACCAGCGATCCTCGCATATTAACACTAGCCTCAACCCAGGGACAATTTTTACATTTACCAAGCCAATTAACCTACAAACCTGTAAGTCTTTGGAGAGTGGGAGGAAACTGAAGATATTGGAGAAAACCTATGCAGGTCATGGGGAGAACGTGCAAACTCTGTACAGATAGCGCCCGTAGTCGGGATTGAACCTGGGTCTCCGACGCTGCATTCGCTGTAATGCAGCAACTCTACCGCTGTGCCACTGTGCACTCTTCATCAAAGGCACATGAATATGAAGTGAATGGAGGGATATGGATCATATGCAGGCAGATGAGGTTAGTTTATCTTGGCATTTTGTTGAGCACAGAGGGCTTAAGGAAAGAGCGTTCACGTCGCGGCCCTGTTTCCACCAATCTTTCTACCACCATGTACAAGAAGCACAAGAAGCAACAAGACAGACAACATTGTATGCAGATGCCGGAAGTGTGTTCAGCTCTGGCTGAACAACTTGTAATCTTGTGTGTGGACTCGATAAGAAGAGTTGAGCATAGACACAGTGGGCCTAAACACTTGTTCCTGGTCTCTACTTTTCTATCTACTATGTTCTATTTCCACTGATGCTTTTTCATTTTTGAGGATTTCTAGTACTTTATGTTTTGTTACATATTTCTGGTAGCTGTGCAAATTAAGTCAATCTTATTGATTTTGATTAGTTGAATGTGGGAGAATGATGAGTGAATTGAATTGGTGATATGGCGCATCGAGCCAGTTTGAATCTCGCTGTTCAGTTAATGGTATGGACTTTTTGAAATTCCATTCACTAACCTTGGCCACAACTTAGAATGTTACATCCAGATCCTGTAAATGGAGTCCATCTTGTGTAGATATCTGGTTTAGTTTAACTTAGAGGTACAGTGCGGAAACAGGCCCTTTGGCCGATCAACTCTGCGCCAACCAGCAATCTCGCACACTAATGCTATCCTATGCACACTTTGACAATTTATAATTATACCAAGCCAACTAACCTACTAACCTGGATGTCTTTGGAGTGTAGGAGGAAACCGGAGCACCTGGAATAAGCTCACGCAGGTCATGCGGAGAACGTACAGACACTGAACAGACAAGCATCTGTAGTCAGGAACACAGGCTGTAAGGCACCAACTCTACTGCTGCGCCACCGTACCACCTGTAAGGAAACGATTGGACTTGTGGTATCATCACTCCACGCTGTAGATGCAAGGCAGCTGAAACTCCTTTCACTCATTCCTCTCTGATGTCACATATGAAAAGTGACGTCCCATCCAACTAAATCCCAAACCATGAACTGCCTTGATTGCACTTTGGACTTGGGGGCTTTGTTTTTTTAAATCTTTGCACTATATTGTTGTTTTTATATTGAACTTTTATGTTGTTATTTATTGTGGTGTCTACTGAGTACAATGTTTACTTGTCTATTGTGCTGCTGCAAGTAAGAATTTCATTGTTCCATATCAGGACAGTATATCCATAAAACACTCTTCACTCCTGACTCCTTTATTTCATGGGTCAGATTGATTTACAACTGCCAGCAGCTAAATGATACCTTTCCTTTAATCAATGCCAACTAGGTTGAAGTAGTACTTAACAGCTGTATGTTGCCCATCTTCTAGGTAATAAACAACACAGGTTATAGGGTCATCAAGTCGTACAGCATTGAAACAGGCTCTTTGGTCCAATTAGGCTATGCTAACCAAGATGCTCCCTCTATACCAGATCCATCTGCCTGCATTTGGCCCATATTCATTTAAACCTTTCCTATTCCATGTACCTTTCCAAATGTATTTTAAATGTTATGGTACCTGACTCAACTACCTCCTCTGGCAACTCGTTCCATACACCCACCCGCTCTGTGTGGAAAAAGTAGCCCCTCAGGTTTGTAATACTTTTTCCTCTCATTAACCTTTGTTCTCCTTATCTTTTTGATTGCCCTACTCTGGATATAAGTGTGCATTTAATACAGGTTGTAGGCTGAAGCCATTACATTGCGCAGGCAGCAGACGATGGCTGGCTGCCTGCACAGTCGGCAGTAACAAACTGACGAACCTTTTCATGTTGGAATGCCGCATTAAGTTAGCTGTAATCTAATCTACACCATTTTCAGCGGCTTTGCAAGCGCAACCACTCCAACTCTGCATGGCCATTTTTTTTACATTTGCATTCTGACACAAGGCATTATTTAGACCAGGGGTGGGGAACCTTTTCATGTTGGAATGCCGCATTAAGTTAGCTGTAATCTAATAAGGCCACATCCAAGAAACCTCAATTAGATATACTTCAAAGTGTACATTGTTTTGCAAAAAAAATTAACTACTATGTACTAACTTCAATAACATGATTTTTTTTTTTGTTAATTCTAAAGTTAACTAACCTTTTAATGACTTTGTTGTGACTGCTTTTTGTGGGAAAGCATTTGAATATTTAGTTGCAACATGGAGGTACGCAGCTTCAGCTGATCTTCTAGATGGGTATCCATCATTTGTGACCTTAAGGGCATCTTGATTTGGGTTAGGTAGGAGAATGTAGATTCGCAGCAATAAGTGGTTGGAAAGCAAGAAAGCATTTTTCGTGCATGTGGCCGAAGCCGTGGGTATTTTTCCATATATTTGCATACATTTGGATATTTTGTTAGCGTCAAATAAGGACTTTAAAATATCATCTTCTGATAGCTCAATCAATTCCATCTGTAGTTCTCTAGGAGCCTTGGAGACATCAACTAGGTGATATTGAAATGCTAATTTGAGTGTGATGTCACGATTCTCAAAGTCAGTGAACCTTTCATTGTATTCTTTAATTAAGAAGTCTATTACAGCTGCGTATTCTTCAAATGATTCGCATGAATTCTCCTGCTCATCAATGACCTTCGCTAACTGGGGAAAATGTTCATCCGAAATTTCATTTTGAAGAAGAGTTTTGAAAAAAGATATAGTTTTCCGAAATGCTTAGATTTTTTGCCACATATCATATAGACTTAGTTTTACCTTGCAAAGAAACATTCAAGTAATTTTGCTTTGACATGATATCACACAGAAATGCAGTATATAGAAATCTTCTTTCAATAATTCACATTGCTGATTCTGTTCTTCATGAAATTTAACTATCTGTTCTCGCAAAGATAAAAATATTGCTGACACCTGTCCCTGCGATAGCTAATGCACTTTACAATGATATGGCAAATTCACACTGAATGCCTCATTGTCCAACTTTAGCTTATTACAAAATGATGATGCCATGTTGCATTTGCACGAATATAGTTAACAATACTTATAACTTGTTGCAAAGTGTCACTTAAAATAGTAGATTTAGCACAGAGATTTTGCTGATGTAAGATAAAATGAAAAGAAAGAGCATCTGGATCTGATAATACATTTTTTATCTATGTAATAAACCCTTCTCGCTTTCCTGTCATGGAAGGTGCACTGCCTGTACATACATTCACTAAATTTACCAAATCCTGTCCAACTTCACAACATTTATCTTGAAAGTTGTTGAAGAAATCTATTCCTCGTGTTCTACCCGTAAGAGTGCCTAAAGCGAATAACTCTTCATAGCAAAGAAAATCTTCTGTCATGGCCCAAATGAAGTATAAAACCTGCGCAGAGTCAGTAATATCAGTTGGTTCATCCAAAGCGATTGAATAATATATATTTTCCTTTTGGAGTATTGCATGATGTTGTTCTGTTACGTTGAGGGCTAATTCATGCTGCCGATCAGTTACAGTTCTCCTTGAAAGAGGCAGTTGTATGTACTTTGAAACCTTCTCGGGGTCTAAGCATCCTACAACATCGACAATGCATAATTTTACGATTTTTACATCGCTAAGTGGCTTCCCTTCCCCCCCCCCCCCCCCCCCCCCCGAGTATATAAGCTAATTTATAAGTTGCTTCAGTAGCATTATTTTCGGGTCTATTATTACCGCTGCTTGAAATATCTGCCTTTGCCTTTGCTTTTCATCTTTTAATTTCTGCAATGCAACTTTTCGTGCCTCACTCTCTAATTTGAAATATTTGTGGTACTTATGAGTGGCATAATGCTGGTGATGAGCATTGAATTTCTTCAATGTTAATATTGCAGTATCACAAAGCACCGCTATCAAAAGTTGATAACACTGAAGACTGGACGGCCAGAGGACTTTCCCCGACATTTTCCCTCTTGTCAACCAGCCTCTCACATTAGAACTAAATCATGAGCGTAACAGGCGTTAAAATAGCCCTCATGACTTACTAATGTTTTAATTGTGGCCGTCAGTCGGGGAGGATTATTTCGTTGAATCTTCTTTTACTCTTTGTTTTTTTAAATACGTTAATTTTAAGTTTAAAATAAAACAAAAGCATATTAATAAATATAAAAGGATTTGTTCTACAAAATTTGGATTCATTCAAAAGTCATTTAATGGTCTAGAAGGTTCCCGCAGGTTCCCCTCCCCTGATTTAGGCACTCAGTCATATTCTTCTGTCCCTAGGGATTAATAAACTTGTATTAAAATTTGCATACATTGGTTTTTAATGCAATTCCCTAATTCTTTCTCTGTTGCTTGGTTGAAAACTATCATCTGATGAGAAATTAATTCATTTTCAAGTTTCCGGGAATAATATCTTCCTACTTGCGGATTTCCTTATTAAACCAAAAGCTAATGGAATGGCAGGGAGGAATAAAAGATTAGGCTTGGTACCTGCTGCATTGAAGGCTGGCAAGATGTATCTCAAATGGGTTGGAGATAAGTCAGACCTCCCAGTTTGTCATCCAGGTTAAAAGTATGCATCCTACTGCAGTACATTGTTACATCTGTCCCTCCTACTCTCTGACAATGATTTCTCTTATGTTTTCATGATAGACCTAATTGGTGTATAAATTGAGCTTTTTTGTTCTCGTTGAACAACTGACATTTGCAGCGAACTGTGATGTCTTACTAGGTAAGAATAGATAAATTAGCTTCTCGGTCTTGATTAACACAATGTTGTGAAGCTGGTGATGCATTTTGGAGACAATTAGTGTCAGGTTGGTTTCTGTCTACTTATGAGTATGATTGAAAAATAGCTTTAGTGAGCACCATTATTGCCAGCTCCCATTAATGAGAGATTGGAGGTAATGGAGTGGTCCTCATTGGATTATGAAGATTTAATAGGAGGTTCTGGCAATTATAAAGAGTTTTAATGGAGTCTTCAATAGCCAGAGAGCTGATGATTTAAGCACACAGATGGAAACATTTAGAATGTTACCAGGGATGATGGATGTATGTTCAGTCTTCTACCCAGAGTAGGGGAATCAAGGACTCTGGAATCAAGAACCAGAGGACATAGGTTTAAGGTGAGCGAGAAAGATTTAAATAGGGACCTAAGAGGCAACATTTAACACAGAGGGTGGTGACTAAATGGAACAAGCTGCCAGAGGAGGTAGTTGAGGCAGGTATTATAACAACATTTAAAATACATTTTGATAGGTACATGTATAGGACAGGTTAGGAGTGATATGTGTCAAATTTAGACAGATAGAACTAGCATAAATGGGGCTTTTTGTTCGGCATGGACAAGTTGGGCAGAACTGCCTGTGTCTGTACTGTATGGCTCTATAATTCTTTTTTTTTGTTAAATATTTTTATTAGACGTAAGTACATATTAATAGAATATACTTCTCACATACATTCGTAATATTATTAATATTAACAATTATGTCTTATTTGTATTTCTATACATTTTTTTTATTGCAGATAAGAAAAGATAGAGAAAAATAAAGTAAAAGTAGAAAATTAAAAATAAAGAAATGAGTGGAGTATTAAAAAAAGTTATCCATCATTGGAGATTATCCATGATTTGTTATATATGATTTTACTTCGGAGTCACGTGAGTG
Organism: Okamejei kenojei; assembly: GCA_035221665.1. Lineage (NCBI taxonomy): Eukaryota > Metazoa > Chordata > Chondrichthyes > Rajiformes > Rajidae > Okamejei > Okamejei kenojei. Next base: position 53,200,935 of record CM069141.1, read on the forward strand.
ACTACGTGAATAGAAGCCCGTACAGACGTTGGTGCGTCATGACGTCAGATGCTGGTGCAGTCGGGAAACGGTTGGAGCAGCAGTGCTCCTCCGAGCGGTAAGTTTAAACAGGTTACACGAAAAGCTGGAGAATTCAGCGGGTGCAGCAGCATCTAAGGAGCGAAGGAGATGGGCGACGTTTCGGGTTGAGACCCTTCTTCAGACTTCACCCTCCATTCTTCTCCAGCATCTGCAGTTTCGTTAACAAGTTTAAACGGAGGTAAGGTTTGTTGAAATACTTTACCGCAGGTCATTTTCTGCGACGGTTTGCGAGTAGATATGTTGCAGAAAGGGAAGAAGGTGTCGGCGAGGCGCTCCGGGGGTAGAAAGAAGAGTGACCAGGAGAGTGTTGAGGATGGAGGCCCGTCTGGTACACCTGGTCCGGTGCTGGCTACACAGCCAGTGGTTGCGGACCCACTGCCGGGGGCAGTGGAGGCTTGCCAGTAGGGTGGAAGGCCACTGGCAAGTCTCTGTGGCCCGTAGATGAGTCGGGCCTGGAGGTTATACCCTCCATAGGAGAGTCCGTTTGCTCACGGCTCTCCCACGTCGAGATTCTATTACAAAAGAATGCTCGACAGGGACCAGCTCCGTGAGGAGGAGTGGTGCCCAAGCCAGGCTGATGGAGAGCTTGTGCTAGCAGCACCTGTTTCAGGGCTGCAGAACTATCCTGCCTGTGAGGAGGATGTTCTATCAGGGCCGTTTGCTGACACTGTTTTATATGCTGGGGGAGAGCAAGGTGTTCGGTTGGAGGTAATTCCGAACATTGCTGGGAAGTTTGCTGAGTGTAGAGAGGCAGGAAAGGCGATTGATGTAGAATTGGCTGAAGCCATTCAGTATATGCTCTCCCACCAGTTACAGGAGCTAGCTATGGATGAAGTAGCAAAAAACTATAAAGCTCCTGTTAATTGTGATCTCCTGAAGGTACCCGGTGGTTAATCACCAAATTTGCATAGATGGGTTTGCCTGCTAGGGCCCAGGAGATGAAGTTTTAAAAAAATGCTTAAACTGTTGTAAGCAGGTATTACAGCTGTAGTGAAAGTTATTGATACAAATGATATGGTTGAAGCACACCAGGATGAACTGGGACTCCTTTGTAATGCATTTTGAAATTAATAATGTCGGGAGGGCCGCTATTAGGCCAGTGCTAACCCGAATTTGGCGAGTTGTGCAAACCGACCAGTGTACCACCACGAAATCTGTTGTTTGGTGGTAACCTTGCAAAAAGGGTCAAAGACTGTTATGAGGTCGTTAACCATGGCCCTCATTAAGCCAGCTGGAAGCAAGGCAAAAAAGGTTCTCTACAAGAAGTCGAGGACAACAAGGCCGCAAGGAAAGATGCTGGTAAGGAATATAACATTTGACAGACGATGAATTAACTGATGTTCCTGTTCAAATTGGGGAAGGTTAAAATTGTTCTCAAACAATGGCAGCAGTTGACATCAGATTTGTTCATACTTAGTGTATTGAAGGGGTGAAAATTGAATTTTACTCTAAGGACAGTCTACCTAATCAACATTTTCCTAGTCGTAAACTTATTTTTTCAGATGAGGAAAATGTGCTTATTCAAGCAGAGATTCAGTCGTTACATAAGAAGGGGCAATTGAGCCTTCTGTCTATCAAAGTCAACAATTTCTGTCAAGTATATTTCCCAGATCTAAAAAGACTGGGGGATGTAGAATTATTCTGGATTTATCGAATTTGAACAAATTTGTTTGTTATAGGCATTTCAAAATGGAGAACTTTACCACGGGCAAACAGTGTCCAAAGGGTATTATATGGCAACCATTGATTTGAAGAATGCGTATTACGCAGTGTCTATTCATGGTGATGATAGAAGATATTTGAAATTTATTTGGATGACTGAGTTGTGGCAATTCAGGACATTGCCGAATGGATTAACTTCAGCTCCTAGATTATTTACTAATTGGTAAAAAACCTGTGTTAGCATTGCTTAGAGCTCAGGGGCATGTAGGTAATGGCCTATTAAGATGATATTCTGATTGTTGGAAAGACTCATGCTGAAACTCAATCATCAGTTCAGTTGTTAAAATCACTTTTGAACAAATGGGATTTGTTATTCACCCAGATAAATCTAAATTATCACCAGTCCAAATTATTGATTATCTGGGATTTACCATTAATTCCAATCACATGTTGGTAACTTTGCCCAGGGATAAATTGAATCAGTTAAATTGAGGACTGTGTTAATCTCGTTGGAGAACAACGGCTTTTGATTAGACAAGTAGCCAGTTTTATTGGGAAGTTGTTGCAGCCTTTCCAGCTGTGCAGTATGGTCCTCTGCATTATCAACAATTACAACCATCAAAGGAACAGGCCACTGAGAATACAAAGGGGCTATTTTTGATAGGCCTATGCAGTTGTCAGCTGGGGCGATTGCTGACATACAATGGTGGATAGTAACATGTTTCAAAAAATTTAAGGAAGGTTTGGTGGAATCACCGTCACTGATATTACAGACTGATGTGAGTGCACTGGGTTGGGGTGCAACAGATATGTCTTCTAGTTGTGGAGGCAGATGGAATGTGGATGAGACATCGCTTCCTCAATTAAGAGGGATTGATTATTTAGAGTTGTTGGGCACCTGGTATGGGCTCAAAGCTTATTGTTCTACAAGGAGGGATCTGCATGTGCAGCTCAGATTCACAACACCACAGCAGTGGCATATGTAAACCACATGGGTGAAGTTAAGTCACAGTCTTGTGATAGACTGGCTAACCAGATTTGGAGCTGGTGTATTGACCAAAATATCTGGCTTTCAGCACTTTATTTGCCAGGAAAAGGTCACGTCAGTTTAATGACAACATTGAATGGATGTTAAATCAGGAATGTGTTTAACCAAATGATTGATCAGTATGCATTGCCAGATATTGACTTGTTTGCATCTCGATTAAATCATCAGTTACCTAGATATGTTTTATGGTAACCAGATACTGGGGGCAGTAGCAGTGGATGCATTTTCGCTGCATTGGGGGAGGAATGTTTGTGTATGTATTTCCTTCATTCTGTCTCATCAGCAGATGTTTGCAAAGATCAAGGAGGACTCCGCTTCAGGGGTATTGGTAGTGCCAGATTGGCCTACACGAGCATGGTTTCCCGTTGTATTACAAATGGCTAGGAGCCTTACATGCTTATGCCCAAGAATAAAAATCTACTGGTAAAATCCAGTCACTGGGGATCAACATCCTTTATAGGATCGTATTGATCTGTTAATTTGCAGATTTTAAGGAGGCCATACCTGGGGAGAGGACTGTCTCATCGGACAGTGGATGTTCTCACGTCGGCCTGCAGGGATAGTACACAGCAGCAATATATCACCTATATAAGGAAGTGGGAGCAATTCTGCCTACAGCAGGATATTGTATATCACACGGCAGGGATCACGGATGTATTGGAGTTTGTCAACTCTTTATTTTAACCAAAAATTAAGTTACAGTGCAATTAATTCAGCCAGAAGTGCTCTGTCTTCTTATTTACCTATGAATGCAGAATTGCATACAGTAGGGACACATCCGTTAGTTCACGATCCATGAACGGAGTTTTCAATTCTAATCCTCCTAAACTCAGGTATGCCGGTATTGGGAATGTGAGTGAGGTTTTATGCTTCTTCGCCAGTGGGCTCCGATTACAAGCCTATCTATAGCCAAATTAACTATGAAGGTGGTCATGCTTCTGGTGTTGGTTTCAGCCCAACGTGTACAAACATTGCAAAAGCTACGGCTAGATAGAATGCATGTGTCGGCTGATGCCATTATATTTTATGTCTATGATTTGCTTAAACATAATAAAAGAGGCATGACAGGATGTAAGATTGTGTTTTCAGCATACCCCGCAGATGATCGCTTCTGTATAGTCTCACATTTATCTCGTTACATTGAGATTACTAAACCTCTGAGAGGAACAGAGTTGGCTTTGTTTATTAGTCACAAAAAAACCACACAGTAAGGTGTCGGTGCAAACGATTTCAAGGTCCTCGCGGCCGCAGGATGGTCCAGTGAGCTAACTTTTCAGAGGTTTTGTCACAAAGCCGTTTTCAAGGCTCGGGGTGTTTGCTGATTCTGGTGTCAGTACTGTTACATTTTTCCCCTGAGTTAGAGGGGTTTTGTTATGATTTGTTTGTAAATAACTGTTTATTTTCATTTAACAAATGTATTACTGATGCATGATTGATTGTTAACGACTTTTGAGTCAATCCAGGCAGTGTGAACGTCGGATTTGAGTCTGCGGCGTGAATTCACAGTGCTTTGAAGTCTTCACGTAGTCACTCACGTGACTCCGAAGTAAAATAGTAAGATTAAACGAGAACTTACCAGTTTGAAGTTTGATCTTTATTTTATGAGGAGTCGAGTTGAGGGACTACGTGCCCTCCGCTCCCACCCTCATAGATCTCATCTGGTAGTTCTAGTTTTATCATCTTACCGTTATACTTCGGTCATTGTTAGCTGTGAATTCATTCCGCTGCTTTGAAGATTGACGCACCAACGGCTGTACGGGCTTCTATTCGCGTAGTCCCTCAACTCGACTCCTCATAAAATAAAGATCAAACTTCAAACTGGTAAGTTCTCATTTAATCTTACTATTCTTCATCCATTCCTTTATTCAGGCTTCAGTCAGGCTCTCGTACCGAGCCATTTTGACCCTTTAAATATTCAATAAATGGAGACCATATCCCTCTGAAAAGATCCAACTTGTCCAGTAGGACAAGCCTTAATCTTTCCAGATGAAGTGTCTCCGATATTCCTGTAATCCACATTTTGGTTGTGGGGGATGTAGGACCTTTCCAGAATTTCAATATTAATTTTTTCCAATTATTAAACTGCAATAAAAATTCTTTGATTCGTTGTTATTAATTGATCTGTTTCTAATATTCCCAATATTATTAAATTTGAGTCAGGGATCAGATTCATATCAACAACATTCAAAATTATCTTGAATATTTCTGTCCAAAATTTAGTAATTTTTACGCAATTTGTAAATTAATGCGTTAAGTTAGCTTCTAAGTGCTGACATTTATCACATATGGCAGATATATTTGAAAAAATACTATGTAATTTGGATTTTGAATAATGTAATCTATGTAATATTTTAAATTGTATAAGAGAGTGTCCAGCATTTAATGAACAATGGTATATATGTTGTAAATTTTCATCCCATACTTCTAGTCTGATTAATTGACCTAATTCGTTTTCCCATGATTGTCTATATATTTCTGTCATTGGAACATCATTTTCCATTAAAATGTTATAAATATATGATATCAATTTTTCTGTGTTCGGGTGTTTATTTAGACATTCATCTAAAATTTCTGTCTTTCTATTTCTGATTTCTTGTGTGTTTGCTTTTACATAGTCTCTAATTTATAAAAAAAATTAAAGTAATCTTTTGAATGTAATCCATAAATTTGTTGTTATTCTTGAAATGACATGAAGGAGTTTTCCCTATAGAGATCACCCATCTTATTAATTCCATAGTTTTTCCATTGTAAAAAACCTTTGTCCATGATTGAAGGTTTAAATGTAACGTTATTTACAATGGTTAGGGCTAGTGGTATACATTTCAATTTTAATGTTTTCTTTATTTGTTTCCAGATACGTATCCCACTTTCTATTATAGGATTTTCATTATAGATTTTCTTACCTAGTTTAATATTAGCGAATAAAATCGAGCTAATTTCAAAAGGCGAACATTCTTCTTTTTCCATTTTTAACCAGATTGGTTGTTTATCTGTCTCTACTAACCAAAAATTCATATTTTTAATATTAACTGCCCAGTAATAAAACATAAAGTTTGGCATTTATTTTTGATTTACATAAATGTTTTTTATTTATTCTATGGCTCTTATAATCCCAAATAAAGTTGGTGACTATAGAATCAACCTTTAAAGACATTTTTAGGAAGATATATCGGAATCAATTGGAAGAGATATAGTAATTGCGGGAGAAAAATCATTTTTATTGCATTAATTCTACCTAGCATTGAAATAGGTAATGTTTTCCAATATAAAATATTCTTATTTCATTTATTCAATAAAAGTGGAAAATTGGATTTAAAGAAAGAATCGATTCTTTTTGTTACATAAATTCCAAGATATTTGATTTTTTTGTTTGCTATCTTAAAAGGAAATTGTTGAAGTATATTTAAGTTATTTACCATTATTGGCATAAGTTCACTTTTATTCCAATTAATACTATATCCTGAAAATAATCCAAATTCAGTTATTAATTTTAGTAGATTTGGGATACTAATTTCCGGCTTTGTAATATAAAGTAATACATCATCCGCATATAAAGAGATTTTATTTTCAGTATCTCTGGTGTCTTACCCATATATTTCAGTTTGTAATCTCACACATTGAGCTAATGGTTCTATTGCAAGTGCAAACAGTAGTGGGGATAAAGGACAACCTTGTCTGCAGCCTCGAAATAGATTAAATTTATTTGATAGCATTTGATTTGTTAGTATTCTGGCTGTTGGATTAGTGTATAATAATTTAACCCAAGTAATAAACTTCTCTCCCAACTGAAAAGCTTCCATAACCGAAAACAAGTAAGACCATACCACCTGGTCAAAGGCTTTCTCTGCGTCTAACCATATAATTACCAGATCTTTATTAATATCTCTTTTTGAATGTATAATATTAAATAATCGTTTTGGTATAAATCCTGTTTGATCCGGGTGAATGAATTTATTAATAACTGTACTTAGTCTTTGTGCTAATATTTTGGTTAGTATCTTTTGATCAGTATTTAAAAGAGCTATAGCTCTATATGATCCTGGGTCATCCAGGTCTTTGTCTATTTTAGGTATAAATGTTATAATAGATTCATTTAACATTTCTGGTGCTTTCTGGTGGGTATAAATGTATTCATAGAGTATCTTCAAACGTGGTGCAATCAGATCATAAAATGTTTTATAAAATTCCGAACCAATACCATCATGTTCCCCGTGTTTTCCCATTTCTTAATGACCTGCTAGATTCTTCAATTTCTTTTACTGTAATTTCAGCATTTAGTGATTCTCTATTTTGTGAATCCAACCCATTCAGATTACATTTTTTTTAAAATATTTCTGTAATAATATTTTTATTAAAAAGGAATCCATCATAACAACAGTATTACAACTTTTACAATACACAACCAACTTATTTCAATAAGTATACGAATGTTACGAAATAGTACTTATAAACTTCTTTTTTTTTTTTTTTTTTTAAGTAGAAAAAGAAAAGAATAGATTTTAATCAATAAAAGTGGTGATTAAATAATAATTTTGATTATAAAAAAAGTGGAAAAGAAAAAAGAGGAGAAAAAATATATATGTATATGTATATATTTCTTGTTATTTATATTTAATTAAAAATAAAGTATTATATAGAAAAAGAGAGAGATTATACTAAAACATCTTAATAGTAAATAACTATTCAAATACAATATTAATGGAGACATGTATACAAATCAAAAAGAGAAACAAAGAGTTATTTTCATCTAATCCTGCCGGGTACCATTGAGTTGTGATGCCAAGAACAGCTACCCCTTCAAATATTCTGTATATGGAGACCATATCTGTTCAAAAGAGTTCGAGTTTTGGTCCATTAGGACAAATCTGATTCTTTCCAAATGCAACGTCTCCAACATTTCCACTGTCCACATTTTAATTGTGGGGATAATGTTCCCTTCCAAAATTTCAATAATTAATTTTTTCCCTATTATCAAACAGTAATCCAAGAAATTTCTTTGGTTTACTGTAAAATGTTAGATTTGAATCCGGAACTCCTAATATTATTAATTTTGGATCTGGGTCTAGTTTAATTTTAAGAACTTCAGAAATAACTCTAAAGAATTCTATCCAATAATAATTAAGTTTTTATACATGTTACAAAACTATGCGTTAAATTAGCTTCCAAGTTCTGACATTTATCACAAATAGGAGAAATGTTAGAATAAATTCTATTTAATTTCGTTTTTTGAGTAATGTAATCTGTGTAATACCTTAAATTGTATCAATATATGTCTAGCATTTTAATGAGCAACGATGTATACATTGTAGAACTTTCTTCCCAAATTTCCTTCGTTATACATAAACCCATTTCATTTTCCCATGTTTGTCGATATATTTCCGAAGTTGGGATTTCCTATCCAAATAGTATTTATATATATACGCTATTAATTTTTCTGTATTTGGGTGTTTATTAAACAATTCATCTAATAATCCTGGTTTTCTATTTTTAATAGTCTTGCATATTTTGACTTAATATAATTTCTAATTTGTAAATACCTAAATATGTTATTTGACTGCAATCCATAGATATCCTGTAACTCTTGAAATGAGAGAAATTTTCCTTCCTTATAAAGGTGTTCCTATCCTTTTAATTCCTAAATCATTCCAATGTTTTAAACCCCTTGTCCAATACAGAGGCTTAAACAAAGGATTATTCATAATTGGCAAACAAAAGTGACAAATTATCCATATAATAGGGTCTTAACTATTTTGTTTCCAAATACGTCTATAACTATAATTATAGGGTTGTTACCATAACATTTTTTTTTTGTACTTCCCTTGGTGCAAAAAGAATTGAACCTACATCAAAAGGCAAACAGTCTTCCTTTTCCATCTTTAGCCAGCTTGGTTTATGATCTAAATTTTACCAACCAAAAATTCATATTCTTAATCTGAACTGCCCAGAAATAATATAGGAAATTTGGTAGTGCTAGTCCACCATTTATTTTAGATTTACATAGATGTTTTTTACTTATTCGATGGTTTTTAATAGTCCCAAATAAAACTATTAACCAAAGTATCTATATTTTTAAAAAACATTTTATAGGAGATATAAGGGGATTGCTTGAAATAAATATAACAATTGTGGTAAAAAAAATCATTTTTATAGCATTTATTCTACCGATCATTGATATAGGTAGTGTTTTCCATATATAAAATATATTTCTTAAGTTTTATTTAATAATTGCGGGTAATTATATTTAAATAGACAGTTATACGATTTAGATACATTAATTCCTAAATATTTGAGTTTGTCCGTAACTATTTTAAGTGGGAATTGTTCTAATATATTTAATTTTATTCCAGTTATAGGCATAATTTCACTTTTATTCCAATTAATTCTATACCCAGTAAAAATGTACTAAACTTAGTTATAACATTAAATAGATTAGGAATACTAAATCTCCGGTTTTGTAAATATAAATTAAGATGTCGTCTGCGTATAGAGATATTTTATTCGTTGTAGTTTTGGTATTATAATCCATATATTTCTGGTTCTGATCTAATCCTTTCAGCTAATGGTTCTATACCAGAGCAAATAATAAATGGTGATAACGGGCAATCCTTGTCTACAACCCCTAAAGAGTTTTAAATTTTGCTGATAGCATTTGATTTTGTTAATATTCTTGCAGTTGGATTTGAGTATATGATTTTTTACCCATTTGGAGAAATATATCCCCCAGTTGAAATTTTTTTCTGCATTATTTAAATAAATATGGCCATTCAACCTGGTCAAATGCTTTTTCAGCATCTAAGTATATACAGCTAGTTCAGCAATCAATTCACTCATTTTGAGTACATGACATTGAATAGACGTCTCAGATTATAGGAATGAATAGCGTTTGGAATAAAACCAGTTTTTGTCATGATGTATTAATTTATTAAATCACTAAACTTAGCCTCCGAGATAAAAATTTTAGTTAGTATTTTTGATCTGTAATTTAAAAGAGCTTATTGCTCTATATGATCCAGGGTCCTCCAAATCTTTATCAGCTTTAGGGATAAGTGTAATTGTAGACTCGTTTAAATGATTCTGGTAACTTTCCTTGTTCATAAGCATATTTATATATTGTATGTAAACGGGAGAGATCAGATCATGAAACTTCTTATAAAATTCAACACCTAAGCCATCAGGGCCTTGCCGCTTTTTCCGTTATTTAATGATCCAATTGATTCTTCAATATCTTTTACTGATATATCAGCGTTTAACAAGTCTCTACCTTCCTGATCTAAACTATTAACCTGACATTCCTGTAGGAATGTTTCCATTCCATCTGATTGTCCTGCTAGTTTAGATAAGTAAAGATTTTGATAATAATTGTAAAAATGTATCATTAATAATCATTTTGGTAAAGTCAATATTTCTCCTTGAATCAGATCTAATTTTATGTATCATTTTCTCCTCATCTAATTTTCTAAGCTGTCGTGCCAGTAATTTTTGTGGTTTGTCCCCAAATTCAAAATGTACTTGTTTAGTCTGTTGAAAAAAGTTTAATAAATCTGATTTGAGTATAATTTTATTTAGCTTGTATTTTAATGATACAATTTTATTACTTAAATCCCTTAGAAGGGGATATTGCATTTTCAATATCTAATAGTTTTATTTCATTTTTCCAACTTTTGTTGAGTCTTTTCGATTTCTTTAATTAAAATATGCTTGAGCTGATATTAATCGCACCAACGCATAAATGCTTTAAATGTATCCCAGAGCAATGATGGTGAAATTCCAGGTTTGTCCATTAGTTTCAAAAAATAGTTTAAATCTGTTTTTACCAAGTAATCATAACAAGCCCTATCCTTTAAATTTGGGGGTTGAGTCTCCAGTTACAGGTTTGTTTAATAATTATATCTTTTAATTTTAATCTTAAATGTTAATGGAGCATGATCCGAGATAATAATATTATGATATTTGATCATATGTAAATGGAATTAGTTTTGAGTCCTATTAAAAAATAGTCTATCCGCGAATAGGTTCCAAATACAGTTGAAAAAAAATGAATATTCTCGACCAGAATGGGTTATCTGTTCTCCAGAATATCCTTAACGTTTTGCTGTGTTTAATAAAAGAATTTATAAATGTACTTGACTTAGAAGTGGTTTTCCTTTTCGTTGATGATCTATCTAAATAATTATCTAAGGTACAATTAAAATCTCCTCCAATTATTAGATTATGTTGAGTGAAATATAGGGATATTGATTAAATAATATTTCTTGAAGAAATAGTGGATTATCAAAATTAGACCATATTTATATTCATAAGGTTTACTTTTTTAGAATATAATTCACCTGTAATTATTATATATCTACCCTCAACATCTTCTATTTATTGAGCTTTTTTAAAAGGTATACCTTTAATGAATGATTATTGCTACCCCTCTGGACTTATGTGTGAATGAAGAGTGATATACTTTGGAAATCCATTTTGCTGTTAAACTATGCTGCGCGTCTTTTTTAAGGTGTGTCTCTTGGAGAAAAATAATATCAGATTTCAATCTATTAAATTGAGCTAAAAACCTTACCTCTTTTAATTGGTTCGTTAATTCCCTTAACATTCCAACTACAGAAGGTGATTCCATCACCCCCTATCTGAGTGTTTATATCATACATTTTATTATTAAGGTGGTTTAATAAATGGAGTAGAACGTCTCAGCTCATCCAACCCAATCCTATACCCAGACATCAGATCGATGAAATTTAATATCTGTGACATTATCTTAATACACACGTCTCCTTAAACTAACTATATAATACCAATCATACTCAAATCCATATAGTATAAAATATAAGATGAATAAAATACATAATAAAAAAGAATAATAAAAAATATAAGTAAAGTAGGTGATGATTAATAAAGTGAAAAGGTGGAAAAAAAGTGACTACAACTAATAGTTAGTGTAGTTAGTGTTAGTGTAAGCCACACTAAGCGTGGCTACAAATCTACGGACTTCTGTTAGAAAAAAAAACAAAGATGTTAATAAATACCAGCTCCGTTTTAGCCCTAAAGGGCTATATAATGTTCGGGGCGGGGTATTCAAAATTTATATACTTAGTGATTAATAATACTACTATATCAATTACAATTAGTATCATAGCTAACTTATATTAGGAGAAGCTAACATACATTTTTTGAGGCGTAATTAATACAAAACTATATTTTAATTAATAATCCATTCCATCCCTCTTTGACCCCAATATAGAGTCCATGTCCATTGTTCCGTCTCCTTCCCTGCGAATCCTCCTTCAATGTAAATCCTCCTCCTTTTCCTGTAGATGGACAGTATCATTAGATAAGTGATCGTTTAATCAGTCTCATCAAGTAGGTGATCAATAATATTCAGTGTCCTTAATCTTCATCTTCTTCTTCCTCTTCTCCTTCCTCTTCCAATTTCTTCTGAATATCTCGAGCGAATTCAAGAGCTTCTGTATGTTTGGTGAAGCGGTGCTCCTTAATTTTCATAAGTTACCCTTAATGTTGCCGGGTACATCAGGCCATATCTCAGATTCTTTATGTTCCTCAGGATACCTCTTGTTTCTGTAAATAAAGATCTTCTCTTGGCCACTTCCGCAGGGTAATCTCTAAAAATACTGATGTTATCTCCCTCATATTTGAGATTTTTCTTTCGGATTATTATCTTCATAAATATCTTCAAAAACATGATCGTAAGCCACCTATCACAATCAACTGTCTAGGGGGAGCATCCTTCCTAGGGGTACGTCTCAATGCCCTGTGTGCCTCGGCCCAGCAAGAGGTTCTTGGTCCAAGTTCAGAATATCTTTTAAAAGTTTTGCAGCAAATTTTCGAGGGTTCTTGATTTCCCTCATCGGCCTTCACTCAACCCAACAATACGCAGATTTCTTACGCCTTTGACGTCCTTCCAAGTCAATGCATTTCTCAGTCATTTTTATGTAATGATATCTGATAAACGGCTTGTTCTCGCAAGCGCTTTTCGGCTGATTCAGTCAGTTCTTTGATTACGTCTTTTTGTTGGTTAAGTGAGGTTATAATCGGTTCCAACTTGGTATCCAGTAGCACCTCCATCTCACACCAGTTTTTTACGGTTTACAACATCCATCTGTTGTTGCAAAGCAGTATCCGCTTTATCTTTCCATTCGTCCATCATAGTCTTTACAGCTGCTATAACTTCTTTTTTGGACTCTCTTTAAAATTCTCATAATACACACCAAAATGTCGGCTCTTAAAGTCTTTAATTTCTTCTTATATTCTTTTTTCATATCTTTAAGCATTTGTTTTAACTCACCCATACCCATAATGATTTTTTGAGGTCGTCCATCTTTAAATATCTTCCTGGGAGCCACTCAAACTCGAGCCCGAGGCTCCAGTGAGGCCTACTTCCCTTTTCGCAGGCTATTTTCCCTTGGTGGGGGGGGGGGGAGCGATGCATCTTAGTAAAGTCGCGCGCCTGATGACTTCACACACCTTTTCAAACAGTACCGGAGAGCCCGTTCAGAAGTGTTCAGAAGTGTTCTCCTCTGGTAAGTGGTTTCAATTACCCCCTTTTACCCCCGTTTTTTATACAGTTTTGACGGAGCTGAATGGCGCGAGTTCCATTCACTCCATAGCGCCACCGGAAGTCCCCTAAATATTTCTATTCCTATCCTGTTTTCTGTCGTTTTAGCTGAATATAAATTTTCATATTGCAAAATAATATTGCAAAAATCTCCCATTAATATCTTTGGGTTGTACTAATGGTTCGCCATTGTATGATTTAATCCTATGGATTATTTTTTCTCCCTCCATCTTCCGTAATTGACGAGCCAATAATTTTTGAGGTTTATCTCCAAATTCAAATTGTAATTGTTTAGTGTATTGATAGAGTTTTAAAACTTGATCTGAGTATATTTTATTTAATTTATATTTCAGTGCAGTGATTGTATTATGTTTTGTTATGGATGGATTAGCACCATTCTCTGTGTCTAATTGTTTAATCTCCTTTTCCAATTCCTGTTGTTCCCTCCGATTCTCTTTATTATAAAATGCTTGAGAAGAAATCATAATTCCACGGGCATATGCTTTAAAAGTTGCCCATAATAGGGGAGAAGATATTTCCGGTTTATCATTGATTTCAAAGAAAATCTTGATCTGTTCTATATTATATTCCTGAGTTACTTTGTATTTTAAAATTTGTGGGTTAAATCTCCATTGTCCCTGTTTTTCCGTTTTACCATTTGTTTTAATCATAAATGTTAAAGGTGCGTGATCTGAGATTGTAATATTATGGTATTTTGAATTATAAGTAAGTGAGATAAGTTTAGCGTCAACCAAAAAATAATCTATTCTTGAATAGGTTTTATGTACAGGTGAATAAAATGAATATTCTCGTCCAGTTGGATTTTCTACTCTCCAAACATCTTTAATAGTATCCATATATGCATTTAATGTCACTGGAATGAGATTTGGTTTTCCTTTGTCTTGTGGATCTATCTAAATAAAAATCTAATGTACAATTTAAATCTCCTCCAATTATTAAGTTATGTTGTGCCATTTCTGGGATGTTGTTAAATATTTTCTTAAAAAACAGTGGACTATCAAAGTTTGGTCCATATACATTGACAAAAATCATTTTTTGTGCATTTAAATATCCCTATTACAATAATGTATGTACCAGTCATTATCAGTTATGTTTGAATAAAGTGCCTTTACAAAATAATATTGCTACGCCTCTGGATTTTGTGTGTAAAAGAAGAATGATACGTTTTTAGCTATTCCTTTTAGCTTTCAGCCTATGCCTCGGCAAATCTTTTTTTAAATGTGTTTTCTTGAATAAAAATCACAATCAGCTTTAGTTCCTTTTAAATGTGCTAGTACTTTACCTCTCTTAATTGGTTCATTAATACCTTTAAAAAAACGTTCCAGCTGCAAAACGTAATTCCCTCATTCCCCTTATTCAATTTTTAAATCTTGCATCTATTTGTCTATGGGGGTCTATAATAGAGCCAATGGTTTCCGTTTGACAGACCCGACCTTACACCCGAACTCCGAATAGACGAATTTTTTAAGACATTTGAATGTCTCTCATGTGTATATCTCATATAACCATATAACCATATAACAATTACAGCACGGAAACAGGCCCCTCTCGGCCCTTCCAGTCCGTGCTGACCATTTGTTTTCCCATAGTCCCATCTACCTGCACTCAGACCATACCCCTCCATTCCCTTCACGTCCATATACCTATCCACTTTACTCTTAAATGTTAAAATCGATCCTGCCTCCACCACTTCTGCTGAAGAGCTGATTCCACACAGCCACCACCCTCTGAGTAAAGAAGTTACCCCTCACGTTTTAACCACCAAAACCTCTGTACCCTTAATTCTCATGTCATGCCCTCTTGTTTGAATCTTCCCCTACCCACAATGGGAAAAACGTATCCACGAGTCAACTCTGTCTATACCCTTTCATCATTTTAAAGACTTCAATCAAGTCCCCCTTAACCTTCTGTGCTCCAAAGAATAAAGACCTAACTTGTTCATAAACCTTTCTCTGTAACATAGTTGCCTGGAACCCTGGCACATTCTAGTAAATCTCCTCTGTACTCTCTCTATTTTGTTGACATCCTTCCTATAACTAGGCGACCAAAATTTTGTACACCATACTCCAGAAATTGGTCCTGTACCAATGCCTTGTACAATTTAACATTACTTCCCTACTCCTATATTCAATGCTCCTGATTTAAGCCTTAATCTTCTGGGCAAAGTCAAATGCTTCCACAGGGTTGGTTAAAAAGTATTCCTTCTGGTTGTAAGTGACTCTTATGGTAGCTGGATACCTCAGACCATATATCAAATTCTCCATTTCTCTCATTAAACGCTTTTCGTTTCCTGGAGACCTCTGCTGGATAGTCTCGATAAATACTGATCCTGTGTCCTTCAAATGCAATATTTCTGTTTCTTCATATTTTTTGCATTATCTCCTCCAAGACGTGGTCATAATGTATTTTTATTATCGTTTGTCTTGGGGGAGCATAGAAACATAGAAACGTAGAAATTAGGTGCAGCAGCAGGCCATTCGGCCCTTCGAGCCTGCACCGCCATTCAATATGATCATGGCAGTTCATCCAACTCAGTATCCTGTACCTGCCTTCTCTCCATACCCCATGATCCCTTCAGCCACAAGGGCCACATCCAACTCCCTCTTAAATATGGCCAACAAACTGGCCTCATCTATCTTCTGTGGCAGAAAATTCCACAGATTCACCACTCTCTGTGTGAAAAACGATTTTCTCATCTCGATCCTAAAAGACTTCCCCCTTATCCTTAAAACTGTGACCCCTTGTCCTGGACATCCCCAACATCAGGAAACAATCTTCCTGCATCTAGCCTTTCCAACCCCATTAAGAATTTTGTAAGTCTCTATGAGATCACCCCTCAATCTTCTAAAATTCCAGCGAGTACAAGCGAGTCTATCCAGACTTTCTTCAAATGGAAGTCGTGCCATCCCAAGAAATCAGTTCTGGTGAACCTTCTCTGTACTCCCTCTATGCAAGAATGTCTTTCCTCAGAATATGAGACCAAACAGTACACAATAACTCCAGGTGTGGCATCACCAAGAAACTCCTGTACAACTGCAGTAGAACATCCCTGCCTTGTACTCAAAATCCTTTTGTCTATGAAATGCCAGCATACCATCTGCGCATTGTTTCCTCTCACAGCCTGCTGCACCTGCATGCCTACTTTTCAATGACTGTGGTGTACCTATGACCCCAGGTCTCGCTGCATCTCCCCTTTTCCTAATCGTCACCATTCAGATATTATAGTCAAAACTACCAGTTCCTGTTTTTTGCCACCAAAAGTGGATAACCTCACATTTATCCACATTATACTGCATCTGCCATGCAATTGCCCACTCACCCAGTCTAGCCAAGTCATCCTGCAGCCTCCTAGCATCCTCCTCACAGCTAACACTGCCCCCCAGCTTTTGTGTCATCCACAAACTTCGAGAGTTGCATTAAATTGCCTCGTCCAAATCATTAATGTATATTGTAAATAGCTGGGGTCCCAGCTCTGAGCCTTGCGGCACCCCACTAGTCACTGTCCCCTGCCATCCAGAAAAGGACCTCGTTCACTCCTACTCTTTGCTTCCTGTCAGCCATCCAATTCTCTATCCACATCAAAACGGAACCACCAATATCGTGTGCTTTTAAGTTTTATACCAATCTCTTGTGGGGACCTTGTCGAAAGCCCTTCTGAACGTCCATATATAACACACCCACTGCTTCTCTCTTATCCACTCTACTAGTTACATCCTCAAAAATTCAATAGAGATTCGTCAGACATGAATTACCCTTCGTAAATCCAACTGACACTGTCCAATGAATTCACCACTTTATCCAAATCCTGCTATCCCATCTTTTAATAATTTGACTCTAGCATTTCCTCCACACTACCGAATGTTAGACTAACTGTCAGTAATTCCCCGTTTTCCCCCCGCTCCCTCCCTTTTTAAAAAGTGGGGTTACATTAGCTACCCTTCCAATCCTCAGGAACTACTCCAGAAATCTAAAAGAGTTTAAAAAAAATTATCACTAAGGCATCTGCTATTTCTGGGGCTACTTCCTTAAGTACCCTGGGATGCCAGCCTATCTGGCCCTGAGGATTTATCGGCCTTTAATTCCCATTCAATTTACCTAACACCGCTTTCTGGCTTAACCTGGATTTCACTCATTTACCTCCATCTCATTTGACCCCGCGATCCCCTGCTATTCCCGCAAAATTATTTATGTCTTCCATAGTGAAGACAGAACCAAAGTAGGTTATTCAATTGTCTGCCATGTCCTTGTTCCCCTGATCAATTCACCCGTTTCTGACTCCAAGGGACCTACATTTGTTTTAACTAATCTTTTGCGCTTCACATATCGATAAAAACCTTTGCAGTCAGTTTTTATGTCTCCTGCCATTTTCCTTCAATACTCCATTTTCCCTTTCCTAATTAAGCCCATTGTCCGCCTCTTAGGTCTCTTAATTTCTCCCAGTCCTCTGGTAGGGGCTTTTCTAGCTTAATTTGTATGCTCAAATCTTTTTCTTTGAACTATCCCTAAGGGTCCCTTGAATCCCTCATTATCACGGATGCACCACCATTCCCAGATTTAATTTTTTTTGGCCATACTATGGGATGAACAATTGTTAGAAGATCAGCCATGCAGTCTTTAAATGCTTACCATTACATATCCACCGGCAACCCTTCAAGAATCAATTGCCAGTCGATCTTGGGCCATACATCACGTCTCATACCCTCAAATTTTACCTTTCTTAAGTTCAGGACCCGTGTTTCTGAATTAACAATGTAACACTCTCCATCCTAATGAGAACCACCATATTATTATGTCACTCTGCCCAAGGGGTCAAGTACACAAGCTGCTAACTAACCCTTCCTCATTACTCAATCTCCGTCTAAATACTCTCGTTTGGTTCCATCCACATGTTTTGTTTAGAAACTATCCCGCATACATTCCAAGAAATCCTCTACCTCAGCAACACCCCTGCCAAATTGATTCACGTGCAATCTATATGTAGATTTTGAAGTCACCATTTAATGGTTTTATACCTTCGTTGCACGCATTACAAATTTCCTGTTTGATGCCATCCCCAACTCCACAACTACTGTTAGGTGGCCTGTACACAACCACCCACTAGTGTTTATCTGCCCCATTATTGTTTTCGCAGCTCCACAATATCGAACCCACAATACTCCAAGCTAATGTCATTCCTTTCTAGTGCGTTAATCCTCCGCTCTAACCAGCAAATGCTACCCCACTTCCTTTTCCCTCTCTGTCTACCCTTCCTTGAATATTGAATAACCCAGATGTTCAGCTCCCAGCCTTGGTCACCCCTGGAGCCATGTCTCCGTGATCCCAACTATATCATTAATATTAATAGCTATCTGCCACATTCAACTCAACACCTTATTACGAAATGCTCCTCGCATTGAGACAACAAAGCCTTTTGGCATGTTTTATACAACACTCTTGGCCCTATTAACATTTATGTTGATTAATTTAGACTTCTGCCCTGGATTTGTTTTCCTGCCACTTTTCACCTTTCTACCTATTACTTCTATCCTCATTTTACACCCCTCTGTCTCTCTGCTCACACATTTAAGAAACCCTCCACTTCTTATTCTCCGTTTGTTATTTTTTTTCTTCTTTCCTCCCTATGTGTTACATCTGCCTGCTTCTCTTCTCTGCCTCCTGCCTCACAACCGGACTACTTGCCTTCTCTATTTGAGTCCCTCCCCCCAACCGATCTAGTTTTGTCTTGTCTGACAAGCGTTTTATCTTGTCTGACGTCTCATCACTCTGTGTGCTCGGGCAAGTAAAGGCTTTTGTTCCAGAGATAAAACTTTTTGCAGTAAATTTGCAGTGAATTCTCAGGGATCTTGATCCCTCTCTTTCCCTCTTCTGGAATACCCGCAATTCTTAGGTTCTGTCTTCTCTGGCGACCTTTCCAATTCAGTACATTTTCTCGGTTATTTTTTTGCCCAGTAATTCATTAGACTTTGATTTATTTTTTCTGTGATAAGCTTAGCTGTAGCCTGAGCACTTGTTTCGCTAGTCTTCAAGGCCTTTATGGCAGCCGTCGTTGGTCAGTGCCTGCTCCACAGGATTCAGCCTTTCTTCAAAATCAGTTTTCACATTTCGATTTTAACATCGTCTCATTTCAACCAGTCAATATTTTCTGCAATATCTTTCTTCAAGTTCAACGATTAATTCTTTGCCGTGGTATTAATTTCAGCTTTAAGTCCTTCATTACCTCCTTGATTTTTTTAATTTTTTCCCCAAAATTATCCAATTTCTTCAATTCATGTTCGTTTTTGCCAGTTCGTTTCTTTAGTTCCACTTTAATTTCTTTCTTCCTTTAAATGAAACCATCAATTTTAACCTGCAATAAAAGTTTTAAGTTCTTCACCTTCCGATTTTTTCGTCGTTTTTTTCGACACATCTTCTTGGCTCTATAATTCTAACCTCATACTAAAAAAACAGAGCTATTTGCCTTGGAACAATGAAGACTGAATTAAGACATGGTAGAAATGAACACGGTTATGCCTTAGGAGAGAAAGAGGGAAATGGTTCCCGTTCATGGTTGATTGGGAATGGGGCAAGAAGGAATTCAAAATGTGGGCCAAAAATTTATAAGAGGGATTTGTGAAAAGGCAATGAAGTCATCATAATTGTAGTGTGCTTGCAGAGTGATCACAATCTGGAGCTCACTGTCTGGAAAAGTGGAAAAAATTCAATCAATCAAAGCTTTTGATTAAAATGAATTGATAGGCATATGAGGGAATATAGTTTGTCAGGCTATGGAGGGGGGAGAAGGAAAGGAAACATGGTTGCTCTGACAGGAACTGGCATTGTTTTATTTGCTCCAAATGACTTCCTTTTGTGTCACTAACAACTCTTTGCTTCTATCAAAATAATCACCAAAAGGAAACAAAAAAGGTAATGACAAGCATTTTGGTTTTTAGTTTAGTTTAGTTTAGAGATACAACACAGAAGCAGGCCCTTCGGCCCACCAGTGACCCCCCACATACTAACACTATCCTACACCCACTAGGGACAATTTGTACATTTACCAGTGTGGGAGAAACCGAAGATCTCAGAGAAACCCCACGCAGGTCCCGGTGAGAAAGTACAAACTCCGTACAGAGAGCACCTGTAGTCGGGATCGAACCCGGGTCACCGGTGCTGCATTCGCTGTAAGGCAGCAACTAGACCATTGCACCACCATGACCGACCGCCGTATTCGGTTTTATATACGCATTGAGCTGGTTTGGTCTGGTTTGCAAGGCCTGAATTGGAGGTGATTTAATGGTAACATTGAGAAGGTAATTTGATGGACATTAGAAAAGAGAGAAAATATGTTATTCTGCCATGGAGAACGAGCAAAAGAGTGAGACTAATTGGTATGATCTTTTAAAAAATATCAGCAAAACTACTGGGAACATCCACACTTCTTGTAATAAGAAAAAGGTTGTTTTACGTTTTGAGCTAGTTTTAAGTTTATTATTGTCATTTGTACTGAGCTACAGTGAAAAGCTTTGTTTTGCGTGTTGTCCAAACAGATCAAATAATACTATACATGAACACAATCAAGTCGAACTCCAGTACAATAGGTAGAGCAAAGAGGAAGATACAGTGTACAGAATATAGTTCTCAGCATTGTAGCGCATCGATTCCTGAGACAAAATCCATTGTCCACAATGAGGTAGAGGTGATTTGGACAGTACCCCAGCTTATGGAAAGACCATTCAGAAGTCTGGTAACAGAGGGAAATTATTGCGTAGAAAAGAATTGTGTAGAAAATCAGCAGGTGCTGTTTTTTTTCCGAAAATATACACAAAGTGCTGGAGTAACTCAGCGGGTCAGGCAGTATCTCTGGAGAAAATGGGTGATGCTTCGGGTTAGAACCCGAAGTCTGAAGAAGGGGTTCCGACCCAAAATATCACCCATCCTTTTTCTCCAAAGATGTTGTCTGACCCGCTGAGTTACCCCAGCACTTTGTCGTCTAACTGAGGGCAAGAAGCTGGCTCGAAGGGCCAAATGGCCTACTCCTGCACCTATTTTCTATGTATCCAAGCTGTCCAGAGTCTGGTGGTATGCACATTCAAGCATCTATACCTGTTGCCTGACGGGTATGGGGAGAAGAAGGAATGACTGTGGTGGGACAGGGGGAGCAAAGCATAGGATTCCCTCTATTCTTACGCAGCCTGGCGGACTGCTGTTGATACTCAAGAGACTATTACAACTGTTTACTCATGTCATTACACAGCATACAAGTGCTGACCTGGATCCTATCTGTTATATTGTTCCATGCGAGTAAGAATTGTGTTGGTATTAAAAATAAAGTTGCGCAAGCTGTAAGGAGCACAGTCTTGTTGCATGAGCACAAATCAATTTTATTTTTTCTCCAGGGTACTGTGCTGGTGAAATAGTTTCTGCAGATCTTTCCACATGTGGTCCCAATGGAGGAAGCTCATATCCCACGTTGCTGCATAGTTGCCACGTTGCTAAGGAGCTGAAATTAAAATAAAATTGATTTATTCTAATTCCTTTTACTAGTTCTATTTTAATTTGTTGCACAACCACCGGATGAAACAAATCATATAAATAGTGTGATCCTTAAGCATTAAAAACTTACATTATCCAACAATTCCAATGAATGAATGACATAATAGACTCTATTACCAGCAATAAAAATTGTATAATTACACTATATGAGGTAAGCAATTTGAATCAAAAATGCAGGTATTGACATTTTAGTGATTAATAATAACCCTGATTTTATGGTGAGGCACATTACTCACTCTCTTTGCTAAGCAATGTTCTAGGTCATGACATATTCAGCATATTTATTTATTTCGCACTTTATGGGATCTCTCTGAATCAGTGAGCTCCAGGCTCTTGAATAATAACAGGCTCATCCACTAGTAAATCCTGCCATGAGGTTTGGTCAGACAAGCCCTACCTATAGATAAATCTCTGATGGTTGCACTGGCTGCTTGCATATCTTAGATGCCTTTCAATGCTCTATTGGAGATATGAATGTTGCTGTTCAGGGTACCCCATATAGATAGCACCCACAGTCAGGATCAAACCTGGGTCTCTGTCGTAAGGCAGCAACTCTAAGAATAATAAGAATAAGGGATAGGCCATTTAGGACTGAGATGATGAAAAACTATTTCACACAGAGAGTTGTGAATCTGTGTAATTCGCTGCCACATAAGGTAGTGGAGGCCAATTCACTGGCTTTTTTTCAAGAGAGAGTTAAGATTTAGCTCTTCGGGCTAATGGAATCAAGGGATATGGGGAAAAAGCAGGAATGAAGTACTGATTTTGGATGATCAGCCATGATCATATTGAACGGCAGTGCTGGCTCGAAGGTCCGAATAGCTTACTCCTGTGCCTATTTTCTATTTTTCTATGTTTCTATGTTTCTACCACTGCGCCACTGAGCTACCGCTATTTAACTTGTAAAATATAGGCACCTCACATTTTATCTGATGGTTACGTTCCAGAAAAGCAGAGCACGATTGAAAAATGTGTAAATTAGACATATATAATTAATCATTTAAGCAGGTTTAAATTTGAACACATTATTTCACAAATACAGCGAGTAAATTAGGTTTTGTATTGATTAAACAAAAACGCATTATTTCAAAAACGCATTGATCACACATGCGTTAAAGATGAGATCCTTGTATAATTTAATCAGCAGATAGAAATTTAGACAATATGGACAAATCCACTGAGGGTTTGAACTCTGATTGATAAATGACATTTACTTTAGAGAAATGCAATGGAGAAATAAACCGATGACTGCAGGATATGCGTCAAAAGAGAGAGGACTCCTTGTTCCCCGATGGGCTGGCTATTGTGCAGGCATGCACTGCCACAAGAATGAAATACAATAATAACTTGGATTACTGCAGCACCTTAAACATCATGGAATCTCCTCAGACACTTAAAAGCAGCAGTATCAAATAAAATTTGATGGCAAGGCACAATGGGAGATATCAGAGCAGTTAGCTAAAGGTAAGAGAGATTGGTTTCAGGAAATAAGATATATAAGACACAGGTGATGATTCAGGTCAGTCGGTGCCTTAAGCCTGCTCCACCTGTAAGCAAAGACTTGGCTGATCCGACCCTGGTTTGAAACCCACTTTCACACACTCTCCCATATTCTTCAACAACTTTGCAGTTTACATGTCTGTCAGTCTCCACCTGGAACAATTATAGTAAGTGACTCTGCTTCTAGGTTAGAGATTGCCTTTGAGATAGCCCACCAAGAGAAGACATTTCTCCTCACCTCTGCCTTCTCTGAGTGGCCCCATGTCTAGTTTAGTTTAGAGATACAGCATGGAAACAGGCCCTTTGTCCTGCTGAGTTCCTGCCATCCAAAAAACATCTGTTCACACTAGTTCTATCTGACACTCTAGGGACAATTTACAGAAGCCACTTAACCTGCACGTTTTTGGAATGTGGGAGAAAACTGGAGTACCCAGAGAAAACCCTTATGGTCACAGGGAGAATGTAGACAGTAACCGTTGTAAGGATCGAACATCGCTGTAACTCTATTGCTGCGTTACTGCGCCGTCTCTAAGTTCTAGACATGAGGGATGTGATGGCATCATATTGAGGAGAAAACCTCCCAGCTGCCTCATAATCTTAAATGTTTCAAAAAGATCGCCTCTCATACTTCTGAACTCCATTGAGTAAAGACCCAACCTGCCCAAATCCACTAACACATCAATTTCATCATCCCAGAAGTCAACTCAATGAACTTTCTCTGCCCTGCCCCCGGTACAGGTATGGGGTCAAGGAAAGAGCTTTCACGTCGTGGCCCTGTTTCCACCAATCTTTCCACCACCACGCACAAGAAGCACAAGAAGAGCAAGACACCAATTTATGTAGATGCCGAGAAGTGTGTTCAGCTCTGGTTGAACAATTTATAGTTTTGTGATGTGGACTTGATAAGAAGAAGTACAGGTATATTCTTCCTCAGCTTGGAGACCAAACATACACGTAGGGTTCTTGGCGTGGTCTCATTGGAGCCTTGTACAATTATATCAAAACACCTGTTTATCGGAGCCAAAATGTAAACGGCGATCATTTTGCTGAATACTTACTTTCGGTCTGCTTAGGCCTATGGGATCTCCTGGTTGCCAACCATTTCAACTCCCCTTCCCATTCCCTTACTGACCTTACTGTCCTAGACCTCCACCACTGCTAGAGTGAGGCCACACGCAAATTTGAAGAACAGCACCTCATATTTTGCTTGGGCTACTTACGACCCAGTAGTATGAAAATTGAATTCTCTAATTTTAAGTAATTTTATCTCATACTCCGCTTCCTCCCCCCTCGCTCCTGTCCCCTCCCTCCTCCTGAGTCATTTTACCAGTTCCACAGTTCTCCATATTGCTCCTCTTGAGATCACATCTTCTCTAGCCAAAATTGGACCTACTAGACAATGCCCTGCTTGAGGTCATTTGTAGCTGGCCTTCATAGGTTCTGATGTTTTCTCGCCTCCAGCGCTTCACCCCCCCCCCCCCACCAGCTCCCTACTTTTAGTCTGAAGAAGGGTCCCAACCCAAAATGTCACCCATCCATTTTCTCCAGAGCTGCTGCTTACCCATTGAGTTACTCCAGCACTTTGTGCCCATCTTTACATCAAAACCCATACTCTGAAACCCCCCTGCAATGGTCAACGTTCCACCAGACTCCCCAATTACTAGCTCTAAATGCATGCTTTTTTTTTACTGTTTCAAGCACAAGTTCCCAGAGATCTCTTTGTGCCACACATTTTCAAACCCTGCTCTGTTAAAATAATATATATATATATTTTCATTCTTCCTTCCAAAGAGCATAACCTCACATTTTCCCACATTGCCAAATCTGCCAAATTCTTAGCCGCTCACGTAACTTGTTCGGTACAGTCATTACAGTCAGTACAGCAAAGGGCTGTTCAATGTATGTTGCTTTATTGCTGATGTTCTTATAAACCTTGCTCAATTTTCTTCACGTGCAGACTTATGCTATTCTGTTAGCTTTTGTTTTTTCACAGAACATAGAACATAACAAGAGCAGGCCCTTCGGCCCACAATTTTTGTGCTGAAAATGATGCCAAAACCATCACTTATCTACCTGCACAAAACCCACATCCCGTTGTTTCCTGCACATCCATAGAGCTATCCTAAAGCCCTTCAAATGCCACTGATGTACCTGTATCTGCTTCAATCACCACCTCTCGCAACTCATTCCAGGCACTCACCAACCTCAGTGTCGAAAAACCTGCCCCGCACATATCCTTTAAACTTTGACCCTTCTACCTTAAAGCAATGACCTCCAGTATTTGATTTTTCTATCCTGGGAACAAGATTCTGTCCATCATATCTATGCCTCTCATCATTCCAGAGAAAACAATCCAAGTCTGTCTAACCTCTTGCTGTTGCTAATACCCCTTAATCCAGGTAGCATTCTGGTAAAGCTCCTCTGCACGCTCTCCAATATCTTCACATCCTTCCAGTAATGAGGTGACCAGAGAGGCAGACAATACTCTAAATGCAGCTTAACTGAAGTCCTATAAATATGAATCGTTACTTCCTGACTCTTATACTCACATAAGTTATCGTGAGAAATAAAACATCTAAAATATGAAGACAGGTTTTGAGATACTTGTTGTTACCTGTTGATAATTAATTTGGTTAGCAACAGACTGAACAACAGGTAATTGAGCAAAATAACAACTGCTGCAGTGGGAACTTTCAGTCATTTTCTGATGATTATGTGTGCAGCTAACACCTCTTAGATCATTAACCATTAATCCAGTATTATTATCCTCAACCATTAGATTTCACCATTGCAATAACATTTGGAAATAAAAACAATTTAAGAGATTTCTAAATCCAGGCTCTCAGCAAGATTTTAATTTAAGTTTTAGTTTAAGAGATACAGCATGGAAACAGGCCTTTCGGCCTACTGTGTCCACACCGACCAGCTATACCTGCACACTAACACTATTCTACACACTAGGGACAATTTACACATTTTTTTTACTGAAGCCAATTAATCTGGAAGGGAGGAAATCGGAGTACCCGGGTTAAACCCACATGGATTACAGGGATAATGGACAAACCCCCTACAAGCAGCACCCACAGTCAAGATCGACCCGGGTCTCTGGCACTGTAAAAGCCCTGTCCCACGGTGCGAGTTCATTTCAAAAGTTCTCCCGAGTTTGCCTTGATTCGAACTTGGAGAATTACGGTAATGGCCACTCGTCAGTACTCGGCGCTGTTAAAACATGTTGAAAAATCTTCATGAGTCTTCCCGTGCTTACCTGCCATTAGCGAGTCTTCCTGAGTACCTGCTATTAGCTCTAACAGATGTCCCCGAGCTCCGACGTACCCGCTACGTTCATTCTCTGTGCTTACCACGAGTGATTTTTTTAAAACTCGGGAGAGCTCTTGGAATGAACTCGTACCGTGGGACAGGGCTTTAAGGCAGCAACTATACTGCTGTGCCACTATGCCACCCAAGATCATTTTAACTTTTAAAAAGTCAATATCAAAGGTGACAGAAGAAGGTATAAACAAGGCATTGCAGATGCTTATAGATGCAGATGCTTATAAAAGACCTTTAAGTGCCACTATTCTATCTGTGTCTACCACCCCCGCTGGCAGTGTTTTCCAGGCACAACATCAAGCTTAGTTTAGTTTAGTTTAGAGATACAGCACCGAAACAGGCCCTTCGGCCCACCGAGTCTGCACCGACCAGCAATCCCCACACATTAACACTTTCCTGCACACACCAGGGACAATTTACTAGGGACAATTTACACTTATACTGAGCCAATTAACCCACTTTCTTATATGTCTTTGGAGTGTGGGAGGAAACAGAAGATCTCGGAGAAAACCCACATGATTACGGGAAGAACGTACAAATTCCATTCAGACCGCACCTGTAGGCAGGATCGAACCCAGGTCTCCAGTGCTGCAAGAACTGTAAAGGGCCTGTCCCACCAGCATGCGACTGCATGCAGCGAGCGCGACCTAACATGGTCGCTTGAGCCGTACGGCCTCGCGGGGCTGGTCCCACTTCGATCGCCGGAGGTGTAGGAGTTGTGCGGGGCTGGTCCCGGCATTGCGCGGGGCTCTGAAAAACTGACACTGTTCAAAAATCCCGTGCGGCAACGGCCTGCCGGTCCGCAGCCGCATTGATGACGTAACCGCCCGACGCCGTGCGACGTCCAAATTCAGTCGGCCCGTCTCCTGCCCAGCTGATTGGTGAGTATGATGTCGGGACCAGCTTCATACGGCTCCGCGGTTGGAAGTGGGACCGGCTCCGTGAGGCCGTACGCCTCAAGCCACCACGCATGCAGGTGGGACAGGCCCTTAAAGCAACAACATTACCACAGTGCCGCCATGTCTTTGTGAAAAAAACCTTGCTAGGCACATCTCCTTCAAAGGTTGTCCCTCACTTCTAAATGGTTCTTCCCAGCTGTTAGCAGGCAAATGACTTTTGGGTAGGCAAATGTATATGCAGGGAATAGAGGCACATGGATTATGTGCAGGTAGATAAGTGCAGGTAGATAAGAACATTGGCATTATGTTCGGCACATTCATTGAGCAACAAAGGACTTGTTCTTGTACTGTGCTCTTGTACTATCATCTATGAGGCAGGATCTGTGGAGACAGAAGTTGTAGTTATCAGCTTTAGTCAAAGATTTTTGATCAGAACCAATCAGTTTTGATGCAAACTGGAAAAGCGGGTAATCTGAAATTGTAGAATCTGTTGTTGAATTCTGAGACTCAAAGAAAGACACAAGTGCTGGAGTAGCTCAATAGGTCAGGCATCAACTCTGGAGAACAAGGATAGGTGATCTTTCAGGTCGGGACCCTTCTTCAGACTGATTAGTGGGGGGGACAGAAAAGAAAGCTGGTAGGGAGGAGGGACAGGGCAGAGCATGGCCGGCAATAGGTGAACACAGGCAAGGAGGATGTTTTGAGAGGCAGATTGTTGGACAAAGTCCAGAGATTAACAAAAACAGACAGGAGCCACAAAGATAAAGAATTGTGAATTATGAAGCTTGAGGATAGAAAAGTTGTGAATTGTGAAGCTGGAGGAAGGAATGTAGATGGAGGGAGAGGCAGAGGGGAGAAACTGGTGCAAGGTCAGGCAGGGTTCAGGAGGAGGGATGAGGAAGGGGAGGAGGACAAAGAAGGTGGGGCGGGTGGTATTGGGAGAAAGGGGAGGGATAAGAGGGGTGTTTGTAGAATTTACCTAAAGCTGGAGAATTTGTCCTTCATCCCATTGGATTGTAAAGTTGGAAGTCTCAAAGATTGCTTTGGGGGAGGTTTGTGTGGAGTACAGCCCACGACAAGCTTGGCTAGTTGGATGGGATAATCATTTTCTAGTCATTGAGTCATACAGCGTGGAAACAGGCCCTTTGGTCCAAGTTGCCCACACTGGCCAAGATTTCCATCTACACTAGTTCCACCTGCCTGCATTTGGTCTGTATCTGTCTAAACCTATCCTATTCATTTATCTGTCTAAATGTTTCTAAAATTTTGTGATAATCATTTTCTATGCATTCCCTCAATCAACATCAACACTGCAGGACTATTGCACAAATTGTTCTTGATGTCTGAAAAATATAGAATTAGTCTATCTTTTCTCAACAATAATAAATGTTACCTATTATTTTACACAGAAAAAGAAAAAGCATAACATACTGTACATCTTCTCGTGTAATATTGTGTCAGCTTATAAAATATAAAGGCAGAAACCTTTGTTTCTGGTACCGAGGTGTCTGCTGATTAATTTGATTCTCAGTGATGTGCTGTGAGTAAAATTGGCAAAGAATATACAAAGCCCCTTTGTGTTGGGTGGATTTATCATTTTGAGAAAAGCAACTATATTTTTATTTTAAATTGGAAGATAAGTGTTAGCTTAAAGTTGATCAAAAACAATGTTATGTTTAAACCTGCAATCTGGGAATGTGATTAAAAGTTAATTTGGATTAAGTGTTGGCTGTGAAGGCAATTGTACCTTTAGTGCGTAATTTTCTCAATTTTCCCTCCATTTTTCTCCATAATGCTTAATAAACTGTTTCTTCCCTTTATGTCTAGATTAGTCCATGTCTCCATGAACTTCACATACTTGTTTCCCCTGTGCTAATGAAAGCTTCTTTTACCTTTAAATATCACCTGTTAGAATCAGTCTCTAGACCTCCTAATCAAACTCATTCTGTCTAACGAGGTGAATGCTCACTCATCTTCCTTACTCCTGAGTCTTCTTTTGTTCTTACATGAATTTTAAGAAAATCTTGAAGTCAACGTTTTCATTGCTGGGCATTTGACACATGCAATGGACTAAAAATAGATAATGGTGGAAGATCAAGCAGCATCTGTGGAAATCAAGGAATCTTTGTTAGAATTGAGAAAGAATGAATAAACAAGTTTGTTTTAAGCCGAGAGCTGGAGGAAGGATGGAGAGAGCAGAAAGTGACCAGGAGTCTGATAACTGAGGACAGTGTTGTCATTGTGATGGAAGGATGGATAGAGCAGAAAGTGACCTGGAGTCTGATAACTGAGGACAGTGTTGTCATTGTGATAAGCTCTCAATGAAGCCATTTTTGACTCCTATAGTGGCCATTGTGTCCCATGCAACCAGGAATGCATCCGTTTCTTTGAAGGTGAGATGGGAAAGATTTAAAAAGGACCCGAGGGACAAATTCTACACACAGAGGGTGGTACATGTATGGAATGAGCTGCCTAACAAAGTGATAGAGGACAGTTGTTTTTGTCAAAAATACACTTTTATAAAACAAAAACAAAAATGGTGCAACTCTTCATATACTGTATTCTCAGTGCCCACACATTCTAGAGTGTCACACTCAGTCATGTTGCATTTGTTTAGATTTTGTTCAGAGAAACAGCATGGAAACAGGCCCTTCAACCCACTGAGTGAGGAGGGGTTGGCAACTATGGTGGATACAATTACGACATTCGGTCGAGTGCCTGTATAGCTAAGGTCTGGGTCAGATGCAAACAGTGACATTATAGAGTCATACAGCGTGGAAACAGGCCCTTTGGTCCAACTTGCCCACACTGGCCAACATGTCCCATCTACACTAGTTTCACCTGCCTGCATTTGGTTTGTATCTATCTAAACCTATCCTATCCATTTATCTGTCTAAATGTTTCTAAAATGTTGCAATAGTACCCGCATCAACTGCCTCCTCCAGCAGCTCATTCTATAGACCCATCACTCTTTGTGTAAAAATGTTACCCCTGAAGTTCATATTAAATCTTTGCCCCCTCACCTTGAACCCATGTCCTCTGTTTCTCGATTCCTCTACTCTATACAGACGATTCTGTGCATTTTTCCAATGTATTCCTCTCACGACCTTTTACATCTCTACAAGACCATCCTTCATCCTCCTGTGTTCCAAGGAAAATAACCCTAGCCTGCTCAACCTCTCCCTATATCTCAGGTCCACAAGACCAGGCACCATCCTCATAAATTTAAGGTTGGATACAAAATGCTGGAGTAACTCAGAGGGTGAGGCAGCATCTCTGGAGAGACACCTTTCCAGCTTGACAGCATCTTTCCTGTAACAAGGTGACCAAAACTGAACACAATATTCTATATGTGGCCTCGTTAACGTTTTATATAAACTGCAGCATAACCTCCCAGCTTCTATACTCAATATTCTGAATAATGAAGGACAATGTGCCAAAGGTCATTTTGACCACCCTGTCTACCTGTCACGCCACTTTCAAGGAACAATGTACCTGCACTCCTAGATGCCTCTGCTCTACAACACTCCCCAGAGCCCTACTATTCACTGTGTAAGTCCTGCCCATGTTAGACTTCCCAAAATGCAACACCGCACATTTATCTGTATTTTACTTCGGAGTCACGTGAGTGACTACGTGAATAGAAGCCCGTACAGCCGTTGGTGCGTCATGACGTCAGACGTTGGTGCAGTCGGCCGGTTGGAGCAGCAGCGCTCCTCCAAGCGGTAAGATTAAAAACGGAGGTAAGGTTTTAAAAATTTTTTACCACAGGTCATTTTCTGCGACGGTTTGGAGTTTTTGGAGATATGTTGCAGAAAGTGAAGAAGGTGTCGGCGAGGCGCTCCGCAGGTAGAAAGGAAAGTGACCAGGAGAGTGTTGTGGATGGAGGCCCGTCTGGTACACCTGGTCCGGTGCTGGCTACACAGCCAATGGTTGCGGACCCACTGCCTGGGGGCAGTGAAGGCTTGCCAGTAGGGTGGAAGGCCACTGGCAAGTCTGTCAGGCCCGTGGATGAGTCGGGCATGGAAGTTATACCCTCCATAGGAGAGTCCGTTTGCTCACAGCTCTCCCAGGTCGAGATTTTATTACAAAGAATGCTCGACAGGGACCAGCTCCGTGAAGAGGAGTGGTGCCCAAGCCAGGCTGATGGAGAGCTTGTGCTAGCAGCACCTGTTCCAGGGCTGCAGAACTATCCTGCCTGTGAGGAGGATGTTCCATCAGTGCAGTTTGCTGACACTGATTCTATGCTGGGGGAGAGCAGTAAAGAAGTCCGGTTGGAGTTAATTCCGAACATTGCTGGGAAGTTTGCTGAGCCTAGAGAGGCAGGAGAGGCGATTGATGTAGAACTGGCTGAAGCCATTCAGTATATGCTCTCCCACCAGTTACAGGAGCTAGCTATGGATGAAGCAGCAAAAAACTATACAGCTCCTGTTAATTGTGATCTCCTGAAGGTACCGGTGGTTAATCACCAAATTTGGTCACAGATGGGTATGCCTGCTAGGGCCCAGGAGATGAAATTTCAAAAAGAGCTTAAACTGTTGTCAGCAGGTATTACAGCTGTGGTGAAAGTTGTTGATCTAAGCAATATGGTTGAAGCACACCAGGACGGACTGGGATTCCTTTGTAATGCATTTTTTGAAATCAATAATATTAGGAGGGCCGCTATTAGGCTAGTGCTTAATCCGAATTTGGCGAGTTTGTGCAAACCGACCAGTGTACCACCACAAAATGTGTTGTTTGGAGGTAACCTTGCAAAAAGGGTCAAAGAATGTCATGACGATGTTAAAACTATGGCCCTCATTAAGCCGGCTGGTAAGCAAGGCAAAAGGTTTTATCCGTATTGGAAAGGAACTAATGTGGATGCAGGAGAAGGAACGAGCTGTTCAGGTTTTCAATTTCGGAACTGGCAGGCTGCCAGCATGAAGGGGAAGGTGCCTTTCTCTACAAGAGGTCGAGGACAACAAGGTCCGCAAGGAAAGATGCAGGTAAGGAAAACATCGACAGACGATGAATTAACTGATGTTCCTGTTCAAATTGGGGGAAGGTTAAAATTGTTTCTCAAACAATGGCAGCAGTTGACATCAGATTTGTTCATACTTAGTAGTATTGAAGGGGTGAAAATTGAATTTTACTCTAAGGACAGTCTACCTAATCAACATTTTCCTAGTCGTAAACTTATATTTTCAGATGAGGAAAATGTGCTTATTCAAGCAGAGATACAGTTGTTACATAAGAAAGGGGTAATTGAGCCTTCTGTCTAATAAAGTCGACAATTTGTGTCAAATATATTTCCCAGATCTAAAAAGACTGGGGGGTGTAGAATTATTCTGGATTTATCGAGTTTGAACAAGTTTGTTTGTTATAGGCATTTCAAAATGTAAACCTTTACCACGGCCAAACATCTAGTGTCCAAAGGGTGTTATATGGCAACTATTGATTTAAAGCATGCGTATTACTCAGTGTCTATTCATGATGATGATAGAAGATATTTGAAATTTATTTGGATGACTCAGCTGTGGCAATTCAGGGCATTGCCAAATGGATTAACTTCAGCTCCTAGTTTATTTACTAAATTGGTAAAACCTGTGTTAGCATTACTTAGAGCTCAGGGGCATGTGGTAATGGCGTACTTAGATGATATTCTGATTGTTGGAAAGACTCATGCTGAAACTCAATCATCAGTTTCAGTTGTTAAAATCACTTTTGAACAAATAGGATTTGTTATTCACCCAGATAAATCTAAATTGTCACCAGTCCAAATTATTGATTATCTGGGATTTACCATTAATTCCAATCACATGTTGGTAACTTTGCCCAGGGATAAATTGAATCAGTTAATTGAGGACTGTGTTAATCTCGTTGGAGAACAACGGCCTTCGATTAGACAAGTAGCCAGGTTAATTGGAAAGTTTGTTGCAGCATTTCCAGCTGTGCAGTATGGTCCTCTGCATTATCAACAATTACAACGATCAAAGGAACAGGCACTGAGAATACAAAGGGGCCATTTTGATAGGCCTATGCAGTTGTCAGCTGGGGCGATTGCTGACATACAATGGTGGATAGTACATGTTTCAAAAAGTTTTAGGAAGGTTTTGGTGGAACCACCGTCACTGATATTACAGACTGATGTAAGTGCACTGGGTTGGGATGCAACAGATATGTCTTCTAGTTGTGGAGGCAGATGGAATGTGGATGAGACATTGCTTCTTCAATTAAGAGGGATTAATTATTTAGAGTTGTTGGGCACCTGGTATGGGCTCAAAGCTTATTGTTCTACAAGGAGGGACTTGCATGTGCAGGTTGAGATTGACAACACCATAGCAGTGGCATATGTACACCACATGGGTGGAGTTAAGTCACAGTCTTGTGATAGACTGGCTAACCAGATTTGGAACTGGTGTATTGACCAAAATATCTGGCTTTCAGCACTTTATTTGCCAGGAAGATTCAACACCGTAGCTGACACTAGGTCACGTCAGTTTAATGACAACATTGAATGGATGTTAAATCAGGATGTATTTAACCAAATGATTGTTCAGTATGGATTGCCAGATATTGACTTGTTTGCATCTCGATTAAATAATCAGTTACCTAGATATGTTTCATGGGAACCAGATCTTGGGGCAGTAGCAGTGGATGCGTTTTCGCTGCATTGGGGAAGAATGTTTGTGTATGTATTTCCTCCATTCTGTCTCATCAGCAGATGTTTGCAAAAGATCAAGGAGGACTCCGCTTCAGGGGTATTGGTAGTGCCACATTGGCCTACACAAGCATGGTTTCCTGTTGTATTACAAATGGCTAGGGAGCCCTACATGATTATTCCCAAGAATAAAAATCTACTGGTAAATCCAGTCACTGGGGATCAACATCCTTTACATGATCGTATTGATCTGTTAATTTGCAGATTTTAAGGAGGCCATACCTGGGGAGAGGACTGTCTCATCGTACTGTGGATGTTCTCATGTTGGCCTGCAGGGATAGTACACAGCAGCAATATATCACCTATATAAGGAAGTGGGAGCAATTCTGCCTACAGCAGAATATTGTATATCACACTGCAGGGATCACAGACGTATTGGAGTTTTTGTCAACTCTTTATTTCGACCAAAGATTAAGTTACAGTGCGATCAATTCAGCCAGAAGTGCTCTGTCTTCTTATTTACCTATGAATGCAGAATTACATACAGTAGGGACACATCCGTTAGTTTCACGATTCATGAAGGGAGTTTTCAATTCTAATCCTCCTAAACCCAGGTATGCCGGTATTTGAAATGTGAGTGAGGTTCTTATGGTTCTTCGCCAGTGGGCTCCGGTTATAGTGGGCTCCTATCTATAGCCAAATTAACTATTAAGGTGGTCATGCTCATGGCGTTGGTTTCAGCTTAACGTGTACAAACGTTGCAAAAGCTACGGCTAGATAGAATGCATGTGTCGGCTGAGGTTACTAAACCTCTGAGAGGAACAGAGTCGGCTTTGTTTATTAGTCACAAAAAAACACACAGTAAGGTGTCGGTGCAAACAATTTCAAGGTGGCTAAAGCCGGTCCTGGCTAGTGCTGGAATTGATACTGATAAATTCAAATCTCATTCCACCAGGGCGGCATCAACTTCCGCGGCAAGGGCGATGGACGTGCCAATAGACCATATCCTCGCTGCCGCAGGATGGTCCAGTGAGCTAACTTTTCAGAGGTTTTATCACAAGCCGATTTCAAGGCTCGGGGTGTTTGCTGATTCTGTTTTGAGTACTGTTACACTTTCTCCCTGAGTTAGAGGGGTTTGTTAAGATTTGTTTGTAAATAAACTGTTATTCATTTAACAAATGTTGTTACTGATGCATGATTGATTGTTAACGACTTTTGAGTCAATCCAGGCAGTGTGAACGTCGGATTTGGGTCTGCGGCGTGAATTCACAGTGCTTTGAAGTCTTCACGTAGTCACTCACGTGACTCCGAAGTAAAATAGTAAGATTGAATGAGAACTTACCAGTTTGAAGTTTGATCTTTATTTTATGAGGAGTCGAGGGACTACGTGCCCTCCGCTCCCACCCTCATAGATCTCATCTGGTAGTTCTAGTTTTATCATCTTACCATTATACTTCAGTCATTGTTAGCTGTGAATTCATTCCGCTGCTTTGAAGATTGACGCACCAACGGCTGTACGGGCTTCTATTCACGTAGTCCCTCAACTCGACTCCTCATAAAATAAAGATCAAACTTCAAACTGGTAAGTTCTCGTTTAATCTTACTATTAAATTCCATCAATCATTCCTCAGCCCATCTGCCCAACTGGTCAAGATCCTGCTGCAAGTTTTGACAACCATCTTCACTATCTATAATAATAATAATAATAATAATAATAATAATAATAATAATAATAATAATAATAATAATAATAATGCATTTTATTTATGGGCGTCTTTCAGAACAATTAAGGACACCTTACAGTAAAACAAGCAAATTACAAATATATATACATAATTCGGAGAGAGAGCAGTGACAGCTATTCCCGCCAGCGTTCACTCTAACTTCCGGCAGCCATTTTTTCTTCAACATAAAACATGCTTTATATAGAAGAAATTAGGTTTCCATACA
This sequence comes from Okamejei kenojei, assembly GCA_035221665.1. Taxonomy (NCBI): domain Eukaryota; kingdom Metazoa; phylum Chordata; class Chondrichthyes; order Rajiformes; family Rajidae; genus Okamejei; species Okamejei kenojei. The sequence continues at coordinate 53,237,168 of CM069141.1, forward strand.
TCCATATAAAATAAAAAAAATAAAAAAAGACACAACACACTATAGAATTTAACATGAACGCCCCCCACCCCCCCCCCCCCCCCCCCCCCCCCCCCGACAGCAGAATCAACATTTCCCACTGTGAGGGAAAGCACTAAAAAGTTCAGTCCTCTACCTCTGTGTTCACCCGAGATCGAGGCCTATTTGAGGCCTCCGCAGTCACCGCAACGGCGGCCCGATGTAACAGGCTCTCTCGCCGGATGATGGAGTGCCGGCATCGGGAGAACACTCTTCAGCGGCTTGGAATGTCTGGAACGGCCGCTTCCTTCCCGGAAACCACGGCTCCCGAAGTCCATAGGCTGCGCTGGTCGGAGCTCCAACACTGGTGATCACGGCGAGGGATCCCAGGCTCCGTGGTGTTTGAAAGTCAGCTCCGCGGTGTTGGAATCACTCAGCACTCCAGAGCTTACCACACGGCGATCCTCGGTAAGGCATCGCCCTCTCCGTGATGGTGCTTCAGCGTTGTGCCACTGCCGAAGCTGGGGTTCTGGCCAGTCCTGGCCGGAAATGCTGCTCCAGTCCCGTTGGTTAGCCCCGAGGGAGGGGCGAAGATGCGGCTCGGAGGAGAGCCGCCTCTCTGACCAGGCAGGGACTAAGAAATACAGTTTCCCGCTTCCCCTCCCCCCAACCACCACATAATAGAACTAGAAGACCTCCAACAAAACGTTTTAAATGCATTAAAAATAAGGGTGAAAGGACGGACTGCAGGCAGAGCAGCCATACACACACATACGCACACACGCAAATTTATTGTAGTATATAATATATAAATTATTTTAGTATATATCTATAATACCATCCATAATACACATTTATTGTAGTATATATCTATAATACTACAATAAATTATATATATAATATATAATTTATTGTAGTATTATAGATATATAATATATATATCACAATGTTATACAACATGGAAACAAGCCTTTCAACCTGACTCACTCATGTGATTTATATAATAATATAATTTATTTTATTTATTATAATATATAATTTTAATCATATATAATTTATTGTAGTATATATCTATAATACCACCCATTTTTGCGTCACTTTAGTTTGCTTAGTCAACTTTTTCAACATGAGTGAGTCGGGTTGAAAGGCTTGTTTCCATGTTGTATAACATTGTGATACCTCAACTAGTTAGTAAAACCAAAGAAATCAATGAATCAAAACATCTGAGCATATCATGCAACCTCCATGTACTGACAATCAAATTGTGACGCAATATAAAATCTGCTATATTTATAGGACTGTTGAAATGTATTGCAGTAAAGCAACATCTCACATCAATCATTGCCTGATTTATTTACAAAGCATACAAGAGTGATCAACATGCAGCTTTAACAATGATATTGCTGTCTTTATACTAAATCACCTTGATGAAACATGTCCTAAAAGAGAATATGCTCTCTATTTGGAAAAAATATTCTGTTGAAGCAATATATTTATGTGTTCCCAACCTATGGAACTTAGGAGGCAGCAGATGCAGTTAGTATTTATTAAGCAAAATTCAAAGTAGAAAGTAATAATGTAACATATGTTCTGTGGCAGGTTTGGAAAAGTCTTTCAGATGTCATAGTTTTTATTTCTTCTCTCCAGAGATGCTGCCTGAACTGGTGAGTTACTCCAGCTTTTCGTGTCTATCTTCAGTTTAAACCAGCATCTGCAGTTCCTTGCTACTCATTAGAGATCTTCACCACTGCTATTCTTTACAAAATGTGTTTCAGAATAATTGAAAGAGATTGATTGCTTGTAGTTGTCAACAACTTCATTGTCATCCTACTCCATGGAAGAAGGCTAATGAGATGTGTTTCACAATAATTAGCTGTTCCTATGTACCTGCAATCAGAATACCACCCCACCCCTGGGCAACACAGTGGCACAGCAAGTGGAGCAACTGCCTCAAGTGCCTGAGCCCTGGGTTCATTCCTATCGTGGGTGCAGTCTGTGTGCTGTTTGCATGTTCTCCCTGTGACTGCAATGGGCTTCTTCCTGGTACTCTGGTACTCCAGTTTCCTCCCACATTTACAAGGCATGATCATTGGGTGGTTAATTTGTCACTGTAAGTTGCCCCTAGTGTGAGAGTGAGAGGTAGAATCTGGAGTGAATTGATGTGAGTGCGGGGAGAATATAAACATGGGATTGGGGTAAGATTAGTGGGTGGCACAGTGGTGCAGCGGTAGAGCTGCTTCTTCACAGCAGCAGAGAATAGTTTGATCTTGACTGCTGGTGTCGCCTGTAAGGAATTTTGTACAGTCTCCCCTGTGACCATTTGGGTTTTCTCCAGGTGCTTTGGTTTCCTTCCACATTCCAAAGACATACAGGTTTATAGGTTAATTGGCTTCTGTAAATTGCCCTTAGTGTGTTGGATGGTTTAGCATGTAACTAGTGTACAGGTGATCAATGTTCAGCATTGGCGGAGGGGCTTGTTTCCCCGCTAGTGTGAATGGGTGGTTGATAATCAGCATGAACTCCGAGGTCTAAAGGGCCTTTTACCATATTGTATCTCTCTATGATTTTGTGATTGTAAAATAATCATGCAACTAGAGTCATTAATTTTAAATTTCACTCGACAGTTTAGTTTAGTTTACTTTAGAGATACAGCAAGGAAATAGGTCCTTCGGCCTACCGAGTCAGATCCAGCCAGCAATCCCCGTACATTCATATGTGTTATCTGCACACACTAGGGACAATTTACAATTATACCAAGCTAATTAACCTACAAACCTGTATGTCTTTGGAGTATGGGAGGAAGCCAGAGATTCCAGAGAAAACCCATTCAGGTCAAAGTCAAAGTCAAAGTCAAAGTATCCTTTATTGTCATTCAGACCTTTTGGTCTGAACGAAATTTTGTTGCCTTGCAGATATACATATAATAAAAATGACAAAAATACACAATAAACACTAATTTTACTTCCACCACAGTGAGTTTACCAGGCACCCCCTCACTGTGATGGACGGCAAAAGTCTTAAAATCTTTGTCTCTTCCCTCCTTATTCTCCCTCTCCGCCGAGGCGATCCAGGCTTCGGATGTTGTGACCCCGCCGGGCGATGGTAAATAAGCAAGTCCCGCGGCTGAATCCAAGCACCGCGAACGGGCCGGTTCAAACTCCGCGGCCCGGGGCAGTCGAAGCTGCCGAAGCTGCCGCCCTCCAGTCCAGTCACGGGGAGAACGTACAAACTCCGTACAGACAGCACCCATCGTCAGGATCAAACCAAGGTTTCTGGCTCTGTAAGACAGCAACTCAATCTCTGTGCCACTGTACCACCTGGTGATGACAAACACAGCAGAATATGCACTTATCACTTTCGGCTCTATATTTTAGCTGTAAATTAATCACATTAACTTGCTTTCCTTCCTTAGAGTGTTTTGCTATAGGACTGTTGCCAGTTTTAAATTCAGATTATTTAAAAGAAATATTATCAATGTTTACAGTGACTTTAAATTTAAGCTTCCATAGATTTGGTAATGGGTAGGGATTGTCTAGCGGAAATGTTTGCCAACACAGGCAAATGAGACTAGCTCAGCTGTGAAACCTGGTTAAATTGGATGAGTTGGGTGGAAGGTAGACACAAATTGCTGGAGTAACTCAATGGGACAGGCAGCATCTCTGGAGAGAAGGAATGGGTGACATTTTGGGTCAAGACCCCTCTTCAGAGTGAAGAACAGCATCTGCAGTTCTTTCCCACACAGTTGGGCTGAAGGGGCTGTTTCCATGCTGTATACACTCATTAACAAAGAGGGTTTATCAATATTTAATTGTAATCAATAGAAATTTCTGGTTATTTAAAAGAAAAACCCATCATAAACAACAACAAAAAGTTCAGTATAAATATTTAAAAAAGACAAATAAATAGACAATTATAGTGCAATGCCAAAAAATAATGTCCCCAAATCTCTATAGTTCAGAGCCTATTCAGAGGTTGTAGTGTTTAATAGTAAGATTAAACGAGAACTTACCAGTTCGAAGTTTGATCGTTATTTTATGAGGAGTAACGATGAGGGATTACGTGAAGAAGCCCCGCCTGGCGCTTGATCGGCATACTTCAAAGCAGCGGCATGAAAAACACAGAACATAATAGCCAGAGTAAGATAGTAAGGCTCAACATAGAATTAGAACTACCAGATGATCATTTATTTTATGAGGGTCGGGAGTGGAGGGCACGTAATCCCTCATCATTACTCCTCATAAAATAACGATCAAACTTCAAACAGGTAAGTTCTCGTTTAATCTTACTATTTTACTTCGAAGTCACGTGAGTGACTACGTGAAGATTTTGTAGCTTCTGTGTTTTTTATGTCGTAGACTCATTCCATACGACAATCTGGCTCAATCAACACAGTAATGAGCAAATAAAACATTTTTTCCCAAACATTGCCTCAGTTTATGTGATAATTTTTTTATAAAAGAATGAAAGTAATGCCCTTTCCATTGAAAAGCAAATTTATCACCAAAATATCAATTGATAATATAATTTAATAGTATAAACAAAGCAACAATTACAGAGAACCCAACAATTGTGTCCAATCCTGACACCATGACTGGTTCCTTGTAACTTTAATATTTATTTTACACCCTCCTGCGGCCTTGAATCTTTGCTCGAGCGGCCCATCCTGTGCCATTCCTGTGAATGTATCTACCTTCTTAATATAGTGATTTTCCACATCTCAATGTCTAGTTCCACTGAGTGTTAAACATGTTTTAACCATCTAGAATATAATTATCTAGAACCATCAGTTTTTACTGATACTTAATGTGGTTTTTGTGTGTAATAAGTAGTGCTGTCTCACCACCATAGAGACTCTTACCTACTTTAACATATTGAGTCAATGTTGACCCACACACAATTTTTGGACGACAGGATATGCTTAAAGTTTACCTTGGTTCCAGCTCTTCTTGGTCTGCTTTGTTTGGTAAATTCATAAACATATAAGATAATGTAATCTGTAGCCACATGCAATTATATAACATAATATTTGCAATGTTTGCACTCTTATGCTGATACTAAAATCATGAGCATTATTACTTTCAATATTAATTTTTTGAATAATTAATAGAATTGGAGTCCATTGCCTAAGGCAAGTCAGGACTATGCTGATCTCCCAACTTCTGTATTTCAACTTTGGACAGATTTTATATATATATATATTCCTTTTTCATATCGGGATATTACGAATTAAACGATAACTTCTTGGTCAGAAATTTGTCCTAAATAGGACGATAAACACTATGAGCCCTATTATTGGCTCTATCACTTAGATGCTGAGAAAAAATGCAATCCACAAGGAACTCCCATATATCTAATATGATAAATAACTTTTACTGTCTGCAAAAGACTTCCAATTTCTTATAAACAAAATATTGTTTTTTAAAACTATTTCTCCAAATTGCAGGTATAACATTCCTTTTGTACATAATTGTTATATTGTTATATTAGTTAAAACATTCATAGACCTCTTTGACCGTCAAACTGTTATAATGGTCTGGTCAAACCTGCAGATAGACAAATTCATATCTTCATGTCATGGATGAATTTGTACAACAATAAATTACTGCAACTATGAGTCATCATAACTGGTTCAACATCAGTCTCATCATTAATGAGAATCATGAAGGTCCGGTTTGGGCCACCAAAGCGCCTCTGGCAGCGCCCAGCTACATTTTCATCAGACACTGCCCTATCAGACAAAAATGAGGAACATAAAAGAACATCTTTCCTCATGTAATTTAGCAAAATGCATCCACCACTCCTGTTCTCGGTTTTCCCACGAGAACATTTGAGAGATTGGTGATTTAATCTGGATACAACCAGATTAATGGTAAGTAATCCATGTTACTGACAATGTTTTCCCCCTGATTTGTTGTCTGTGACAACATTGTCTCTTCCTTAGAGATAAACAGCTGGACTAAAACATTTTTAGAATACGCCACATCTGGTTACCCAGATAATCATTTGATAATGATCTTACTTGACTCATGTGATTGTTATATGCCACAGCCGTGGTATTGTTCACCTGATTGGACATGCACACTTTCATAATAGAACAATAGGCATTTAATCCATAAAAACTCCTGATACTCCAATAATTAATACAAATGTTTGGAGAAATTTCTTAGGACAATCCATTTGCAATTACCTGGTGTTATTGTCTGTAGTCCCAAACAAGGGACGTATCAAATATTAACTTGATAAGAATAGATATTATTCTTATCTTAACCCAAATAATCACAGAAGCTATCCATCATCTGATAATACTTGCTTCAGCTTGCAACGGCTGCTAAGCTTATATATTTAAAGCAGCTTGTGGACCTTTTCTATCCACCACTTTAATTCTGATAACATATCCTTTGGTATTTGCATAGGCCTGTCAACAAAGGCCTGCATACTCTTATAATGCTTGTGTTTTCCCTTTTTTGGAGCTTTTTTACTCTTTTACCTAAGCTCCTTCTCTGATGGAGGGACAAAGTTTGTCAACAAAGCAATGAGACATATTTGTATCTCGGAAAACATTTTTCCCCCTCATATGGTGCTGAATTACTCCTAAATCCAGAATAGTGATTTAGGAATGTTTATGAATGCCTAAAACATAGGTTTTATTGGATCGATCAGGACCCTCGCCTCTCAACAGGCTTGTCATTGCTGCACTAATTTGCAGCTGACTCCTGATCAACCTTCCAATTAAAATGTGATCAAGATAAACCATGACCATGTCCTCATTAGTGCAAGTGCTGATCTTCTTATCAGTGTAATTGTTGTTCCAGTAATTATGTGAACAGCCTGGAACTGAGTTTAATCCATTAGACAATGTCTTAACTTGCACAGCTGACCCATTCTAATTTCAAGCACCTGTAAATATTATAATAAATTGCTACTAAATACCAATCCTTCGAGTCTTATAGTAATGATTAACAATTTGTTAATAACAACTGTTTTCCAATGTTGAAGATATCCATTTTAATAAAATGTTTTTACACTATAAAAAGTGTATTTAAAATGATGTCTTGCATGGCTTTACCACCACATCTTCTTTTCCGTGGGGAAATTTATGATACAAATTTACGTACGTCTTCTTTATTGGAGATATTTTGGGTGCAAACCTAAAATCAATTTTTAGGTTTTCCTATACAGGTGAACCAATTCCTTCTACAATTTTTTTGTAGATCCTTTACACATTAAAAATAAATCAACCCTTTGTTATGTCATATCATTGATCATAACACACCTGTAATCTCCCACAATTGGAGATTTCTTCAACTTCTTCTATAACAAGTTTTTGCACCTCTTCAAATGTACATGAAGCCTTTTCTTCCCAATCATATGGCTTCACATAAGGCTGTGTTGGATAAATATTTATTTATCATACTCCTGCCTTTGCCTTTCTGCTTATCAAATCTTACATTGGATCATAATTTTTCCAAAGTTTCATGACCAATAGTCTTTCCTTTGTAATCAATGTCTTTGATTTATCCTGAGGCAGGTTTACTCCAAAATAATCAGGAGTTTAACATAACTTGATCTGTTTTGACCTGCAAATCTAAAGTGCAAAATTGGTCCCAATAACATCTCCCATTGAGCTCCACAAATTAATGGCAATTTGTCTTTTTATTTTAAATGTTTTGGTTATTTGCACAATGTTTTATTTGTTTTACATAAGTAGTGATGCCACGCACCAGCTTGAAATACTTTGAAATCGTATTTCCTTATGTCTCCATATAATTGAGACTTGGGTACCATAATCGATTTCACCGTTGATACCTTAATAAAACATAAAAGTTTTATCAATAACTCTGCTGTTTCAACCATAACAGCTTTGGTGAGAGACCAATTAATTTTGGTTTCCATGGTCATTTTCCATGGCCTCACTCCTTCATTCAGGTATCATACCTAGCACACCTGTATATATATATTTGTGCTGTGGTGGGTACTTTATGACCAGCCACCACTATCAATGCACCTTTAGGGTCAGTTTTTTCATATTCTTTTACTGCCCTGGTTACTCCTGAGTTGTTCCTCAAGGAGACTACCTCCAAAACAATCCGAGGTAGATATTCCCACATTGATAAATTCCACCATATATATTAATATATGGAAACCCCTCAGGGTTTGTTTTTTGGGAATATTCTGGGCCTTTATTTGAATTTTTTTTTTTTTTGAGTCTTACTCCATTAATTTTAAGCTATAAAGCTTTTTTGTCTGGAGGCCTTTTTATTGGAACTTTTTAAAACATGGCCTCTCTGACTTTTATATTTTTTCCTCCCCACTGGTGTTTTTCCATCTGCAATTTTTTCTTTTCTTTTTAACTTTTAAACTCCGTTTTTTCACCCGGAGTATGTATTTTCTTCATAGCCAAATGTTTGTGGAGCATTCTCCCTAACGGTAATTTTAACAGCCACCGGTATCGGAACCGGCTCCGCACTAATCTGTCATCCCGATCGCTGAGTTTTTCCCCTGGGACCCTTTTTTAAACTCCGTTTTTTCCCTGGAGTTGTTTCCTTTTCATTTTAACTTTTATTTTATTTTTTCTTTTAAATTCCGTTTCTTTTTTAACTCCTGGTGGCTCTATACACCAGCCACAGAGTTTGGATATGCCCTGTAAGTATTTCAACTGCACTTACCTGCGGGCCCGTACCTACCGCTGTAGAGCTCTGCCGTCAGCATCGATGTAATGCCGATTAAGCGCCAGGCGGGGCTTCTTCACGTAGTCACTCACGTGACTCCGAAGTAAAATAACCTGATGGCTGTTGAGAAGAGAGTGCTCCTCAACCTCAACATTACAGTTTTCAGGCTCTTATACCTCCTTCTCGAATGCAGGATTGAAATGAGAGCTTGGCCAGGATTGTGTGGGTCTCTGATGATACTGGCTGCCCTTTGAGGCAGCAGCTTTTGTAGATTGTGAGGAGGTCAGTATCCGTGATGGACATTACAGTTTTCAGGCGCCTATACCTTCTTCCCGATAGCAGGAGTGAAATGAGAGTGAGATCAGGGTGTGTGGTTTCTGCAATGGATGGTTATTCTGTCTGATTTACGCCCAGTTATTGAAAGTGAATAAAAAGGTCCCACTAATTCCACAATCATGGATAAACTTTCTGTGGATCTTTACTTCTCTAAGATATTTCTTGGAACATTTTATTTCACCAATGTTCATGTGTTTGTCCTTGTGTGTACCTTGCTGTCGAATTATGTTTGATAACAATAATGAGATATGCCCTGAGAGGGTATGCTGCAATTAAAGGCAGTACATGTACAATGTACTACAGTTTCAAGGTCTGCTGCTGTTGAGATTTGCTGACACACATATGACATGCACAAGGCACCAGTCATACCTTGTTAATTATAAAAATGCTCGTAAAAACCTTGGACACATTGCAACATGGAATTATAGTATGTCATCTACTATCGATGGTGGCACAGTGGCACAGCAGGAAAGTTGCTGCCTTACAGCATCGGAGACCCAGGTTTGACCCTGACCATGGGTGCTGTCTGTACAGAGTTTGCACGTTCTCTCTGTGACCACTTGGGTTTTCTCCGGCAGCTCTGATTTCCTTCCGCACTCCAAAGACCAACAGGTTTTTAGCTTAATTAGCTTCTCCAAAATTGTTAATTTTCCCTAGTGTGTAATATAGTGCTAGTGTATGGGTGATCGCTGGTCAGCATGGACTCTGTGGGCTGAAGAGCCTGTTTCTGCACTATATCTATAAACTAAATTTAAATAAATGTAGCTCTTTAGTCTGCCCTGCCTTTGTGAAAGATTATGGCTGATTATACATAGACTTTTTTGTACTATTCCAAAATCCCTTGATTCTCTTAATATTCAAAAATCTATTCATCTTTTTTTTTGATATACAAAATCAATGACAGTGAATGGTGGAGAATTGTGGAGCAGAGGGATCTGTGAGTGCACTGAAGTGCAAGCGCAGGTGGATAGGTTGGTGAATAAGGCTTTTGGCATACTGGCCTTCGTCATTCAGAAACCCGTGTATAGGTAGACAGACTGAAGAAGGGCCCTGACCTGAAACGTAACCCATCCTTCTTCTCTAGAGATGCTGCCTGACCCACTGAGTTACTCCAACACTTTGTGTCTATCTTCAGTATAAACCAGCACCTGCAGTTCCTTTCTATACAAATGAGTAAAGATGTTGGGATGTTCTGTTGTGCAACACAGAACGAGGCCACACTTGGAGTAGTGACTTCAGTCTTGGTCACTGTACTATGGGAATAAGTCTGCAGCTGGAAAGAGTGCAGAGAATATTTACACAGGCAAGCTTCATAGTCTAGTATTCACCCACCCCCACTTCCCCCAAGAAGGTAGAACAGATAATACAGAATGACCAGGCTAAAAGGCATCCTTGATGATACCTCCAGCCTTTCTGATGCACTATGAACACCAAGTGTCAAGAGTCAAGAGTGCTCTATTGTCATATATCCCAACATTGTAGCAGCAGAACAGAAATATAGTACTCCATAAAACCCATAATAAACATTAAAAAAAAGTTCAGTATATATTTTTTTAAAAACAGGCAAAAATAAATAGACAATAAGAGTACAAAGTCAAACAATAATGCCCCCATGTCTATATGGTTGTCAGAGAGAAACCTGGATATTACAGTTTTCAGGCTCTTGAACCTTCTACCTGATAGCAGGATTGCAATGAGAGTGTGGCCAGGGTGGTGTGGGTGTGGATGATACTAGCTGTCTTTGTGAGGCAGAGACTTTTGTAGATCCTTTTCGATGGTGAGGAAGTTAGTACCCGTGATGGACTGGGCAGTGTTCACCACTTTTTACAATGTTCTTTGAATCTGGGCATTCAAGTTGCTGAACCAGGCCATAATGCAATCAGTCAATATGCTCGCCACTGTATACGTGTAGAAGTTAAAGGCATTGACATACCGAATTTCCTCAATCTTCTAAGAAAGTAGACGCATTGATGGGCTTTCTTTATGATTGTATCAATGTGCTGGGTCCAGGACAGATCTTCAGAGAGATGCACACCCAGGAATTTGAAGCTTTTGACTCTCTCCACCACTGTCCCATTGATGAAGAGAGGTTTGTGGATCCTCAACCGCCCTCTTCCAAAGTCAACAAACAGTTCCTTGGTCTCACTGACATTGAGAGCAAGGTTGTTGTTCTGGTACCATTTAGTCTGCTGATCGATCGGAAAACTTAAAGATGGAGTTTGAACTGTGTCCGGCTACACAATCCTGAGTATGAAGTGAGTAGAGCAAGGTGCTGAGCACGCAGACTTGAAGTACTCCCATGCTGATGGCAATCGAGGAGGAAGTGTTGCTACCAATTTGTACAGATTGCGGTCTGTTGATGAGGAAGCCAAGGATCAAGTAGCAAAGGGATGTAACCATCCCTCCAACATGTTTGGAAGAGTAAGGTATTACCATTTTGTAAGCAGGATAAGATGGACATAAATGACAGTTTTATACAAGATGAACATCAGAAATAGGAGCATTTAAAACTAGGTAGAACTAGTGAAGTGGTGTTTAATCATGTCAAAATGTTGGTCGGTTCAAAATGTCATCTGATTTTTCTGACTCCAAATCTCTAGACCCAAAAGTAAAGCATAATCAGAGCATTATTGCCATCTTTCACTTTGTTAAAAAAGAAACATTAAAACAAAAGTATTATTGTTCCATAATCCATTCATACAACAGCACATACTTTGAGGTCAGTGAAACAGATAGGAGTTAAGTAATATAAAAAGGCTTATGTTATTAGTGCTCTATGTCAGAGCAATACAAATAGCTTTTTAAGCCAACTATTTACTTTTTGCTCATTTTTGCAGAGCTCCGTTATAAGTCTAGTCTTACAATGTTAAATTTCACCATTGTAAGTGACAATTGGAGACCATGCTCAGTGTGAAGTCTCCTCTAATTTTATGGCCATAAAAACAGTGTCAAACATAATGTGACAAGTATTCAATCATGAATGATTTTAGCACATTGGCCTAGCATTTGGACACTTTGTGAAATAATTGGCCACAGGGCCATCCGAATCATGGCTTGTTTTTGAAAGTCTTAACAGGCATGATCAAATTGTCTGATTAAGTATTGTGCAGTGGCGCAGCTGGTAGAGCTGCTGCCTTACAGCACCAGAGACCTGGGTTCGATCTTGACCTCGAGTACTGTATGTGTAGAGTTTGCATGTTCTCCTTGTGACTGTGTGGGTTTCCTCCGGGTGTTCTGGTTTCCTCCATAATTTAAAAAATGATGTACGACTCTGTAGGTTAATTAGCCCCTTGTAAAACTGCCCCTATGGGTAAATGGGATAATGAGAACCAATGTGATGGTTGATCGATGGTTGGCGTGGACTTGGTGGGCCAAAGGGCTTATTTTCATACTGTATCTCAAAACTATCTGAATCCTTAACACTCTTATTCATTTTGAGAAAATGTTTCAATCAATTTTATTTGACAAGTATTTAACGCAGGCTTTTATCTATCCCTCTGAATTCACATTAGGCCATTTTTTTTTTTAGTTGTAGCTGGTCAATCCAATAAAAATGGGCAGCTTTCAGTCATGGAGTCGTAGAATCAGAGACATGTGTCATGGAAACAGGCTCTTCGGCCCAACTTCCCCACACTGACCAACACCGACTACCGATAGTTCCACTTGTCTGCTTTTGGCTCATATGCCCCTAAACCTATGCTTTCGTTGACCTGTCTAAATGTTTCTTAAACATTGTGATAGTCCCTGCCTCAACTACCTCCTCCGGCAGCTTGTTCACCACCCTTTGTGTGAAAAAGTTACCCCTGACATTCCTATTAAATCTATCCCCCTCACCTTTAAACCTATGTCTTCTGGGTCCAGATTCCACTACTCTGGGCAAGAAATTATATGTGCTAACCCAATCTATTCCTCTCATGATTTTGTACACCTCTATAAGATGATTTTGTACACATGATTTTGTACACCTCTTATCCTCCAGCACTCCAAGGAATAGAGTCCTAGCCTGCTCCACCTCTCCCTATAGCTTAGGCCCTCCATTCCTGGCAAAATCCTCATATATTTTCTCTGTACCCTTTCCAGCATGACAACATTTTTTCTATAACATGGTGTCCCAAACTGAACACAATGCTCTAAATATGGCCTCACCAACATCTTATATAACTGCAACATGACCTCCTAACTTCCGTACTCTTCTTATACATTTCACTGAACACTTATGCTCAGTCTGCCTTCATTTGCTCATGTGTCAGATGATGTATAACTCACTGTTGGCTTCTGTTGTCGCCCAACATGTTGACAGAATTGGTCGCGTGACACGTCACAGAGTGCACTGTGTAGTCATTTCCGGGGATCGCCACGAGATGGCTTCTGTCATGAGCCCCGCTCAGTCCACCTTAATATATGTGATCTCCCAGTTGCCAAACATTTCAACTCCACTTACCTGTCCCATACCGACCTTTGTGTCCTGGGCCTTCTCCACTGTTAGGGTGAGGCCACATGCAAATTGAAGGGATAGCACCTCATATTTTGCCTGGGCAGCGTACAACCCAGCATATGAATGTTGATTTCTCTAATTTCAAGAAACTCATGCATTTCCTCTCTCCCTGCCCCACCACCACTCCTCCACCACCTCTAGTTGTCCTACTAGTTCCAGTCCTCGCTGTATCCATTCGTTATCACCTCTTCCCCAGCCAACAATAGGTAATTGTGGCCTCCACTCTTCCTTGGTCATCTGTTGCCGGCCTGTTTTGTTCTGGCCTTTTCTTACCTCCTGTTTCCCCACCCTCTTCTTTCAGTCTGAAGAAGGGTTCTGAACCGAAACGTCACCTATTCCTTTTCTCCAGAGATACTGCCTGACCTGCTGAGCTACTCCAGCATTTTATGTCTATCTGCTCTAGTCAATACCCTGACGACTGACTGTCCATGACACTTCAGTAAATCTTCGATTTCTTTGCATTCGCCCCTGAAGGCAGTAGCTCTGGGACACCTTTAGTGACTGACGTAACATGTTCATCCTGTTTCCCCTCACCTCTAGAGCAGCCTTAGTGCTTTAGTACCATAGCTGCTACAGAGATTATACTATTGGGTCTAATTTGTCTCCCAGGGATCAAAGCAGGAAAGATGTGACAGCTGCAAATGTCGCGAACAGCTGCCATCAGGAAATGAGCAAACAGGGTTTTAATGAATGATAAAAGGTGTAAACCACGCTAATACATTTTTTAATGGCAAAATTCATCAGTGCCGTGATTTATTTGCAGGTGCCTGGACTGGGAGTCAGGAATAAATGAAGCTCGTGCTTAGTCCAGCAAAAGTGAGTAAAACAACATTAACCACAGTCTGGAGCTCAGCTAAGATATGTTCCACTGCGTTTCCTACAAGTCTTTACATTCAGACTTCGAGCAGCACGTAAGAGAGATTTTTTACTGATATGGTACAGGTCCACCACTGCTTTTAGTTTATTTGTGAGATGCAGTGTGGAAAAAGGCCCTTTGGCACACCGAGTCCACGCCGACCAGCGATCCCTGCACACTTTCCTATACAATCGGGGTAATTTACAGTTACACCAAACCAATTAACCTACAAACCTGAAACATCTTTGGAGTGTGGGAGGAAACCGGAGATCCTGGAGAAAACCCACGCAGGTCACGGGGAGAACGTACAAACTCCCTAGAGACAAGCACCAATAGTTAGGATTGTACCTAGGTCTCTGGCACTGCAAGGCAGCAACTTTACTGCTGTGTCACATACCACCCTACGTTTTCAGATACCTTTATTTCCAGAGCTTTTCTGAATTATCTGTTTTGCTGGACCAACCAAGGTCATGACCTGAGAGGGGGCCGAAATACCACGTACTACAATGCTGTGATCCATATTCTGCACTCAGTATCTTCCCCTTTGCTCTACCTACTGTACATGAGTTTGACTTGATTGTATTTATGTGCAGTGCATTTGATCTGTTTCAATGGCATGTAAAATTTCGCCAATGTACCTCAGTGCAAATGACAATGGCAACCCTAAACTGAAACCATTCCTTTCCTTTAAAAAAGGACGGCGTGTGGTCCAACTCAAAATTTGTGATACTGAAAGCAAAACGTAGACCTAAACTTGAACCTAAGAACTGAAAAGAAAAATTCCCAAAAATATACTTTATTCAGAATACAAAATATGTACAAACAATTGCAAAATACTCTTCCACTATTCTCAGCAGCTATACATACATTCATTAACATTGCATTTGATACTGTTCAGAGAACTATCATTGTACCAGGCACCCTTTCCACTTATGTGGCCCCCTGGGGTGATATCCCTTCCCCATGTTTGAACGGTGGTCCCCACCAGACCCTGCCCCCCAATATCCAGCCGCGGATGAACCCTAGATTGTGGTCCTCCCCCACAGAGCCTTGGCGTTGGCTGCACCGAGCTTCAATGAGTCCCTCAACATGTCCTCCTGCAGTCTGGAATGGGCCCATCGGCAACAGTCCCTGACAGACACCTCACCCTGCCTGAACCTAAGAATTGAGGTTTAAAGTATATGCCGCTGGGTTCCACTCTCAGCATGTGCCGAACTGGTAAGGCCAACAGTTATGGTTTTTAGCATTCAACTGACATTAAGGGAATTTCATTTCCTTGAATCACTTCCCTCTGGAAGGCGACTCCGGATTGTCAAAGCTGCCACAGCCAGACATAAATACTTTTATCCACAAATAGTTGCTCTACTCAGCAACCAAAAATCTGTAGCCTCGCTTTGATCTGGTATTTTGTTGGTTCACATGCTTGATCAATGGTGTTCTACGATTAATGTCTTATTATTATTAATGTGTGATGTTTTCTAAGTCATTCATAACTGTCACTGTATGTCATATTGTTACTTGTGGGCAGAGCACCACGGCAAATTCCTTGTATGTGAATACTTGGCCAATAAACCTACTTACTTACTTACTTGCTTTCTTACTTGTAGTGGAAAAAGAAGAATATTGCATAATATGTACTGGTTTCCTCATCAGTTTTTCAGTCTGTGCCTGTGCTGAATCAGACACCGCCCCTTTATTGCAGACATACAGTGTGCATTGAAATTTCAGGCAGTGTTCAGTTTAGTTTAGTTTAGAGATACAGCACAGTAACAGGCCCCTGGGACCACCGAATCCGCACCGACCAGTGATCCCTGCACATTAACGCTATGCTAAGGACAAATTTCACATTTAAATCAAGTTAAATTACAAACCTGAACATATTTGAAGTGTGGGATAAAACCAAAGTTCTTGGAAAGCCCACGCAGGTCACGGGGAGAACATACAAACTCCATACAGACAAGCACCCATAGTCAGGATCAAACCCTGGTCTTTACCGCTGTAAAGCATCAACTCCATCACTGTGCCACCAAGCTGAATGTTCAATAAGTGTTGCAGTTGGGCATACAAGCCATAACTAGCACAAATGAGTTAATTCCTATTGTATGTCTTCTGTTCCTAGTGTTCCGGTCAACAATAAGCACACAAAGCTCATCAATTCCAGTTGCAGGGTTATCACGGTTGCAGATAAACCCCCAAAATATCTGTAAACATTTGACAAAATGGACTTCGGCACGAAATAATATGAATTAAATTTAAAGCTGGAAAAAGTGCAGAGAAAATTTACGAGAATGTTGCCACGGCTTGAGGGCCTGAGCTACAGGGAGAGTTTGGACAAGCTGGGACTTTATTTATTGAGGTGCAGGAGGCTGAAGGATGCTCTTTTGGAGGTGTATAAGATCATGAGGGGAATAGATAGGGTGAAAGCACAGTGTCTTTTATCCAGAATTTGGGAATCAGGAACCAGAGTACAACCGATTTAAGGTTAGACGAGGAAGACTTATTAGGGAATTGAGGGGCATCTTTTTCACACTGGTGGGTATATGGAATAAGCTGCAGTGGAAGTAGTTGATGCAGAGGTTATAACAACATTTAAAATATATTTATATAGGTACATGGACAAGAAAGGTTTAGTGCGATATGGGCCAAACAAAGGCAGGAGGGACTAGTGTAGATTTGGCAGCTTGGGCAATTTGGGCCAAAGGGCCAGTTTCCATGATGTATGACTATGACTCATTTCCCTTTCCACTGAAACCATCGACCTGCATTTTAGCATTTTCCATTTCAGTTTAGACTTTCAGCTTGCGCAGTTGTTCTTCTTGTGTGAAATCTAAATATTATATAAATTATATAATCAAAACAAAATATGGTACAGGAAAAGATGATTGGGCCTTTGTGTGCCAGTTAATAAAAAACCTAAGCAACTCATCTCACGTAAGGTGGTCTTTCTGTCTAGGTGATATTGATTTATATTCTTACAATTCATTACAGGAAGAATAACAGCCCAGAGTAAATGTGTTCTCTGATTCAGCAATAAATGGTTGACATTTATCAATTTGATTTTGATAGAGAGTAATTTAAATTTATTACTCACGTTGTGGTGATGCAAATGGCAGTGACGGCGATGGAGCTTTATATTAATTCCGACTACTCATCTTTTGGAGGGGCATGAAGTGATAATTGAATGCAAAGAGAAAAATAACCTATTCACTAACATTTCCATTTTTAGTGCAACTTGGAGTGTTGCTCTAATTATAAGGTAGTTACTCACATGATAATAGAGTAACTCATCACTCCTGAGAACATTCACAAAAGAATGGTTGGAAAGTGGAACTGGTTTCCACTGGAAACATTTGAAGCAAATAACGTAGTACAATTAAGAGGATGCTTGATGTGCTTATGATGATAATGGTGATGGAGGTAGATAAAAACTAATGTGGTTCAATGGGTTTTAATGATCTGTTTCCATGCTCAACATTCTTTGCACATTGGTGTAATTATTAACTCAAATATATTTTTTCTAAGACAGATGTGATCCATCTCAGAACTAAGGAATGAACATGAAGGGTCACAGACCATAATCTTTAAATGCTTTTCTGGATACAGTAGCAATGCAGAGAACTTTGGAGTGGTGAATGTTACTCAATTGTGCAACAAAAATAATGGATGAAGGATAAATCCATCAACTAGAACTAGAACTAGAACTAGAACTAGTCAGCAGCTAGTTAATGTGACTTCTGTGATGACTGAGATCCAAGACTGGATTAATAGTAATCCGGAAGATAATGGATCAATTAAGGCAAGGCAATATGTGTTTAATGGTTCAATGGTTTATTTCTTGTTATTTTTTTTTTATATTTATTTTATTAGAAGCAATTGTACAAGGAGAAAGTAATCAACATGGCAATTATACAATTTTTGTACAGCTTCAGTTTCACCATTTTATAAACTAATAAGCAAATCAGAATAAAGAAAAAAGGAAAGAAGGGAAAGGAAGAAGAAAGGAAAAAGAAAAGAAAGAGTTTCGAAAAATATACAAAAAAGAAAAAAGAAAAAACCCTGAACTAACGAAGAAATGAAAAAAAAGGTGGAGATATACCCCACTTCCCTACCCCCGCTCACCCGACCCTAGCGTCGGTTTTGAATTTGTGTTCAACCATTATGCAGTTGAAGAAATTCAATGAAAGGAGACCATATTTTGGAAAATTGATCTGATTTGTCAGACACAACAAGCCTTATTTTTTCTAAATGTAGTGTCTCGGTCATTTCTGTGATTCACATCTTCACTCTGGGAACTGTTATCTTTTTCCAGAATTTAAGTATAAGTTTTTTCGCAGTTATTAAATCATAGTCAAGGAAGTGTCTTTGGAATACTGTTAACTTAGGGCAGCCCTCTGACATTCCTAATATTATTAATTTTGAATCTGACTCCAATTGAAGTTTGAGTGTTTTAGAAATGGTATTGAATATTCCCGTCCAGAAGTTTTGTATTTTTATACAGGATACAAAAGAATGGGTTTGGTTAGCTTCTTGGAAGTGGCATTTATCACAGAGAGGGGAGACAGTTGGGAAGATCTTGTTCAGTTTGGTCTTTAAGTAGTATAACCCATGCAATACTTTGAATTGTATCAGGCAATGCCTGGTATTTAAAGAACAATAATGTGTGTATAGTAGGCTTTCCTCCCATATATAATTTGAAATGGGTAAACCCAGCTCATCCTCCCATGCTCGCCTATAAATCTCAGAAGGTGGGATGTCAATATTTAGAAGGGTGTTATAAATGAAAGATATCAACTTACCTGTATCGGCATATCTATTCAAACAATAGTCTAATATATCTGGACCCATAAGAGGACAGTCTTGTGTACATGTTTTCACATAATCTCGGATTTGAAGGTATCTAAAAAAATTGTTGGCGTTCCAGTGATATTTCTCCTGTAGTTCTTGAAAAGAAGAGAGTGTCCCCTTCTTATAGAGGTCTCCCACAGTATTGATTCTCAAGTTCTTCCATTGAACAGACACCATATCTAAAGTAGATGGTTTAAACAAGGGATTGTTTGCAATAGGAAGAAGAAGAGACATGTTTCTCAATTTAAGACTGAATTTCAGCTGTTTCCAGATACGGATAGTACTATGTATTATCGGATTTTGCTGATATGTTGACTTATTCAAATGTATTGGAGATAGGAAGATCGAGCCTATACTAAAAGGCAAACAATCTTCCCTCTCCATTTTTAACCAATTTACATGTTGACATGTATCGTCCAACCAGAAAGTTATATTTTTAATATTAGTTGCCCAGTAGTAAAAAAGAAAATTAGGCAGAGCTAAACCTCCATTTTCTTTGGATTTGCACAAATGTCTTTTGTGTATTCTATGGGTTTTGTAGTCCCAAATAAAGTTAGTGACAATAGAATCAATTTTTTTTTAAGCTTTTAGGGAGATATATTGGTATTGATTGAAATAAATATAAAAGTTGCGGAATGAGATCATCTTTATGGCATTTACTCTACCAATAAGGGAGATAGGAAGTGTTTTCCAAAATTGAATGTAGGCATATAGTTTAGTGATTAATGGTGGGAAGTTGATTTTAAACAGAGAGGAATACTTTCTGGTCACATAAGCTCCAAGATATCTGAACTTTTCAGTAATAATTCTGAAAGGAAATTGTTGGAGTTGAGAAGGGTCTTGTTCTTTTATTGGCATGTTTTCACTTCTATTCCAATTTATTCTGTATCCAGATAAAGAACCAAATTGTTCTATAATATTTAGAACATTTGGAATACTAACTTGGGGATTAGTAATGTATAAAAGTACATCATCTGCATATGAAGAGATTTTATTGGTGGTATATTTGGTATTGTATCCATAAATGCCTGAATGGGAACTAATACTCTCGGCAAGAGGTTCTATGGCTAAAGCAAATAACATTGGAGAAAGGGCACACCCTTGTCTGTTACCCCTAGATAAATAACATTTTAGTGAAAGCATTTGATTTGTCAGTATTTTAGCTGTCGGATTAGTGTATAAAAGTTTCACCCATAAAGTAAAGTTTTCTCCCAATTGAAGATAAGACCATTCCACTTGGTCGAAAGTTTTTTCTGTATCTAGAGAAATAATTGTTAGATCTTCATTTGGCATTCTCTGTGAATATATTTTGTCAAACAGACGTCTCAAATTATAAAACGAGTGTTGTTTAGGTTTAAATCCAGTTTGATCTGTATTAGTTTACCGATAGCCAAGCTTAATCTATGAGCCAAAGTCTTAGCTAATATCTTCTGATCCATATTTAAAAGGGCTATTGCCCTCTAGGATCCAGGCTCCTTGAGATTTTTATCTTTTTTTAAAATTAATGTAATAGTTGATTCAGCAAGAGTTTGTGGTAAAGTCTGTTCTTTAAATGCTTGAATATAAAGGGCTTGTAAGCGTGGAGTAATTAAATCATTACATTTTATATAAAATTAGTTACAAAACCCTTCTGGGTCAGGGTTTTTTCCACTTTTCAATAATTTAATAGTCTCTGCAATGTCTTTTGTTGCTATCTCTGCTCCTAATTTATCCCGTTCCTCCTCATTAAGGGAGATTGCAATTCTCAAGAACACTTTTAATATTTGCAGGATCGGCTGTTGTTTTTGATGAATATAGTGTTTGGTAGAATTGTAAGAATCTTTCATTAATATCTTTATGCAGTGTAAGCAGATTTCCTTTTTCTGAACTCATTTTGTGTATTGTATGGTCATTCTCAAATTTGTGGAGTTGACGTGCTAATAGCTTGTGTGGTTTATCACCAAATTCAAAATTGTTTTGCTTAGTATAATGAAATACCCTAATAATTTTTGCAGAGAGAACCTGATTTAATTTAAATTTTAATGCAGCTATCTTACTATGTTTTGCAATGGTTAGGTCAGCCGCATTTTCTAGGTCTAACTGTTTTATCTGTTTTTTCTAATTCCAATTATTCAGTGTTATTTTTCTTGTTTTGATAAGCTTGGTATGTGATAATACAGCTTCTATAATAGGGTTTAAAAGTTTCCCACAGCAAAGATGGAGAAATACCGGGGTTGTCGTTTATCTCAAAAACTGTTTTCATCTGTAGCTTCAGATAGTCACAACAACTTGCCTCAGCTAGTATTTGTGGGTTGAATCTCCAAAACGATCATTTATTATACATTCCTTCCAATTTTACTGAAAAAATGAGAGGACAGTGATCCGAAATAATAATGTTGTGATATTTTGTGTTATAGGTAAAAGGGATAAGTTGGGCATTCACCAGGAAATAGTCAATTTGTGTATAACTTTTATGAACACCTGAATAAAAAGAGTATTCTCGTCCACACAGATTGGCAATCCTCCATACGTCACTTATGTTTGTATTATTTATATGTGTTTAAAAGTTCACCCAAATTTAAAGTGATTTTCTTTTGAGGTGAAGATTTATCCAAGTATTGATCTAATACACAATTTAAATCTCCCCCAATTATCAAATTCTGCTGACCAGAGTCTGAAATTATATTAAATATTTTATTTAAAAAATTGGAGATTATCAAAATTAGGAGCATAAATATTCACCATAGTCAATGGAGTTGAAAACAATTCCCTGGATATTAAAATCTACCTGCATTCCTTATCAGCTATAGTGGATTTGTGTTTGAATGATATACCTTTATGAATTAGAAATGCTGTTCCTCTTGCTTTGGAAGAAAACGTGAAATTATATTATTGACCAATCCAGCTACCCTTCAGCCTGTTGTGAGCTCCATTTTTGAGATGTATCTCCTGAAGAAATATTATATCAATATTAAAACTTTAAATGAGCTAATATTTTACTCCTTTTAATTGGCTCATTAATGCCCCTAACATTCCAACTACAAAATGTAATTCCTCCTATTTTCCTAGCTACATTATCTTGCATTTTAAAGCTTACATGGTCTCTTTTGATTTTAATGGTCCGACACATTATTTGAAATATTTCCTTTAATTGCTGTGTGGGTGAACCCTATCCCCTTTTCCCCTATCCCCCAGAGATATCGCCAAGAAAAATGTGCATTAGTAAAGATAGATAAGATATTTAGTAAAGAAAATAGAAAGTGAAAAAGAGAAACAACAGAATTTACAGCATATAGGAATGCTGCTGGTGAATACCACCCAATAGTGGTTGGATTAGTGAAAGCTTCCATAGGATATACAGGATACAAAAGAATGGGTTAGGGTAGCTTCTTGGAAGTTATTACTTAACTTCTATTAATACTGTTTTGACATATTAACCGACATATTAAGTAAGTTTATAACAACTTATTGATTACAAACACAGTTTCCCCCCTCATTTTCTCCTCCTCTCTCTCTCTCCCTATTTCCCCCCTCTCTCTCTCTCTCTCTCTCTCTCTCCCTATTTCCCCCCTCTCTCTCTCTCTCTCTCTCTCTCTCTCTCTCTCTCTCTCTCTCTCTCTCTCTCTCTCTCTTTCTCTCTCTCTCTCTCTCTCTCTCTCTCTCTCTCTCCCACTCCCTCTCAAGCTCTCCAAAACTTTCAAAAACATTTTCTTAACTTCCCAAAACTTTCCAAAACTTTCTCAAAACTTTCCAAGACTTTCCAAAAGTTTCTCAAAACTTTCCAACCCTTTCCCAACCTGTCTCACACAAGCGTTCTCTCTCTCTCCCCCTCCCTCTCCCTCTCCTCATTTTCCCATCGCTCCATCTCCATCCCTCTTCCCTTCCCTCTCTCCCAAAACTTTCCAAAACTTTCTCAAACTTTCTCCCACATTCATTCTCTCTCACTCCCTCTCCCTCCCTCCCTCTCTTTCTTTCTCTCTACCTCTCTACCCCTCTCCCTCTCTCCCTCTCTCCCTCTCTTCTCTCTCTGTCTATCTATCGCTCAAGTTCTCTGTTTTGACATATTAATCAACTCTAAGTCAGTAGATTGATAACAACATATTAATTATAAACCTCTTGATTATCATCACGGTATAAATTACAATTACTTATCCCTTGACAGATCCCGCAGTGTCCTGGGCAAACTTGAATGCTTTATCAGGATCAGTAAAAAAGGATTCAGTCCCTTTATAAGTAACTCGCAATTTGGCAGGATATAATAGGCCAAATTGGAGGTCTGGTATGCCCCTCAGAATAGTAAGATTAAACGAGAACTTACCAGTTTGAAGTTTGATCTTTATTTTATGAGGAGTCGAGTTGAGGGACTACGTGCCCTCCGCTCCCACCCTCATAGATCTTATCTGGTAGTTCTAGTTTTATCATCTTACCGTTATACTTCGGTCGTTGTTAGCTGTGAATTCATTCCGCTGCTTTGAAGATTGACGCACCAACGACTGTACGGGCTTCTATTCACGTAGTCCCTCAACTCGACTCCTCATAAAATAAAGATCAAACTTCAAACTGGTAAGTTCTCGTTTAATCTTGCTATTTTACTTTGGAGTCACGTGAGTGACTACGTGAAGCCTTCAAAGCATTGTGAATTCACGCCGCAGACCCAAATCCGACGTTCACACTGCCTGGATTGACTCAAAAGTCGTTAACAATCAATCATGCATCAGTAATACATTTGTTAAATGAAATAACAGTTTATTTACAAACAAATCATAACAAACCCCTCTAACTCAGGGGAAAAGTGGAACAGTACTGAAACCAGAATCAGCAAACACCCCGAGCCTTGAAATCGGCTTGTGATAAAACCTCTGAAAAGTTAGCTCACTGGACCATCCTGCGGCCGCGAGGATATGGTCTATTGGCAAGTCCATCGCCCTTGCCGCGGACGTTGATGCCGCCCTGGTGGAATGAGATTTGAATTTATCAGTATCAATTCCAGCACTTGCCAGGACCTGCTTTAGCCACCTTGAAATCGTTTACACCGACACTTTACTGTGTGGTTTTTTGTGACTAATAAACAAAGCCAACTCTGTTCCTCTCAGAGTTTTATTAATCTCAATGTAACGAGATAAATATGAGACTACACACAAGCGATCATCTGCGGGTATGCTGAAAACACAATCTTACATCCTGTCATGCCTCTTCTATTATGTTTAAGCAAATCATAGACATAAAATATAATGGCATCAGCCGACACATGCATTCTATCTAGCCGTAGCTTTTTGCAACATTTGTACACGTTGAGCTGAAACCAACGCCATAAGCATGACCACCTTCATAGATAATTTGGCTACTGATAGGCTTGTAACCGGAGCCCACTGGCGAAGAACCATAAAAACCTCACTCACATTCCAAATACCGGCATACCTGGGTTTAGGAGGATTAGAATTGAAAAAACTCCCTTCATGAATCGTGAAACTAACGGATGTGTCCCTACTGTATGCAATTCTGCATTCATAGGTAAATAAGAGGACAGAGCACTTCTGGCTGAATTAATCGCACTGTAACTTAATTTTTTTGGTCAAAATAAAGAGTTGACAAACTCCAATACGTCCGTGATCCCTGCAGTGTGATATACAATATTCTGCTGTAGGCAGAATTGCTCCCACTTCCTTATATAGGTGATATATTGCTGCTGTGTACTATGCCTGCAGGCCGAATTGAGAACATCCACAGTCCGATGAGACAGTCCTCTCCCCAGGTATGGCCTCCTTAAAATCTGCAAATTAACAGATCAATATGATCATATAAAGGATGTTGATCCCCAGTGATTGGATTTACCAGTAGATTTTTATTCTTGGGCATAAGCATGTAAGGCTCCCTAGCCATTTGTAATACAACGGGAAACCATGCTTGTGTAGGCCAATTCTACATCAATCGCCTTTCCTGCCTCTCTACGCTCAGCAAACTTCCCAGCAATGTTCGGAATTACCTCCAACCGAACTCCTTTACTGCTCTCCCCCAGCATAGAATCAGTGTCAGCAAACTGCACTGATAGAACATCCTCCTCACAGGCAGGATAGTTCTGCAGCCCTGAAACAGGTGCTGCTAGCACAAGCTCTCCATCAGCCTGGCTTGGGCACCACTCCTCCTCAAGGAGCTGGTCCCTGTCGAGCGTTCTTTTGTAATAGAATCTCGACGTGGGAGAGCCGTGAGCAAACGGACTCTCCTATGGAGGGTATAACCTCCAGGCCCGACTCATCTACGGGCCACAGAGACTTGCCAGTGGCCTTCCGCCCTACTGACAAGCCTCCACTGCCCCCCGGCAGTGGGTCCGCAACCACTGGCTGTGTAGCCAGCACCGGACCAGGTGTACCAGACGGACCTCCATCGTCAACACTCTCCTGGCCACTTTCCTTTCTACCCCCGGAGCGCCTTGCCGACACCTTCTTCACTTTCTGCAACATTCTCTAAGAACTCTCAACCGTCGCAGAAAATGACATGTGGTAAAATGTTTTTAAAAACCTTACCTCCGTTTAAACTCGTTAACGAAGAACTGCAGATGCTGGAGAATCGAGGGTGAAGTCTGAAGAAGGGTCTCGACCCGCAACGTCGCCCATCTCCTTCGCTCCTTAGATGCTGCTGCACCTGCCGAATTCTCCAGCTCTTCGTGTAACCCGCGGTTTAAACTTACCGCTCGGAGGAGCGCTGCTGCTCCAACCGGCCGACTGCACCAGCGTCTGACGTCATGACGCACCAACGGCTGTACGGGCTTCTATTCACGTAGTCACTCACGTGACTCCGAAGTAAAATAGCTCTTGACTTGGAGAAGATTACTCTTTTTTTTTAATGACTTTGGCAGGAAAGTCTCTGAAGATGTGTATGTTTTCTCCTTGAGAAGTTAGGTTTCTGTTGTTGGCAACTTTCTGCATAATGTCCTATAGAACATGGCAGTGATGTATCCTCAGGTTCTAATGTCTTGGTGGGGCTGTGCTTTCTGACAGGGCTCTCAGAGCTCTGTGAGCCCGGTCAAGTTTAGGTTTTTCATCCAAAGTGAGTATGTCTTGAAGTATTTGAGCCATGAAATCTCAAAGATTTTGACCAAGTTCTTTGCTTTCTTTCACTCCAACAATCCTTATGTTCTGATGTTTAGAGCGCCCTTCCAAATCGAGACATTTTTCTGTTACTTTAGCTAGTAACTCGGAGACACGTTCCACCTCAACCATCAGCCTGTGTGTTGTCTCGACATTTGAAGCTGCAGTAGTTTCCAATTCCTCGCTTTGTTTTTGTGAAGTAGCAAGGATAGGTTCCAACTTACGGCTGATGTCAGTTTCAAGCCTGTGGATTTCCTCTTTCAGGTCGGAATTCACCTCCTCTCTGCGGGCATCAATCTTGTCAATCTTCCCATAGATTTCTGCCTTCGCAGCCGAAAGCTCCTGACACAGTGCTGAACGGATCTCCTGCACCAAACCTGGAGTTTGCCATGCTGCTTCCTCTCGGGGGTGTACCATACTCGAGGTTGAGGCTTTTTCTTGGCCTTCAGTTACTTTCGGTTGATGTTTCGGGCGTTTAGGCAGACACCTACCTTTCATTTATTAAAAGTACCGGGGTCGCGTTCTGATGACGTCACTTACGTGACTGCTGAACGTTTGCCGGTGAGTATTTTTAGATCTGTCCGGTTTGGATTTTCAGTAGTTTTTCGGCGTTTTAACGGTGTGGAGGTTAATGGCGCATGCCCTAAGCCACCATAGCGCCACCGGAAGTGGTGTAATTTCTTGTTATGTATACACAAATACATTGAGTCTCAAGAAGGGTCTCAAATGGAAACATCACCAATTCCTTTTCTCCAAAGTTGATGTCTGACCCGCTGAGTTACTCCACCTTTTTGCGTCTATTTCAAGCCTGTGCCTTCCAAAACCAGCATCTGCAGTTCCTTCCTACACAATACATTGAAATGCTTGTTCTGCATGCTATCCAGTCAAATCATCCGATACATGAGTACAGTGGATCCTCTTCTGGACAAACACACAGAGAGTTGCCATATTCTGATGCCACTTTGCAACTTCCAAGTCTCTATAACATCCGATCTTGGCCAAAGGCAAAATGTAATTGAGTTTAGTTTAGCTTAGAAATGCAGCATGGAAGTAGGCCTTTCCGCCCACCAAGTCCACATCAGAGATCACATATACACTCATTTTATCCTGCACTTTAGGGACAATGTACAGAAAGCAATTAACCTGTGAATCTGCACGTCTTGGGAATGTGGGTGGAAACCTGTACGGAAACCTGTACCTGTACCTGTACATCCAGTATGGTCACGAGAGAAAGTACAAATTCTGTACAGACAGCTTCAATTGTCAGGATCGAACCCAGGTCTCTGCCGCTGTAAGGTAGCAATTCAAAAGAGTCAAGAGTCAAGAGTATTTTATTGTCAAATATCCCATTTAGAACAATGAAATTCTTACCTGCAGCAGCACAACAGAATATGTAAACTGTACCACTGTGCCACTGTGCTGCCCTTTTCTTATTTTTAATTTCTTGTATTTTATTGCAAATAAATCACGTATAACCAAATTGTTTTCATGAGGCAAAGAATGGAGTCAAAGGTAATACATTTGATGTGGTACACATGGACTTCCAAAAGCATTTTGTTAAGGTGTTGCTTAACATGCTTATCAGTGAGGGTTAATGCACATGGCATGGAATGGACATTGATGGCTACGTTACATTTTAATGCATCATGAATATCAAACTGGAGGAAAATTAATAATGGTATTTCCCAAGGATCAGTGTTAGGACCATTTATTTTTTTAATATTGGAAATGCAGTCTACAATTTTTAAATTTGCAGATAATGCAAAACTTGGCAAAGAGGATAGTGAAAGACTTGAGCAGGATCGCAATAGGTTGATGGAATGGACAGATTATGTTTGAGGTGGAGAAATATGACTTGCTATATTTTGTTTGGAAGAAGGTGAGATGTGGCACAGATGAAAAATACTGTTCTAAAGAGGATGCAGGAGCAGAGATATTTGGGAATGTGTGTACTAGGCTGGAAAATTAAGTAAGGCATACACAATTCTGAGCTTTGTTATTAACTGGGGCATCGCAGTGGTACAGCATGGAATTGTTACCTTATAGTGCCAGAGATCTGGGTTCAATCCTGACCACAGTTGCTGTCTGTACGGAGTTTATTATTTTTCCCTGTGACCACGTGGGTTTTTGCCAGGTGCTCCGGTTTCCTCTCACATTCCAAAGACGTGCAGGTGTATAGGTGCTTCTGTAAATTGTTACCGAGTGTGTAGGATAGAACTAGAGTACAGATGATTGCTGGTCGGCACAGACTCAGTGGGTCTGTATCGGTGTACCTCGTATCTTGAAACAAAACAAAAAAAAAACACAAACTAAACTAAACTAAACTAAACCAAACCAAACTAAACCGAATAGAAACATGAAGTATACAGTGGGGCAGTCATTTTTAAATATTTATAAAATGCTGCTAAAGACCCAACTGGTCACCACAGTGGGAAGCAATGCCAACTGATGGAGGTGTCAAGGACAAACCACAGGGAAAGAGACTTGAGAATGACATGAGGAAAATCTTTATAATGCAGCATGTGGGTGGAATCTGGAATGCACTGCCTGCAGATGTAGTGAAGGCAGGGTTTGTTATAGTCTTCAAGATGAAACTGGATAAATATACAGAGGAGCAGAATTGCAGGTTCATAAAGGAAGGGCCAGAGGGATGGAACTAATTAATTATTCAGATGGAGAGTTGGTGTCGGCAAAATGGGATGAAAATTGTCCTACTGTGCTGTAACTATATTTTTATATGATTCTCTGTTACTCCTCTAAGCTAGGTTATAATAAACTCAAATTCATCTTTGTTCTGTGGCATATCAATATCTTGGTTGGGGTGATTCCTGGTGTGGATTGTGGCACTGTATAATAGTTGAAGAAAAGGTTATCCATATGATGTCAACGTTTGAGTCAAACTGCCTTGCACAACTAGTCCTTTCATCGCTTTGTAAGTATCAGTACAGTCCATTCAATTACATTTTTTGAGGCTGTATTGTATGAACAAACCTATGTAACTATCACACCATTATTCTTCATAAAATATTCAAAATATGAGACCTGGGCAAAAGTCCATTGTTTAACATCTATTTTTCAGGTATACTGTGATGATAATCTTATCTCCTTGGCCACACATTCTGCAGTGCATTGTCCTCCATTTTGAGCTATGATTCAGCTATATAGAGTATGAATCAGAATAGAAGTTTGTCATTGTCTCTCTGACAGAAATTGACAGGACTCCAAAAAATGATTGTATCATAAACGTCCACATTGAAAGATGTCCTTGGTGGTTCGTTCTGTACTCTTGATAGAGTGTGAATATTTGAAACTACATCTTTTTCAATATATGGTCAGTTGATGGCAACCATATTCAGGGCGGCACAGTAGCGCAGCGGATAGAGCTGTTGCCTCACACCAAGATTCCTGGGTTCAATTCTGACCTTGGCACTGTCGTTTGTAGTTTGCACATTCTCCCTGTGACCACGTGGGTTTCCACCAAGTGCTTCAATTCCCTCCCACAACTCAAAGATGTGCGTGTTTGTAGGTTAATTGTTCTCTGTAAATTGCGCCAAATGTGTAGGGAGTAGATGCGAAAGTGGGATAACATAGCACCAGTGTGTCCGTACGATCGATGGACAGTATGGACTCAATGGGACAATGGGCCTGTTTCCTTACTGAACCTCTAAACTAAACTAATCTAATTTGCAAAGCCAATATGTTTTGGAAGATATTTCATCTAGGATTATTGGTTTAGTTTGGAGCGACAACATGGAAACAGGCCCGTTGGCCCACCGAGTCTACGACGACCATCAAGCACCTGCTCACACAAGTTCGATGTTATCCCACTTTCTCATCCACTTCCTGCACATAAGGATAATTTACAGAGGCCAATTAAACTACAAACCAACATGTCATTAGGACGTGGGATGAAACCGGAGGCACCTGGAGGAAACCTGTGTGGTCAAGAGAAGAATGGGCAAACTCCAAACAGACAGCACCTGAGCTCAGGATCAAACCTGGTTCTGTGAAGCATCAGCTCAACCAGCTACACCCTATTCTTCTCAGGACATTAGGTATGGCTTTCCCATGTGCCCTTTTGGCTCATTCTTAATAAGCCCTCAATTAATATCTCCTGTTATGAAATAATCCATATTTGAGCATTTATCTGTATTGGCCCAAGCTTTCAGAACATGCTGCTGAACTGCTTTCAGAAGAATCCTTGTTGTGCTACCTCAGTAATTTGTGTAACAGTGATTGGAATATCATCACCCACTAGTTGTCACCACCCACATTAGAATCTTTGTGTGCTAGTTTGAATGAAAGGTCAGCATTTGCATTTTGTTTAATAGATTAGCATTAGGATTATAACATCAGGTATTTTTGCACTGGAAGCTGTCTAGTCTGATATCACTGATTTTGCAACACAGCGCCTCTTGCATGCAGGCTCAGTGAACTATTTCTGTGCACTTGCTAATCGGAGATGTGCTTATCTATGGCTGTAAATACGCTCTTCTCAAGCTTACCCCCCAGTCTTGTTCAGTTAAAAACCACTGTAAAAGTTTAAAATATTAAGAATGTATGTGACGATAATATTTTTTCTTTGTCTTTGATCTTATATTATTTCTTCTTAATATGTAATTACTTCTAATAAAAATATTTTACAAAATACCACTGAGTCAAGCACTGGAACACCTAATCTTTATTTTTGGATTGAACAACAAATTACCCTACACGATACCTAAACCACCGCAGGTTCGATCCTTTTGTCTGCCTGGCCAAGCCCTTCAGCCTCATGCAAGCAGAAACACTCCAAAAGGTCACCCAGTCCCAAGCACACTTCCAGAAGTTCGACTTCGATCTAAGATGGAGACACCTTTTATAGGTCCACGAACCTTGAGGGGCCAAACTACAGAGGGGTGGTCTCTTTACAATCCAATCAAACATATTAATTACATCAGTACATTATTGACAGTTCCCCAAAGCAATAACAGAGTCTCTCATACATTGTTTCTGGGAGATGCTTCTGGAAAGAAGCTTAACTTAACTGAATAATGCAACATTTACCCTGGAATTCAAACAAACCTGCCATGGCTTAACACTTTAACACATAGCTAATCAACAAACAGTAGGGTAATTGTCTCACAACATTATTTACACTATTTACAATTAGTTTGCAGTAATCCAATCACATTACTGCATTTAAGTTTGTTTGCAGAGTTTTATACATTTTATCAATTAAGGGGAAATGAGAAGAACACCTGGGTCTTTCATCCCTATATATCAATATGATGCTCATCCACAGCCTGTAAATTTCCACTGACAAAGCATAAGCAAATCTGACTTAGGTATGCAGGTATCCTCCATTTTATGGTGTCTTTAATTTGGTCAATATTAACATGACAATACTCTTCTGGACTGGGCGTAAGAAAATAATTTCACTGTGTGCTTGTACACGTGACAATAAAAGCACAGGAATCATTGAACCATTTAACCAGATTGCAGGCAGTGGAAGGTAAGACCTTTTTTTCACCCAGTTTTATTCCACCAGTTTTATTCTTACCTTCCGCCATCTGCAACCTCCGGCAACCACCTGCAACTAGCATCGCAACCGGCTTCAGCTAAAAAATTACCGATTTTTAAAAAGGCAACCTATTTTTAGTCGCGGCCGGTTTTGAATTTTTGAAATAATCGCCGGAACATAGAAGAAATGGAAACCACTTTCGACCATTAGGGAGACTGACAACAACCTCCGGGAACCTCACGGAAAGCTTGGGTGGGGTGCAAAGTCTCCAGAGGTTTCCGTTCAGGTTTCCTAAGTGGGACAGGGGCATAAGGCAGCAACTTTACCGCTGCGCCACTGTGCCATCATGTCATGGTACAAATAAGGATTTGCTGTCTAATCACAAGTCATGCTCGATTTTGTCCCTTAATCTGTTTGCACTTTTAATTCCTTTCATGCAGCTGGCATAAATTTGTTAAAATGTATTACTGAACCATAGCCCAAACGGATTTTTGTTCTGGTACAAGAAAATTTACAACAGCTTTGATTTTGTTTTTTAAATATCAATAAAGCATTGGCACCAACCTTCAATCCCAGAGGAAAATTAAATCTGGTCAAAGCAAAGCACATTTACCATCACTATTTCACATTTTGATAACGTGAACATTTGAGAACTTTTACTAAAATGCAAAGTTTGTCTTCCTTGTTTGTATTGGTAGTGGGAAGGTTACCATGGTAACGTAGATAATGGCCAAGGCTTTCCGGGATCCTGTCCATTGTCAATGGAAAATCTTCAGTTATGACATACCTTGAGCAGTATCGAAACTTATGTTTAGTTGAATTGGTTTATTCTCAGGTGTACCGAGGTAGAGTGAAAAGATTTTGTTGTGTGCTATCCAGTCAGCAGAAAGACACTACATGAATACAATCAAGACATTTACATTATATAGATACATAATAAAGAAATAACGTTTAGTGCAAGGTCAAGTCAGCCCCAGATGAAGTTGAATGATGTTTGTGCTTAAGAAATAGTTTGGACTATTTAGTCGAGTCTTTTCGCAGCAGCAAAGCAAGTAAACAGTCTGAAAGCAAGTAAACAAGGTCAGTCTGAAGAAGGGTCTCGACCCAAAATGTCACCCATTCCTTCTGTGTCTAACAAGTAAACAGCTGCTCGGCTCCTTTTCCCATGAAGCAAAGTTGATTATCTTCTACATTTAGCTGACTTTTTTTTACACTTTAGACTTTTAGACTTTAGAAATACTGTGTGGAAACAGGTCTTTTGGCCCACCGAGTCTGCGCAGATCACTGAACACCTCATACACTAGTGTTATCCTACACACTAGGGAGAATTTTACGATCGACAGAAGCCAATTAACCTACAAACTTGTATGTCTTTGGAGAGTGGAAGGAAAGCTGAGCACCCGGAGAAAACCTACAGGGTCACAGGGAGAATGTACAAACTCCACACAGGCAGCATCGAACCTGGATCTTTGGTGCTGTAAGGCAGCAACTCTACCGCTGCGCCATTGTGCTGCCAGTGCTGAGTATATAAATATTGTGTCTAACTTTGTGAAGAACATGTTCGCTGCCAAGTCTTCAAATATATTTTAGAAATTAATATGATAAATGGATATTAGTCATCATCAACCATCTGACAGAGGATTAATTTGCATTTATTACATATTTATTCATCTTGTCACAAGGCAATCATGTTCAAAGTTGTCCATTTCCACGAGGACTTCAATCTTTCCTTGTTTACTTACATCTTTTCTACTTAACTTTTTCACAGATATTAGCTTGGCATTCGACTTAATCTGGATATGCACCTTAAATCCATTGGCATAAATATCCTGAGAAATATCTTCACATTCATTTTATAACATCTCCAAGCATATATCTTAATAAGTAGTAAACATATATTTTGTTTTATTAATCAGATTTTACTTATAATGTCAATTAGTCTGCGTAATTGTCTACCTCCATCATTAGTCTGAAAAAGGATCCTAACCCAAAATGTTGTGTATCCATTGCAGATACTGCTTGACCTGCTGAGTTCCTCCTGCACTTTGGTTTTTGCTCAGGATTCCAGCATCTGCAGTTCCATGTGTCTTCGCTCTAATGATTGGTTATTACAACATACTATTGTTATATCAAGTATCCTTTGTTCTTCACTGGAAAATTATTTAAGAGTTACAAGCCTCTTTAACAAAGTTTTGTGGCTGAACTAGAGTTGGTGTAGAAATACTGCTCTCTATTAATGGATGATCTGCCTTTATATTAGTACATGCCTCTACTGACTGTCCATTGACCTGCACCTTGTTCTTATAATCATGCTCATTTGCACTAGTTCCACTTGTAATAGGAAAGGTTTAGAAGATATGGGCCAAACACAGGCTGATGGGACTAGTGTCAAAGGATACCTTTGTCAGCATAGGCAAATTGGCTCTGTTTCCATGCTGTATGACACCATGATTCTCTATGATTTCGATACAATGTGGAGAATGTCACACACTCAGTACAGACAGCATCCATATCAGGATCGAACCTGGGTTCTGGCACTGTAAGTACCTGCAACTGTGATGCCCCAGTGGCACCTGAGTGGTGTTGGTCTACAGAATATACGGACCACAGAAACTGCTCCTCGGTCATTCAGTTTCTGAACACAGACTGCCCAGATGACAGGGTTCTAACCTGTACCACAATGGCAGACCTAGAGAACATTCTTTCAAATAATTCTAGGAGTGGTGATGTTCTTCAGAACATGTGTTAACTTGGAGGCATAGAGTCTTACAGTCATGTAGTCATAGAGCACAGAAACTGACCCTTCAACCATTTGCCCACATGGAAAGCATTCATCTATTCCTTGTTCAATTAAATGAATGTGTAAAAGCCTCTCATATGTAGTATTTGTATCTGATTTCACCATCTTGCTTGACTACATGTTTCTGATATCAACAACAACTCTTCCATATAACCATATAACCATATAACAATTACAGCACGGAAACAGGCCCTCTCGGCCCTTCCAGTCCGTGCCGACCATTTGTTTTCCCCTAGTCCCATCTACCTGCACTCAGACCATACCCCTCCATTCCCTTCACGTCCATATACCTATCCACTTTAGTCTTAAATGTTAAAATCGATCCTGCCTCCACCACTTCTGCTGGAAGCTCATTCCACACAGCCACCATCCTGTGAATAAAGAAGTTCCCCCTCACGTTACCCCGAAACTTCTGTCCCTTAATTCTCATGTCATGCCCTCTTGTTTGAATCTTCCCTACCGTCAATGGGAAAAACGTATCCACGTCAACTCTGTCTATCCCTTTCATCATTTAAAGACCTCAATCAAGTCCCCCCTTAACCTTCTGCACTCCAAAGAATAAAGACCTAACGTTCAACCTTTCTCTGTAACATAGTTGCTGGAACCCTGGCAACATTCTAGTAAATCTCCTCTGTACTCTCTCTATTTTGTTGACATCCTTCCTATAACTAGGCGACCAAAATTGTACACCATACTCCAGAATTGGTCTTACCAATGCCTTGTACAATTTTAACATTACTTCCCTACTCCTATATTCAATGCTCTGATTTATAAAGGCCAGCACACCAAAGGCTTTCTTTACCACCCTATCTACATGCGATTCCACCTTCAGGGAACTATGCACAGTTATTCCTAGATCCCTCTGTTCCACAGCATTCCTCAATTCCCTACCAATTTACCATGTACGTCCTATTTTGATTTGTCCTGCCAAGATTCCCCTCAAATCCTGATTAAACATTCCTCATCTCATCAGAAATCTATGCTCTATATATATATAAAAATCACCAACTCCCTTGGGTTTGGGAAAGACAAGCTCAGCCTATGCAATCTCTCCTCATAACTAAAATTCCTCAAACTTTTTTATTGCAGACTAACAACAACTAAGCAACTAACACATTTGCTTGCATGCATTACATACATGTGTCACCTTCATATTTTTACATTTAAGCAGTCCAATCCAGAAGCTGATCCAATGGATTATGGAATAAAAAAGACACAGAATTCTGCTGCAGTGATTAAAATTGACACATTCTTCAGGTCAAGAAGTAGGAGTAATGACAATGACTCAAGTTCCTTGGAGAAAAAAGTAAATAATTATCTCAGGTATTATACCATGGGGGAAGCTCCGATGTGGGGACCACTAGGCTCCCCCAAGAAGCTGGGATCCTTTCTGTATATTAAACATTGGGTGGCAGAGGATGGATGGTAGGATGCTGCTTAAGAAGGAATATCCTTTAATCTCTTATCTCACATGAGGTTGTGATTTAATAATGTCCCCTAATTCAATGCTTACAGTCGAAGCCACAAGGCTTTCTTACATCCATGTGATGATGTTCAGCATTTCATTAAAACTAATCTGTTGAATCTCATTTTCATGCCACGAGAATGAAGTGTAAACAGATTTTTGAATGGCAAGTGCTGTAAATTCCCATTGTACAGAGCACAAATGATACGTGAAATATTACCACAGAATTTATCCACACAGTTTCGGTATCATTGTGGAATTATTTTTCAAAAAGATTTCCCATGATTAGTTTTAAATAGAAAAGCTCCCCTCCTTTCACCACCAATAAGACCTTCATATAAGGTGCTGCAGAACAAAGTACAAAGCTACGGAGAAAGATGGATGCAGCCCGGTCCATCATGGGCACAGCCGTGCGGAGGTGCAATGTTAGTGTTGCTGCATTACTGTGCTTGCAGCGCAAGAGACCCGGGTTCGATCCCGACTATGGGCGCTGTCTGTGCAGAGTTTTTACTTTCTCCCAGTGACCCCGTGGACTTTTCTCCGAGAAGTTTGGTTCCCTTCCACACTCCAAAGAAAGTTAGTACGTTAATTGGCTTGGGTTGGTATACTTGGTACAAGTGTAAATTGTCTCTCGTGTGAGTAGGCTTGTGTTAATGTGCAGGGATCACTGGTCGGTGCGGTCTCAGTGGGCCAAAGGGCCTGTTTCCGCACAGCATCTCTAAACTAGAGTAAACATCAAAAGCATCTACATAAAGTGCAGCCTCAGGACGACGGCATCTATCGTTGAATTTGCCAGAATTTTGAATTGTCCATTTTCTGTAGTAACCATTATATTTATCATTCTACAAAGGTTTGCTATAATTCTTTCATTTCATTAAATACTCACCCTAATGCTACCCATAATTAAACAAATAAATTACAGCCACCTAGCATTTTACGTGTGGTTGATTTGTGTGTTTTTGGAATCATTTACTTGCTTAAATAATACCAAAGCCTCCAGCAGCATAATCAAAGGTGAGACTCCTCTTCTCCCCTCTCTCATTGAGAGTGATGTGAAAAGTGTGAAAAAGTGTACCTCAAGATTCAGGGCAGTTTCTTCCCAGATGTTATCAGGCAACTGAACCATCCTATCAACAACTAGAGTGCGGTCCTGAGCTACTATCTACATCATTGAAAATTCTCAGACTAAGTTTAATCAGACTTGACTGGACTTTATCTTGCACTAAATGTTATTCCCTTTATCATATATCTGTTCACTGTTGAATGTAATTATGTATAGTCTATCTGCTTACTGGTGTGCATAAAACAAGTAGCTTGTCACTGTACCTCAGTACATGTGACAATGAACTAAACTAAACTAAACTAATCTAAACCATCCTCATTTATGCTCTTGTACTTATGAAATAATGTGCTCAAATTACATGAAGAAGCCCCGCCAGGTGCATGCGCGTCATTACGTCCGCGCATGTCGCACTGAACGGGCTGGAGGGCACAGCTCCACCAGCGGGTAAGTAGGAACTTCTAAGGTAAGTGTTTTAAAAACTTTACTTAGAAGTATTTCCACTCCGTAAAGCTGGCTCGAGCAGTCAGTAGGAGTGGGGAGTTGGAGCTGTCACTTCCGAAGATCCATCTTAGCGTGGGTCCAGGGATTCACCAATTTGATCGGGTCGGGAGATAAGCGCGGCAACGCCGGTTCCAATGCCGGGTGCCGTTTTACCGGCAGCAGTTAAAATAGCGCGCTAATTTTCCCCACTAGCTTCATTGACAAAAGGCAGGCCAACTGGAATTTGCTTCAGAATGAGCTTGGTCCATCTGTTTATTTCCAAGGATGCTAGCAGACTGAGGCTGCTCCTAGCCATGAAAAGGCTAATATAAAGTCACAGACCTGGGTTCTCTGACAACAATGGTGACTCTTCCCCTGATCATACAAGACTGTGGAGGAGGTTGGGAACATGCAGCTGATGCTCCAACCTTCATTACATAATGGTCCAAGGGCCAGTAATGTCCAAGAGGGCCATACCAAAACCACATATGGAGGGTCCATATATTGGGGTTCCTTTCAGCGCCTTGTTTAGGACTGGAGGATGCCTCCCTACTATATGATTTGGGAGAAGCGGGCAGATTGCAGCTGACCCTGATGCTGGTGTCCCTGCTTATGTGCAAACACCAGCGCGCACAACAGCCACGCTCCGGGTGCCTCGGAAATGGCACTGAGTTGCTATTCCGGAGGGGACTGGTGAGTCAATGGAACAATCCCTTGCCAGCAGTATCAATTATGTAGTACCTCACCAGCTCCAGCAAGATATGATGCAAGTGACTGCAAACAAATATGAGACACCTGTTTAATGTGCATTACTGAAAGTGCCTATGGTGACCCAGGTTCTGGGCACCCATGAGTCCTTCTTTGACGGGACAAGAGGTTTGGTGTTAACACGTCCTCCAACTGGTGGCTGCAGCAATTACTGCATTTGGCACTATGGTCCAAGGGACAATCATTCCTCAAACTCACAACAGATATGTTGGGTATTTTATGCAATGCATTTTTCAGGAAATTGCATCAGGGAATATCGCCATCAGGCCAACACTAAACCAAAAATTTGCTGCTCTATGTAGGGCGACTAATGTACAAACACCTGAAATATTGTTTGGAACGGACCTTGTCATGAAAATTCGTGAAATTCATGATGAGGCCAAAGCAATTGGCTTAATGTAGTCAAGCATTTCGAGGCCACCTATTCGCAACCCTGGGTTAATACTGAAGGTCAGATCCAGGTGCTGGGCTCAGCAGGGGCAGGCCAGTGAGGCAACAAAGGTACCCACCAAGACAGACCGGCTACAATCCCAATATGAGCAGACAACAGCTTTACAGATCAACTGTAGAGGTACAGGGACTTTTCTTAATGATAATGTTCTGGTGGGCAATCTCCTATTGAAGGTTGATTACACATGTTTTTCTAATGAATGGTGCTGTATAATGTATGATATGTTTATACTAAATACTGTCTCACGTCTCCCATTGAGTTTATCTCAGGGATAGATCCACCTCAACAGCACAAGCCTAATAAAATGTGGGTGTTTTCTGCTCAAGAGCCTGAACAGATATGTAATGGTGATTGATAAAGCCATTAATCATCCTCCACAATTGTGTCTAATGTTTCCCCAGATCTCAAAAAGATGGGTATTGTAGAGTAATTCTCGTCCTCAATCACTTAAATTCGTTACTGCTAAACACCTGCTATCACAGGGCTGTTATGTGGCAACTATTGGTTTGCAAGATGTGTATTATTCACTGCCAATTCATGCTCATTAATGCAGGTACTTGAAATTTAATTGGATGGCACAGCTGTGGCAATACAAAGCATTGACTCCTGGATTAAGTTCAGCACCCAGGCTATTTATTAATTTGTTAAAACCTGTGCTGGTGCTATTCAGCCCATCATCACATTGTAATTGCTTATTTAGCTGATATCTTAATTATCAGCAACACTAAGGAGTCAGCTGAAGAATCGGTGCTTGAGTCATTAATGGTTGCTCCATCCAACTAAGTCCAAGTGACAGCCAACTCAAAATATTGAGTATTTGGGGTTTCTTATTAATTCCATTGCTATAACAGTAACATTACCAACAGCCAAGGTTGTCGATGATGATGATGTCTGTACTTGCCACCATCCGAGAAGACGCTACGGTCATTGATGAATGGGGAGCAGGTTCCTGCAGTACATTCGGGCCTTTGCATTATCAACATTTGCAGAGAGCATGAGAACTAGCACTAAAATCGAATGCAGGCCATTTTCATTGGGTTATCCAGTTACCAACCACATCTCTCGCAGAATTGCAGTGGTGCATTATTAATGTTAATCTAGCTACCAATAACATTCTGGGTACTAGACTCTTCCCTAATCTTCCAGACTGATGTCAGCTCTCTCGGATGGGGGCCTACGGACACCGAGTCTAGCTGTGGGGGTAGCTGGCATGAACACGAAGGGTTGATTCGCCACACACACGGGATAAATTCTTTCGCATAATTGGGGGCATTTTATGGGTAAAGGCATATTGCTCCTCAATGAAGGATTTACACATTCAACTCCAGATTGATAACACCACAGCAGTGGCATATATTAATCATATGGGAGGAGCACGATCAGTATCATGTGTTAACTGGGTACTGTCATGTGGCATTGGTGTATGTCAAGGCATATCTGCGTTTCAGCCATTTAGTCACCACCTATAGCTAATGTGGTGGCCGACCTTAGGTCACGTATGTTTCATGCCAATATAGAGTGGATATTGAATTCTAAACTTTGTCACACAATTGTCACTCGATTTGGGTTGCCAGCCATTGATCCATCCAGATTACACCACCAGTTGCCTAAATATGTTTCATGGGAGCCAGATCCAGGTGCAGTTGCCGTGGATGCAGTCTCATTACATTGGGGGCACTAAAAAATGTATGCAATTCCTCCATTTTTTCATCCTGAACTGTCTCACCACAATAGAGCGAGACTCCGCCACAGGTGTTTTGGTGGTCCCAGATTGGCCAACACAACCATGGTTCCCCTTAGTGTTTTCAATGATGGTTCAGTCATTCATGATGATTCCCAGCTGCAGTAATTTCTTGATACATCGGTTACATGAGAAAGTCACCCTTTACATGACCATATTAATTGTTGGTCTGCAGGTTCTGACCAGACATTTCCAAGGACTTGGATTGTTGAACAGGGCCATGGTGGTTCTCACTGCAGGCTGGCGAAATAGCACTCAAAAAACAATGTATG
The DNA here is from genome assembly GCA_035221665.1 of Okamejei kenojei. Lineage (NCBI taxonomy): Eukaryota > Metazoa > Chordata > Chondrichthyes > Rajiformes > Rajidae > Okamejei > Okamejei kenojei. The sequence continues at coordinate 53,277,973 of CM069141.1, forward strand.
GTTCACATAAAGAAATGGGAACTGTTTCTGTGTATAATCCTATATGTCTTATCATAATGCAAGCATATGTGATGTGTTGGAGTTCCTTGCTAAGTTGCATTTTGATGAGCACCTGCGTTATAGTGAAATTACCAGCGCTTGGAGTGCGTTGTCCTCTTATTGCGGGCAGTCTTCAGAACAACATCCTATCGGGTCTCATCCGTTAGTATCCCGATTTATGAGGAATTTTTAATAAAAACCCTCCAAAACCTCGCTATACAGAAATCTGGGACATCACTCCTGTTCTCACAATGCTTCGGCAATGGGCTCCAATTACTTCATTATTTACGAAGAGATTAACTCTTGCTGTGGTTATGCTAATAGTGCTGGTTTCAGCACAACGTTGTCAAACATTACAATTCTTACGAATACCTTGTATGCATTTGTCTGTCAATGACATTAACTTCTATGTTTATGATTTAATCAAACAAGCAGGCCCGGTCTTGCTGGAATCAAGGCGACATTTAAAGCCTATCTTGTTGACCAAATGTTATATGTAGTTACGCCATATAACTCAAGCCAATATATTAAGGTAACAAGGAGTCTCAGAGGTTTTGAGGCAGGACTGCTCATTACTCACAAAAAGACATATAAAAGAGTGTCAGCACAAACTATTTCTACATGGTTGAAACATGTTCTCAATTATGCTGGAGTCGACATTCCTGTCTTTAACTCTCACTCCACCAGGGCGGCATCGATCTCCGCGGCGAAGGCTCAGGACGTGCCGCTAGACCAAATCTTCGAGGCCGCAGGATGGTCTCGAGAAGCAACATTTTCTCAATTTTCTGACAAACCTGTACAGACCGTGCCACGGTTTGGGCATGCTGTTTGGTCTCATTTAATTCATTTGCTTTGTTTTCTATCATTGTTTGTAATTTTCCCTGAGACAGAGGGGTTATTCCTGTGTTTATTATTGTTAACAATAGTTATTGAATAATTCGAAGCAATGTTCAATATATTATTTATTCCCTAATATGTCAACCAAAGCAGATTGTCGTATGGTGTGCATCTACGGCATGAAAATACAAAGATTTGAAATCTTCCCGTAGTCACTCACGTGACTCCGAAGTAAAATAGTAAGATTAAATCGAGAACTTACCAGTTTGAAGTTTGATCCTTATTTTATGAGGAGTGACGTTGAGGGATTACGTGCCCTCCGCTCCCACCCATCATAATCTAAGAGATCATCTGGTAGTTCTAGTCTTCTACGAGCCTTACTATGTTACTTCAGCTATTTGTTTTCTGTGTTTTCATGCCGCTGCTTTGAAGTATGACGCGCATGCACCTGGCGGGGCTTCTTCACATAATCCCTCAACGTCACTCCTCATAAAATAAGGATCAAACTTCAAACTGGTAAGCTCGTTTAATCTTACTATTAATGTCCTTTCTGTCATGATCTTCTTTGGTATTGATTTTAACAAGCGTCCAACAAAGGGATTAACGAGGGATCAAAATGCACGTTGCACTATACTTAGCCAATGCCTCAGATTGATACACAGCTATCCAAAGTATAATGAGATGGTATTTGTAACTTCACGCCATTCTGAATCATATCCTTGATTATTATGGATTCTTGAAGTGGATCTGTAACCATTTAACTTTGGAATATATATATCTCCGGAACTAATCACATTCATTTGGTCAAAAGGAAATTTAATAAAAGGTGCAAAGATTTTGTCACTTAAAGAAAATGTGTGAAAATCTACATGGTATGCATCTGGACAAATTGTGGTATGCCTTGATATTTGAGCAGATGGTGGAGTGAAGACAGCCAGTTATTCCACAACAATATGCAACGTTGCTCTATGAGAAATGACCAGGTTTCTGTAATACAGTATACGACAACATTAAGCATAGTGAGTTGTTTTGGATAATTCACACTTAGAGTTGATTAGTTTGGCTGGTACTAGTTGGCCTGTTGGGTTGAAATCTTGCTATTTTGTTTAATAGATAATTATTACAGGGTCATGGTGAGCAGTGCATGAGTACAGAGTTGTATTTCACTGTATAGTTTTATAAACTGAATTGGAATCAAAGTAAACCATGTTGCCATCGGTGCTATGTCACTGCTTTATCTAATCTAAGGTAAGGTTTAACTACTTTTTAATTCCTGCCGCCTGGAAGTAATTTTATTTGCGTGCTAGCCAGGGGGCTTGTTTCCACACTGTATCTCTAAACTAAACTAAACTAAACCTAGCCAATTGACGAGACTCAATAATTGTTTCCAAATAATCATTGCTTTTAGGGATGAGGAGCGAGTAACTAATTCAGGCAAGGATGATTGCCATTTATGTTTTGTTAACATATTGTGTCCCAGGATATTAAAGAGAGGCCCTCTCGGCCCTTCCAGTCCGTGCCGGACCATTTGTTTTCCCCTAGTCCATTGAATTTTCACGTCCATATACCTATCCACTTTACTTTTAAATGTTAAAATCGATCCTGCCTCCACCACCTCTGCTGGAAGCTCATTCCACACAGCCACCACCCTCTGAGTAAAGAAGTTCCCCCTCACGTTACCCCTAAACTTCTGTCCCTTAATTCTCATGTCATGCCCTCTTGTTGGAATCTTCCCTACCCTCAATGGGAAAAACGTATATGTATCATAGTTATTGACAAGTATGTATCATAGTTATTGACAAGTTTTTTAAGTTTTGTTTTTGTTTTAGAAATTCAGCGTAGAAACCGGCCCTTCGGCCCACTAAGTCCACGCCGACCTATGCCCACCCGTTCATACTAGTTATCTCACTGCACACGACAGGCAATTTACAAAGGGCCAATTAACCTGCAAACCAGCACTTCTTTGGAATGTGGGAGGAAACCGGAGCACCTGGAGGAAGCCCACGTGGTCACAGGGAGAATGTGCAAACTCCACATACACAGCATCTGAGGTAAGGATTGAACCCGGGACTCTTGCAAACTCTACCAGTGTGGACTGACTTTTGTTGTAGTCGAAGGTAGGCACAAAATGCTGGACTAACTGAACGGGACAGGCAGCATCTCTGGAGAGAAGAAATGGGTGACGTTTTGAGTCAAGACCCTTCTTCAGACTGGTAAGGGGAGTGGGCGGTACAAAGATAAAACGTAGTAGGAGACAGTAAGGCTGGGAGGAGAACTGGGAAGGGAAGGGAGTGGGAAAGTAATGGCTACTTGAAGATAGAGAAGTCAATGTTCATACCGCTGTGTTTCAAGCTACCCAAGCAAAATATGAGGTGCTGTTCCTCCAATTTGCGCTGGGATTCACTCTGACAATGGAGGAGGCGCAGGAAAAAAAGGTCATGTAGGAATTGGAGGGGCAGTTAAAGTGTTAAGTAACTGGGAGATCAGGTAGGTTTAGGCAGACCGATCGGAGGTGTTCAGCAAAATGATCGCTGAGCCTGAGCTGGTCTCATCGATATACAGGAGTTATAGTCACTGTTACACACTATTGTTACACTCCTTCTTCTTCTTGCCTATGGCATGCACAGCCTAAAGTTGTAGGACAACTTGTTTTATTTGATCTTATTTGATTGTGCACGCCAGGTTGATTGCATTCGTCGAGACAGGGCAGACCACATGAAGGTTGCAATCTCCCACCCCATTGTTATACTTGTGGGGGCATCTTACAACCAGCACACCCATCATTCCCTTAGATACAGATGGCTTCTATTTACATTGACAAAATGTTTTAGATTTTCATTTAAACACTTGATGAAATTAAAAGGACTAAATTCTGGCACAAATTAAAAGTAGGAAGCTCTATGATTTACACGTAAATCATTGAAAAAGCCCGTTTAATTGTTTTGGAAGTAACATCCATTTAAGAAGTTGATTATGTAGATACTGTAATATTTGCAGGATGATTTATACCTGTACCTTTTCCATTAAATGAGAAAAGAAAAATCTCTCCAAAGCCACCTTGCACTAAATAAACTCCACTTCACTTATTCGAAAATGACAGCATGAATGGATGTTTTATTGTTCGTAGCTAATTATTTTTTAACCATCACGAAGTGAGTCTTAGACAGAAATGATCTAGGTAATTGTATTTTAATTGTATTCTGCAATAAAACTACAATGTAATTACCTAGGTGCTCACTGAGGGAGTGAATGAAATTAATTTTGAAACCAAGCATAGATTGGGAGCACAACTCCTTACTGTGGAAATGCAGAGATGGAATCAAGGTGCAATAAGGAACGAGATTAGGGAAAGTTTATTTCACGGGGCTATTTAGAGCATACGTGCCATGTGTTGATGGTTATGGCGCTGATGGAGTGGATTTTTGCAACCCGAATAAATCACTGGGTGAAGTTAAATATTATGCTCGTAACATAGAAGCAATAATGAAGAAATTTGTAAAATTAGTAGTGAAAAATGAGTACAAGAGACAGGTTTAAGTTTGTCATCATCATCGTTACATCGTGGCACATACCGAATAGCTGGATTATCTCCAATCGAAAGACACCATTAATTACAGTTTTAGTATATTATTAATAAATGTTGTGTGGAATCCACCAGCATATACAGACTAAAATTCGACACAAACAGACTCAAACAGGCACAATGATTTGGATGAGAACATACAGGGCATGATTAGCAAGTTTGCAGATGATACAAAAGTTAGTGGTTTTGCAGACAGTGAAGATGGTTGTGAAAGGTTGCAGCAGGATCTGGATTGATTGGCCAGGTGGGTGGAGGAATTGTTGATGGAATTTAATACAGAGAAGTGTAAGGTATTGCATTTTGGGATGTCGAACGGGGCAGGACCCACACAGTAAATGGTAGGCCTCTGGGTAGTGTTGTAGAGCAGAGGGATCTAGGAGTACAGGTGCATGGTTCCTTGAAGGTCAAGTCACAGGTATGTAAGGTGGTCAAAAAGGTTTTTGGCAGTTTGGCCTTCATCAGAGTATTGAGTATAGAAGTTGGGAGATCATGCTGCAGTTGTATGAGACGTTGGTGAGACCACATTTAGAATATTGTGTTCAGTTCTGGGCACCATCTTATAGGAAAGATATTGTCAAACTTGAATGGGTTCAGAAAAGAGTTACGAGGATGTTGCCAGGACTAGAGGGTGTGAGCTATAGGGAGAGGTTGAGTAGGCTGGGTCTCTATTCCATGGAGTGTAGGAGGATGAGGGGAGATCTTATTGAGGTATACAAGATCATGAGAGGAACAGATCGGGTAGATGCACAATTTTTTGCCCAGAATAGGGAAATCGAGTATCAGAGAACATAAGTTCAAGGTGAAGGGGAAAAGATTTAATAGGAATCCAAATGGTAACTTTTTCACACAAAGGATGGTGGGTATATGGAACAAGCTGCCAGAGGAGGTAGTCGAGACTGGGACTATCCAATCGTTTAAGAAACAGTTAGACAGGACAGGTTTGGACCAGGTGCAGGCAAGTGGGACTAGGGTAACTTGGACATTGTTGGCCGGCGAGGGCTAGTTGGGCCGAAGGGCCTGTTTCCACACTCTATGACTCCATGCTCTAATGTGCTGGAGTATCTGGGTCAGGCAGCATCTGTGGAGAAAAAGAATGGGTGACGCTTCGGATCAGACTGAAAGTAATGGGTTGGGAGGAGAAGAGCTGGAGGCAAGAAAAGAACAAGACCGATCCCAGATGACAGACAATTTATCGACGCTAGTTTGATATCACTGAGCTGTCCAAAGGTCTCCACTACTGATAAGATCTCCACCCTGATGGAGACATTAATTTATCATAAAGGAAACTGTAAATGACTTCTTGACTCAATATGTGATTCAAACACATCTTTAATCAGCACTGAAACTTAATAGCATGGAGGATGATTAGTTGTCAGTACATCCTGACTGCTCCAACTGTCGGTGCTGGGAAACCAGTGTTGGTATAAGTATTACAGTGGGGTGGAGTTAGAGATGCTGGCTGGTGTGTGATTGGTTAACATGCAACATCAATCTACATCCTTCCCCCTAAAGATTAAGTGTGAAAGGGCACCCATGCCATGGGGTTAAACAGACTCACCATATCTGTCTGGTGGTCTACTAACATGGCCCGAGTGTGCGCAGACCAAACCCTCCCTCCCCCCCTCACCTGCAAGATGAAACGGAGAGCCTGGAGGCGAGAATGACGCGGTGGAGGCTTGTGGTGACCGAAAGGGGAAAAATACGGTGGGTGAGGCCCCGTGGTTAGTGGAGACCGCGGGATGTGGAGGGGTGCAAGTCATGCGGGGATGGGTGGTAGACATTGCAAAAGGCTGTTGGAACTGGAGCGGTGGAGCATAGGGACCAGCAGGCGGTGGGCGAGGCTCCCTCACAGCAAGCAGGTGTTGTCGACTTCTCCGGTATACCACTCCCTCACAGTCAACTAGGTAAGACCGTGGCTCATCAGTCGGGTTGACAACAGTGCCCAGATAGGAATGTCCAGTTGAAGTTCGTAGGCGGATGACTTGACCCGGAAGTAGAGGCTTGAGTGGTCTGCTGGAACTGTCGTATGACCGTTTCTGGATATCGTGCTTCTCTTGTAGATGTTTCTAGATAGTGGCGGGCTTCAGCACCTGAGGAACCAGTTGCTGTTGTGCAATGGGTACCGGAGGCCTCATCAATCTCGACATCAATCGCTGTGCCCGCGATCCTAGGGTTCCGTCCCTGGCAACATTTCTGAGAATCAGGAGATCGAGATAAACGTCTGACTTTGAAATCTGAGCTCGCTCCAGTAAGTGTTTGGCACTTCTGACAGCGCGTTCAGCGAGTCCATTACTCTGTGGATACACGGGACTGCTCGTGATGTGCTGGAAGTTCCATCGGTCTGCGAAAAGCTTGAACATGTGGCTGGTGAACTGCCGACCGTTGTCGGTTCTCAGGCTGATGGGAGCGCCAAAGATAGAGAAGTGTCTTTTCAGCCTCTGGATGACCATCTCAGATGTGAGGGAGGTCAGTTGGTCTAGTTCAAACCAATTAGAAAAGGAGTCGACTAGAATGAGGTAGTGCTTCCCGCACCATTCGAAAATGTCTGCCGCCAGCGAGGTCCAGGGCAGAGCTGGTGGAGGTTGTTGCAGAAGGGGCTGCCACTGCTGATGATGTGCAAGGCTTTTGCAAGCGGGGCAGGAGACTTCGCGGTCCCGGATGTAACTGGCCATTCCCGGCCAGTAGAACAGACTAGGGGGGCGTGCCATTGAGGGGTCGGCTCCTGGGTGACCGCTGTGTGCCTCTTTGAAGTATACGTCTCGTAGTGATGAGGGTATCACTACCTTGTGACGACAACCCCATCCTGAACTACCAGTTCATCGCGAACCAGGAAGAAAGGCTGCACCTCTGTGGGCATGTTGGATTAGCTGTGTGGCCAGCCTGTTTTGATGATGGAGGAGAGAATTTGAAGCGTATCGTCAGTTGCGGTGTGCGTGGCCAAGCTGCCCAGTTGCTTGCTGGAGACGAAATCGGCACCGAGGACCATGAAATTTTCCTGTTGATAGAGATGTTGTTCGCAAGATGCCCGAGGTGCACGGGAGAGAGTGTCAGCAACGTGCATGTCTTTACCCATAGTGTAGGTAATAGAGAAATCGTACCGCTGCAGCTGCATCATCATACGCTGCAAACGAGCTGGCGCGGCGTGGATGGGCTTGTTCAGGATTGTCACCAGTGGTTGGTGGTCTGTCTCGACCGTGAAGGTGTTGCCAAAGATGAAGTCTTGGAATTTGGAGCAAGCAAAGACGACGGCCAACAGTTCCTTTTCGAATTGCGCGTAGTGCTGCTCCGTGTCGCTCATGGTGCGAGAGGCATACGAGACAGGTAGTAGAGTGCCCTCGGCAGGTGGTTGCAAGCAGGCTGCGCCGAGACCGAATTTCGAAGCATCGCAGGTGATCGTCACCGGACGTTTCAGGTCAAAGAAAATTAGGGTCAGTGCATTGGTCAGTTTGGACTTTAAAACATCAAAAGCAATCTGATGTTGCTGGAGCCATGACCATGCTGCGTCTTTTTTTGTCAGTTCCCGCAGGGTGGAGCTTAGTTCGCTGAGGTTCGGTATGAACTTGCCGAGATAGTTTACCATGCCCAGAAAACGCTGCAGGCCTTTCATGTCTGTGGGGGCAGGCATTTCTGTGATGGCAGTAGCCTTCTTCGGATCGGGTTTGAGACCATTAGGAGTGAAGATGTGGCCGACGTAGGAGACCTCTGGACCCGGAACTTGCACTTGTCAGGATTGAGCTTGAGGTTGATCTTGCGTGCGCGCTCCAAGAATGAGCCTGATATTGCGGTCGTGCTCTGTTGCATCTTTCAGGTGAGGGAGGGGAGGGTTTGGTCCGCACGTGTTCGGGCCGTGCTAGTAGACCAGATATGGCGAGTTTGTTTAACCCCATGGCATCGGTGCCTTTTCACACTTAATCTTTAGGGGGAAGGATGTAGATTGATGTTGCATGTTAAAACATGTAAAACTGAAACTTAACAGCATGAAGGATGATTAGTTGTCAGTACATCCTGACTGCTCCAACTGTCGGTGCTGGGAAACCAGTGTTAGTATAAGTATTACAGTGGGGTGGAGTTAGAGATGTTGTCTGGTGTGTGATTGGTTAACATGCAACATCAATCTACAGAAACGTCACCCATCCTTTTCCTCCAGGGATGCTGCCGGACCCGCTAAGTTACCTCAACACTTTGTGTCTATCTTTGGTAAACTACATAACACCTGCAGTTTCTACTTCTAAATATTGACCTCGGGTCAATCTGGTCCATGGAAATACTATTATGCTGATTCATTACGATTCATGCCTGTTATTGTAAGCCAGGACAGAATGACTGGGGAGGTTATATTTTGTTTGAGATGGGCCGTTCCAGAGTCACTTTATATTCAGCCATTGCTGGGGTTGGCAGGTATTGCCTACTTTTAGATAGGCAGACAGAAGTGTTCAGATCATTGAACTTGGCAGCAGTCAGGAACTATAGTTTCTTGAAATGTATTTTGAGTTCTACTTCTTGACGTGCAATACACTACCAACAAGTGTTTGGCTCATTTGTGGGAAGTTCATGAGCCTAGGCTCTGATCATATCCACTCCACATGACTGATAGTCTGATTGGAAAAGACGCAGGGCGTTTAATCCCTTGAGGGTATTTTTCCTGTCAATTAGATCATGGCTCAACCTCTCTCTATAACTCCACCTGCATGCCTCAGCACTGGGCACCGTAGCCATTAACAAACTTGCCTAACATGCAGTGGAATAGATCATCTCTGCCACGATCAAATGTTTGAGAAAGAAATTATTTTTTAATTAACAATTTTGTGGAAACAAGGCTCTTTCTGTGAAGGAAACCCATATAGAACATACATTTTGTAACCCTGTACCAATTTGGTAATCTAGCTCATTAAGTTTGTAAGACGTAATACGCTGGTCTTGGGGAATAACTTGGGGGATAATGTGGGAACTTAACTTGGGGATAATATGGAAAATGGGGCAATAATACAGCAGGGATATTGAGGGAAAATATGGAATATTAACAGGGGAGTATATGGAATATGGAGAATAATATGGAATATTAACGTGAAAGATAGTGGAATTTGGGGATAATGGAATGTTAACATGGGGATAATATTAAATATTAATGTGGGGGACAATATAGAATATTAACTTGAGAGATATTATGGAATATTAACAGGAGATAATATGGCATATTAACTTGAGGGATATTATAGAAATTCTCCACTGTGGTGTATCCTCATCCTGGCATTGATTTTGGAAGAGCGGAACGATTACTTTATTATTCATGTGTTCATTTGAAACAACTTGATGACAATAGGAGACACATTCTTGTTAGATTTACAACACATATGTCATTAAGAAAAAAAAAAATTTATTTTGATGTTGGTATTTCACCCCTTTCTCTTGCAGCCCACAGATATTTTAATTCTGGGGTCCAATTATACTGGGTCAGGCTCAAACCTGACTGGCATCTTACATCAGGGTCCTGTAGCAGCAAATCAACAGCAATTAAATCAATGAGAGCACAACAACACAGCTTCCACAGCCGCTGCCTTACTATGCATTGACCCAGATTCAATCCAGACCTCAGGTTCTGTTTGTGTGGAGTTTGCAAGTTCTCCCTCTGACCAAAAGACCTGCATGTTGATGCATTAATTGACCACTGTAAATTACCCCCCATATGTGAGTGGTAGAATCTGGAGAGAATAAAGTTGGATTATATTATATTCGATTAGTATAGGATGAATGTAAATGGTGGTTGATTTACACCTTAAGTGTGGATTTAATGGGGAAAGGTGTTGTTTTTTGTGTTATATTTCTCTATCAATTTGAACCAAGATGATATATTGAACCAATAAATTCATTACTTAGTTAATTAATTAGTCATTACTGGTATTTGGTCAAGTATTGATGAGTGTCTCTTGTTGGTAATTTGGGACTGGATATCACAGACAGAGAACCATTTATTGAAAGAATAAATTTGTCAACATTAATGCCAATGTTTCTCAAGTTACAACTTACGATTTCCAACAGGGTATGGTTAAACCTGTTGGTGAATCTTACTCCCACCAAGTTCATCTTTGGAGTGGTACTTTGACTTCTTTTGACAAAACGTTGTATATGTTTTCATTTTCACATATTTTTTATGTATTTGGCTGATGTGGGAAGTCAGGGACACTGCTGGAGCTTCTGGAAACTACACCTGCAGAAATTGTGTCCATGTGCAGCTCCTGAATGAATGTGTTTGGGAAATGGAGAAACAGCTGGATGACCTCAGGGCCATCCGGGAAAACGAGCTTTTCCTGGTCAGGACCTGCAGTGAGGTTGTCACATCAAGGATACAGGAAGAGCGAAGGTGGGTGAGTGTGAGAAAGGGGAGTAAACTTGGAGTGCAGGAGAGCCCAGTGGCTGTGCCTAATGAAAACAGGTACACCATCTTGGGAGCTGTCGGGTCAGATGACGCTTCCAGTCCGAGCGGCTGACAGGTCGGTGTCTTCAATCCTAGCGATGAGACCCGTTCGGCGAGACCGATGTTGGGCAGAGCCATTGTGGTGGGTGACTCCATTGTCCGAGTTGCAGACTGGAGATTCTATGGCAGCAAGCGAGACTCGAGGATCTGTTGCCTCCCTGGTGCCAGGGTTCAAGATGTCACAGACCGACTTCAGAACATCCTTAACAGGGAAGGTGAACAGCCGGAAGTAGTTGTGCATATGGGGACAAATGACATCGGGAAGAAGAGGAAGGAGGTTCTGCAACGTGAGTTTAGAAAGTAGTTGAGCATGTGGGGTCAAATGTCATCGGGAAGAAGAGGAAGGAGGTTCTGCTGAGTTTTGAATGTTGGGAAGAAGACTGAAAAGCAGGATTCTAGGGTGGCTACCTCTGGATTGCTTCCTGTACCTCATGCTGGTGAGGGTAGGAACAGGGAGATAGGGGATCTGAATGTGTGGCTGGGGGGCTGGTGCAGGGAGCAGGGATTTAGATTTATAGAACACTAGGATCTCTTCTGGGGTAGGGGTGACCTGTACAAAAGGGACGGTTTGCACCTTAACTGGAGGAGGACCAACATTCTGGCAGGCAGGTTTGCTAGTACTACATGTGGGGGTTTAAACTAAATAGTGGGAGGGAGGGGTTGACAAGTTTGGAGTATAAAGGTGGAGTTAAAGGGAAAGTGAGTACAGGAAAAGTTACAAAAGACTCCCAAATTGATGGGATGGAAAGTTTGAGAATGGATATGAAAGTACGGTCAGGGCCAATGTGAGAGGGGAGGTGAATACCAAAGTTAAAGTGTCGTATATGAATGCGCAATGTATCAGAAATAAAATGGATGAGCTTGAGGCTCAGTTAGAAATGGGCAAGTATGATGTTGTGGGAATTACAGAGACATGGCTACAAGAGGACCAGGGCTGGTAACTGAATATTCAGTGGTATACATCCTATCGAAAAGACAGACAGGTGGGCAGGGGTGGAGTAGCTCTGTTGGTTAGGAATGAAATTCAGTCCCTTGCGACGGGTGACACAGAATCGGGAAATGTAGAGTCAGTATGGATAGAACTGAAGAATTGTAAGGGTAAAAATACCCTCATGGGAGTTATCTACAGGCCCCAAAACAGTAGCCTGGATATAGGGTTCAAGTTGAATCAAGAGTTAAAATTGGCATGTTGCAAAGGTAATGCTATGGTGGTTATGGGAGATTTCAACATGCAGGTAGACAGGGAAAATCAGGTTGGTACTGGACCCCAAGAAAGGGAGTATGTGGAGTGTGTCCGATATTCTTAGGGCAGGTTGTACTGGAGCCTGCCATGGAGAAGGCAATTCTGAATTTAGTGTTGTGTAATGAACCGGATTTGATAAGGGAACTCAAGGTAAAGGAACTATTAGGAGGTAGTGACCATAATAAGATAAATTTTAATCTGCAATTTGAGTGGGAAAAGGGAAAATCAGAAGTGTCAGTATTAGCAAATGGGGGCATGAGGGAGGAGCTGGCCAAAGTTGACTGGAAAGAGACATTAGGAGGGATGACAGTGGAACAACAATAGCAGGCATTTCTGGGAATAATACAGAATGTGCAGGATCAGTTCATTGCAAAGAGGAAAAAAGATTCTAAGGGGAGTAAGAGGCGCCCAAGGCTGACAAGGGAATTCAAAGTCAAAGTCCAAGTCATATTTATTCGTCACATGTACCCAACGGTGCAGTGAAATGAATTTGCCAGCAGCGATACAATTAAAAAGAACTTGGTTGAGGAAATGGTTGGGTGGACTGATGGGACTGAAGACTGATAAACCTCCAGGGCCTGATGGTCTGCATCCCAGGGTACTTAAGGAAGTGGCTCTAGAAATCGTGGATGCATTGGTGATCATTTTCCAAAGTTCTATAGATTCAGGATCAGTTCCTGTGAATTGGAGGGTAGCTAATGTTATCCCACTTTTTAAGAAAGGAGGGAGAAAGAAAACAGGGAATTTTACTTCGGAGTCACGTGAGTGACTTCGTGAAGACCCCGCCAGCACGCATGCGTGACATGCAAGCACCACCGGCAGCTTCGGGACGTGTGGGGGCAAGAAAGCGGAAGTCGGGCGCTCCCGCTACTTTAGTGCCCGACTCATCACCTGAGTGGTTTACCACTCGGAGCTGGATACAACTGATCCAGACTTTGAGCCCCCTTCCCCCAAGAAAAGAGGGGGGAAACAGGTACGTGCGAAGGGGCCTCGCTCATCTCCAGCAACTTCACTCCGTGTCCCAGTAGACCCGAGGGGGCTGGTTCCGGAGGACAGCTGCACTACAGGGGAGCCCTACAGCTGTGCACCACTGCCAGGGAGATCTGCCGTAGAGCAGTCTGGCAGATCTACTGCTGCGTCGAGCAGGCCTGCAGGAGCAGGTGCCGCCGGCAAAGCACCCCGTCAGGCTGCGGTCAAGGGCGGAGGTGGCAGCAGTAGACGGTCGGTCAGCTTAGCTCTGGGAGCGGCCGACCATGCGCCTCCACGCCAAAAATTGGGCGATTGTGGAGGTAAGCCTGCACGGACTCCGGGGAGCCAGGTTCCGGTCCAACTCACCTGCCTTCATATCAGACAGGTGGGCCGCCACAGTCTGGAAGAAGACAGAGTAGCGGAGAGTCCGTACGGGAGTCGTATGAGCCTACTCGAGTGGTAGGCCATGACGAACTGCCATTGGACCCTAGACAGCACCTTACGGAGGTGTGGTCCAATGGTGGAAGCCCCAGTGATTTTGCAGGGCCTGGGGAAGTCGGCTTGTCCGCTGCAAATAGCAGGGACGGTCGCATGGAGCGGTTGGAGCTCTTAGTGGAGCAACTCCTCCAGCGGGACAGGGACCGGGAAGAACGGGACTCACGGGCATTCACAAGCCGCGCAAGGAGTCCTCTTAGTATCTCGTCTTCACCAGCCAGAAGTGCCAGCAGTTGCCCAGCCGCTGTATTTGAAGACGACCCGGGACAGCCAGTGACCGCTGAGCCAGAGCATGAGGAGGATATGCTGGACGTGGTGGGCAAGTTTGCCGCAACCACACAAACAGGGGAATCCCTGCACCACAAACTGGCAGGCACCACTGATTACCTGACTACTCACCAACTCCAGAGTCAGGTACTCAATGATACTATGGAGAAAATAAAACCACCTGAAAACTGCATCAACCTCAGTGTTCCCCTGGTTAATGCTCAAATCTGGGGACACTTGAGTACGGCCACCAGGATGCAGGATGTCCGCCTCCAGCGTATCTTAAAGGTCCTCTCCACGGGCATAACGGCGTTTGCTAGGACCCTTGATGGGGATAATGTGTCCAGTGAACAACAAGATGCCCTGGCATTCCTATGCAACGCCCAGTATGAGATCAACTGCCTGTGTAAGAGCTCCATTAAGCCCACACTCAACCCCAAATTTGCGGGGTTGTGCCGTCCATCAACCGCTCCACCGCCTCATCAACTGTTTGGAGACCAAACTAGACGAGGAAGCCAAAACAGCTGGCCTCATGAAACCTCCTACGACTAGACTTCACCCATACCACCGGCCACAACCACACACAAACTGGAAACCGCGGCTGCCGGACAGGATACAAAGGACCTATCCTCCTCCACTTTCCCAAACACAACGGCCTTTTTTAGGACATGGCCAACAGCGGCTTGCATGGAAGATGTGGCCGCCATTCCGTAAACCTCCACAACGTCCACCCAAAACGACATACGCGAGGAACCGTCGTTAACCATGGAGGTAAGGGGGCCTGGTTCCTCTCAGACCGTAGCATCCCCTCCTGCACAAATTGGTGGGCGATTGCGGGCTTTTTTGGGAATATGGAACACTATCACTACAGATGAGTTTATTTTACAAAGTGTTCAAGGCTATGTTATAGAATTTATTGGCGGTAAAAATCCCCCTACCCAGCATTCGCCTCATAGGAAATTTACACTATCCCAAAAAGAGGTGGAGGCAGGACATGCTGAAATTATACGGCTAGAAGCAAAAGGGTAATTGGCAAGACAACGCACGAACCCCTTGAGTTTGTGTCCAAAATTTTCACCAGAATTAAAAAAGATGGGGGATGTCGGATTATAATAGACCTAACTGAGCTGAACACTTTTGTACAATATACCCACTTCAAAATGGAAACTTTTGAAACAGCCAAGCAGATGCTTTACCCGGGGTACTTTATGGCATGCATCGATTTAAAAGATGCATACTATACGGTGCCCATCTCTGAAGCTCACAGGAAATGTCTAAAGTTTGTCTGGAAGGAACAATTATGGGAATACAAAGCATTGCCCAATGGAATCACCACAGCCCCTAGGCTGCTTACAAAATTAGTAAAACCTATATTGGCTCTTCTCCGACAACAAAATTACATGGTTATGGCATATTTAGATGATATCCTTATAGTGGGTCAGACCCTCCAATTGGCTACATGGGCAGTGGCTGCAACTAAGGCTCTCTTCGAGAAGCTGGGATTTGTAATCCATCCAGACAAGTCAAAATTGCACCCGGTACGGGTTATGGATTATTTGGGGTTCACCCTAGACACCAACTTAATGATAATTACCATCCCAACCAATAAAGCTACTGCTATAAAAGAAGAGTGCCACAGTCTTGCTTGCGCCAGGGTACCGACCATCCGGCAAATGGCAAAAGTAATAGGTAAATTGGTAGCTACATTCCCAGCTGCACAATTCGGACCGCTACACTACCGAAATTTACAAAGAACAAAGATCACAGCATTAAAAGCAAATGCTGGGCACTTTGATTGGCCAATCCGGTTACCACCAAAGGCTAGAACCGAGCTACAATGGAGGATTGACAATATTAGTGAGTGTCACAGACCCATCATAGTAAGCAACCCATCCATCGTGCTACAGGCTGACGCAAGCGCGCAAGGCTGGGGAGCAACTGATACAATGTCCAGTTGTGGTGGTAGATGGAACTCTCGTGAGTCTACCTTCCTTCAGTCACATGGGATAACTTATATAGAAATGCTGGGGGCATTTCATGGACTGCGGGCTTACTGTACTAACTCACGGGACTTCCATGTCCACCTCCAAATAGATAACACTACAGTGGTGGCTTACATCAATCATATGGATGGCATCAGGTCGCTATCTTGTGATGAATTGGCAAACACAATTTGGCACTGGTGCATTGAGAGGAATATTTGGATTACAGTGACCTATTTGCCAGGGGAGCTTAATACAGTGGCAGACACCAGGTCACGGGTATTCAATGATAACATCGAGTGGATGTTGAACCCCCAAATTTTTGGTTCATTATAGCTCACTATGGGACACCAGATATTGACCTTTTTGCGTCCAGGTTGAACCATCAGATACCAACGTATGTGTCTTGGGAACCAGACCCTGGGGCAATAGCAATGGATGCGTTTTCTAATCCATTGGGGGAAATGGTTTTGCTACGCATTTCCTCCATTTTGCCTCATCAGTCGGGTATTGCAGAAAATTTAACTGGACTCTGCAACTGGCATATTGATCATTCCTGACTGGCCTACACAGCCATGGTACCCGATGGTCGTTAAAATTTTGAAACAACCATGGATTTCGATTGGGAAACACCCCAAATTGATTACTCACTCCTTTACGGGGGATAGTCATCCATGCCATGGTCACCTAAACTTGTTGGCCTGCAGGATCTAAAAAGACCACTCATCAAGGCGGGCATCTCACCACGAGCCATGGAACTCATCTCAGCATCATGCCGAGAATCAACTCGGAAGCAGTACCTCACGCAGATCAGGAAGTGGGAGGCATTCTGTGCTCGTACCAACAAGAGTTCCAACACGGCAACTATCCCTGATGTCCTGGAATTCCTAGCTGGCCTCCATTTCGATGATGGCTTTAGCTACAGTGCTATCAACAGCGCCAGGAGTGCACTGTCCTCATACCTGGATATAGGTATAGGCTCAAACCACCTGGTGTCTAAACCCATGAGGGGAGTGTTCAACACCAACCCTCCACGACCCAGATATACCTTCACCTGGGATGTAGGGATCGTTCTGACCCTACTGAGGAGCTGGGCTCCAATGAATGAGCTACCACTGAAACAGCTCACCCTCAAAGTGGTGATACTGATGGCACTGACTACAGCCCAACGAGTCCAGACATTACAAAAACTGCGACTGGATAGCATGGTGGCCACCCCTGATCAAATAAATTTATTTGTCCAGGATTTATTGAAGCAGCACAGACCAGGGGTTCATGGGCTGCAGTTGGAGTTTCGGGCATACCCTGTAGATGACTCTCTGCATAGTCACAGATCTCCACCACTATATCGGAATTACAGGAGCCATCAGGAAGAAGGAGCAGGGGCTCCTCATCAGCCACAAACCTCCGCATCATCGGGTGACTGTACAGACTATCGCCAGGTGGCTCAGGGTGGTGTTGGATGCAGCAGGAGTTGCTACTAACATTTTTAAATCTCATTCCACTAGGGCTGCATCCACATCAGCGGCCAGGGCCATGGAGGTGCCCATGGACCACATCCTCGCCACCGCAGGCTGGGCCAGTGAAGAAACCTTTCAAAGTTTCTACAATAAGCCACTGGTCGCCCCTGCGACATTCGCAGAAGCTGTGCTGGGAACCGCTCAGTGAATGTCTGTCCCTGAATTAGGGGTTATTTGTTTGTTTTATTTGATTAATAAATTGTATTACTTTTTCAGCTAGTTTTCGACTGAACTGCATTAACAGCCTTCCTCCATCAGACTTGCGGCAGTGTAATAGCATGGACGTTGTCCAGGGCGTGAAATCACAGAGCTTTGAAATCTTCACGAAGTCACTCATGTGACTCCGAAGTAAAATAGTAAGATTAAACGAGAACTTACCAAGTTTGAAGGTTGATCTGTATTTTACGAGGAGTCGCGGTGAGGGATTTCGTGCCCCCCGCTCCCATCCTCTATCATAAGGTCAACTCGGAAGTTCTACGTTCTTCATCTTACTATTTTTAGTCATGGTGCGTTCTGTGATTCCACACCGCTGCTTTGAAGGATGTCGCGCATGCGTGCTGGCGGGGTCTTCATGAAATCCCTCACCGCGACTCCTCGTAAAATAAAGATCAACCTTCCAACTTGGTAAGTTCTCATTTAATCTTACTATTATAGACCAGTTAGCCTGATATCGGTGGTGGGGAAGATGCTGGAGTCAATTATAAAAGATGAAATAGCAGCACATTTGGATAGCAGTAACAGGATCGGTCTGAATCAGTATGGAATAACGAAGGAGAAATCATGCTTGACTAATCTTTTGGAGTTTCTTGAGGATGTAAATAGGAAAATGAACAAGGGAGAGCCAGTGGATGTAGTGTACCTGTACTTTCAGAAAACCTTTGATAAGGTCCCACAAAGGGGATTAGTGGGAAAAATGAGAGCACGTATTGAGGGTAGGGTACTGACATGGATGGAAAATTGATTGGCAGATAGGAAACCAAGAGTAGGGATTAACCGGTCTCTTTCAGAATGGCAGGCAGTGACTGGAGGGGTATCACAAGGCTCGGTGCTGGGACCGCAGCTATTTACAATATGCATTAATGATTTAGATGAAGGGATTAAAAGTAACATTAGCAAATTTGCAGATGACGCAAAGCTGGGGGGCAGTGTGAACTGTGATGAGGATGCTATGAGAATGCAGGGTGACTTGGACAGGTTGGGTGAGAGGGCAGATGCATGGCAGATGCAGTTTAATGTGGATAAATGTGAGGTTATCTGCTTTGGCAGAAAAAACATGAAGGCAGATTATTATCTAAATGGTGACAAGTTGGGAAAAGGGGAAGTACAACGGGATGGGGGGGTCCTTGTTCACCAGTCAATGAAAGCAAGCTTTCAGGTACAGCAGGCCATGAAGAAAGTGAATGGCATGTTGGCCTTCATAACAAGAGGAGTAAAGAGGTCCTTCTGCAGTCGTATAGGATACTAGTGAGACCACACCTGGAGTATTGTGTGCAGTTTTGGTCTCCAAATTTGAGGAAGGACATTCTTGCTATTGAGGGAGTGCAGCGTTAGTTTACGAGGTTAATTTCCCGGATCGCCGGACTGTCATATGCTGAGAGAATGGAGTGGCTGGGCTTGTACACTCTGGAGTTTAGAACGATGAGAGGATATCTCATTGAAAAATATAAGATTATTAAGGGTTTGGACATGCAAGAGGCAGGAAACATGTTCCTGATGTTGGGGGAGTCCAGAACCGGGGCCACAGTTTAAGAATAAGGGCTTGGTCATTCAGAACAGAGATGAGGAAAATCTTTTTCATCCTGAGAGTTGTGAATCTGTGGAATTCTGTGTGTCAGAAGGCAATGGAGGCCAATTCTCTGGATGCTTTCAAGAGAGAGTTAGATAGAGCTCTTAAAGATAGCGGTGTCAAGCGATATGAGGAGAATGCACGTAACGGGGTACTGATTGTGGATGATCAGCCATGATCACAGTGAATGGTGGTGCTGGCTTGAAAGTTGAATAGCCTACTCCTGCATCTATTGTCTATTTTCTATTTTCTCTCTTCTTTGGCATCTTCACGACATTGCCAGAACTACTTATTCAATTCTAAAGTTGACTAAAACTACACATCTATCAGCCACTTTCTATTGTCTTGTAATTAATCACAACTTCTGTAATGCCATGCTTGGAATACATTGTACTTGACTTAAGACTTGGCAGATTGTTAGAAATAGAATCCCGCTAATTACTATTCAAGCTTCAAGGCATGAAGTCTATGCACTCCGCAAATTTTACTAGGACACGATTTGGTAAAAGCTATTAAAAATGTCTTATTTGAAGACATGTCAAAGAAGCAGCATCCCCAGAACTCTGGACAGTTTTGAGAAATGAACATAAAAAATATATATATATTCATTTTAACTTTTTAGTCTCGCATGATATGGCAAGGGACAAAATGTTGGCATTCTGATCTAAAAATTATTTTGGGAATTTTATGGAATGAGAAGTGATCTGGGGTGGATGATAATAACAGGCATTCCAGAAACAGTATGAAATAAAGAACGGATTTACCTGATATTCTTCAGAGATAACATTCCAGTGTAGGTTATTGTGGAATTATTTTTTTAAACAGCTTGCTTACAGTTTTGATTTACATTTACCTTACACCTGCATAGATGCCTCACAGTATCAGAGACCAGCTTCCCCCTGACCTCGGGTGCTGTCAATGTGAGGTTTGCATGTCCTCCCTGTCACCACTCCACATGTTCTGATTTACTCCCACATCCAATATACATGCCGATTTGGAGGTTATTTAGCCTCTGTAAAATGTTTCATAGTGTGTAGGGTGTGGATGTGAAAATGGTATAACATAGAACTAGTGTGAACAGGTGATCGATGGTTGGCATGGACTCTGTGGGCCGAAGGGCTTATTTCCACGCTGAATTTTCAATTAAAGTCAATCAATCAACTAATTTCAATTACACCATGTGGATTATTTATCATTTATTTAATGATTAATGATCATCTCATGTTTGACATTATTCTGTTAGATTGAAGGTAATACACATTGCTAAAACAATAGAGCAGTCCTACTTAAAGGTGAACGTTTGCTGCCCATGTTGTTTGCCTGTGGAATATCTAAATATTTGCAACTTGAAATTTCCATGAACCTGGTCAGGAAATGCAGAAAATACTTAGCTAAATTTGTGAATTATTAACAAATGTGCATTACCACTTACACGACATTCAGTAACAATCCACCAAGGAATAGCAGCAATTTAAAATAAAACTCCTCCTCTTGGACTCCGCCGGATGGCCCTCTACCTTCTTTTGACCTTTTCATTTCCAACTGCCAGCGTGACATCAACTCTCCACTCTCCTGACTTGCTCTAACCTCTCCCCCACTGAACGTACAGCCCTCCGCTCACTCTGCAGCAATTTAAAAAACTCTTTCCCACCAAGGAATAGATCGGGTAGAAACGGAGTCTCTTGCCCAGAGTTGGGGAATCAAAGAACCAGAGGGCATAGGTTTAAAGTGAGGGGGGAAAAGATTTAATAGGAATCTGAGGGGTGACTTTTTCACACAAAGGGTGCTGGGTGTATGGAACGAGCTGCTGGAGGAGGTAATTTAGGCTATAAGTAAATGAGGAGGAATTTATTTTGTCAGAAGGTGGTGAATCTGTGGAACTCTTAAGCATAGAAGGCTACAGAGGCCAAGTCAATGGGTATTTTTCAGGTAGAGATAGATACTGTAGATACGTGATTTGTACAGGTGTCAGAAGGAGAGAAGGTAGGAGAATGGGGTTAGGAGGGAGAGATAGATCATCCATGATTGAATGGTGGAGTAGACTTGATGGGCCAAAAAGCCTAATTCTACTATTCCTTATGACATGACCTTATGAAATGTCTCTTATTCATTTTTTCCAGAGATGCTGTCTGACCCGCTGAGTTAATCCAGTTTTTTACATATATTTTGGGTGTAAACCAGCATCTGCAGTTCCTTCCTACACTTGTGGTTTATGCATTGTTGATATGGGTATCTACACCTGTTGAACTGCAGTGTGGGGGTCATAGTATCATACAGCATGGAAAAAGGCCCTTCAGCCCCCTTCATCCATGTTGACCAAGATGTTCCCTCTAAACTAGACCCAATTGCACGTGGTTGGCCCATTTCCCTCCAAATCTTTCCTATCCATTTACCTACCTAAATGCATTTATACTATCTGCTTCATCTACCTCCTCCAGCAGCTTATTCTGTACATCTGCCCCCCACTAAATTAAAAATCAATTTGTATTAAATCTTGTCCCTCACACGTTAAACATATATCATCTTGTTTTTGATTCCCCTGCTCTGGCTAAAAGAATCTGCAGTTTGTTTAGTTCCGTATTAGTTTAGTTTATTGTCATGTGTACCGAGGTACAGTGAAAAGTTTTTGTCGAGTGTTAACCAGTCAGCGGAAAGACTATACATGATTACATTCGAGCCTGCACCCCCATTCAATATGATCATGGCTGATCATCCAACAGTATCCTGTATCTGCCTTCTCTCCATACCCCCTGATCCCCTTAGCCACAAGGGCCACATCTAACTCCCTCTTAAATATAGCCAATTAACTGGCCTCAACTACCTTCTGTGGCAGAGAATTCCACAAATTCACCACTCTCTGTGTGAAAAATGTTTTTCTCATCTCGGTCCCAAAAGATTTCCCCCTTATCCTTAAACTGTGAC
Organism: Okamejei kenojei; assembly: GCA_035221665.1. Classification (NCBI taxonomy): domain Eukaryota; kingdom Metazoa; phylum Chordata; class Chondrichthyes; order Rajiformes; family Rajidae; genus Okamejei; species Okamejei kenojei. The sequence goes on from CM069141.1 coordinate 53,300,088, forward strand.
CCCTTGTTCAGAACATCCCTAACATCGGGAACAATCTTCCTGCATCTAGCCTGTCCAACCCCTTAAGAATTTTGTAAGTTTCTATAAGATCCCCCCTCAATCTTCTAAATTCTAGCGAGTACATGCCGAGTCTATCCAGTTTTTCTTCATATGAAAGTCCTGACATCTCAGGATTCAATGGAAGGTAGGTTGGTTTGAGTGATGGTCTGGACTGCATCTGTTCTCCTTTTGATTTTATACACTGCAGTGCCAAGAATTGAAGCATGAAGATTAGATGGTAGTGCTCTTGACCTGCTCCTCTGTTCCTGTTTCATAATTTACTGAATCAAGGTACCAGGAAACTTCATATCTTCTCTTCCAGCTTTACAAAACCACTGCTAACGGATTGAGCACAGCTCCAGTCATTCAAATAGGATCACTGGCTTTCTTTCAAGAAAGACAGGCTGTGTTATGGTAATTTATGGTAGCCCATTAACCTAAGTACCTTGTGACGTGGTCACAAGGAGAACATGCAAGCTCCATACAAAATTAGGATCAAACGCAGATCCCTGAAATTGGAGGCAGCAGTGAGGAAGCAGCACTAAATGCAGCATTAATGTATTGCAAGAAAGTTGCTCCAGAAGAATATATGGTACTTTAACTTTCATTTAATCTTTTTCATTGATAAGAATTACAATATTGGTGAGGATTATGTAAACTCGTCAATCAAACAAGACTGAGGACCCAACATTTAGAAAAATGAATACTCAAGCTTGTAAAGTAGCTTAAAAATTGTGCTCATTCCTTACATCATAAGCTCTGTTTAATATAAAAGGTGAAATATATAACAAAGAAAACATGAATAACAAGAAATACTGTACATGGCTGAATTTTGCTAGCAAATTAATGATGAGCTTAATGGCTTTGCTGTCATATGTGCATAAGTTGTCCAACACTTTACAAGTAGGCTTAGCCCCTGGATGATGAAAGACAACAGGTCATGGAGAGATAGACATAAAATGCTGGAGTAACTCAGCATGACTAGCAGCATATCTGGAGAAAAGGAATAGGTGATGTTTCGGTGTGAGAGTCAGGGAGGGGGAAACTAGAGGTATGGGTAACAGAACAAATCACACGCTGCATCGATGACTCAAGAAAGGTGGAGCCCACAGATATGAAGCTTCCTGGTACCTTGATACAGTAAATTATGAAACAGGAACAGAGGAGCAGGTCAATGGTTCATAGTTGCCTGGGGACATGATATTAGTGAAGGAGTACAATGAAGAAATTAGGGACTAAGGTGGGGGAGGGATGGAGAGAGAGGGAATGCAAAGGTTACTCACATTCCATTGTGGGTCCATCTTTCTTGAGTCATCAATGGAGGCTCTGCTTTTTCTGTACGTCCATACATCTAGTTTCCCCCTCATTTGAGGAAGGGTCTCGACCCGAAACATCACCTATTCCTCCAGAGATGCTGCCTGACCGCTGTGTTACTCCAGCAATTTGTGTCTATCTTCGGTGTAAACCAGCATCTGCAGTTCCTTCTTACACAAGTCATTGAGGGAGCAGTGTTGCTCTGGTGTTAGTCGCTTATGAAGACAGCAACATCTCCTCTTGGTGTCAGGTAGTTGTTGCATTAAATACTGATTAAGCTTGCCACAGAGATATAACGGCACACATATCTCCTTAAGTATGTTGGCAGTTCCATTTCCCGCTTTTGGTCCAACAACAAGTTTGGAACTGTGAAGTTCCTTTCCTGCAAAAAAAAATATTTTGTTTTAATATTGCTTTTTCATTTCATTTTGTCTTTCTCTGTCTCTTAATCCACTTTTGTTTCCTTTTTCTTTTTCTTTAGCAATACATTTGAAAAGGTGCAGTGGATGGGAGGTTGGTTTGTGTGAAGATCTGGGCTGCATCCACAATTTGCTGCAATTTCTTGCAGTCTTGGATGCAGCTATTCCCAACCAATGCTTTGATGCATCACATTAAAATGCTTTCTACAGCGCATCTGTAGATGTTAGTGGTAGTTGTTGGGGATGTGCCAAAGGTCCTAAGCTTTCTAAGGAAATAGAGGCATTGGTGTGCTTTCTTAGCCATTGCTTCAACATGGCTGGTCCAGGACAAGTTGCTGGTGATATTTACTCCCAGGAATTTGAAGCTTTCAACTATCTCTACTATGGTGCTGTCAATGCATACCAAGGTATGTGTACCATTTAGTTCCTTGAAGTCGATCACTATCTCCTTTGTAAATTTGTATATGGATAAGAATGGTTTGCAGGGATATGAATGTGGCGCAGGCAAGTGAAACTGGTTTGCTTTAGTAATTTGGCCAGCATAGATTTGTTAGTCTAAAGGACCTGTAACCAAGCTGTATAATTCTTTGACTCCATGACTCTCAAAGCATGCCAAATCGTTGAAAATATTAGAAAATCGGATTTGGGAAAGTAGATGCTGACAATCACACTCACTCACGCACACACATGCATACGCACATATAGACAAAATTATAACAATGCAAATCCAGGACTTAAATAAATGAGACAGCAGTGACTACTGGCCGTGTTACAAATACCATGATTGGAAATTATCCTCACTCTTAAGCACCTTTTTTCCCTTTCTGATTACCTTCCAAGTACAGTAAAATAAAATAAATCAGAGATATTTTGAGTGGGAACCAAATATCTGCTTTAACGTCTGATTTACAACCAAAGTTATTTGCCATTTTAACTTTATTAATCACTTTACAGCTATCGTTAAATTGTTCCTTTCACCTTCCCTACCTCTTCCAGCTTTTTTAATGCTATATACTTGAAATCCACTTGAACAAGACATGTTGATTAAAATACATGCACATCGTAAAACATTTTAAACTCATGGCGCAGTAGCATTACAGGTCATACTGGATACTGAAGAACTAGAGGGTACAGTGCCGCACTAGTTCTGCAACATGGAAGTTGGAAAATTGGAGCACTTTAATGCAAGAAAGATTTGAGGGTGAGAATTAGTTAAAAAGTTTCAATAAACCCTCAGTAAGAACGTGCAAACTACAAACTAGGCGGCACGGTGGGGCAACGGTATAGTTACTACCTTACAGAGCCAGAGGTCCGGGTTCTGTAAGGCAGTTTGTACGTTCTCCCCATGACCGTGTGGGATCTCCCCGTGTGCTCTGGTTTACTCCCACATTTCAATGATGTAGAGGTTTGTAGGTTAATTGTTTGGTAAGAATTTTAAAGCATCCCTAGTGTGTAGGATAGTGCTAGTGTGCAGGGATTGCTGGTCTGTGCGGACTCGGTGTGCCGAAGGCCCCGTTTCCCCATTGTATCTCTAAACTAAACCTAAATAAACTAAGGGTTTTGGCCTGAAACGTTGCCTATTTCCTTCGCTCCATAGATGCTGCCGCTCCCGCTGAGTTTCTCCAGCACTTCTGTCTGCCATAAATAAACTAAACTCAGGCAGAATAGAACATCTTTCCGATTGCATTACTTGTAAAGTGGAGGTGAGCCACTCTGAGGTGATATCAGGAACATTTACAACACTGGAGTTGGGAAGTTGGAAGACGAGTTAGGTAAGAGTTTGCTTTAGACTTTAGACTGTGGAGATGTAATGCTAAAACCATCCCTTCTGCCCACCAAGTACATGTCAACCAGTGATCAACAAGTGCACTAATATCCTAAACACTAGGGACAATTTACAATTTTTATTGGCCAATTAACCTGAAAACCGTTACATCTTTGGAGTGTGGGAGGAAACCAGAGCACCCTGAGGAAACCCATACAGGAGAACAGACAAACTCTGCACAGACCACATTGAGGTCAAAATCAAACCTGGATCTCTGGCGCTGTAAGGCAGCAACACTAACGCTGCACCATGGTAAAGCTTTAAGCCAGAGTGCCATTATTTTCTAATTTGTTGCAGCATGTGCCAGTTGCATGGATGGTTTATTCATAACAAGGTTAACTATCAGACTGAGGGATGTGTTTTGTGCTGCAACAGGTATGGTGTCTGTGGCACCAGGGAGATCCTATGAATATCATCTTCATATTTAACTCTTGACTTCGAAATTAATAAAAATTCTAAATAATATGCCCTTAAACCCAGTCGGTAAAGCAAAGACATGGAAGCATTAATGATGGCATCATTTTGGACCCCCTGTGAATTAACATGCCACAGCAGCTGTTAAGATAACTGCAATGACACCATAGTTAGCACAACTGATATATGTTTCGAAGTGGAAGGTGATGCTGACGTCTGCTACAAAGCTGGAACAGTTTACAGTATATTAAGTGCAACCTTCACCTAATAAATTCTAATTTACATACACATATGAGTTGAGAGCATTGAGTACTGGAATCGTATTTAATAACCGACCAGCTGGAAGTAATCGGTTTGTGATTATTGAGATTTTATTTATAAAGCTTGAGACATAGCGACAAGCTGCAATTGCAAGCATGTTGGTACAATGTTTAATATTTATTGTGGCGCAGTGGTGAGGCTGGTAGAGCTGCTGCCTTGCAGCGCCAGAGATCCAGGTTTGATCCTGACCGCGGGTGCTGTCTGGGAGTGGAGTTTGTACGCTCTCCCTGTGACCACGCGGGTATCCTCTGGGTGCTAAGGAGGAATTTCTTTAGTCAGAGGGTGGTGAATCTGTGAACATTATTACCACAGACGGCTGTGGAGGCCGTTAATGGATATTTTTACGCCAGACATTGATAGATCCTTAATTGGTACAGGTGTCAGGGGTAATGGGGAGAAAGCAGGAGAATGGGGTTGAGAGGGAAAGATAAATCAGCCATGATTGAATGGCGAAGTAGATGGGCCAAATGGCCTAATTCTGCTCCATTGACTTTTGAACGTATTAGCTCCGGTTTTCTTCCACATCCCAAAGATGCCTTGGCTTGTAGGTTAAATGGCCTCTCAGTACAAGGAGAAGGCCCCGAGAGTACAAGGATGGATGCGAAAGTGGGTTAACATAGAACTAGTGTGAACGGGTAATCGATGGTCGATCTGGACAAGGTGGGCCTGTTTCCACGCTGCAACTCCAAACTAAACAAAGCAATTCTGTATTATAAACAGGATACACTTCATACATCAGATCTAACAAAGCATTGACCCCTCAGTAATCCATTTATCCCATTGATCTGCAGTTTACATAAATGTACAGTGCATTCAGAAAGTATTCAGACCCCTTCACTTTTTTCACATTTTGTTACGTTGCAGCCTTATTCTAAAATGGATTCAATTCTTTTTTTTTATCGTCAATCTATACACAATACCCCATAATAAAAAATCGAAATCAGGTGTTTAGAAATTATTGCAAAGTAATTAAAAACAAATAACTGAAATATCACTTTCACATTAGTATTCAGACCTTTAGTCAGTACTTTGTTGGGACACCTTTGGCAGTGATTACAGCCTCAAGTCCTCTTAGGTATGATGCTACAAGCATGGTACACCTGTATTTGGGCAATTTTTCCCCATTCTTCTCTGCAGATCCTCTCAAGCTCTGTCAGGTTGGATGGGGAGCATCAATGCACAGCTATTTTCATGTCCTTCTGGAGATACTCCATCGGGTTCAAGTCCGGGCTCTGGCTGGGCCACTCAAGGACATTCACAGACTTGTCACGAAGCCACTCCTGCATTGGCTTGGCAGTGTGCTTAGGGTCGTTGGACCTATTGGAAGGTGAACCTCTGCCCCAGTCTGAGGTCCTGAACACTCTGGAGCAGGTTTTCATCAAGGATCTCTCCGTACTTTGCTCCATTCATCTTTCCCTCTTTCCTGACCAGTCTGACTGAAAAACATCCCCAAAGCATGATGCTGTCACCACCATGCTTCACCGTAGGTATGGAATTTGCCAGGTGATGAACGGTGCCTGGTTTCCTCCAGACGTGACACCTGGCATTCAGGCTAAAGAGTTCAATCTTGGTTTCATCAGACCAGAGAATCTTGTTTAGCTGCCTTTTGGCAAACTCCAAGCGGGCTTTTACTGAGGAGTGGCTTCAGTCTGGCAACTCTACCATAAAGTCCTGATTAGTGGAATGTTACAGATATAGTTGTCCTTCTGGAAGTCAAGTCAAGTCAAGTCAAGTTTATTCGTCACATACACATACGAGATGTGCAGTGAAATGAAAGTGGCAATGCTCGCGGATTGTGCAAAAAAACAAACAAACTACAACACAGAATGGAACAGAATCACATATTCGCATATTACATATTTGTGGGAGGAAAAAAGAAAAAAAAGCAATTTTAAAAATACACCACACAACAATAAAATGGTACAGTAAAGTTAGCCCCTGGTGAGATTACAGTCCTAAGGGCCTCTGGGAAGAAACTCCTTCTCATACTCTCCGTTTTCACAGCATGGCAACGGAGGCGTTTGCCTGACCTTAGCAGCTGGAACAGTCCGTTGCTGGGGTGGAAGGGGTCTCCCATAATCTTGTTGGCTCTGGAGTAGCACCTTCTGATGTATAGTTCCTGCAGGGGAGCGAGTGTAGTTCCCATAGTGCGTTGAGCCCCAATTCCAGAAGCTTCTCAGCAAGTCTGGTGGGGACTATCGTGTTGAAGGCTGAACTGAAGTCTATGAACAGTATCCTCACATAGCCCCCCTTCTGGCTGTCAAGATGAGAGAGAGCAGTGTGCAGAACCTGGGAGACTGCATCGTCCGTGGATCTGTTCGGACGGTATGTAGCGGGTCCATGTTGCGAGGGAGGAAGGCGCAGATGTGTTTCTTGACCAGCCTCCAAGAAACTTGGAAGTTTCTCCCATCTCCACAAAGGAACTCCACAGAGTGAGCATCGGTTTCTTGGTCACCTCCCTGACCAAGGCCCTTCTACCCCGATTGCTCAGTTTGGCCGGGCGGCCAGCTCTATGAAGAGTCCTGGTGGTTTCAAAGTCCTTCCATTTATGAATGACGGAGGCCACTGTGCTCTTTGGGACCTGCAATGCTGCAGAAATTGTTTGATACCCTTCCCCAGATCGGTGTCTCGACACTATCCTGTCTCGGAGGTCTATGGACAATTCCTTCGTCTTCATGGCTTGGTGTTTGTTCTGACATGCACTGTCAACTGCGGGACCTTACATAGACAGGTGTGTGCCTTTCCAAATCATGTATAATCAATATAATTTATCACTTGTGGACCAATCAAGTTGTAGAACCATCTCAAGGATAATCAATGGAAACAGGATGCACAGAAGCTCAATTTTGAGTTGCATAGCAAAGGGTCTGAAAAATTATGTAAATGTGATATTTCAGTTATTTCTTTTTAATTACTTTGTAAAAATGTCTAAACACCTGTTTTCATTTTTTAATTATGAGGTATTGTGTGTAGATTGATGATAAAACAAATGAATTTAATCCATTTTAGAATCAGGCTGTAACGTAACAAAATGTGGAAAAAGTGAAGGGGTCTGAATACTTTCTGAATGCACTGTATCTATTGCCTCAATATTTTTGAACTCTGCTTATCACCAAATATCTGTTACTATATCTTCCAGATGACAGGTTTCCTGGTTCTTCTGCACTCTTCACTCCATTGAACATTGGAGGATAGAACCATATAATCAACATTAGTTCACATAGTCTATTCAATCTTTCAATTAGATCATGGTTGATGTGTATCTACCAAGAGGAGAATTGGACAACAATTGTGCAGTCAAAAGAAAGCCACATCAGTGGGAATGATTAAATAACTACTTTGCTTCAATTTATACAAAGGACACCAACCAGGCAGACATGACTTTATAGGGAGTGTTTAAAACTTGTATAAGTAAATGTATATTAAATATAAAAGTATTAAATAGACTAATCAAGCACAATTGTTTTTTCAGAGAACTGAGTGGAGAGAAAGGAAATACATTATAATATATGTTTAGCACTTTGTTAATATAGACAAACAACTGATGGATAGTTGACACAATGGATATGTTCAAGAAGGGAAATACAATCCAGTCACCATAGTATTAGATGACAGGCAAAAAAAATCTCAACCAAACAAAAATAATAAGCAAGCATCAATAGCAAAACGAAAGATGAGAATTTGCAGATGAATGGTTGTTGGTTAACATGGACTCAACGGGCCAAAGGGACCGTGCTGTGTATCTGGATAATATATATCTCCATCAAGATATCTAAAATAAAATTGGAATGGGTTGCCTGTGATTTTAAAATAGAGCTTTTTGCTCGACCAAACTAACTTGATTACTTAACAAGATGACAAAATATGTTAATGAATAGTGCAGCAGATGGGGCCCTGGTATGCCTCGAACAAGGATTGTTCGACGTACCCTACAAAGAGGCAGGCATAGCTGGGGCCCGTGTGCATGCCCATAGCTACGCTTTGTATTTGGAGGAAATGGGAGAGTCAAACAAGAAGTTATTGAGGGTAAGGACCAGGCGGGGGAGAGTATCAGTGGACAGGTATTGGTTGGTTCTCCGGTCGAGGAAGAACCGGAGAGCTTTGAGACCATCCTGGTGGGGGATGGAGGTGTAGAGTGACTGGATGTCCATGGTGAAGATGAGGGGATGGGGGCCTAGAGAATGGAATGCCCAGAGACGATGGAGAGTGTCTGGGGTGTCTTGAACATAGGTAGGGAGTGTATAATGTGGGTATATTTAGTTTTAGTTTCCTTAAGAGGTACAGCATGGAAACAGGTCGTTCAACTGAAGTCCATGCCGACTATCGATCATCCGTCCACACTAGTTCTATGGAATCTTACTATCTTCCATTTCTGACACGTTAAGGGCAATTCAGAGAGGTCAAATAACCTTCAAACCTACATTTCCTTGGGATGTGGGAGGAAATTGGGGCACGTGGAGAAAACCCATGAAGTCACAGGGAGATCGTGCACTCGTAGCACTCGAGGTTAGGATTAGATTTTGGATAGGAAAGGATATAGAGGATATAGGCCACACATGGGTCAGTCAGACTATCGTAGGTGGGACAACGTTGTCAGCAGGGTTCAAGTTGGGTGGAAGTGCCTGTTTCCATGCATGACTGTGTGTGAGGGGAAAGATGTAATATGAAACTGTGGGGCAACATTTTCATTCAGATGATGGTGAGTATATGGAACGATCTGCCAGACCAGGTAGCTGAGGAAGGTACAGCACTTAAAAGACATGCAGACAGGTACATGAATAGGAAAGGTTGAGAGGGATTTGGGTCACACATGGGCAAATGGCTCTAGCTTAGATGGGGCACCTTGGTCGATGTGGTGGATGCAGCTACCCATCATGAAAACTACAGGCCTAATCCAGCTGAGTCTCACCCCTTTGTTGCTTTGCTCTTTGAGGGACTTGGTAATATTTTCTACCTGGTTTGTATGCTTGCCTACAAAGCAACCCTGACTGCACTTCAAAAGGAATTCATAAACTGTAAACCACTTAGCAATATCCTGTGGGGATGAAAGCTGCTGTAGAAAAATGATTTTTCTTTCCCCAATATGTGGCACAGGTGATGTTGAATCTCGGTTCAAAATAAGGGAAGAGTTTCAGTGAGGTTTAAAGATACAGTAATTAGGAGGTTTTGATTTGGGTTTTCTCTAAAGGGGCAAATGATGTGGTAGATAGCTTCTAACCTTCACATGAATACGCAAAGTGGATGCTGGTGAATTAACGGCCCATTTTGCGGCTTTTTAAAAATGTTTTAGTGGTTTCAATAGATATGAACATCCCAAGCAGACTGCTGAGATTTAACTGTTCATTTTACACATTCACACAAATTCAAAACCAACCCTAAGGAATTATGCAATCAGCATCTTGAGACACTAACCGCGACAGAACACCTGTCAACTCATCAATCATTATTGCCATGCCTAATGAAAGAGACTGTAAAAATCTTTATTTCATCAAGAAAGTGGCGTTTCCTTTTCATTTTCAACAGACAGTTATGTGTTTGGCAAGGACCAAAAGAAAATTAGTTGGCGGTGATTTACAGAAAATATAATGGCTGCTTGCAGTAAATTCATTTGGTTTACAGATTGAAATGTTTTATTAGCTACTGGCAGACGCTCCACTCAATACACCATAAAACTGCCCAGATGTCAACAATAATTGTCACTAAATTGTCTTATCACTCACATAAGCCATCAGGAGAGCTGGCGTGTGAATTGGGAAGTGTCACACAGATGCAATAGTGAAAGCGGTTTCAGAATCAGGTTGTGGTACTTTGTTGTGACAAAGTGTGAAGCATTTGACTGCACGCTGAGGGGAGTGCTTGCTTCCAACAACTAATATACAGAAACAAAAGAAATGCTGTGATCCCCAACAATCCAATACTTTTTATCATTAACAAAAATCCAGAAGAATTTTGTACTCAAACTATTAATGGATATTAATATATCAATTCAGTATCAATTAGTTTTTAGTTTTAGTTTTAGTTTTAGAGATACAGTGTGGAAATAGTCACACTGAATTCACACCGACCAACAATCACCTGTTCACACTTATTGTATTCTACATACTAGGGATAATTTACAGACGCCAATTAACCTGCAAACCTGCACATCTTTGGAATGTGGGAGGAAACTGGAGCACATGGAGAAATCACACACGGTCACAGGGAGAACATATAAACTCCACACAGACAGCATCCATAGTCAGGATCAAACTAGGGTCTCTGTTGCTGAAAGGCAGTAACTCTACCACTGTGTCAGCACCATTAATCAAATACTTGTTTCTCTTTTAAGAAATCCAGAAGAAATTTGTGCTCATACTATTACTGGGTAATACATTCAAAGGTTTCAAAGTTTCAAAGGTCTTTATTGTCACATGTACCAATTAAGGTACAGTGATATGTTAATTACCATATAGCCATATGAAAAAAAAAGCAAAAAGACACACAACTACATAAAATTTAACATAAACATCCACCACAGTGGATTCCGCACATTCCTCACTGTGATGAAAGGCAAAAAAAGTCCATCTTCTTCCTCTTTATTCTCCCACGGTCGGGGCAGTCAAACTATCCATCGGGACGATCGTAGATCCTGCAGCCGCCATCGAACCCCCTGCGTCAGCGCGATCGAAATTCCTGCGTCGGGGCGGTCGAAACTCCTGTGGCTTGGAGTTCCCGAAGTTCATTATCAATTGTTGAGGATGTTCCATTCTAGCTAATGTAATTTTTAATGGGTACTTTCTGATTAAAGAGAAAATATAAAACATCTTGGATCTTGCCAGTAAATGTTGGTGGTTCTGAACAATAAAGTCTGATTTATCTTGGAACAAGTCTGCAACTTTTATGCATGAGTTGATAAATGTGAGAGTCTTGAATAAACTAATCAGTGCCTGCATTGAGATCCAAAGAATTACAGATTATGATTTGTACAAAAAGTACAACGTTTGGATTAACTCAGCCAGTCTAGCAGCATCTCCAGAGATCATGGACATTTTGAGTCAGGACCTTTCTTCTGGTTTTGGGTTGGGACTCTTCATCAAAGTGGCACACCTTCAGTGACTCAACCTTGATTCAGAAGCTCAGGTGCTGTTGGTGTGGAGTGTGCACGTACTCCTGTGAGTCCCTGGGTTTCTCCATTTTCCTGGGTTTCCTCCCACATCCCAAAGGTGTTCTGGTTGGCAGGTTAATTGGCCTCTGTAAATTGCCCAAATGTAATTGGGTAGATGGAACAATACAGAGAAAGGATAGATTATAGTGAAAATAATAGGAAAGGGATTGCTCCGAGAGGTGTTATAGTCTTGCCATGTGACTTTCCTCTATGTCACGTGGAAATATGAAACATAACAAAACATAACTAGGTATTTATTATACTGGTCTGTGGAAAATTGCCATTCAAGTAACAGCTTTTCAAGCACTTTGCCAAGTTAACTTTGTGCAGGATCTGAGATGTGTTCAATGATCTAAGATTCAATGAGCAGTGTGGGCCAATAGATTGAAACTACTGAAAAAAGATAAGCGACCTATTTTTCATTAAAAAAAAACTTTATTTTTGATTCTAATTTCATTTAAAATATGTTAAAAAAATGTTATTAAATGAGAATGTTCTTACAAGAGGCCAGCTTTAAGTGGTGTCAGCAGTTCTTCAGAAGAGGGCTTTCACCTAAGGCTCTGCTGCTGCCCACACTGTGCTGCCCAAGTCTGAATCAGTTTTGCTGGGTGAAAATAGTCTCCGACTTCTGGAACAGATGTGTGTAGTACTTCCACATCTGGGCCAGGTATGTGTGGACTTTCCACATCTAAAGTCTTTAAGGTCTAAAGTATGTTATTTTAGAGATACTGCCTGGAACAAGGCCCTTTGGCTCACCAAGTCCACGCTGACCATCGATCACCTATTTACACTAGTTCTATGCTATCCCACTTTCTCATCCACTTCCTGCACACCAAGGGCAATTCACGAAGGCCAATTGACGGACAAATCAGTACGTTTTTGGATTGTGGGAGATAAAGTGGAGTATCCGGAGGAATCCCACGTGATCACAGGGAGAACATGCAAACTACACATAAACAGTGCCAAGGTCAGGATGGACCTGGGTTTCTGCCACTGTGAGGCAGTGGCTTGACCAACTGCACCACTGTGCTACGATTTGACATGCATTCCGAGATCTCGAACATTTCAATGCAGTCCCAAGTCTTGAATTAACAAGAAACTAAGTATAGGCAGTGGTTTGTTTATTTGCTTGTATTTTACCATTTTGAAAAGCTTTGAAGTAATTTCAGGGACTGTGGATTTTAAGTAATATGTTTTACTTTTAAGTTTTAATAATTTGTTTATTGTCAATTATTTAAATTTGTTGGGAACATTTGTAAATAGTTATTTAAGATGAAAGTATGTTTGGGAGCAGTGAGCTGTCACAGTGCTGCAAAGGCACTTTGATCTATTTACCTGAGGCCCATGCATGGAGCACAGCTAATTCAGCTATGCAGGATATTCACAAGATAACCACAATGCATCCCATGGAGCTCCAAGCAGTAACTGTAGCCATGGAGAGAGCGTCTGTACAAAGTGCTGGAGATGGACCAGATCACATAAGAACAAACCATTTCTACACTTTTTCTACCATTCTTTAGTTTTGGTTTAGTTTATTATTGTCACGTACCGAGGTAGAGTTAAAAGCTTTTGTTTGCGTTCTATCCAGTCAGAGAAAATACTGCACATGGGTACATTCAAGCTGTCCACAACGCATAAAGATAAAGAGTACAACATTTACTGCAAAGATATAACATTGAAACCCGATAAAATCTGATTAAAGATAGCTCAAAGGTTTCCAGTGAGGTAGATGGAAGGTCAGGACTGTGCTCTAGCTGATGAGAGGGTCATTTAGTTGCATGATAACAGCTGGGAATAAATTGTCCCTGAACCTGGAGATATACATTTTCAAACTTCTGTACCTCTTGCCTGATGGGAAAGGGGAGAAGAGGGAGTGACCGGGGTGAGAATGGACACTCTGACTGGTTTAAGGCCACATAATAAGAGATCTTGGATCAATCATGTAGATTACATCTTGAGAAAACTGAATGCAATGAACAGCGCTCTCAAAATCCAGTGAGTAGCAAAACCTAAGTCAATCGACTGTAAAAACATTTTATGGTGGATGAAATATTATTTTTTCACTATTCAGGTTCATTCCTTTCTCTGAAGCCCTTAGGCTGTGACAGAAAATCTCTCACCATGAATACCACAGTTAAACTGTCAGTTACTTAATGCTCATTAAAATGTTTATTTTTCCTTTCATTGTATATTTTCACTTTTATATGGCCCCTGCTATTATTTGAGATCTTTAATTCTCTGCTCAACCAGTGTGTCAAGTGGCACTATATTACGTGAGTCCTAAAACTAAAGCCACTTCAAAATAAAACCCTTTCCTAATGGACCACACTTACTTCAGTCACTCACATCCCATCTTTTTACAGTCGTAATACTGTCATGGTTGCTCCAGATGCATACTAGGACAGCCTGTGGTGCAGAAACAGGAGATGAAACCGTAAATTCTTCATGTGAAATTATTTTGTTTTAAAGTAGCTTTAACAGAACCCGTCCTGAATTGAAACACAATAGCATCTCTCTGAGTGCTGCAGTCTCTGGCACTGAACACAACATAGGTGGTCAGAAAATAAGAATGGTATTCCTAAATCTATTGTGTGACTTTAATTCTCAACAATTTTTCAAGCTGCAGTAGAGGCAGGTACAATTACAATGTTAAAAAGGCATTTGGACAGGTACATGGATAGAAAAGGTTTCAAGGGATATTGGCCAAATGCAGATAAATGGGATTAACTCGGGTAGATTTCTAGCTCAGCATGGACAGGTTAGGCTGAAGGGCATATTTCCATGTTCTTCTTATTTTCGTGCGTATCTTGTTACAAATTTTGACCTCGCTGTCATCGTCCATCCTGAAAAGGATGCACGCTTCCGGCGACAATCAGTGGAAGCCATCACTTGTCGTAATAGATGCTGTGGGTAGCAGAATTAACTCAGGATACTTCCAGTTTCCAGCCCCGTGACATGGACACTTCTGCTACAGGGCCATTCAATGTTTCACTCACTGAAATGTAGACACTGCAGAATGTAACAGAAAACATGTGTTGATTTCTCTAATTTTAAGTTACCCTTGCATTACCTTCGATACCCTCCCCTCACCCCCCCCCCCCCCCCCCCCCCCCCCCCCCCCCCCACACCCCCTCCCCACTTCCATCCCAGTCGTCCTTCCAGTTCCACTGTTTGCATCCTTGTTTCACTCTTGTCATCACACCTTCCCCAGCCAACAATGGGCCAATATGGGCTCCACCCTTTCCTGAGAGGTTATATGTTGCTGGTCCTGATTGGTTCTGGCCTTTTCTTGCTTTCAGTTTATTTCTCACCCACTCTTCCCCCGCCCACCTCAACTTTCAGCCTGAAGAAGGGTTCCGACCCGAAACGTCACCTATCCCTATTCTCCAGTTGCTGCCTGATCCATTATTTACTTTGTGAGAGCACTTTGTGTCCACCTTCAGTTTCTACCAAATTGCCCTTGCACCAAATAAAGCCCCACAAATAGCAGTAAATAGCCTGACCACATGTATTCAGGAAGAAGCCATGTGAAACCTCCCTCTTTCATTGGATTTTGATCTCCATTTGAGAAAATGGAGCTGGTCTTGATTTAAGACTAAAGAAAGGCAGCACATTTGAGGCCTCTATTGACCTTAATTTCCATGCATAGTCCACATTTTGCATACATGATTCATTATTTGGTTTGATTTGTTTATTTCTGCTTTGTAGGCCTATCAAATATGTTTGATTTTATAATATTTCCATACCATATCACTACAGCATTTATATTTAGTGGCACAAAGCCACAGCTGGTGGACCTGCAGCCTCATAGAGTCATAGTCCCGTGCTCGATCCTGACCTTCATTGCTGTCTGTATGGACTATGCACTTCTCTCTGTGACTGCATGGGTTTCCTCCGGGTTTCCCCACATCTCAAAGACGTGCTGAACCATCCTACCAACAACTAGAGAGCAGTCCTAAGCTACTATCTACCACATTGGAGAACCTCGGATTATCTTTGATCATTCTTTACTGGAATTTATCTTGCGCTAAATGTTATTCACATTATTCCCTTCATCATGTATCTGTACACTGGATGGATCGATTGTAATCATGTATTGTCTTTCCGCTGACTGGCTAGCATGCAACAACGGCTTTTCACTGTACTTTGATACACGTGACAATAAACTAAACTCAAACTAAAACTAAAAACTAAAACTGGTTTGTGGGTTAATTGGCTTCTGTAAAATTGCCTCTAGTGTGTGCGGAGTGTAAGCAAAAATGAGCTTCCATAGAACTAGTGTGAACAGGTGATCGATTGTTGGCATGGACACGAAGGCCCAAAGAGCCTGTTACCATGCTGTCTCTTTCGATCAATCCATCAAGCCTGAGGAGGCTGCCTAGATTATGGACTGGAAGAGGACCTTTGTAGACCTGTACTTCCACATTTTGTCTGCATGATTCAATAGTTGTTTTTTTAGTTGTTAATTGCCACTTGCAACTGTCAGTAATTTATTGAGCCTATGAAAAATCTCATGGATGCATACCACAATACTATAGTATTGATATAGAAAATGGATTAGGAGAATGAGAGGTGACATCTAAGAAGCATTGAAGGTCTAGACAGTTTTGAGAGACAATATGGAAACAGGTCCTTCAGCCCATTGAGTCTGCGCCAACCAGTGATCCTTGCACACTTACACTATCCTAAACACACTAGAGTTACAATTTTTAACCAAAGTCAATTAACCTACAAACCTGTACATCTTTGGAATGTGGGAGGAAACCGGAGCACCTGGAGAAATCCCACGCAGGTTATGGGGTGAGCGAACAAACTCCATACAGACAGCACCTGACTCTCTGGTGCTGAAAGGCAGCAGCTCTACCGCTGCGCCATAGTTCTCCAGAGATGCTTCCTGACCTGTTGAACTTGTCTAGCACATTGTGTCTTTTTCCACAAATCAGCATCTGGAGTTCCTTTTGTCTTCTTGATGCTCCAAGTACTATTTCAACATCATATTATAAAGCTGTAAAATAATGTCCTGAATTTCAATGTACAAAGAGCACTGCATCACACTGAGACACAATCAAAATCTGCAAGGCTCCCAAAGATACCTTTCAATGTGATTTTGCAAGACAAAATAAACAAAAATTCCCCAATAAAAAACTGGAATCACTGTCCTGTAATAGGCTGAGCAGAAATAAAAACATATGTTAATACAATCAAATCAGTAATGACTTTAGACTTTAGAGATACAGTGTGGAAACAGGCCCTTTGACACAATGTGTCTGCACCAATGAGAGATCATCCATACAATCCCACACACTATGGACAATTTAAAGAAGCTAATTAACCTACAAACCTGTATGTCTTTGGAATGTGGGAGGAAACCGGAGGACCCGGAGAAAACCCATGTGATCACAGGGAGAACGTACAGACAGCCCCAAGGTCAGGATAGAACCCGGGTCTCTGGCTCTGTAAGGCAGCAACTCTACCGCTGTGCCACTGTGCCACCCCTAACGTAGCCATGCTGCCCTTTACACAACTGTGCGGCCACTGTGCCACCGCTGCCTAATTGCTCAGATATAATTATAAACAGCTCGCAAAATGGCAGGCATGTGCATCATTAACATTTAATCTGTGCTGGTTAATGATGAATCCATGATGTGTCACCCTTAGAAGACTCGAGAAGCTGAAACATCTTTTTTTTCCTGTGCAATTCACCCAAAATCAATAAAACCAGCACAAACCGGTGATGTGTTTCAAGTCCAAATTGTGGTCGGCACAACCTAGCGACGTGCAATAATCTTCATTGGTTTAAGAAACAGAGACTCGTGCTCTGCCACCATATTTGCCCCATTTCCAAGGCATTCACTAATTGTACAATTTTGCGTGCCTTTAAAGTCACTCCAAAATTAAGACAGTTCGTTCAGGCACTAGGATGCTAATGGGTCAATTTTAAGAGCTTCCTGAGATCGTTTGTTTGAAATTTCCTTGGAATGTGACTGATATAGCCTACACTAGCCAGTAAATGGTTCTGTATAGATTTAATTTTTTATTTTTTTTTAACTAATTTTAAAACGATTTTCTCACAAATGGATTGTTTATATAAATAAAAATGCTCAAAAATGCATCAATTAACCTGCATTGTTTCTGATTCTAAAAGCATCAAGTATAAAGTTAAAGCACTATGCATTAAAAAATAAGTGTTTTAATGGCGGCCTGCTTGTGTTGCTTATGCAATATGTTATTGCATTTCAGCAGAAGCTAGTGGGAAAAAAACATAACTTCACAAGGAGAGTGCCAGGATCGCAATTCATGCCCATATCAGAAAATCGACCGCACAGTTGCAGTGGTACAGGATTTACTATAGAGGCTGCAAAAACTCAAACACATCTTTGGTAAGATGTCATCAACATTTTGTGATGTTATGTAATAAAAATAGATTTTGACTAATTCAACCTTGGCAAAAATTCCTATTATGAGCAATTGTATTTTTTTCAGTATCCCTTTGTTTGAAAAGTGGTCCCGCAGAGAATGGAATGCACTTTGAACAAACATGAACTATTGGAAAATGTACTTGATATTTAAAAAGATATATTCTCTTCTTTGCAAAATTTATACACAAAATATATACACACACTTTCCAGAATATATACACATGGTAGAGATGCAATTGTGAATAGTAATCTGCCTATTGAAAGATAAACCAATTTAGTCAAATTTAGAGCTAGCTGCTGTTTTCTTGTTTGGCGGTGCAGCTTTATGAACGTGAAGTGTATTATTTACAGAATCTATTCTCCATTCCCCCGACCCTGACAGAAAAATGAAGTCATACTGCAACCTGCTGGCTGGGCAGATCATAGCAACTCCGAGAAGGGCCAAATTAATTTGACCAGAAGCAGTGATTGTACAGTGGCGCAGTGCAAGAGTTGCTGCCTTACAGCGCCAGAGACCCAGGCTCAACTTTGACTACGGGTGCTGTCTGTACGGAGTCCATGCATTCTCCATGGGTTTTTCTCCTGGTGCTCCGGTTTCCTCCCACCTTTCAAAGATGTGTGGGTTAGGAGGTTAATTGGCCTCTATAAATTGGCCTTCGTGTGTAGAATGCAAAACTGGAATTACATAAAACTAGTGTATGGTGGTCTGAAGAAAGGTCCCGACTCGAAATGTCACCTATCCATTTTCTCCACAGATGCTGTCTGGCTCGTTGATCTACTCCAGCCCTTTCAGTCTATCTTTGGTCTAAACCAGCATCTGCAGTTCATTTTTATCGCACGGGTGGTCGGAGCGGGGCCAGTTTCCACTCTGTATCTCAAAATTAAACTAAGCTTACCAATTAAACTACAGGTTCTGAGTTCTTACAGTGAAGGCAAACATTGCTAATCCTGTTCATTGTGAGCCCAAGTCCCAAATGTTTAAAGTAACAAGACTTACAGTACCCTCTCTTTTTCTTGTGTCCCAGCCCCCACTAGTAACCCCACCCATTTCTTCCACTATCCTGCCCCCCTTTATCTCCCCCCTCTCTATCCTCCTCTACCTATACCTCGTCCTCTGGTTTTACATTTCACTCCTTTTTCTTTCTTACCTACCACTCTATTGTCTTCTTTTCATCTCTTCCCTTTGTCCATATTCCACCCATCTAACGATCAACCCCCCTTCACCCCTATCGCTCGCCAGTGTTTGTCCTGCCCCCACCTTTCTTTTCCAGCTTTCTCCTCCCCTTCTACAATTAGTCTGACGAAGGCTCCCGACTTGAAACACCACCAAGCCATTTCCTCCGCAGATGTTGCCTGACCCCTTGCATTATTCAGGCACTTGGGTTTGCTATCTAAGTTCAGATGGATTTGTCTGACCATTTTACAGCTTTGGAATATTGTTTTAAAAGACTGTGCAAATGTAGTCATGGAGGAGATGTAGTCAGAAATATGTTAGGTGGGTAAACAAGGACAAAACTTCCATTCATTTTTGTTGTATGCTGTTGCAAATTCTCTCGAATAAAAGATTTACATTTGTGGTTAAAGTTATGTTCATAAGTTCATAATTCATAGGAGCTGAAGTAGGCCATTCGGCCCATCGAGTCTACCCGCCACTCAGTCATGGCTGATCTATCTTTCCCTCTCCATCCCATTCTCCTTCCTTCTCCCCATAACCCTTGGCACCCGTACTAATCAAGTATGGGGTTGCATTTTGTAGCATTGTGGTTAAATTAAATAAAAATCCAAACTGCAGACGTTAGAAATCTGAAACAAAAATGAAAAATACTGGAGACAATGGGCCAGGCAGCATTTGTGTTAAGAGGAACAGATTTAATGTTTTAGGTTTAAACCTTATTGCAGAATTTTTTTATTTTTGCAGAGAAGGTGGGGTTTACAATGGGTAGAATAAAGGAAAGGTCTGAGACATGTAGAAGCCAAGGCCGCTGTGGGAAATGAGTTGTTAATAGGGACAGTTAAAGGGTGACAAAAAAAGTGTTATGTTGTGCTGATGAAATAGGGAAAAAAACAGCCGATATCACAGACAGGTAATTTACAGAAGAATTGGCCCGTTCTGATATAGAGTATTGAGTGATTAAGTTAATGAACAAACAGCTTGAAGTCTGAATAATTAGTCCTGAGTGTGTATTCTTCCACAGTTCTGTGGAAACAAGTGACTGCAAATGCCGTATTCAATCATAATCAACTCGAAACTTTCACCATTGGTCTGCCTGCACAGATGCTGACTGACCTGCTGAGCACCTTCAGCAGATTATATTTTGCTACGGATCACCGGGAAGTGCAAGATCAAGTTCAACTAGGTCGCGACAGTGGTGCTGCGGCAGAGTTGCTGTCTTACAGCACGAGAGACATGGTTCAATCATGACAATGGGTGCTGTGTGTACAGAGTTTGTTCTCTCTGTGATCGCGTGGGTTTTCTCTGGGTGCTCTGGTTTCCTCCCACATCTGAAAGACATGTGTGTTTGTAGGTTAATTGGCTTCTGTAAATTGTCCCTAGTGTGTAGGATAGAACTACTATTGGGTGATAGCAGGTGACAGTGCCAGAGAAGCGTGTCGATCTTGACCCCTGGTTAAGTTTGCATGTTCTCCCTGTGACCACATGGGTCTCCTCCCACATCTCAGAGACATGTGTTTTTCTTTTAGACTAATTGCCTTCTGTAAATCTTCCCCAACCAGTCTAAAGAGGATGAGAAAGTGGGATAATGGGCGATCGACAGTGAGCATTGATTCAGTGGGTCAAAGGGCCTGTATCCATGCTATCTCTAAATTAATCAGCTGAACTAAAGTAAAACCTTTAACAAAATCTTCAAGAAAACAAAGGGGTAGATCTGACAACCAGGGGCAGCACAGTATCACAGCAGTAGAGTTGCTGCCTTACAGAGCCAGCGACGTGGGTTCGATCCTGACTATGGATGCTGTCGTACAGCGTTTATGACAGCATGGGTTTTCTCCGGGTGCTCCGGTTTCCTCCCACACTACAAAGATTGCAGGATTGTAGATTAATTTCTTCTGTAAACTGTTCCTGGTATGTAAGATAGAACTAGTATATGGACGATCACTGGTCGGTGTGGACTCATTGAGCTGCAGGGGATGTTTCCACACAGCACAGGTATCTCTGACAATCTAAATCCAAAACCAACTTTATTGAATACAAATATATTGTTACTTTAGGGAAGGTGGTGAAGATAAATTTTGCATTGACTAAATTGTCCAAAAGGTTCACTTTAATATACAATAATGGCTAGTTTATCAACACTTCTTCATTTTTTAGTTAAGAAGCTATTTTGATAGAACTAATCTCTCTCATCTATTTTCTAGGTGTAGACGTTTCCCTAGCTGTTAAAAAAGGGCCGTGTATTTATGCACAGATTCACACATCATCCCAAATGTTTCATAGCTTTTAAAATTCAATTGCATGAAAGACATAGTTGCGAGATCTCAGAGGTGTCAAAAGTGTAATAAATGTGAGGGATGTGTGGTAAGAATTTCCAGTCATATGACAATAAAACACTTTTGACTTTTGGTCACGAACTGGGCAAAACTCTCTTTGCTTCATAATAGTGCCATGAGATCTCTCTGAAGAGGGACCTGACCTAAATCATTGTCTGTTCATTCTCCCCTCAGATGCCGCCTGACCTACTAGGTTCCTCCAGCACTTATTGCTTTCCTGAAGATTTCAGCATCTGCAGTTCCGTGTGCCTTCATCATGAGATCTGTTACTTGAACTAAGACAAGCGGCAAGTAATCAAGTATTGCCTCAATGAAGAAAGCCACTGCCTGTTTTCTGCTCCCGCTGTTCTGGGCCAGGCAGTGAGATCTAACTTTCAATTCCAGCTTCCGTGATGGTAAGTCCTGCAGACACCCGTGGTGGAGCTCGCAAATTCGGTCTCCAGCAAAGGCCGCCAACTCCTCGATGTTAGGCCACAATGCGTCTCTGTCGAGGTAAGAGATTAGAAATAGCTTCCCCAACCCCCATCCCCACCACCCACATAAAACAAGCTAAAATATACTAAAAACATTCATTTAATACATACTAAAAATACAACGAAGAAGAAATGGACAGACAGACTGTTGGTGAGGTAGCCATTGCTGGCACCATAAAGTTATAGTCAGAAAGTCATGATTCAGCCTTGTGGTATTTTGGTTAGGCCACATTTGGGGTATTGTGTGCGGTTCTGGTTGCCGCACCATCGGAAGAATGTGGAGGCTTTGGAAAAGGTTCAGAAGAGGCTTACCAGAATGCTGTCTGGATTAGCGTGTATTAGCTATAGGGAGTGGTTGGACAGACTCGGACTATTTTCTCTGGAATGCCAGATGTTGCGGGGAGACCTAATACAAATATATAAAATTATGAGATACCTAGAGAGGTTTGACTGTTGAGTGGTAAGTGTCTGGAACATGCTGTCAGGTTGGTGGTTGAAGCAGATGCGTTAGTGACATTTAAAAGACTCCTGAGTAGGCATATTGACATGCAGGGAATAGAGGGATATGAAATATGTGCAGGTAGATAATAGATGGTCTTGGTATTATGTTCGGCACAGACATTGTGGCCGAAAAGGTCTGTTCTTGTGCTGTACTGATCTATGTTCTATGTTTAATGTTGATCATCATCATTCTCACTTCTAATATTGGGCCACTGGAGTATCTAATTAAATAAATATGAGTGAAAAGATAGAAATACTTTATGACCTGGAATATAAGAGAATACTTACAAAAAAAGATTCAAAGCATTCAGCGGGTCAGGCAGTAGCTCTGGAGAACATGGATAGCTGGCATTTCAATTCAGTTCTTCAGACTGATTAGGTAATGTTTCAAGTGGGGACCCATCTTCAGACTGATCTAGGTTACATTTTTGGGTCAGGACCTTTGCAGAAAATGCTTGTTGTTTTTCTTATCTATCATCCCATCACATTCTCAAACCTCAATCATACAAAGGTAAGTTAAAATCCCAAGACCATAAAATAACAATAGAAAATGCTGGAAACACTCAACGGATCAAGCAGCATCTGTGGAGAGAGAAAATTCAGAAGATAGACATAAAATGCAGGAGTAACTCATGGGGTCAGGCAGCATCACTGGGGAACAAAAATAGGTGCAGTGATAGAGATGCTGGCTTACAGTGCCAGAGACCCGATTTGATCTTGACTATGAGGGCTGTCTGTTCAGAGATTGTATATTCGTCCTGTGACTGCGTGGATTTCCTTTGCGTGCTATGGATTCATAATTACTCAACTCCTAAACTTGGACCAGAAAGATTATTAACCTCAGGATATGAGTTTAAATCATACCACAGAAAATCTGAGTTAAAATTCACAAGCTAAATCAAATCTGGAATTAAAATATTCAAGCTGTGAATGGCCTATTCCTGCTTCTAGTTCGTATGCTCTCAAGTTCAGAAGTTATTGGTTGAATGCACAACTGCTTGCATCACAAAATAAGTTATGCCTCACTAGCTTGTCTTTCCAGCTGAGATAATCTATCTGGAACCAAAAACGCCGTTGGGCATAAATGAGGAAACACAGAAGAAAGCTATAAATAACTTAGCATTTTTAAAAATGGGAAAGTTAAATAAAAACTGGAACTCAAATTTATTCTTCAACATAATTTAGTTTAAAACACACAATGTTTCTTTTAAAATATACCTACATTTTCTTTCAGGTTTCGAATGCATTCGATTTTCACAGCACTGTTATCTTTTCTAAATGGAAAGATGGTATTCTGAGATAAAGCAAACTAAAGCAGAAAGCAAACCTTCTGCATCCAAGTGAATCTTGCGATTATTCATGGTCTATTCACCACCACTGCTAATGAATTGGCAATATTCACCAAGCTGATACTTGAATGCTTGAATATTTGGGCCAGAGTTATTGTGTTCTTGGATTGAGATCATGCCTAGAATCATTATAGCTGGATAGCCAGCTCAATAATATTAGAGTAGATTAGAAAATGGGTTAACCCAAAGAAACTCTGGTTGGTACTGTCTTTGTGGCACATTCAAGACAGATGCCAAACTTTATTTACTGCATGTCACATTACTCGAATCTATCTCCTCTGGCAGCTCGTACCATATACCCACCTGTGTGAAAAGGTGCCCCTCAGGTTCTTATTAAATTGTTCCCCTCTCACCTTAAACCGCTACCCTCTGGTTCTTTATTCCGCTACTCTGGGTAAAAGACTGTCATCTACCTTATCTATTCCCCTCACAATCGTATATGCCTCGATCACCCCTCATCGTCCTACGCTCAAAGGAAGAAAGTCCTAGCCTGTTCAACCTCTCCGTATAGCTCTGGCAACATCCTTGTGAATCCTCTCTGCACTATTTCTAGCTTAACATCTTTTCTCTAGCATGGTGAAATAATGGTAGCCCCATGAAACAACTGTTTGAGTTACCAGAAATTCGTCCTTTTGGAATTCACAAATCAGGAAATAAATCAGAGATACCAAATAATAATTCTCTCTGATGGACTTTATGTTCATTTTCCCATTTCAACATATTTATTGATTCATACTCTGTGCATCTACCTAGCTCTTGTTATTTTCAAAGAGGCAGCTGAAGTATCTTGAGTGTGAAGCATATGGAAATGTCGCTCTTACAGCTCAATCGGTCTTTGCATCCCTTGTGATAAAAAAATAATTGTAAAATGTAATCTGAACATGATACAGGATTTACAAACCAGATATAATATTAAGTTCCATTAAAATCAGTAGAAATAATCTATGGCCACAGGGTATGAGAAAACAAAACTGCTTTCATTTGATGCCTTTTAATTCCCTTCTGTTGTAAACCAATTCAGAAGAGTACACTCATGAACCATAGCCTTAGCCATTAACCATTATGTTTCCATTAACATAAACAACACAGCAGCCAATATGCACACAGCCATATCCCGCAGACAACAATATGATAATGACAAGATGATTCTTTCACAACTGCTGTTTGACCTCTTGATTTGAAGAATAGTGTCTTGGGGTCTTTTCCATACACCCAGGAGTATAAATGATGCCTGTGTTAAATATTTCAAATGGAAGCTGGTATCTTCAATCACTTGGTATAGCATTGGACAGGCAGCCCTTGATATTTTGTGGTTAGGTCATTGGAGTGTGACGTGAATATTTTGACAATAACTTAACAATATTATGTGAAATAAAATATTGCAGATGCTGGAAATCCAAATTAAATGTATTAAATACTGGTGAAGCACAGTAGATCATACTGCATCTCAGGAGAAAGGGACACAGGTAATGTTCCTGTGTGCGTGTACTTGTTTGCAAGTGTCTGTGTGCGTATGTGTATGTAGATGTGTGTCTCCGAGAGCATGCACGTGTGTGTATATGAGTACATGAATGCCTACATATGCATTTGTGCATTAATGTGCATGAAACTGGGTGTGAATGTGTCTATGTATGTGTGTGTGCAAATTATTTTTATTGTCAATCTTCATTTCAACTATCAATTTGACAAGTGAAAATG
This sequence comes from Okamejei kenojei, assembly GCA_035221665.1. Lineage (NCBI taxonomy): Eukaryota > Metazoa > Chordata > Chondrichthyes > Rajiformes > Rajidae > Okamejei > Okamejei kenojei. Next base: position 53,325,511 of record CM069141.1, read on the forward strand.
TGTTGAAGAGTTTTATTTAATCTTATTTACTTGTGTTTAGTTTTGTTTTGTTTGGTTTAGTTTGGTTTAGTTCAGTTTAATTTAGACATACAGTGTTGAAACATGCTCTTCGGCCCACCAAGTCATCATCGACCAACAATCACCCATACTTTAGTTCTATGTTATCCCAGTTTCACATCCTACACACTAGGGGCAATTTAAAGAAGCCAACTAACCTACAAATCTACACATCTTTGGAATGCAGAGGAGAGTGGAACACACGGGAAAAACCCACGCAGTCACAGGGAAAACGTACAGACTCTGTACAGATAGCACCCGTAGTCAGGATCGAACCTGGGTCTCTGGCGCTGTGAGGCAACAGTGTTACCAGCTGTGCCATTGGGCTGCCCTATTGCTTGTTTTTATAGTTTGATTTCTTTCATGGGGGCTGTGGAGACATATTATGTTTCAGGAATGGAACTTGCTCCAGTGATGGTATCATTTCCATTCTTTGCACTAATCAGGTTTTTCACAGTACACAGTATCAAATGAAAGCAGTTTTTTTTTTTCTCATACCCTGTGGCCATAGATTTTCACAGTACCAGTATCAGACAAAGGTTTGAGACGGTTTCTCCTGGAATCATCACCATCATTCACAAGAAAGAAGCAAAAGGAGCGAATGTACTGTAGCTTCCTTAAAAACCTGCTCTGTATACAACATGCAAGATGGCATCAGAGAGCTTTATTTACTAGATTCATAATCTGTTGGTCTGAATTTAGAATATACTGTAGAACATAGAAAAATGGAGCAATGTCCTCAATATCTGCACTGACCATGATGGCACGCTACCTAATCCTATCTACCTTCACACAGTCCATGTACGAGGGACAATTCAAATCCCAACAATGAAGCTTGAGGTACACAATGGCATAAAGATGAGAGCGGCAAAGTTTAAAGGAGATGTGTAGGGCAAGGTTTTTTCACAGAGGATAGTGAGTGCCTGGACTGTGCTGCCATAGATAGTGATAGAGGCTGATACAATAGTGACATTTAAGAAGCTTATGGATAGGCACATGGATATACAGGGAATGAAGTGATATGCATCATGTGAAGGCAGAGGAGATTAGTTTAACTTGGCATTAGTTTAACTTGTTCAGTGCAGATATTGTTGGCTGAGGGTCTGTGCCTGTGATGTACTTCAGTCCTATGTTTTATGTTGTGTCAATTAAATAAATTCTGCATTTTTTCCCTATCTTTGTTGTTTAAAAAAATGATTCACTAATGTGCTTTAATAAAAGCGATTTTAACTAATTTAACTAATTTGTCGTTTATGTGACTCGTACTTTTAATGTGCGGGATCTGATAGTCTGTGCGGACTCGGTGAGCCGAAGGGTTTGTTTCCGCACTATCTCTAAACTAAACTAAACTAAATTAAACCACAACCCAAACGTAGCCCAAATTGCTTCAAAAGCAATTGAACTTTAACAGGCAAAATCTGTGACTTAATGTAAGATGGAGGGTTGGCCTTGGAGCCTCGGTTGGTAATTGCACTGGTGGTTATGATATGGCATTGAGGAGATAAAGAATGTGTCAGGATTGATCCCCACACACGTCCAGATCAGTTGGTCCGAGAAGCAATAATATTTAATAATATCCATCACAATCCTGTAAGCTTTTATGTCCAACCATCTCAAAATGCTTTAATACAGTAATTCTTTTTGCTTACCTTGGAGTTGTTGCCTTGGATGGGGACTTCTAATTTAGCTTTAGAACTGTGGCACAGCGGTGCGGCGTCAGAGACCCAGGTTTGATCCTGACTAAAGCTGCTGTTCGTATTGAGTTTGTATGTTCGCCCTGTGACCGCATGTGTTTTTTCTGGATGCTCCGGTTTCTTCCCACATTCAAAAGATGTGCAAGTTTGTAGGTTAATCTGCTTCCTCCTCCACCATGTCTAGCAGTGTGTTCCAGCATCCAGCACTCTCTATGTTACAGACACGCCATGCACATCTTCTTTAAATGTCTCCCTCTGACCTGTGCTGCCGAAGTGGTGGTATTTTAGGTAGATACCATAGTGGCATTTAAGAGACTTTTGGATAGGCACATGGAAATACAGGGAATGGAGGGATATCGATTATGCACAGATAGATAAGAGATGGACTTGACATCAACTTAGGTACAGACATTGTGAGCCAAAGGGCCTGTTATTGTGCTGCATCGTTCTATAGTCTATGTGAGGAAGAATTTTATTGTTCTGTTTCGGGGCAAATGACAATAAAACAATCTTGACTCTTGACTCTCTCTTGACAATGTTCTCCGCCTTATATTCTTTGACATTTCTACCCGGAGAACAAAGTATCAATTATCTTACCTATCTGTGCCACTCATCATTTTATTCACTTCTATCAGATGCTCCAGAGAAAATGATCCAAGTTTGTCCAACCTCTCCTTGTAGCTAATAACCTCTAATCCAGTTTGCTTGTTGCACTTGTCTTCAGACATAAAGATTACAAAGATCAATATCTCCCCAATGCACCATGAACCCTGTTGGTTTGAGATGCAGTTGAACAGCTATTAACTTAAGATAAACATTTAAACAGGTACATGGATAGGTTTAGAGGAATATGGGTCAAACGCAGGCAGATGGGACAAGTGTAGATGGGACATGTTGGTCAGTGTGAGCAAGTTGGGCCAAAGGGCCTGTTTCCATGTGTGTGACTGTGACTCTATGACCACTACGAATTTGCCACAAAAAAATCAAGATACCACTATCTAATCTCACCATCATCCATTGATGGACACGAAGTGCTAGAATAACTCAACGGGTCAGGCAGCATCTCTGGAGAAAAAGGATGGGTGACGTCTTGGGTCAGTCAACAATGTCCCTGCTGAACATGGTGCCAAGTTAAAGAAATCTCCACTGCCTGCACATGCCTCCATTCCCTGCAAACCATGTTCCTACCTAAAAGCCACTATCGCATTTGCTTCCACAATCATCAATAGAAGTTGTCCCAGCCACCCACCAAACTCAGGGTAAAATATTTGCCCTACACCTCCTTTGAATGCCAAAGGGCCTGTTTCCACACTATACGACTCTATGACTCCATGACTCTTAACAATTCAATTATGAACACAAACTGCTTTGGAAATAATCATTGAGAAATGATTTTATTTTGATATAAAGCTCCTGTTTCAGTTCCGAGGGGGTTAATGTAATGATTGAAAATATATAGAGGCTGTAGCAATCACAATATCTAAGCTTCACGTGACTGATTCAGCCTTGAATCCCCTTCATGTCTGCTTAAACCGATACACAAATCTGAACACAGTGCCTTCAGGATGCCATTAACCTATGCTGCATTAAATTTGTACCATAGCAGTTTATTTTGTCCGATCTGTAACCTTTCTCACACACGTCCATGGTAGCCAATGTAAAACACTTTCACCCAATGCCTGCAACAATAATGTTTGCAGGAAACACTTCTGAGGGGGAAATAAAATGAGTCATGGCGCATAAAAATGTAAACTTCCAACATAATTTCATAGAAGAGATGTAACCTTTTAAGTGTAATGAGATTTGTAATGGGTAAAGTGTGTCAAAAGAAGAGTTAGACCAGTGATGCTCATTCCAGTCCCTCTGCCATGTCACCCACTCCCCCCCCCCATCCACTCCTAACCCATCTCTCCCTACTCCATCCCCCATTTTAATTTCACTCCTCTCCCTTGCTTCCACCCACCATTTCTATCCACCAAATCTCCCCTGACTGTGTCTATATTTCACCTTCATTTCCCTTATCAGATTATACCATTTGCATAACTCTTGTGTTCTCTATGTATCACCTCCAGCCTTGGTTACTATCCCCACGCTTCTCTCCCGCATCTGACTCAACTACCAATCATCCCCTTTTGGGTGGGCACGAAGGTACAGCAGTAGATCTGCTGTCTCACAGTGCCAGAGACTCGGGTTTGAATCTGGTGCTGTCCGTGTGGAATTTCAACTTTCTCCCTGTGACCGCGTGGGGGTTCTCCAGGTGCTCTGATTTCCAAAGACGTGCAGATTTGTAGGTTAATTGGCCCCTGTAAATTGGACCGAGTGGAAAGATTGTAAATGTGGGATAACATAGAACTAGTGTGTGGATTTGGTGGGCCAAAGGGCCTGTTTCCACAATGTATCTCTAAAATTAAACTAGCACCAATCAACCATCCCTCACCTAGATCCAACTTTCACTTGTCATCTCTTCTCCCATCTCTTCCCATCATCTTTTTCTGCAATCTATATTTCATCTACTCATCAGGCTCTGACTCAAAAAGTCATCTCTTTATTTACCTCCACAGACACTTCTTGACCCATTGAATTGCTTGTTTTTTGCTCAAGAGTGGCACGGTGGTATATACAGTAAGTAACATTGCTGCCTTAGAGCGTAAGAGACCCGGGTTCAATCCTGACCGTGTACTGTCTGTATGGAGTTTGTACATTCTCCCTATAACCGCGTGGGTTTTCTCTGAGTGCTCCGGTTTCCTCCCACATTCCAAAGACGTGCAGGTCTGTAGATTCATTGGCTTCTGTAAGATTGCCCCCAGTGTGAAGGATGCAAAACTGGAGTAACATAGAACTAATGTATGGGTGATCGATGATCGACATGGACTCAGTGAGCTGAAGGGCCTGTGTCCATGCTCTATCTCTAAACATATGCAGGCAGCTTTTTTCCACAGAGGATGGAGAGTGCTTGCAACTCATTGCCAGCAGTGGTGGTGGAGGTAGATAGAATAGTGGTATTTAGAGGCTTATGTATAGTCTAATGGATATCAACGGAATGGAGGGATATGAATGATGTGCTGGCAGATGAGATAAATTTATCTTGGCATCATGTTCAGCCCAGACATTTTGGGCCGAAGAGACTGTTCTTGTGCTGTACTGTTCTATATTCTATATTACATGGGAGAATAGACACAAAATGCCGAAGTAACTCAGTGGGTCACGCAGCATCCCTGGAGAAAAGGAAAAGGTGACGTTTCAGGTCGAGACCCTTACTCAAACTGAAGAAGATTCTTGATTCAAAACATCGCCTATTCCTTTTCTGCAGAGATGCTACCTAGCCTGCTCAGTTACTCCAGCATTTTGTGTCTATCTTCAGTGTAAACCAGCATCTTCAGTTCCTTCATTTTATTCTTAACCTTTTGAAATAAAATACAATTTTAAATACAATTTAAAAAACAATTTTCATACTATATTTAAGTATATATATATATATATATATATACTTGTATAAAACATTATTTTGTAATTCTACTTAAAATTGTATTTTATTTTGAAAGGTGAAGACTAAAAAGAAGTTTAAACACACAAGGAAATCTTTTAAAACAATAAAAAATTAAACAGAATACAAATAAAATGAAAAGAACAGTACTTGTCCCCTTTCAATCGATAACCCCTCAATTTCCATTTGGATAAATGGGCTCAAGGATCTCGAACTGGGATCTCAAACCAATCTGATACCGGCCCCAAGATCAGATTCCCCATTGTTGCTTGCGCATGAGACAAGTGTAGGGAGATTTTAATTCAGTGTTGCTGTTGTATTTGGTGTAATTCCCTTGATGTGTTGTCAGAGATAATTCCCCAGATTTAGAGAATAGACAATAGGTGCAGGAGAAGGCCATTTGGTCCTTCGCGCCAGCACCGCCATTCAATGTGATCATGGCTGATCATCTCCAATCGGTACCCCGTTCCTGCTTTCTCCCCATATCCCCTGACACAACTATCTTTAAGAGCCCTATCTAGCTCTCTCTTGAAAGTATCCAGAGAACCAGCATCCACCACCCTCTGAGGCAGAGAATTCCACAGACTACTAACTCTCTGTGTGAAAAAGTGTTTCCTCATCTCCGTTCTAATTGGCTTACCCCTTTTTCTTAAACAGTGGCTCCTGGTTCTGGACTCCCCCAACATCGGGAACATGTTTACTGCCTCTGGCGTGCCCAAGCCCTTAATATTCTTATAAGTTTCAATAACATTCCCTCTCATCCTTCTAAACTGCAGAGTATACAAGCCCAGCCGCTCCATTCTCTCAGCATATGACAGTCCCGCCATCCCGGGAATTTATGGTCAGAGGTAACATTAAGAGCCACTCAAAAACAGATTGTGCATGGTAGAATTCAAGCTGTTCCCATGTGGGATCTTCTTTTCACGTAAAAACTGAAGGCTACTGTAGAGAAAAAAGATCTTGGATATATGTGATAATTGCTCCTTCCTAAGTTTCCCCCCAGACTAGTTTCAGGAAATAAACGGAATCAAGCACTTGAAAAAACTAATCTTTATTTTACTAAAAGCGCGTTGCAGTTCAACTACTATACCTATCCCACTGCGGGTTCGATTCTCATATCTGCTTGTTCAAGCCCTCTAGGCCTTGCTCAGACAGAGACAAATCCAGAAGTTCACGCAGTCCCAAACGCTCTCCCAGAAGATTGACGCTGGACCTCGTGGCAACGGACTTTTATATGTCCCGGAACCTCGAGGGGTGGAACCACATGGGGGTGGTCTCTTAATAACCCAATTACAGATATTGACTAAACCCATACATAACAGACATTCCCCTAACCCAATAATACAACAGCTCATGCATTGTATAAGAAAGAACGCTCTCAAAAGAAGCAACCAAGAAGAAACATTGAAACATGTGCCCTGAGAATCAAACAATTTCTCCAAGGCTCAACAGTTCGACCAATCATCAATTAACAGGATGACCGTCTTGCAACATTATTGATACTGTTTACGATGCTTTTGCAGTGACCCAATAGAAATGATGCATTTAAGGTTAGTTTGCAAAACCGCTATACATGTTATCAATTTAAGAGAAACATGGAGAACACCTGGACCCATTACCATCCTGTATATCGGTTTGAGCCTAGACTGGCTGGTGTCAATCAAAGCCTGTAATGTTCAGCTTACAAGGGTTAAGCAATTCTGACAAGGGCAGGGATCCTCCATTTTATGGTTTCTTTATTTAGCCAATATTAACATTCCACCGCTTTATCATTCATGATTACCCTCATCATAAATGATAACTAAACAATCAGATATACTTAAGTGTGTCTTTTACATTTCCCATCTATCAGCAACAGAATATGATGATGTTTCTTCCCAGAATCTTGTCAAGTGTCCCGAGTTTTCATGGGCATAACTTCACAAGTTCTATCTGAGGAGTCTTTACCTCCAGAGTTTTCGTGGGTGCGAGTTCCCTTCATCCGCGTTACTGCCCAATCTTCCATCACCTTCCACAGTCGAGCCTAAAAGCTAGAAATTAAACTTGGGACAAAGCAAGTTACCATCATGCACCCATGCTTTCCCACACATTCACAATACTATCCCTATTCAAACCTATTATATTACTAGATTCCTATTCATATTCTGTTCCCTAATATTACTCTTTATTATTCTAGGATCAACACTAATTAGCCTTCTTCATACTCACACGATGTTATAATATGTACATCTTATTACGGGTAATCATATGAATTTCAGTTGGGTTCAGTCCAGATTTCCCTACAGGTGTAACTCTAATTTAAAGCAAACCATGATAAATGTTCCAATTTAACCAAATTCAATCTCAGCCTTCAATTTACTATTTCAAATTTCAGTGTCCAGCTCATCCTTCTTATTCTACAGCATTGTAGCTGATAATACAATTCCATTCAATTTCCTGTGGAATTCCCAGCTGTTCAAATTTAAACAATCAATGTCCTTTGCGGTTAATTTTATCCTAAATCCTATCAAGACTGTCAAATCCAGGGACAATTTATTTTCACCTTTATAATAGGGTTATAAAAACCCTTTACCATCAAGGGTTAAACAATTTAAGTCCATCAGTCAAATATGCATCGGCTCTGCTATTCTCAATACCTATTCAAGTTTCTCCCTCTAATTTATTAAGTCTTTCCTACAGTACCTCTTCTTATTTATGTATGACTCCGCACTATGATAACTCATTACAATGTTGATTCTCTACTATGTTGGCTCTTTATTCTATTGGTTCTTTACTATGCTGACTTTGTTCTCTGTTTAGGGGTTCTCGCTTTTATTCTATTGGTTTTGTTCTTTGTCCAGCGGTTCTTGCTGGTACTAGTTATTAACTACTGTGTAATTTCCTAGATGATTAGCATTGACCTTCCGAGGGGAGCTCATTATCCAAACCACCACCTTGTGTTCCCATGATACTTTCTTAGCTACTAAAGCGGCATTACGATTTCCAATGTCCACTGGGGTCTGTCCTTTAGTATGGGCACTACATTTTATTACAGAAATTTGTCTCGGTAGCATTAAGGCCTTCAATAAATTTGTCACCAATTGTTTGTGTGATATTTGGGTTCCTGCAGGTATTAGAAATCCCCTATTTTTGCATAATTGTCCAAAATCATGCACCACCCCAAATGCATATTGAGAATCAGTGTCAATGTTTACTTTTAGATCTTCCCCAATATTACATGCTCTAATTAGAGCCCTAATTCAGCTTGTTGTGCTGAATAGGGTGATTCAGAAGCAGCTACTTCTACATTCTCCATCTTTTGATTAATAATTGTATACCCAGACAACCTCTCACCCCACAGTCCAATGAATGCACTACCGTCCACATATTATGTGATGTCAGAGTCTTCCATGGGTAGATCCCTCAAGTCCTCTCTCACTGATGTTTCCTCCTCTATAACAAATAGACAATTGTGTCCTGCTTCTGCTCGCTCTTCTGGGAGTGAAATAAGAAAAAAGGCTGGGTTAATTAATGTACAGTGTTTAAACTGCAATGTTGGGTTGTTTAACAGGTAGATCTCATACTTATTTTGGCAGCCATTGTCAAATGCTGGGTTTGAAGCTGCCCCAACAATGCCAATACCGAATATGAACTGTACACTACAATTTCCTGCTGGAGTGTTAAATTAGCAGCCGATTGTAAACAAGGGTTAAGCAATTCTGACAAGTGCAGGGATCCTCCATTTTATGGTGTCTTTAATTTAGCCAATATAAACATATGCTTAAATATATATAAACACACACGCATACATATACACACATATATTATACTCATACATGTATATATATACATATATAGACAGCTGTGACAATCAGCAAAGCGGGTGTAGTGTGTTATATATATATGTAGATATATACACATACCTTTACACACATGGTACTTATATACATACATATAATGACAGCTTTGACAGCGTGTAATTAGCAGTTCCAGAAGATTGTCAAGGGCAGACCTAGTTCTGACCCTCTATGGCTTGACACCATTGAATCAGGTACTCTCGTGGTGTTGCCCAGGGTGATTCAGTGATTGTAAAGTACAGGCAGCAGGTCCATGTTAGTGCAATAGAGCCCACTGATTTAGAATAAAAACTCTCAACATCTGTGCCTTAGATTCATTCAGAGTTCCCCAGTATTGCTGGCAAAATTGCTCCTGCATTTATTATAGTTGTCGTAGGGGTGACACATTGGCACAGCTGGTGGAGGCAATGGTTCATTGGTTCAATGGTGGATTTATTGTTACATGTGAGAAGTGCAAACTCACAGTGAAACTCTTTTCTTTCAAACAAGCCAGTAGAGTATTGCCGTACCCAAGAATATCCTCTGGTCTCTGGTCTTTGTGAATGAGTAGGAGCCAGCTCAGAGACTCTCCCTTCCAGGTGGCAGTCTGCCGAGTTCTATGTGCAGCAAACGGGCTCTTTTTTTAACCAAAATTAATTAAATCATTTATTTACAATAATATGCACAATACAGAATAATTCAAAACAAAACCCACCACCATAATACAAGTCAAATGAATATTCTTCAATACAAAATATACTTTTAAACACAAAAAGCTGGAGTAACTCAGCGGGACAGGCAGTATCTCTGGAGAGAAGGAATGGGTGACGTTTCGGGGTGAGACTAAGAAGGGTCTCGACTCGAAACATCACCTATTCCTTCTCTCCAGAGATGCTGCCTGTCCTGCTGAGTTACTCCAGTTTTTTGTGTCTATATTCATTATAAACAAGCATCTGCAGTTCCTTCCTCCACATACTATTAAACAACTATTTCCCCATCCTTATTAAGGATGCATACCCCCCTCACAGTGCCCAGCAATCCCGGAAATCCCCGGTGGACAGTGGCATAGTCCCTCTCTAAAACTACCCCGGAAAAGGGGCAGGTAGCCAACTCAGGCAGAGCCCTCTTCCGCCTGGCGCCGTGACTCACGGATGGCCAGCTTGGCAAGGTCTAGGAGCATCCCAACCAGGACATCTTCAGCTCTATCCTCTCCCCTATGCACAGGGTGTCCAAAGGTGAGGATGGTGGGTGTGAAGTGCAGCAAGAAGGAAAGGAGCAGTCCCTTTAGGTATTGGAACAGGGGCTGCAACCTCACACACTCCATGTACACATGGAACACAGATTCTTCGAGCCTGCAAAAGTGGCAGACGGCTGGCGAGTCTGAGAACTGTGAGAGAAACAGGTTACATGGGACTCCCTGGTGTAGTACCCTCCACCCCAGGTCCCAGATGTAGAGGGGCAGAGAGGGAATGGGCTTGGCAGGTACCCCCTGCAGGCATGTTTCCCCGGGAAAACCCTGCAAATCCCCCTTTCTTTTCCCCTCCTACCACTGACCGACACTCTGGGCTCAGCCACACCAACCACCATGTTGAGTTCAGCTAACAAACAGTTGGCCTCAAGGGGCAAGAGTCTAGAGTGCTGAATTGTCATACAGTATGTACCCAACAATGGAACAATGGAATTCTTACTTTCAGCAGCAGAACAGGCCTGTAAGCACAATACACATAGATAATATATAATAAACACAAAATCAATAAATTGATAACCACAACAGAACTATAATAACAGCCCAAAGTCCTTAGTGCAATCAAAGGCAGTCCATTCTGAAGAGACTATTCTCGGACCTGGTGGTCATGACTTTCAGATTGTTAAACCTTCTTCACAATGGTAGGAGTGAAATGAGAGCATCAAAAAGACAACCAATATCATTGTAGTACTGGCCTCCCCATCATCAAAGGGATCCACGTTACTTTGTTTAATATTGTTGATCAAGGCGTCAGTTCGCAGGTTGATCCATATGTCCAAGGAAGACGATGGCTGGAAGCCTGCAACAGGCTGGGACTCGCCTGGAATGGGCAACGCTCACTTACACCTAGACCATGACTAGACTCTAAAAATGACACCAAAACTTGGCATCTCTTGTATGTGGGATCAGTGGACGATTTCTGACCATAGCTAATCAGGGATGTTCTTGGGTATGGCAATACTCTACTGGACTGTTTGTAAAAATGAATTTAACTGTGCTTTTGCACTTCACACATGTAACAGTAAAAGCATTATTGAACCATTGAACCATTGAACCATTGAACTTATAGGAACCTACAGGGTGCCACTAAAAGATAGCCATTATCATCAGACCCAAACCACCCTGGTGGGGTGTTTGGTATCTGTGATGGATCAGGCAGTGCCTTTCACTATCTGTTATCTTCTGTGTTCCTGGGCATTTGCGTTGCTAAACCTGGAGTACAAGCTGTGATCCTGAAGACCTGAAATGTCACCTTCTTTCCAGAGGTGCTGCCTGTCCCACTGAGTTACTCCAGCGTTTTGTGTCTATCTTCTGTGATCCTTCTGACGTATACCTCTTAGATACACAATTCCCATTGTGCATTTATAAATGGTGTCATTGAGAAAACATTTTCCCGATGGTTGTAACAGCATTGCCCATGAGATTCCAAAAGAATACGAATCAGTACTTTATCCCTCGATCTCCAGGGATATTCAGTACATTCCCAAAACACCAGCCAGCAAAGAATGGAATCTTTGTTCATTACCAAAACAATGGAAGATTCAAATAGTGATCACCTGCTTCAATAAATAACAGCTTTTCCAATAGACGCAAACCTAGTTGCAATTATTAATCAATCTGTCAGCCAATACTCCATGAAGCATAAGTCCTTTGGAGGTTGCTATTGAATTTGCTTCAGTGACCTTTCAGAATGTGTGTTTCATATTATTAGAGCTCACTGTGTTGATAAAAATTATCTTCATTTCTCCCTTGTTCTTGTCCTTTAGTCTTATTTTCTTTTCCAGCTTTGTTGTAATCTCGGACTAGATGGCTTAGTTCTCCAGGGTTTTACTTGAAGCCATAGCTTTTTGACACCATGTCAGGCAGTTGCACAAAACCCACAGCACAGGATGGCACAGCTGGTGGAGCTGCTGCCTCACAGCACCTGAGACCCCGGTTCGATTCTGACCTCGGTTTGCATGTTCTTCCTGTGACCACATGCATTTCCTCTGGGTGATCCGGTTTTCCTCCCACATCCCAAAGGCGTGCAGGTTTTTAGAGTAATTAGCCTTCTAGTAGGTAGGGAGTGGATGAGAAAGTGGGCTAACATAGAACCAGTGTGAACACATGATCAATGGTCAGCGTAGATGCAGTGGGCTGAAGAGCCTATGTCTATGCTGTATCGTAACTCATATAGTAGACTAAGCAATCTGTCCTGGACAAGACACATCGAAGCGATGGGCAGGAAAGCACACTAGCATCTCTACTTCCTTAAAAGGCTTAGGATGTTCCCCAACAACTCTCACCAACTTCTACAGATGTGCTATAGAAACCATTTCACTGGGATGCATCACAGCATGGTTTGGGAATTGCTCCATCCAAGACTGCAAGAGTTGTGGACATAGCCCAGTCCATTACACCGACTGACCTCCCTTCCATTAACTCCATCTTCCCTTCACACTGCCTCGGCAAGGCCACCAGCATAATCAGGGACCTACCATCTACCACAATGGAGACCCTAAGACTATCCTTAATCAGACTTTACTGGATCTTACACTAACATTAAACCCTTTACATAACTAACATTGTATCTTTACGCTTGATTGTAATCCTGTACAGTATTTCTTCTGACTGGATAGCATGCAACAAAAATAGCTTTTGACTGTACCTCAGTACACGTGACAATAATAAACTCAACTGAGCTAAAGTGCCTATGACTACCCCGTATTAAAAGAACCCCTGCACTGACTTCAATTGATCCTCAGAACTAGACAGGAAGCAAATCACCTTCAATCCTGAGAGACTGTTTAAGAGAGAGAGAGAGAATTCTAACACAACCTTTTTAACACACTTTGGTAGAATCCTGCTGGGATGATAACATCTGTTAAGAACAGACTGTCATTAATGTTTCAAGCAGCCAGCAAATGCAGAGGAAAAAAAAAACAAGTGGGCTGATTCCATTTATTTTTCGTGTTTTCATATAACGTAGAAGAAGTTGTCAAGTTGGAAAGGGAACAGAGAAGATATATGAGGTTGTAGCCAGGACCCGAGGGTCTGAGCTATAGGGAGAGGTTGAGCAGGCTAGGACTCTATTCCTTGGAGACCAGGAGGATGAGGAGTGCTCTTATAGAGGTGTACAAGATCATGAGAGAAATAGATCGGGTAGACGCACAAAGTCACTTGCCCAAAATCTAGAACCAGAGGACATAGGTTTAAGGTGGGGGGGGGGGGGGGAACATTTAATAGGGATGTGAGAGATAACTTTTCACGTAAAGTGTGGTGGTTGTGTGTATTGAGCTGCCAGAGGAGGTAGTGGCGGCTGGGACTTTGCAGCAATTAAGAAACAATTAGACAGGTACATGGGTAAGATAGGTTTAATGAGATATGGGCCAAATGCAGGGAGGTGGGAGTAGTGTAGAGGGTACGTGTTGGTCAGTGTTGGAAAGTTGAAGGGCCAGTATCCACACCGTATGGCCCTATGGCTCTAAGAAGGCCATTGGGCTGATTTAGTAACTGCTAGCTCAGAGAGCAATCTTATTCCCCAGTCTGAAGAAGGGTCCTGATTCAAACCGTTGCCATTTCATTCCCTCCACAGATGCTGCCTGGCCCATTGAATTACTCCAGTACTTTGTTTTGCTCAAGATGCTAGCATCTGCATTTCCTAGTGTCTCCAATCTCATTCTTCCACCGATTTTCTCTGCAAACCTATTCTTCCCCTACATTCCCATTAACCCTCCTGATATTCTACCATTCACCCACACCCTAGGGGCGATTTACAGTGGACATTATTTAATTTTTGAGAGGCAAAGTCACAGTCACAATATACAAACTCCATACTGACAATGCTCAAGGTCAGGATTGAACCCACATCAATGGAGCTTTGAGGCAGCAGCTCCCCTACCTGCGGCACTTAATTAATCTTGAGAATCTCCACACACCATCCTGACTTGGAAATATATTATTTTCCCTTCACCGTAGCTGAAACTCCCTCCATGACAACATTGTGGATAATTCTGGTCTGTATTAGTTCATGAGTTCATAGGTTCAAGGAGCAGAATTAGGCCATTCAGCCCATCAAGTATAATTCACCATTCAATCATGGCTGATCTATCTTTCCCTCTCAACCCCATTCCCCTGAGATCTCCCCATAATCCCTTCAGCCCACTGAGTCCACTCCGACCATCAATCACCCGTTCACCAGAGGGAGCGTTTTCGCGGGTTTTCTGTAAAACCATTCATTTGTGCTCCACAAGGTTTGAGTAAGCATTGATTATTTTGGCTGTCAATATCGATTCAGGTAATCACTTTATTTTTGTTTAAAAAAAAACTTTGCTGTACCCGACTGTCTCGACTCACCAAAAGCATCTGGAGAAAGCCTACGTGGTTACAGGAAGAACGTACAAACTCCACACCACCAATACCCATAGTCAGGAAGTGAGATAACACACAGAATTAAAGTGGATGGGTGATTAATGGTCGGCGTGAACTTGGTGTGCTAGTTTCCATGCTGTAATCGTTTAATTAATTTCAATTCAATTCAACAAAAATACACACCCCTCCCTGTAGAAACAAGTAACTGCAGATGCTGGTTTTCAAAAAATAATACAATGTGCTGGAGTAACAGGGGGTCAGGCAGCATCCCTTGAGGACATGGATAGATGATGTTTCAGGTGGGGACCCTTCTTCATAACCCTCTGACCACATAAATGGCATCGCTCTTTCCTCAGTGCCCTTCCTATTTTGAAAAACTAGCTGCAATTGTCCATTATTCCACTGCAGAAGGTTTTGTTTAGTTTAGTTTAGTTTAGTTTAGTTTAGAGATACTGTGTGGAAACAGGCCCTTCGGCCCACCAAGTCCAAACCGACCAGTGATCACCGCACATTAACTCTATCCTACACACACACTAAGGACAATTTACATTTATACCAAGCCAATTAACCTACGTCTTTGGAGCGTGGGAGAAAACTGAAGATTACAGAGAAATCACACATGGTCACAGAGAGAACGTACAAACTCCATACAGACAGCAGCCATAGTCGAGATCGATCCCAGGTCTCTGGTGCGGTAAGGCAACAACTTTACTGCTGCGCCACCGTGCCGTCCACGCATGTCATGCTGCACTCTAGCTGCAATGCAGACAGGATCTACAATTCCCTGATGGTTCCCAGAAATGACACAGGATTTCTGGCAGTGACACTGTGCTTCATGTGTCACTTACAATATTGCAAATGGAAAATAATTGTAGACAAGTAATGGGCAAAAAATCTAATCCTATCTCAATGTGCCACACGAGCACAATCTGCAACTCAAAAAGAGAAAAGACTAAATTTCTCCTTCAGATTAGTTTCTGATAATTAAAATCACACAATTGTAATTTGAAGAAAGGTATGTTTGGAACTTCTCACAAGCACACCCTTATTTTGGATGAGTGCTGACTGCTTGCACATATATTAATTACAGTGTTTTCAGCACATTATGACTCTCCAGAGAAAACATAGCTATTTTAAGGGCATCTCACTTTTTAGGATTGGCCTAGGTGGCATCTAAGGCTGCTTTTAAGATGGGTGAAGATTCTGTTTAATTTACACCTCTTATCACACATACGGAAAATATATTATCTCCCCTGACAGCACTGACAGAATGGCTAAAAGTCAGATGAAGTTGTGCGTTCGCAGTCGGTTAAAGAAAAATAACTGCTGTGGCAATTCGCAGGCAACAAAAAATAAAGCATTTGATGCTCTGAAACAATTCGGTGACATCATTGAGGTTGGAGAAGGATTGAAAACCTCTTTATTCTGAATTCTGCCCTGTTTGGTTCACAATCCTGGTGAAGCAGCACAGACCTCGTTTGACAATTAAAATCGGAAATAAAATGCATTTCTGTTTATGTGGCATTTTTCACAACCTCAGGATATCCCAAAACATTTTTTCTTCACCACTGAAGCTTCCTTAAATGCATTTGCTGCTCTAATGTAGAGTTGTACCATCATTGTCTGTACAGCAATGAAATAATAAGCATTTAATATTTTCTACTGTCTTTAGTGGACAGGTGGACATGGTCACTGAGGTGAATTTTCATGTTGTTTAAAATAAGGCCATGTGGTATTTTGTAAAGTTCCTTGGTTTAATGATTTCATGTTTAAAAATTGCAACTCTAATAATGCATGACTCCGTCTGTATAGCTGGATGGGATATTTTCTCCAGAGTGGTTCCCATTTAAGATGGGAAAGTGAATTTCTTCTTATCCTTTTACTAAAAGTATTAATAATTTAGAAATAAGTAAATCTCATGTAATTCACATCCTTTATCTAATGGCAGTACGTATCAAACATTACATATGGAACGTAGCCTTACAGGCACAGAACAAGAACATGATCTTCGACCCGCAATGTCCATGCTGAACATGATGCCACGTTGATCTAATTGCCTTTGCCTGCAAGTGTTCAAAACCCTTCCATTCCTTGAACATCTCTGTACCTATCTGAAAGCCTGCTGAATGCCATCTGCCTCCACCACCACCTCTGGCAGCTTGTTCTGGGCACCTATCAACCTCTGCACAAAAAACCTGTACCACACATCTCCTTTAGACTTTGTAGAAACAAGGAACTGCAAATGTTGGTTTACAAAAGAAGATACAAAATACTGGCGTAGCCCAGGAGAACATGGATTGGCAACATTTTGGGTTGGGACCCATCTTCAGACATCTAAAGAAGGGCCAGACCCAAAACATCACCTATTCATGTTCTCCTGAAATGCTGCCTGATCTGCTGAGCTGCTCCAGCACTTTGTGTTTCGCTATTGATGATTCTCCTCACTTCCAGAGTATTTCCGCTACTCTCTCTCTGCCTCCCCACCATTCAGTTTAACATTTTTGTGATACAGCGTGGAAACAGGTGCTTGGGCCACGGAGTCCATGCCGATCGTCGATTGCCCGTACACTAGTTCTATGTTATTCCAGTTTTTCACTCAACACGCTATGGACACTTTACAGAAGCCAATTAACCTACAATCCTGCACGTCTTTGGAATGTGAGAGGAAACCGGAGCACCGAGAGAAAAACCACGCAGTCACAAGGATATCATAAAAACTCCTCAAACGTATAGACAGCACCCATAGTTACGATCGAACCCTGGTCTCTGGCGCTCTAAGGCAGCAACTCTACCGCTGAGCCACTGTGCCGCACTAATAGTGTTTGACTATAATTTGAATCAATGTTGGAGACCTTTGCATCTTTTTAACAGGCAGATTCTTCTAATTAATTGAGATTTTTTCAAGCTTAGATTTTCTGTTATGGTTGACCAAATGTTGCTGTTTCTGGTGAGTCAGTGATAACCAGGCATATGGAGTCATTGAGTCATAGTCATACAGCATGGAAACAGGCCAACCTGCCCACAACCAACCAACATGTCAAATCTACACATCCCACCTGCCTGCATTTTGCCCGTATCCCTCTAACCCTGTCCTATCCATGAACCTGTCTAATTATTTCTTAAATGTTGCAATAGTCCCTGCCTCAACTACTTCCTCTGGAAGCTCGTTCCATAAAGCCACCACCCATTGTGTGAAAAAATGACCACTCAGAGTCCTATTAAATCTTTCGCACTTCAACTTAAACCTATGTCCTCTGGTTCTCCATTTCCCTACTCTGCATCAAAGATGGAGAATAGGATCAAAGATGGCGCCCAACCCATGCAACTCTTTGTGTGTAGTCATGGAAGCTGATCTGCAAGCACACATTACAATCATTCCACTATTTTAAATATTTATTTCGACAGCTGTACACTGTAGATGGCTCAATTGTAATTGTGTATTGTCTTTCTGCTGACTGGTTAGCACACGGCAAAAGCTTTTCACTGGACCTCGGTACACGTGACAATAAACTAAACTAAACTAAAGTGGGCAAGAGATTCTGTCATCTACCCGATCTATTCCGATTATGATTTTATAGGTCCCTTTAAGATTACTCCTCATCCTCTTGCACTCCAAGGAATAGAGTCCCATCCTGCTCAACCCCTCTCTTTAGCTCAGGCCCTAGAGTCCTGGCAACATCCTTGTAAATCTTCTCTATACCATTTCTAACTTCGTACCATATTTCCTATAACAAGGTGCCCAGAACAGCACACATTACTTTAAATGTGACTCACCAACATCTTATATAACTGCAGCATGACCTCCCCACTTCTATACTCAGACTATATATTATGGCAGAAAGAATGGGAAAAAAAACATTTATGTGGTTTCTATGACACTAGTGACATATATTTGAATGGTTTTCCCTATTGCTAAGAAGGTAACTTGACAAGCAATTTATGCACATCAAGCTCGCAAAATCTCCAATTCATTTTTAAACAATGTTGAGCGATCAATATTTAAACAAGATTGCCTTGCAACCTTCAGCATCTGCCTGAGAAGTGCAATGTATATGCCAAAGGCCAGCATTCCTGTCGGTGCCAGAGTCTGTCAGTACAGCATTGCTTTGCTAGCAGAGAATTTTGGTCAGACCTCTGGAGTGGGCGTCTGGACTCACAGCCTTAGAGTCATAGACTGATAGTGTGGAAACAGGCCCTTCGCCCCAACTCGCCCATGCCGGCCAGCTACACTAGTCCCAATTGCGTGCGTTTGGTCCATATCCCACCAAACCCGTCCTATCAATGTACGTGTCTAACTGTTTCTTAAATGATGGGATCGCCCCAGCCTCATCTACCTCATTCTGAAACAAGGTCAAGAGTGTTAGCCATTGAGCCATGGCTGACACAGAAGGTGAGGTGAATGGAGGGAAAGGGATTCTAATGTCCTATCCGCACAAATTAATCATGTGCATAGCAGTTAAATTTACCTGCTGGACACGCCCTGAGATAAATAAACCAATGCGGCTCATTGATTTCTGCAGCCAAATGCCCATGCGCTCCTTGTGGGAATAAAAGTACAATCCAAAAGGTTAATCAGATAAATCTGATTGGGCATTAGCAATATGAAGAAGGGTCCTGACCTGAAACTTCGCCTTTCCATGTTCTCCAGGGATACTGCCCGACCCATTAAGTTAATCCAGCTCTCTGTGTCATTGTTTGGAATACAAGCCCTGGATAAGATATATTTTACGGCTGGCATTAGTTTCCTTGCATGCAGCAAACTTAATTGCCTTGGTCAACGCACAGCTTGTTGAAAACAATGAGTGAACCTTGGATTGTGTGCTTGGTTGTATTGCACCGAAGGGAACAAACAAACCGTTAAGAAACTAAACTGGTTGAGTTAATTAACTGTGAAATATATGCCCTTGTATTCAATGTGAAACACACCTTAGTGGTCCCTTGATAGGAACTCATAATATTCTATTGCCACATGCCAAACACTTTAAATGTTTTCCTTTCATGTATTCAACTACAGCTAAGAATAATTAAGTTTATTTTCTGGTTTGTGATATTCTAATGTTAAGTTAGTTCTCAGTTTTGCAAAGGATTCTTCAAATGGGATATGGATATCACTCTCAAGCTTATCATTTATTGCCCATCCCCAAGTCTGCCTAGAAAAGGCAGCAGTGCACTACCTTCTTGAATTATTGCAGTCCTTATGTTCAGATAATACCTCTGCTTGTATACATCTACCTTTTGTTGGTTCACATGCTTGATCAATGGTGTTTTATCATTAATGTTTTATTATTATTAATGTTTAGTGTTTTCTGAGTCTATCTTAACTGTCACTGTATGTCATGTAGTTACTTGAGGGCGGAGCACCAAGGCAAATTCCTTGTATGTGAATACTTGGCAAATAAACTTACTTACTTACTGACTTACTTCAGTCAATGTCCAATTGGGGAGAATGGATCAACATTTTAGATCAACAGATTAACACTTTTAAACAAAGCTTGTATATCTAATTCATTCTTGGGATATGGGTATTGTCATAGAGTCATAGAGCAGGGATACAGGGCAATTGGCCCAACTCATGCATGCTGACCAATATATCCATTTAAACTAGTCCCATTGAAGACCATAAGACATGGAACAATTAGGTCATTCAGCCCATACTCCGCCATTCAATCGTGGCTGATCTATCTTTCCATCTGAATCCCATTCTTCTGCCATAATCTATGACAACCTAACTAATCATGAACTAATCAATCTCCACTTTAAAAATACCCAATGACTTGGCCTCCACAGCCACCTGTGGCAATGAATTCCACAGAAGCTCCACTCTCGGTCTAAATAAATTCCTCCTCTTCTCCTTTCTAAAGGTACATCCTTTTATTCTGAGGCTGTGCCCTCTGGTCCTAGACTCTCCCAGAAGTGGAAACATCCTCTCCACATCCATTCTATTCAGGCCTTTGATTATTTGCTTGAATTTGACATATCTCTCTAAATCATTACTTATCCATGTACCTGTCTTTATAATGCTGCCATAGTACCTACCTCAACCACCATCCCTGGCAGCTCATTTCAAGTATTCACTACACTGAGTGAAATTGTTGCCCCTCAGGTACCTATTAAGGCTTTCCCCACTCACCTTAGACCTATGTCCTGTAGTTCTTGATTCCCCTACCCTGGGTAAAAGATTATGTATTCAACTTATCTGTTCCTCTCATGGTTTTATACATCAAGAAGACAACCCCTCAACCTCCAAGGAATAAACATCTGAGTTTGCCTAACCTTTCCCAAGAGATTAGGCTCACGAATCCAGGCAACATTCTCATAAATCGTCCCTTCATGTTATAGGGCAAGACTGGTTTCTGTTTCCCACTTCTACTTGCCCTTGAGAAGGTGAGCTATCTTCTTCCTAAACTGCAGCAATTTGCACGTTCAATGTATTCCCCCACCATGGGGAATTTTAACCAACAGTGACGCCCAATCAGTATTGTCTGAGTCTGAGATGGTGTTAGTATAGTTCATGCCATTGACCAATTAGTCCATTGGTTCATGAATCAGGAACGTCCTTATGAAGAAGGTAGATAGGGTGGTCTCAGGTAGATAGGGTAGTCAAGAAGGCTTTCCGCAATTGTTTTTCATTAGTCTTGGTATTGGGCATAAAAGTTTAGATGTTTTCCTTCCTGTGGCATGGTGGCGCAATGGTAGATTAGCTGCCTTATACGGAGACCCAGGTTCGATCCTGACTATGGGTGCTGTTTGTGTGGAGTTTATATGTTTTCCCCATGACCTGCATGGATTTTCTCCAGGGGCTCTGGTTTCCTCCTACACTCCAGAGACGTTCAAATTTGTAGGTTAATTGGATTGGTAAAATTGTAAATTGTCCCTAGTGTGCGTTGGACAGTGTTAATGTACGGGGTTCACTGGTTGGCACAGACTCTGTTGGACAAAGGGCCTGTTTCTGTGCTTTATCTCTAAACTAAACTAAACTAAACTATACTAAAGTTGGGATGTTATGGAATAGTTGTACAACATGTTGGCGAGACCACACTAGGAGTACTATGTCAGAGCTGTTCACCCTGCCACAGAAAGGATGCCATAAGCTGAAAAGAGTGCAGAGAAGATTTACGAGGAAGCTGCCAGAACATGAGGGCCTGAGCTATCAGGAGAGGTTGGGCAGGCTAGAACTTTAATCCTTGGAGCACAAGAAGCTGAGGGGTGATCTTAGAGATGTATATTAAATCATGAGGGGAATAGATTGGGTGAATGCACAGTATTTTACCTAGAGTAGGGGAATCGAGAAGCATAGGTTTAAGGTGAGCAGGGAAATATTTAATACGAGCCTGTGGGAAAATTATTTTACACAGAGGGTGATGGATATATAGAACAAGCTGCCAGATGAAGTAATTGAGGCAAGTACTACAACAAGATTTTGAAGACATTTGGACAGATACATGGATAGGAAAGGATTAGAGGGATATGGGCCAAAACCAGACAGGTTGGACTAACATAGAGGGTGCAACTTCGTTGGTGTAGGAAAGTTTGCTGAAGAGCCTGTTTCCATGCTGTATGCCTCAGTGAATAAATGACTCTATGAATCAATGACTCTCAGGCTCAGAGAGCTGAATAGGTAGCTCTACCTTTTTTAACAACAGCACCACAAATTGATGGTACTTTACTTGCAGAATGTAATTGTGTCTGTCAAGAGTTAAAGGAGAAAAGACGTGTAGTTTTCAGTGATTCCTGTGGAGCCTTATCTACATTGAACACTACTTTATGCTCTGACAGGTGTAATTATTGCTGTCATTCTTGAATACTTTGCAAGTTGTTGATTTGGTGGGATTTTCCGGTCTATCTGGCAGAACTGATAAAGTTCATGAGGAGACATTGAAATGATAGAGAGAGACTCATACATCCTAGTTCCAAGCTGGGAATATATATATTTTTTCAAACAACTTTAAGTATCTCTCTATTCTAACGATATATTTAAACATCAACAGTATACATTCCTATAGCACCTTCTGCAGTGTAAAACATTCTGTGATTTTTCACAGTGGGGTTGACAATCAAGACAACAGTAGAGGCACATGGGCACAGTGGCACAACTGGTTGAACTGCTGCCTCACAGCACCAGCGACCCAGGTTCGACCCTGACCTTGGATCTTGCCTGTATTGAGTTTATATCTTCTCTCTGTGACCACGCCGATTTCGTCCGGGTGCTCTGGTTTCCTCCCACCTCGCAAAGACGTGTTTGCGAATGGTTTGCCTCTGTAAATTGCCATAATGTGTAGGGAGTGGATGTGAAAGTGGGATAACGTAGAACTACTGTGAACATATGGTCGATAATCGGCAAGGCCTTGGTGGGCCGGAGGGCCTGTTCCAATGCTGCATCTTCAAATCAATTCAAAACCTGGGGCTCATGTTAGGATTTAGTTTGGGTGACTCAGACATGTTCTGAGGCTTTAATGAATGTTCTCAAAAAAACAAACAATAAGGAAATTAGAATCAATATGAAAGGGATTCTAAAGCATAACATTAGAAAGAGACACATGGAAATTAAGATGGAAGTTTGATGTTATGTTACAGTTGTACAACATGTTGGTGAGGCTGCATTTGGAGTATTGTGTTCAGATTTGGTCAGCCTTCTTAAAAAAGTTTGCTGTTAAGCTGGAAAGAGTGCAGAGTAGGGAAATCAACAACCAGAGGACATAGCTTCATGATGAGAGAGGAAAGATTGAATAGAAACCTGAAGGGCAACATTTTCACACTGAAGGTGGTGGGTATATGGAATGAGCTGCCAGAGGAGGTAGTTTAGGTAGGTACTATCACAACATTTAAAAGACATTTGGACTAGTACATGGATAGGAAAGGTTTAGAGATTTAGCGGACAGGTGGGAGTGGCACGAATAGGACATTATTGGTGGCATGGGCAAGTTGAGCTGAAGGGCCTGAGTCCTTGTTATAGTTTAAAAAAAAATTTTGAGATACAGTGTGGAAATGCTGCACGGTGGCGCAGCGGTAGAGTTGCTGCCTTACAGAACCTACAGCACCAGAGACCCAGGTTCGATCCTGACTATGGAAAGGTTAATTGGCTTGGTATAAATGTAAAAAATTGTCCCTTGTGTGTGAGTGGGATAGCGTTAATGTGCGAGGATCCCTGGCAAGCGTGGACTCGGTGGGCCTATGGGCCTGGTTCCATGCTGTATCTCTAAATTAAACTAAACAGGCCCTTAGGTCCACCGAGTCTGCGCCAACCAGCATCCCCATACACTCGCACTATCCTACACAATCCTAGGGACAGTTTACAATTTTTACCAAAACCAAATTAACCTACAAACCTGTCTGTCTTTCGAGTGTGGCAGGAAACCGGAGCACCAGGGGAAAACCCACTTGGTCACGGTGAGAACATAAAAACGTGCAGACAGCACAGACCAAACCCAGGTCTTTGACGCTGTAAGGCAGCAACTATACTGCTGTGCCACACTTCCACCCAATGTATAGGACTACAGAAGATGCAGAAAAGGTCAGAAATGGTTAACTGGAGAGGATTTCCAGGATTTAGCTCCAATGATAAGCAGGCGATACATAAAGTGCTGGAGAAACTGAATGGGTCAGGCAGCATTTTTGGAGGGAATGGACAAGTGATGTTTTGGGTCTGGCCCCCGATTTAGTATGGTGAAAAAAGCTGGAAAAGTGATGGGGCAAGACAAAGCCTGGCAAGTGACAGATGGATAGAGCTGCCAGAGGTGGTAGTGGAGGCAGATATAATATTGTAATTTAAGAGACTTTTGGATAGACACATTGATATGCAAGGATTGGAGAAATATGGATTATGTACAGGCAAATAAGAGATGGTCTTGGTATCATAGATAGACACAATATTCTGGAGTAACTTAGTGGGTCAGGCAGCATCTTTGGGGGAAAAAGCATAGGTGACCTTTTGGGTCCAGACCCAGTTGGAAGTAGGGGCTCAACCCACAACATTACCTATTCCTTTCTGCAGAGATGCTGCCTATCCTGTTGAATTACTCCTGCATTTTGTGTCTATCTTTGGTGTAAACCAGCATCTACTGTTCCTTCCTACACCTGTTAATATTGGCTAAATTAAAGACACAATAAAATGGAGGATCCCTGTACTTGTCAGAATTGCTTAACCCTTGTCAGCTGTTTACAGGCTTTGATTGGCGCCAGCCAGTCTAGGCTCAGGCTGATATGTAGGATGGTAAAGGGTCCAGGTGTTCTCCACATTACTCTTAAATTGATAAAATGTATAGTGGTTTTGCAAACTAATCTTAAATGCATCATTTCCATTAGGTTGCTGCAAAAGCATTGTAAATAGTGTAAATAATGTTGTAAGGTGGTCATCCTGTTAATTGATGATTGGTCAAACTGTTGAGCCTTGGAGAAATTGAATCTCAGGGCACATGTTTCAATGTTTGTTCTTGTTAGCTTCCTTTGAGAGCTTTATTTCTTATACAATGTATGAGCTGTTGTATTATCGGGTTAGGGAAATGTCTGTTATGTATGGGGTTAATCGATATATGTAATTGGGATATTAAGATACCACCCCCATGTGGTTCGGCCCATCGAGGTCCCGGGACATATAAAAGTCCGCTACCACGAGGTCCAGCGTTGATCTTCTGGGAGAGCATTTGGGGCTGTGTGAACATCTGGAGCATCCCTGTCTGAGCGAGGCCTAGATGGCTTGAACAGGCAGATACGAGGATCAAACCCGCGGTGGGATAGGTACAGTAGTTGAACTGTAATGTGCTTTTGTTAAAAGAAAATGTAGTTGTTTCAAGTGCTTGATTCAGTGTTTCTACTGAAACTAGACTGGGGGAAGCTTAGAAATGAGCAATTTACACACCCTTGGTCTTTGCATCATGTTCGGTACAGCCATTGCGGGCTGAAGGGCCTGTTCTGCACTGTTCTATGCTCTATGTTCAATATTTTATGTTTTTTTCTATACATTTCAACTTTTTGTTGTTGGTTATTATGATGTCTACTGAGTGTTGTATTTACACATCTGTACTGCTGCAGTGTTAAGACTTTCATTATTCCATTTCAAGGCACATGCCAGCAAAACACTATTGATTCCTAACTCTTGACTGCAGCACTGGGAACCTGCACAGAGTACCTTGTTCTTCATTAGTACAGGTGTCAGAGGTTATGGGGAGAAGGCAGGAGAATGGTGTTTGGAGGGAGTGATAGATCAGCCATGATTGAATGGTGGAGTACACTTGATTGGCTGAATGGCCTAATTCCAATCCTATTCCTTATGACCTTATGGCCTGAGGCCTTCTGCAGTACCAGGAACTCACACAGTGGAGCAGAAATGCTCGCGTCATCGGGCAAGAGGAGCAAGGGTCGGTAGAAGGGTGAACCAGGGTAATGCCTCCAGCGCCTTTAAGGTCTCCTGCAGGAGGCGTCCGCGTGACTCAAAGATGGCCGGGCTAAGAGGGGGACATCGGTTTGCAGACCGAGCGATAGAGGGAGGAGGCCCTGCAGGAGCCTATAACTTACCTGGATCGGGAGCGGTTCCAGGAGACTGGGTGCGCGGGTGGTTCAGACTTTGCACTTTGGAAATGGCGCCAAAACACGGCAGCACCTCCATGTGTAAATGTGCAAAAATAATTTCACTGTCCTGTTGCACATATGATGGATAACACACAGTGGAAACCACTGTGAAAATACTCAAATAAAAAGGTCCAAAAGGTGCCATTATTACTTTTAGTGAGAAGAGCAATTGTGTTGAGCACAACAGAGATGAATAACCTCAGAAATCTTTGTATTTAGTTAATCAATAATAAGTTCAGAGGTTCAAAACGAATGCTGGAATATATTGGAAAACGTTCAACTTCAGCAGAAAGATGAACAAAGTTAAATTTGGCCATTGATATCTTTGTGTTTTAATTTGAAGACGTTAGAAGATTTTAACCAAGTGCTGAGCCAGAGACAAAGGGGGGGAAGAATCAATGCTGCACAGAAGGTGGGAGCAAGGGATCCAGCCTGAGTGATTATGGCTCAAAGCTGGATAACAAACTGCTTTTGTACTTTGTAACCAGAACAGAAAACATTTGCACAACAAACAAGTGGGAAAGTCTAGGACCAGAGGCCATATCCTCAGAATAAAAGGACGTACCTTTAGAAAGGAGATGAGTAGGAATTTCTTTAGTCAGAGGGTGGTGAGTCAGAGAGTGGGAATTCATTGCCACAGGTGGCTGTGGAGTGCAAGTCGATCGATATCTTTAAGGTGGAGATTGACAGATTATTGATTAGCACAGGTGTCGGGGTTCTGGGGAGAAGACAGGAGAAAGGGGTTGAGAGGGAAAGATAGATCAGCCAAGATTGAATGGCAGAGTAGACTTGATGGGCCGAATGGCCTAATTCTGTTCATAGAACTTACAATCTTATGAAGTTATGTATTCATATTTCTGCCTTGAGACTCTCTCCCAAGTCACCATTTGTAATCACAGTACAGTTAAAATTCTCCAGAGATGCCACCTGGCCTACTGAGTTACTTCAGCACTTAGTGTTTTAAAAAAAATAAACAAGCATCTACAGTTCTTTGTGTCTCCACAGTTACCATCAGAAGTCACACATGCTATGTAGCTCACAGTCTGTGCTGAACATTATGCCAAGCTAAACTAATCTCATCAGCCTGCACTTGATCCATTTCTCTCCATCCCCTGCATATCCATAATGTAAATTTAATTGGCCTATCAAATGATTTACAAGTATTTTTTTCCTGTCCTCATTTACCAAATATGCCAGCTAGCTAGCCAGCCTTGTCTGCATAGGTCTTACATGCAGAAAGCAACAATCCAATTTATTAACCATCGGAAACTGAATGAAAACATCTACAAAACAAACATTGTAACAAGCAGCATATACAAGAAATTTTAATTTCCCTTAAAAATGTAAAGAGTGTAAGATTGTAAAGTCCTATTCTGAACTTTTAATAGTTCAATAATCTCAAACCATTGGACATGGACATGCAACCATACGTGGTTAGTTTAATTTAGCATCATGATCAGCACAGGCATTGTGTGTTGAACGGCCTGAACCTGTGCTGTGTTCTTCTACCTCCATGTTTCCGCTATACAGCTATGCTGTCATGAGTTATTCCATCCAAAGAATCTTGTATTACAATTGTGATGCAGAAGCAAATGATCCAAACAACAGACAAAACAGGCAATTACGAATTCAGTACAAAGCTGCAACATGGTTCAATGGTTTAATGGTTCAATAGTGCTTTACTTGTCACGTAGGTAAGTGCACAGTGAAATTCATTTTGCATAGATTACACATGCAGACGCCGCCATATTTTGGCCCCATTATTCAAAGTTCAAAGTCCGGTCGACCCGCTTGCTCGATGTACTGGAGAAGTTCCCACGTCCCTCTCCTAGACCAATCATCTTTGTCTCCCAGGGGCGCATTCTGCAGCCGACCTTGAAAGCGCTGGAGGCATTACCCAGGTTCACCCTCCCACCGGCCTACTCCGAGTGTCCGATGTCTCCAGCGGCTCCCCGCCGGTTACACCGTCCAACGAGCCTATTAGCGGGTCCTGCCGACTGGCTAGCCTTCGAGGGGGAGTTAACTGTTACACCGTCAGACGAGTCCTTGGGCGGGTTCCCGGTCCTGCCGACCAACGAGCCTTCCAGTTGGGCACCACTGCCAGGAATGCAGTTGTAAAATAACTTTTATTCATAAAGCATCTTTTAATAGGATTGTATTTATAGGAAAATACAATTAAATGCAGCGAGGTTCCAGAAATAAGTAACCAGAGAATTAGTATAAAAAGAATCTATTAAGCCCATTAAATCTTTGCCAGCATTATACAATGTAAAACGTTAAAATGACTATGAATCTATAACATTACTCCATTGTTGTAATGCTGCCTCGTTCTGCAAAGCTGGGGGTCTTACTTGCCTTTTAAACAATTTTCTCATTTGTCCTACCGAAGACTGTATCCTGTATTGGATCTGTACCTTAGTGTGATATTCTGTCTCCTCAATATTTTTTCTTACCAAAATATATACCTTCACTGTTCTTAAAGTCATCTGGGGCGAGGCTGCTTATGCCTCGACCTTCCGATGTCCGTTTAAAATAAATCTCCACCCAGGTGTGCTACCTCGCTTAATAGTTGTGGTTCAGTAATGGTCCTTAGAGGATACATTTGACCAGGGTGCTCCTTTGTGAAAAGCACTTTGATATCTTTAGCATGCCCCCAGAGAGGGCAAGGGATAAGGATGGTTTAGTATATGTGTTTGGTTATCTTTAATAACTGTTTAATCTACAAGATGGGAGATTGTACTCCCTATAGGCTAATACTATATGTAGTGCTGTACCCGAGTAACATGCTAAACGCTGCAGAAAAGAGTCTGGAATGGGTCTGGACGCATATGCAGTAGGTGCTTTCTCAGATGTTCAATGGGCTGACAGATCACCACACTAGTAAGTAATGCACAAGCTGTGTACACGTCATTCTATATATTTGTAATAAAACTTTGCATAGTATGTTTTGGCATTGAATGTTAAAATCATTTTCCCAGGGAATAGATAAACTTTTCTTAAACAAAGTTAGCACAGTACAATAGAGCTCCAACCTCTCAAGTTCTTACGAGCAAAGCATTTTGTCAACATTATTTATCGAGCATCCCAGGCAGATCAATGCCTTTAACATTTGGTCGCAATAAGATCCATCAGCGCTCGTATTTCCACGAGTCTATCTATATTAGCTATTAACTATTTTCATTGGGTTGAAGAGTGTTATGAGTTCAAAAAGACCGCACTGGGAATTGAACAGTTTTTACTTTAATTAGCGATGGTTTCAGGCACTGAAAGACAAAACAGTCCACATTTATTTTCCACCCCTGACTCTTAAAAGTCTTCAGGGAGCCATCCCTTGTCAGTTGTGGCTTGATTTCAATCAAGGTCCCAGAGGTGGAGTGTTTTACAGCGCCTTGCTTCACACTGTTTCTTCAGTGAAAATATACCTTCACTTCCTTGAATCTAAGCAAAATAGAAGCTTAGCTTCTGAAAGAAAATGGTGCCTTGCATTTTAGTTGTTTACTGCATTGCATTGTTTCTTCTCCAGACTCTTGTGAATTACACTGTTATAATTATTCATAAATTATATAATAGACTCATGCCAATAATCATTGATAGCAAAACTTAAAAAATAAATTTAAATATTAATTTTAAAGTAAATATGCAAGCAATGTTTTGAAGATTAGTAAACCACACTAACCATTAAATACCATTAAGGAAAGACAGCACATTTCAAGGGATAATAAGATAGTGTCTTATTGGGCATAGGAATAAATATGAAACATATATAGGTGAGAGCGAAAATGTTTCTTGGTTTATGAAGGCTTTTTCATCATCATCGATTGAAGCATCATAAGACATGATTAAAGAAAATAAAGGTTTCAATGTTCAGAATTTTGGGGACACAAGGAACTGCAGATGCTGTCATTTTAAGTGCTGGAGTAACTCAACGGGTCAGGTAGCATCTGTGGAGGGAATGGATATTGGGTTGGGACCCTGCTTCAGACTGAAGGATGGATTAGGCTTTCAGACTTTAGAGAAACAGCGTAGAAACAAGCCCTTCGACCCATTATGTCCTCAACGACCAGCAATCACCTCGTATACTAGCACTATCACTAGGAACAATTTTACCGTGCCAATTAACATACAAACCTGTACATCTTTGGAGTGTGGGAGGAAATCGAAGCACCAGGAGGAAACCCACATGGTCACAGGAAGAATGTACAAACTCTGCACATACAGCACCCGAGGTCAGGATCGAACCCGGGTGTATAGTAGTGTAAGGCAGCAATTCTACCACTGCTCCACCATGCTGCCCTGAAGAAGGGTCCCAACCTGAAATATTGCCTGCCGATTCCATCAATAGATGCTGCCTGACCTCCAGCACATTGTGTCTTGCTTCAGAATTCTGGACATGTTCTGAAAAATAGACATAATTTTATTGTTAATTGCTTTGTAGCGGTTGAGCATTGAACATAGAGTGTAGAACATAGAACAGCCCAGCACAGAAAAGTACCCTTTTGCCTTCAATGTTTGTGTTAAACAAGATGCCTAGCGGAACTGATCTCCTTTGCCCACAATGATCCATATCCGTCTATTTCCTGCACTTACATGTGGCTATCTATAAGTCTCTTAAACGCCACTACCGATTCTGCCTCCACCACCACCACCCTTTGTGTAAGAGAAAAAGATTAATAAAGACAAATGTGGGTTCCTTGAAGGCAGAAACAGGTGAAATGATTACGGGGAACAAGGAAATGGCAGAAGAGCTGAACAGTTACTTTGGTTCTGACTTCACTAAGGAAGACACAAACGATATCCCAGTTCCTCTCTCCCTGGACAGAGGATCTAGGGAGAGAGGAACTGAGATAAATTTGCATTAGGCGAGAAATAGTATTGGGTAGACTGATGGGACAGAAGGCTGATAAATCCCCAGGGCCTGATGGTCTGCATCCCAGGGTACTCAGAGGTGGCTCTAGAAATCGTGGACACATTGGTGATCATTTTCCAATGTTCTATAGATTCAGGATCAGTTCCTGTTAATTGGAGGGTAGCTAATGTTATCAAGTTACTTTTCAAGAAAGGAGCAAGAGAGAAAAGGGGGAATTATAAACCAGTTAGCCTGACATCAGTGGTGGGGAAGATGCTGGTGTCAATTATTAAAGAAGTATTAACGGCGCATTTGGATAGCAGTAAAAGGATTGGGCCAAGTCAGCATGGATTTATGAAGGGGAAATCCTGCTTGACTAATCTTCTGGAATTTTTTGAGGATGTGACAAGTAAAGTGGATGAAGGAGAGCCAGTGGATGTAGTGTATCTAGACTTTCAGAAATCCTTTGATAATGTTCCACACAGGAGATTGGTGTGCAAAATTAGAGCACATGGTATTGGGGGTAGGGTATTGATATGGATAGAGAATTGGTTGGCAGACAGGAAACAAAGAGTAGGAATAAATGGGTACCTGTCAGAATGGCAGGCAGTAGCGAGTGGAGTGCCGCAATGTTTGGTGCTGGGGTTGCAACTATTTACAATATATATTAATGATTTACATGATGGGATTAAAAGTAACACTAGCAAATTTGCAGATGACATAAAGCTGGGTGGCAGTGTGAACTGCGATGAGGAAGCTAGGAGGTTGCAGGGTGACTTGAACAGGTTGGCTGAGTCAGCAGATGCATGGCAGATGCAGTATAATGTAGATAAATGTGAGGTTATCAATTTTGGCGGCAAGAACAAGGAGGCAGATTATTATCTCAATGGTGTCAGATTAGGAAAAAGGGACGTGCAATGAGACCTGGGTGTCCTTGTACACAAGTCACTGAAAGTAAACATGCGGGTAAAGCAGGCAGTGAAGAAAGTTAATGTCATGTTGGCCTTCATAACAAGAGGATTTGAGCATAGGAGTAAAGAGGTCCTTCTGCAGTTGTGCAGGGCCCTGGTGAGACCACCTCTGGAGTATTGTGTGCAGTTTTGGTCTCCAAATTTGAGGAAGGACATCCTTGCTATTGAGGCAGTGCAGCGTAGGTTCACGAGGTTAATCCCCGGGATGGTGGGACTGTCATATGGGGAAAGATTAGAAAGACTGGGCTTGTATTCACTGGAATTTAGGATGAGAGGGGGTCTTATAGAAACATATAACATTATAAAAGGACTGGACAAGCTAGATGCAGGAAAAATGTTCCCAATGTTGGGAGAAAGCAGGCCCAGATTACTGATTGTGGATGATCAGCCATGATCACAATGAATGGCGGTGCTGGCTCAAAGCACCAAATGGCCTCCTCCTGCACCTATTTTCTATGCTACTATGTTTCTAGCCCCACACATCTCCATTAAACTTTTCCCCTTTCACCACAAAGCAATGCCTTCTAGTATTAGACATTTCCATCCTGGGAAAAAGACTGTCTACCCTACCTATGACTTCCATGATTTTATGTACTTCCATCAAGTCTCCCCTCATCTTCTGACATTCCAGAGAAAGCAATCCAAGTCTTTTCAAACTCTCCCTGTAACTGAATCCCTCTAATCCAGGCAGCATTCTGGTAAACCCCCTCTGCACCCTCTCCAAAGTTTCCACATCTTTCCTGTAATGGGGCGACCAGAGCTGCATGCTATACTCCAAATACGGCTGAGCCAACGTGCATTAATGTCTACATGGGTGAACATTCTCCCTGGCAAGAGGTAACATGGTCAAATGAAGCAAGGCTACAATACCTGAGACCTTCAGTGAGAGGCAGTTATTGAAGGAGAGGACATGCCCGTTTTTAGATTCTGCTGAGACCGTCTTGTGGACTTTGTGATGTGCTTCTCGATGACATTGGTGAATGGAGATGAGGGGAAGAAAAATAAAAAGATGACAAAAAGAAGAAAAAAACAATAATGTACTTAATTTCCAAAAATCAATTATATTGAAGTCACCAAAGTGGAATTTCAGAATTGGAATACAACATAGAATTGCCACTTAATTGCACATTCAATGCAACTACTGAAGGCAGATTTATACCGACTGGTGTAATGAGTGGTGTAATAATGCCGGAGATTGCAAGGAGATCAATGTAAACAATCACAGCCACAGAGTTTAATAGGCAGTCATCAAATTGAAGCTCAATAGTTTCTGAACGATACTGCTTTCTGGAGATGGGTGATAGCCATGCAGTGGTGTGGAATAGAGGGAAGTTGGAGAGAAAAGGGAAATATTGAGAGGAACAAAGGTTTCCAAGAGAAAATATCATGATAAGATACTCTTCTTAATGGATGTCCATTAAAAAATAATTTACAGTGCCAAGTTGAATGTTAGATTTAGGTTTAGGTTTAATATTGTCATGAGTATCGAGCTACAGTGGAAAGCTTTATTTTGCATGTTTACCGATCAGATCAGGTGTGTGTGTGTGTGTGTGTGTGTGTGTGTGTGTGTGTGTGTGTGTGTGTGTGTGTGTGTGTGTGTGTGTGTGTGTGTGTGTGTGTGTGTGTGTGTGTGTGTGTGTGTGTGTGTGTGTGTGTATTTATGTATATAAGTTGAACTTGAGTAAAATAGATAGACAACGGGAAAGATACAATGCGCAGAACCTAGTTCTCAGCATTGTAAAGCATGAGTTCCGTAGACAAAGTCTAATGTACACAGTGGTGTAGAGGTGAATCAGGCAGTACCCTAACTTATAGAAGGATTGTTCAGAAGCCTGAAAGCAGAGGGGAAGAGGTTGTTCCATAGTGTGGTGGTGCGCTGAATTTCTCATCATGTGGGAGATTGCACACACTTACAGTATGTTGGTGCTTTACAGTGCAGTAATGTCCTGCATTAGCACAAATGCTTCAACAATTGAATAAAATAGGTCAGAATCTTGTTTGTAAAGAAACAGATTTTTGTTTTAAAGTTAATTTGCTAAACAGCACCTCTATCTTCACATTCTTCTTTTACTTTAATTATAATGATAATAAATGTTTGCCTTATGTGGTGCTGGAGTTTGAGTATTTATGGATATCCCCTGACAACATGTATCTGCTAATGTGCCAAATGTACAACCTGTTTCACTGAAACTGCACAGCCAGAGGATTATAAGCATTTGTCTGAAGCCAAAATTAAACCTAAACCTGAATTCAGTTGATGTTTACCGTTCACAAGCCCAAATTCACTTTTTCCTTTCTTATTTTTAAAAAATCCTATAAATGTTTTCAGTTAGTGATGCAGCTGGTAGTGCTGCTGCCTCTTACCACAAGACACCAACATTCAATCAAGACTTTTGGCGCTGTCTGTGTGGAGTTTGCACAATTTTGAGAGGCATAGATTGGATGAAGGGTCAATACCGTTTTCCCAGGGTGGAAATGTCCAACACTAGAGGGCATAGCTATAAAGTAAGAAGCAGAAAGTTTAATGGAGATGTGCTTAATCGTTTAATGGAGAGGTTTAATGGAAAAGTTTGGTGAACATGTGGTGGGGGCCTGGAACATACTGCCACGGGTATATTGGAGGCAGAAATGGTAGCGACATGTAAGAGGCATGACATGCATCATATACAGGCAGATGAGATCATTTTAACTTGGCATCATATTCGGTGCAAAGATTGTGGGCGGAAGGATCCGATTTTGTGCTCCACTGTTCTAAGTTCTATGTTCTCCCTGCAACTTTATGGATTTCCCCTGGGTTCTCAGATTCCCTCCAACACCTCGAAGACGTGTGGCTTTGTAAGTTAATTGGCCTCTGTAAATTGACCTTGGTGTGCAAGGGGGAGTGGATGCAAACGCGGATAGCATAGAAAAAGTGTGAATGGATGATTGATGGTTAGCGTGGTCATGGTGGGCTGAAGGGCCTGTTTCCATGCTGTGTTTCTTAACTAAAAGTAAACTAAATTTAGTAATTGAATCCAACAGTCTTCAAGGTACAAACTTCTAATGTGTTTCCTTGGCATCAAAGTTCACCTCAATGTAAATTCTGATCCAGAACAGTAACATTGGAATGAGACCATCAGGCACTTTATCCGGCCAACCTGCTAATTATTTACAGTTAAGTTAGGCACAAAATGCTGGAGAAACTCAGCGGGTCATGGGCTTGTCCCACTTAAGTGATTTTTTAGGCTACTACATTATCGCCACATGTTCGCCGGTGGTCGGCATGATTAATCTCCTTAGTCACGCAAAAAGTCGTAGCGTCTTTCTGTTCGCCGCTAAATTTTCAACACGTTGAACATTTTTCGCCGACAGTGGGTTCGACGCCAATGAGCATAGTTCGACTTCTCCTGACGTAGGTGCTGTCATAGGTTGTCGCCAGGATGACGTAGGTTGTCACCGGTTTTTCGCCGACCTACTATGACTATGACAGTCGCCGGCAGTTGCCTAATAGAAAACGTCAAGTGGGACAGGCCCATCAGGCAGCATCTCTGGAGAAAAGAAATGGATGACGTTTTGTGTCAAGACCCTTCATCAGACTGGAGGTTCTCAACCCGAACCATCGCCTATTCCTTTTCCCAAGATACGCTATCAGACCCGCTGAGTTACTCCAGTATTTTGTGTCTATCCTAGCTTTAAACCAGCAACCACAGTTCCTTCTTCGACAATTATTTACAGGTCCCTGCTGATCCATTTTTGGAAGAGTTAGCCTTTTAACAAGTTGCAACTGGTCTTCTGAGAATTGCAATTGCTGCTATATTTTCTCCATAGCACCTTTTCTGTGTCACCTGCAGAGGATCTATTGTCAACCAGTAGCTTCAGCTTAAGTGCGTAACACATCAATTTATCTCAGGTTGCAGTGATAAGGTGAGAAGCAGTGACCCTTAAAGCTGCTTACATGTGTTAAACCACGACAATCAATTTTTATTGAGTGTATGAATGAGCCAAATGTTCTCCGTAAACCAGAGCCTCGAAGGGAGATTTTAATATATTTAATTTCTTATTTGCTCACCAGAAATGAACCTTCTCTGCTGGCATGTTTCCGGAACTGCAATACTAGTTGCTGGTACAACTGAAGTAGAACAAAAAAAGACATACAGATGCTGCAGGAGAGGTTCTCGCTGTCGGAGACTTTCAGGCAGCATCTCTGCTATCCAAGTCATGACATCCTCCTGGACTAGCTTAGTCATGACTTGGAGATTATTGCCTTCAATTCCCTTTCAGTTTGAGATCCTTCTTCAGACTGTTTTTCTCTTTATAGCCTAATACCGTATGCTTTAAGTTTGACATGTGGACTTTTGATTTTAGACGATTTAGTAAATCCACATTTGTGATACTTTCCATGTGGGACTCGAAATAGACCCCTTTGTCCCACCCTCCCATTTGGGGTTGAGACCCTTCTTCAGAACTTAATACCTATAAAGTACTCTAAGAATTATGAACTTGATGCTTATAAAGCAGCAGAGGGTTGATGGAAGAGCACTAGTATTTCAGAATTTTCTATTTGATGTTGAAAGTTGCAGAATGTAATATTTTCCATATTTTCCTTGTCATATAGGAATGTGGGAATTCTGAAATTATTACAAATGTCGGCACTTTGATATAAATAAAAACCAAATGCTGAAATACGTAGAAGATTACGCAGAAAAACACAATTAATATTTCAGGTTGCTAGGCTTTCAGAAGCTTTCCACATGAAATGATAGTCATGTTTATTGCCAGACCAATGTTATCTGATGTGAAGATACTATCTGTTTCCATTGGAAGAATTGCTGAATAAAGTGGACAAAAGGTATTTGTTTTCCATTCACAAGCCCTAATTCACTTTTTCCTTTCTTATATTTTAAAATCTTATAAATGTTTTCATTTAGTTGCACAGCTGGTACCTGACAGCTCCAGGAACCTGGGTTCGACCCAGACCTCTGGTGAAATCTGTGTGAAAGTTGTAAGCTAATTGCTCAAACATATTTTGTGGTATTTAATGCAAAAGCAGGTTTTTACTGATGATTTCAAACAGGATTCTGAAATAGAAACAACATAGGAGTAGGAAGGAACTGCAGATGCTGGTTTACCCCGAAGATCGACACAAAATGCTGGAGTAACTCAGCTGGTCAGGCAGCATCTCTGGTAAAAAGGAATAGACTACACTTTGGGTCGAGACCATTCTTCAGACTGAAAGTTGCCCGGGAACAACATATGTTGTCATTTACACTTAAATGCAGTTACGAGAACGCCTCTCAATTGCAATGATGGTGGTATTAACACCTTAGCAAAATACAGAAACCGAGCTTGATACATTTTACATGGAAATAAATATGATGAGCAATAGTAGCATTGGATGCATTTATACAGCACCTTTAACAACTCAAACAACTGAAAGCATTATTTGCGCAGCAAAATAAGCTAAATTTAATTTTCATCGATGAAAACCAGAACCCAATTTTTCTGGATATGTCAGCAGCACATCAAAAAATCACCACAGACATTGTTTCAAATCTCAATCAAATTTAGATTCAGATTAGTTTATTGTCATATATGGCAGGATACAATGGCATTTGTTGTCTGCATGAAGTTAATAGCGTAAACAGCATATACGGTAACGATAGATACAACAATAAATATAATGATAATTGCAGAGAAATGGTGTGAAGATTGCATTGCCTTTGAGGTCATGCAAGAGAGGTCTAATGCCCCTGTCCCACTTAGGAAACCTGAACGGAAACCTCTGGAGACTTTGCGCCCACCCATGGTTTCCGTGCAGTTCCCGGAGGTTTTTGTCAGTCTCCCTAATGGTCGAAAGTGGTTTCCGTTTTAAAAATCGGTAATGTTTTAGTCGAAGCCGGTTGCGATGCTGGTTGAAAGTGGTTGCCGGAGGACAAAAACCTCCGGGGACCGCACGGAAACCTTGGGTGGGGCGTAAAGTCTCCAGAGGTTTCCATTCAGGTTTCCTAAGTGGGACAGGGGCTTAAAGCACAATAATGCAGTTGCCAAATGAGGTAGCGTAAAGAGAATCTCCATGAAAAGATATTTGATTGAAGAGTCTGATACTGTGAAGCTGTTCTGCTGTTCTGAAGTTTGGTTGTCTGAGATTTCAAGAACTTGAATCTTCTCCCAGAAAGTGAAAGAGAGAAAAGAGCATGGCCAAAGAGGTTGGTCCATTTATAAGTACAGGGTTGTGTTCTTCACCACACCTCATCCTCCCTCCCCACCCATTCCCCAACCCTGCTTCCTTAGGTCAACCCTCAATTCCTTGGTCTTCCTGATATTAAGGAACAGGTAATTGCTTTGAGAACATGACACAAGGTTTCCAATCTTTTTCCATCTCGTTGTTGTTGCTGACCTAGCTGACAACAGTGGTATCATGCCAAACTGAAAGATTGAGATGGCACGGTAGATGGCCATACAGTGATGGGTGTACAGGGGGTAGAATAGGGGACTGAGCTACAACCCTGAGGAATACCAGTGTTGAAGATCAGGGTGGAGGAAATGTCTGCCAGGCAAGAAGTCCAGAAACCAGTTGCAGATGGAGGTCCCAAAGCCAAAATGCAGAAGTGTAGAGGTGAGTTTATTTGGAATTATGGTATTGTAGGCTGAGCTATAGTCATTGAATAACATCCTGACATTGGTGGAAAGATGCTGGTTTCTTCACAAAACTGCACAAAGTGCTAGAGTTACTCAATGGGGCAGGCAGCATCTCAGGAGAACATGGTTATGTGCTGTTTCGGGTTAAGATCCTTCTCCAGACCGAAGAAGGGTCTCAAACCTAAATTTCACCAATGCATGTGCTTCAGCGATGCTGCACGACCCGCTGAGTTACTCCAGCACTTTGCGTCCTTTCCTGACATTAGTGTCCTTATTGCCAGTAACCCTGAGATTCTGACAGAGGATTCAAGATCCTATTGATTTTAATGGAGAATACAGAGCATTGGTTTAAGTGGCAAATGGGAAAGGAAATTACTTATTTTCAAATTTACTTTCTTTCGATATAGAACTTTAAAATATTTATAACTTCTGGTACTTTATATCCTTAATTAAAAAAAATATTATTTCCAGTGATTTAAATTTAATTTAAAATTTAAAATATATTAAATTATAAACTTTAGAGATATAGTGTGAAAACAGGCCCGTCGACCCACTGAGTCCATGCCAAGCAGCGATCATCCTGTACACTAAAGGGGCTGTCCTACTGCGGCGACCTAATTCACACATTCAGACGAGTTTGCCCTCAACTCATACTCGCAGCATGGTCGACACGAGGTCCTAGGAGGTCTTTGTAACTCTCCTTCATGCTCGAGAGTAGTCCCCGTGTACTCGAGGTCTCAGCTAGGTCGTGGCGTATTTTTCAACGTTGAAAATAGCCCGCGAGTAAAAAGAGGTTGCCTTTTTAATTTTATTTTACTCGTGAGTTTAGTCGAGGTAGGTCATAGTAGGTCATAATGCTATTTTTAGGTAGGCAAAGTCAATCAAAGTTAATCGAAGGTAGTCGAAGGTAAAGCTCGTTGAGAAAAAAAAGTTAAGAATGCCCGCTAAACTTTATTAAACGTTGTCTGGCTTCTTAAAAGTGTCTTCACTCCCTCTCCCCTCCTTCTCCCCCTTCTCTCCCCCTCTCTCACCCACTCTCCCCTTCTCTCCCCCCCTCTCCGCACTCTCTAAAGGACTTACCGAACTGTGCCGGCCGTCTTTTACCTTCCTGTTCATCGCGGGTGTGAATTTCGGACAACGCTCCCCCTCTTTCCCTGGCCCCCGCCTTTGCGATATGTTTGTGTGTGTGTGTGCAGACAGTCAATCCTGCTCACTATTTAATTGCTGACGGTCGATCCAGCTCGAGGTTTTCCAGGCGAGTGCCCTCGAGCTTGAAGGTCGAAGGCAGTCGCTGTAAAGTTGCGTCAGATGGATAGGCCCCTAACTCTGTCCCGCACACTATGGCCAATTTTCTTACAACTTACCAAAGCCAATTAACCTACAACCCTGTACGTCTTTGGGTTGTGGGAAGAAACCGGAGCACCCAAAGAAAGCCCACGTGGCCACAGAGAGAATGTACAAATGCCATACAGAGATCAACCGTATTCAGGATCTCTGGCGCTGTAAGGCAGCAACTCTACAGCTATGCCACTCTGCCGCCCGAAACCCATTTACAACTTTTACAATTGGTAGACTGTGAGATGTTTCAATGGCAAACGCTCTTGCTCCCAGTGCTGGACATGAGCAAGATGGGCTTACATTATCTGATCCAGACAATGATAAGCAGTGGGGGGCCACAGATGGGGATCTGGAAGGGTGTTAAAAAGATCTGGTCCAATATTTCTGCCTTAACAACTGAAAAGTCTGTGCATTGAAGCAGTTCCAAGAATTCATTTCAAGATCAGAATATATCTCGTGTAAGAATAGAGATTAATCATTGAAAAGTGTAAGCAAGATGTTGTGGTAACCACAAGAAAAAACTATCTATTCCAATGGCACTGTTCAGCATTCACAAGCTTCAAGTTGAAACAACACTTACACCTCAGCAGATAAAGCATCTGCTTTCTCCGTACAAGACAGTTTTAATTATGTGCTGTCACCCAATCATGCTGGAATCTCAACTCTTGAAGTTACAGTACATTTGCAAAGTTACACATTTCCTGTCGCACTGCTGGTGGATTACAGGTTGATTCAATGGTATTAGTACACCCAGCTCCCCACCATCAATGCTAGGGATCACCATTGACCAGTAATTCAATGGACCAGCCACACAAGTGCTTGTAGGATGAGGGGTGAACTTACAGATATGTACAAAATCATGAGAGGAATAAATTGGGTCGAAGCTCAGAGTAGGGGAATCGAGAATCAGAGGACATAGGTTTAAGGTGAAGGGGGAAAGATTTAATAGTAATCTGTAACTTTTGCACACAAAGGATGGTGGGTGTATGCAATGAGCTGCCAGAGGAGGTAGTTGTGACAGGGACTATTGCAACGTATAAGAAACAATTATACAGGTACATGGATGGGACAAGTTTAGAGGAATATGAGCCAAACACAAGCAGGTGGGACTTGTGTAGATGGGGCATGTTGGTCGGTGTGGGCGAGTTGAGCCGAGGGGCCTGTTTCCATGCTGTATGACTCTATGACTCTGTGACTCTAGTTCAGAGGCTGAGTATTGAGATATTTACTAAAACCTCAAAACATTTCCTCATTTCCAAGGCATGTCAGAGGTCAAGAGCATGATGGAATATTTTACACTTGCCCTGGATAAATGCTAACATAACAATCATAAGAGACAACATCCAGAACAATGTGTAAGAAGGAATGTGTAAACAGGTTTAAAATAAAGATATACACAAAAAGCAAGTAACTCAGCAGGGCTGGCAGCATCTCCGGAGAGAAGGAATGGGTGACATTTAGTTTAGTTTAGTTTAGTTGTTCAGAAGGGTCTCGACCCGAAACGTCGCCCATTCCTTTTCTCCAGAGATGCTGCCTGTCCAGCTGAGTTACCCCAGCTTTTTGTGTCTAACAACCAGAACAGAACGGTTTGCTTGAGTGACACACTCATTAACTACCCTATTGACTATCATAGAGTGATGTAGTGTGGAAACAGGCCCTTCGGCCCAACTTGCCCACACGTCCCATCTACACTAGTCCCACCTGCCTGCGTTTGGTACATATCCCTGCAAACCTGTCCTATCCATGTACCTGTGTAACTTGCTTCGTAAACATAGGGATAGTCCCAGCCTCAACTACCTCTCGCAGCTTATTCCATACACCCACCACCCTTTGTGTGAAAAGGTTACCCCTCAGATTCCTAATACATCTTTTCCCCTTCACATTAAACCTATGTCCTCTGGTCCTCAATTCACCTACTCTAGGCAAGAGACTCTGTGAATCTACCTGATCTATTCCTCTCATGATAATTTTACTGATTCAAAGATACAGTATTGGAGACAGGCCCTTCGATTCATGAAGCCCATGCTGACCATCGATCACCTGTTCGCACGAGTTCTATGTTATCACACTTTATCTTCCACTCCCTGTACACTTGGGGCAAATCACAGAGGCAATTTACCTACAAACCCGCATCAGCTTGGGATGATGGAGGAAACCAGAATGTACAGAGGAAATCCATGTGATAACAGGGAGAATGTGCAAACTCCATACTGACAGCAGCCAAGGTCAGGATCGAACCCAGGTCTCTAGCTCTATGAAGCAGCAGCGTTACTGGTGTGCTTCTGCACCCTAAACTTACAATCCCCCCCAGCACATATGGTCAATGCCTGCAGTACACTCCATCTACAAATTGTCCTGCAGTTTATTGCCCAGGTTACTTCAACAACACTTCCCATATTTGGGATCTCTTCAATCCCACTATCGTATCTGGCTTCAACCATCATCCCAGGCAGCATGTTCCAGGCATTCACCGCCCTCTGTGTAATGAACTGCAGCACAGAGGTAGAGTTGCTGTCTCACAGCACCAGAGAACCGGGGTTGATCCTGACTGGGTGCTGTCTGTGTGGAGTTTGCACAAACCCCGAGTGTGTGGCTTTTCTGTGGGTGCTCCAGTTCCCTCCCACATTCCAAAGACGGTGAAGGCTTGTATGTTAATTGGCTTCTGTATATTGTCCCGACAGTGCAGGATCGAACTAGTAGACAGTATGAAAAAGGGTCTCAACCCGAAACGTCGCCATATCCTTCTCTCCAGAGATGCTGCCTATCCCGTTGAGTTTCTCCAGCATTTTGTGTTTACATAAATTGTTTGTCGGCGTGGACTCGGTGGACTATAGGGCCTTTTTCCACGATCTCCAAACTAAGAACTTCTTTCAAGCAGCAGATGGTAAACAAAAGCACATTTGACATGAAGCTGTGACTTTGTTCAGTAACAATATGGCACATATGGTGATGAGACCAAATGAACTTGCTTCCCATACTCTGAGTTCTTGCTGGCAATTGTCCAGAGATAGCATTTTAAAATATTTTTTTTGTTCGGGGAGAAATGATGCACTTCACAGTGAGAAGGATCCTTTAGTATCATCCTCGTTTCATTTCATTTCACATTTATTGTCACATGCACCAATTAAGGTACAGTGATATTTGAGTTACAATACACAATAAATTTAACATAAACATCCACCACAGTGGAATCAACATTCCTCACTGTGATGGAAGGTAATAAAGTTCAGTCATCTTCCTCCTTTGCTCACCCATGGTGGTCTGGCTTTTTAATTTGTGTCTATTTGCCTGGTATCAAAGGGATAAATGTAAATGTTCACCCTGTGTTGAAACAATCTTCTAACTGGCTCTTTCAAAGATACATCAAGAATCAGGTGAAAAAGTAAAGTGCAAGCTATGGTCTGCTGCAGTTCTTAGCAGGCATTAATAAAACTAGTTTCTTCGTCAGTTGAAGGTGGTGCCAAACTGGAGCTAGGAATGATTAAGAAAGGAAGAAATCAATGATAATTATTAACAAGGTTTTACAACACGGGGATA
Source organism: Okamejei kenojei (assembly GCA_035221665.1). Classification (NCBI taxonomy): domain Eukaryota; kingdom Metazoa; phylum Chordata; class Chondrichthyes; order Rajiformes; family Rajidae; genus Okamejei; species Okamejei kenojei. The sequence continues at coordinate 53,369,032 of CM069141.1, forward strand.
CTGAACTATTGAAAGTGCCTCCTTCAGTACTGTATAACTCTGCCTCGGCGACTTTCCTCCTGAGCTTTGCAAATGAGATTTGGCTCCCCTTCCCTCTTCCATCTGGTTCTTCGGCAGTTCAATACAATTATTTTAATATGGCACAAACAATTCTGAATTACATTCCAGGTGGTCAACACACATTATCGGAAACTTCAAATGAATTTCTTCCTTTCAACAGTTTTCATGAGTGAACCAGTTTCAATGGAATTGCACATACTGTACATCTTGAGTTATATTTTAGGAAAGTAAACACAAAAGATACAAAAATATAGTACCTACGACTGATAAATTAAAACTAATTAAATATGTAGTGACAAGAGATGTCTTATGTAAACAAACAAGTCCTTAAATCAGGTGCCAGATATTTAAATATAGTACCTTTTGTTTACTAGGAAAACAGGTGTTCTTTCAAATGGGTTTTATAAATTACTCCAGTCATTTTTTATAAACATTTTTTATTAATGACTCTCTTCTCGGTGGATTGTCACCTTGTCGTGGTGGAGAAGCTTGTGTGGTCCTGAGATCCTGAGAGCGATGTCGTCTGTAGCTATGCTGCTAGTAGGGCCACCCATGGCAGTAAGGTCGAGCGGGAGGTCTCTGACAAAGAGCAATCGAACCAAGACCTCAATGGTGGAACAGGCGGAGGATGATGGCACACTTTAATGGAGGGTCACAACGGCTGGGAAAGCGGGTGAAGGCCGCAGCAGAAACTTGGACGCCATGCCACTGGATCCTGACCCAGATCTGTCAAGGACCGTGTGGTGGCTGTCTGTGCACCAGTCTCCCCACGTGAAACAAAGTCACGCACAGGCGTCCTCCATATAGGGAATCCACCCTAACACCCTGGATTAAGTCCTATGTCGATCAGCAAATGGCGACGGGAGCAGGATTGTGAGATCTGGAAGCCCCTAGTCATGAGCTGGCACATCAGGCGGTGGGCGCTAAATTCAGTCACAGAAACACAGAAATATGAATATGAACTTTGGAGCATGGAATATGAACTTTGGAGCATGGAATGTGTGCATATTGATGGATAGTGCAATCAGTAACAGACCAGAGAGGAGAACCGCGATCATTGCAAGAGAACTGAGAAGATGCCGGATTGACATAGCTGCCCTTTCTGAAACCCAGCGGGCAGACGAAGGACAACTGAAGGAGGAGAAGGGTGGCTACACTGTCTTCTGGAAAGGAAAAGCTGCTGACGAGCCCAGGATCCATGGTGTTGGGTTTGCTATCAGGAACCAACTCATCAGCCACCTCTATGAACTTCCTGTGGGAATCAATGAGCATCTCATGACCATCCGTCTGGTGCTTGCCAACAACCAGATGGTTGACCATCCGTCTGGTGCTTGCCAACAATTGTGAGTGCCTATGCCCCTACTTTCGACTCTGAAGAGGAAGCAAAAGAGACCTTATACGCCTGCTTGGGCGAGACACTGTCTAAAATCCCAGGGAGGATAAGATTATTCTCCTTGGAGACTTCAACGCCAGGGTCAGCCGGGACCAACACCTCTGGAAGGATACCATAGGAAAGGAAGGCATCGGGAACATCAACTCCAATGGAGTTCTGCTTCTCAGCAAATGTGCTCAGCACAACCTCATCATCACTAACACCTTCTTTCACCCGAAAAACAAACTTAAGGAATCTTGGAGACACCCATGCTCCAAATAGTGGCATCTCATTGACTATGTCATTGTATGACTTAGGGACGCCGTGAAGTGAACAGCACAAGGGCCATTGATGCAGATGACTGCTGGACAGATCACCGCCTCATGATGTCCATCAAACTCAAGAGGATAAGGAGGATTCCAACGAAGCAGATCCGGCCAAGGCTGAACCTTGAAAGCCTGGAGGAAACAGCCACCCACCAGCGACTTCAACCTTCTCTTGGGGAAAGCCTCCAACAGGAGTATCCTGGTGACATTGAAAGGCACTGGAGCTGGCTCAAATCCACTATCCTTGATACCTGTAAAAACCATCCTTGGGTGCAAGTCCAGAAAACACCAGTTCTGGTTAGACGAGAACGACACAGAGATAGAACAGCTCATCTCCAATAAAAGGAAAGCCTTTTGTGCCTGGCAAAATGATGTCAAAGCGATGTCCAGAGCCGGGTGAGGGGGCTTACGAACTCTTGGTGGACAGATAAGGCTCTGGAAATCCAGAGACTGGCAGACTCGGGTGATACCAGAGGATTCTTCAGCGCTACTAAGGCCGTCTATGGTCCAAGCTACCTCGGCTTAAACCGTCTGTCCTCTAATGACGGACAAGAACTGCTGAAGGACAATGAGTCAATTAATACCCGATGGAAAGAGGACTTCCAGGAACTCCTCAACCGTGACAGCACAACTGAGCCAGACATTACCCCCCACATCCCCCAGAGTCCCATCAGAGATGACATGGAAGAACCTCCCACTATGACAGAGGTTCAAGATGCCATCAAGAGCCTTAAGAACACCAAGGCCACCGGCCCAGATGGGATCCCAGCTGAGATCTGAAAGGAAGGTGGACCAGAGCTCCTGTCCCACATCCATGCCCTACTCCTGAAGGTCTGGGAAAAAGAACTTCCCTCAGAACTCAGGGATTCTCTAATAGTGACCATTTTTTAAAAAAGGGGGACAAGGCTGAATGCGGGAACTACAAGGGCATCTCGCTCCTGTCAACAACAGGCAAAGTCCTTGCTCGTGTCCTCGCAAACCGACTTCTACTGCTGTCTGTGGAGGTACTCCCCAAATCACAGTTTGGTTCTGCCCATCCAGAGCAGGCATGCGCCATCAGGGTAGGCAAGAAAGGCAGTTCCTGACTAAAATTATAAAATGATAAATATTAAATATAAATAGTAAAGGCACGGGAGAATTATGCCTAAGTAAGAGATCGATCTCTGAGGTAGGCACAATTCTCCCGTGCCTTTCATCCGCAGTACATGTAACACACAAAAGTATGTGCAACTCACGTGCCATCGATGCTGCTTCAAACCTTCAATGACAATGGTCTCTAAAGGCAGCTGAAATTCTGCCTTTGCTCCGCGGACTGCATGCATGTGCATGTGCTGCGCAGCGTACTGCGCATGCACGGCAGCGTACCGCGCATGCACGGCAGCGTACCGCGCATGCACGGCAGCGTACCGCGCATGCACGGCAGCATACTGCGCATGCATGGCAACGTACCGCGCATGCACGGCAGCGTACCGCGCATGCACGGCAGCGTACTGCGCATGCGCAGCGCAAGTTTCTTGACGGGTGTTTCAAACATGGATTGTCATTATCTTAAGAGTATCTTAAGCAACAAAGAGAGAAGAATGGAGTTTGTGTACAAATAATGTGGTAAGTAAATTTATTTGAGCTATATGTTTTTAAATACATTATGAAGTGATAAGGCTTTTGAAGAGAAATTACTTTATAAAAGTCGACTGACTGCCTACCGGAGAGGAGAACAATCTGTGCATGCACGGTTTTTAAGATTTTTAAAAGCTGACTGACTGCCTACCTTGAGTAATTACTCATGGCATGTGCCTGATCCAGAGGTACAGAAGACAAGATATTCACAGCACGCCAACTCCAGGAAAATGCCATGAACAAAGGCAGCCTTCATGGACCTGACAAAGGCTTTTGACTCCGTAGACTGCCAGGCTCTTTGGAGCATAGTATCAAGGAATGGTCGTCACGACAAGTACATCAGAATATTGAGGCTTCTACGGGAGATTCTTCAGTAAGTGTATACTTTTAAGTTTCTGGAAAACCGATTATAAAACTTAAATTTTTGCAACTTTGAATGTTGTTTCACATAGATGAACATCTCTACTATGGGATAAATATGTTTGTCGCAATCTTTTAGAGAATTTAGTTTATTTTTTCCTCTTCTTTTTCCAGGTTCGGCCATTGCATTCAGTCATATCCGTCGTATTTTTATGATGAACAACACTGTAAAATATAACTGATTTAAGACTATAAAATCACATTTTTGTCCCAGTCTTTCAAATTATAGTGTACCTTCCTCAAATAAACCACCAAAAAAGCACTTGACAGTCTAATGCATTGATTTTAAACTGCCGAAAAAAGTGGTGATTTTCAGCAAAAAATCTTTTAGAGATAGTGATAGAGATAGAGATAGAGATGGAGATGGAGCTGGAGCTGGAGGTGGAGGTGGAGATGGAGCTGGAACTAGAGCTGGAGGAGCTGGAGATGGAACTTGAGCAGGAGCTGGGGATGGTGCTGTAGCTGGAGCTGGAGATGGAGCTGGAGCTTGTGCTGGTGGAGCTGGAGTTGTGCCAGCGGAGCCTACACCAGACTCAGGAGAAGCGTCTTTGAAGACCGATACCTAAAGGCTGAAACAAAACTGCTGGTCTACAGAGCCGTTAGTCCTCCCCATCGTGTTGTATGGAGCCAAGTCATGGGCCACCTACAGCAGGCACCTGAGAGCCCTGGAACAATATCATCAAAGATCCTTATGAAAGATTCAGAGGAGCAGCTGTGTTTTGAGGAAGCTAACATGACCAGCATCGCCACCACAATAATGCAGCACCAACTTCGATGGACTGGCCATGTCATTCGCATGTTCAACAAATATCTCCCGAAACAAATCCTGAACTCTCAATTGAAAGAAGGTTAGCGAACCCCGGCGGGCCAAAGAAACGCTTCAAGGACAACATCAAGAATAGTCTGAAGAAATTCCACAGCACATCGAGCAACTGGGAGCACATTGCACTGGACAGGTGCTCCTGGAAGAAATCTGTGCAGGAAGGAGCTGCATGTCAAGAAATAGAACTACGCCGTGTCGCAGAGACAAAGCGACAGTATTGTAAGGAGAAAGGGAAGGGGGCTTGACGACTACCAACCACCACCAGTCTCCAGTGCCCACGTTGCACCAAGGTGTGTGGATCACAGATCGGCCTCTACAGACATCTGCAGACCCACAAATAGACAACCCTAAGGAGAGGAGAGGACAGTCATACTCATTTCGAGTGACCGCCGATGATGATGGTGATGATAAATGGCTCAATATTTTTCTGCTTTCTAGCCTTTCTTTTAGTTTAGTTAAGAGTTTAGTTTAGAGATACAACACGGAACACAGGCCCTTCGGCCCACCGGGTCCACACCGACCAGCGATCCCCGCACATTAACACTATCCTACACCCACTAGGGACAATTTTTACATTTACCAAGGCAATTAACCTACAAACCTGTATGCTTTTGGAGTGTGGGAGGAAACCGTAGATCTCGGAGAAAACCCACGCAGATCACGGGGAGAACGTACAAACTCCCTACAGACAGCACCGGTAGTCTGCATTGAACCCGGGTCTCCAGCGCTGCATTTGCTATAAGGCAGCAACTCTACTGCTACATGATCGTGACTACCCTAAAGCACTCACACAAAACTCCAGATATGGCAGATCTATTTCAGTCAAAAGTCAAGTTGAGCCAAGTTGAGTAACATGCAAAATCAAAACTAATACAAAAATTACACATACATTCTACAAGACAATGAAAAGAAAAAGTGCAAAAAAAGAGATACTGTAAAAATACACAATTAGAAAATAGGTCCATAGTAGGGCACAACAGTGGTGCAGAGGTAAGAGTTGCTGCCTTACAGCGTCAGATACCCAGGTTCGATCCTGACTACGGATGCTGTCTGTACTGTCTGTATGTTCTCCCTGTGACGGTGTGGGTTTTCTCCAGGAGCTCCAGTTACCTTCTACATTCTAAAGTCGTGCAGATTTGTGGGTTAATTGGCTTCTGTAAGTTGTTCTTAGTATGTAGGTTTGAAATAGTGTGCGGACGATCATTTATCGGTGGGTACTCGATGGGCCAAAGGGCTTGTGTCCAGACTGCATCTCTACGCTAAACTAAACTAAACTAGTGCAATAAGTGGTTTGCAGTGTCCCATTACGGAGGTAGTTTTAGAGTTGTACAGGTCAGTTCAAAAACACGATAGTTGTAGGAAAGTAGCAGTCCATGAACGTGATGGTGTGGGACATCACACTTCTGAACTTCATGCTCAACAGTAGCAGCGAGAAGAGGGCATGGTCTCGATAATGGGGATGATTGATGCTAAATCCGCCTTCATATGTAGATGCTTTTGATAGTGAGAAGAGTTGTGATCAAGATGGACCAGACTACACTTGTGAATATTATAGCACTATGGTAGTCAAAGAGCCATGGGTGTGAGAGTGGGTGGGGGGTGTAGGGGGGTTGGAACTGGATACACATCTCCCTATCTCTCTGTTACATTATTCTCACAGAATTCCCATGGACAGATCCTTAACACTCAGGCATGTTAGACCATAATCTATCTCTACTATACAACCTCCCGGGTACAAGTAGCCCATCTTCCAGCAAGTATTGCTACTACAAAGGAAATTTGCTGTGTAAAGACATCCATGGATAGCTCCACATGTATACTTTGAACATTTGGCAAATGACTCCAAATCTCAATCAAGTTTATTTCTGGAGTCCCTCTAGTCCAACTGAGAAGAAGGTGGACATGATTGTGGATGCCATTGTTTTGTCAAGAACAGAAGAGGAAGTGGACAATATAATTAAGTCAGGCCCTTCTAGAATTACTGGCACACAGTGCTTGAAAGGTAGTCATCCCCTTTGCAAATGACATTTACAGCCAAGAAATGTTTAATATTAATTCTGAGATTGATATATATAGTTTGTTACCCAAGGATATCAAGAAGTACATAGAATTCCAATTAACAAGTGTAACTGATTTCAGTTGAAATAATAAGAACTGGTTGATGAAATGTCAGTGATCTGAAATGTTAATGGCAATTTATCGCCTTCCATTGATAATGGGTGCTCTTGCAATTCAAATAGAACCTTTCCTGGGAATGTGCAAGAACTTGAAGATCCAATTGAAAAGCTGCCATAATTTGTGTGTTATGGTTCTTACACCAATGTGTTCCCTGGCAGATGCTGAAAAATAATACTCAGGAGGATATTAGAACCTACAAGAGGTATTTCACAGCAATGCCTCACAAAATATGTTTATGTTATTGACAAATTCATCATATGCTCCATTTAGCTTCTTACACCAGATGCTTGTTAAAACAAGATGGATGGAAGCTATGAGCATCGGATTTGTCTATGGAACTAATTTGCCGCTCTTTGTTCCTTTGGGTCCCAGATCTGAATCATCGGCGACTTTTAAACGGTAACCTTCACTTGCGGTGGGACTCCAACTCGTATCAATTAAATGATGCTCCCTCATCGAAGCTCATCCTTCAGCAATGTGAGTAAGCAGGGTCCTGTAAGTGTCACAAGGGAGGACTATTTAGCTTCTCCAAATTGGACGAGGGAACAGTGTGAGTGAGTCTCGGTAATCCCCATAGGTTCTGTTCATGAGTACAAAAGACAACAGCTTGTTATGGAGTATGTACGGGGAAGGCAGAGAGCACATATAGCAGTGAACAAAAGTTTATATAAAGAAACAACACAGTGTCAGAAGTACTTAGTCCAATCTATTGGTTAATCAGACTGCACGGTTTTCCTTTACCTGGATACTTTCCAACTCGGTTGAATTTTCAATTGAAGCAAACGACAATCATCCACAGATTGTGAATTAACGTCTCAATTTAACTGCTTACTCACAGTGCCAGAGACTGGGATTCAATCCTGACCTTGGGTGCTGTCTGTGTGAAGTTTGCACATCCCCTTGTTGACTGCATGTGTTTCCCTCAGGTGCTCACAGTGCCAGAAACCCGGATTCAATTCGGACCTCTGCTGCTGTCTGTGTGGAGTTTGCACATTCCCCCTGTGACCATGTGGGTTTCTTCTGGATGCTCTGGATTCTCCCCACATCCCAGAGACATGAGTTTATTGGGCAATTGGCCTCTGCCAATTGCCCCTAGTGTGAAGGGAGTGGATGCAACAGTGGGATAGCACAGACCAAGTTTAAATGGTTTAAATAGTTGGCATTGACTCAATCGACCAAATAACCTGTTTCCATGCTATATCTTTCAATCAATCAATTAATCAATTAAAGGGTCTCATATTCAATAATACCATTGACGTAGTTTTCAAGGAAAAATGCATTAAATTGGTATTGTGAAGTCTGTTTCTACTTATTCCTGCATTTTGAGGACAGGGCAATGGAATACTTTCACACCAACACCAATATGCAGCTCTCGGAGAATCATTAAATCATTAAACAACATATAGGAGAATGAGTAAACCAAAAGTGCTGATGGAAGCCCTTGACTCAAAACATTGATTATGCATTTGATTCCACCGATGTTGCCTGATCCTTTAATTTCCTCTGGCAGTTTGTTTTTCTTTCCTTCAGATTCCAGCAAGTGCAGTCTCTTAAATTTGCTCCATGATTCAATCAGAGTATTGAGCATAGAAGATAGACACAAAGAGCTGGAGTAACTCAACGGGGCAGGCAGCATCTCTGGAGAGAAGGAATGGGTGAGCTTTTGGGTCAGGACCCTTCCGTAAACAGTCTGAAGACAGTCTAAAAAAGGGTCTCAACCCGAAATGTCACCCATTCCTTCTCTCCAGAAATGCTGCCTGTCCCGCTGAGTTACTCCAGCTTTTTGTGTATATTTTCTGTTTAAACCAGCATTTGCAGTTCCATCCTACATATTGAGCATAGAAGTTGGAAGGTCATGATACAGTTGTACAGACATTGGTGAGGCCACATTTAGAGTACTGCATTCAGTTTTGGTAACCTAGTTATAGGAAACATGTTAAGCTGGAAAGGGTGCAGAGAAGATTTACAAGGATATTGCCAGGCCTCAATGGTCTAAGCTATAGGGAGAGGTTAAGCAGGCTAAGACTTTATTCCCTGGGGTTCAGGATGATGAGGGTGATCTGGAGATGTACAAGATCATGAGAGGAATAGATTGGGTAAATGCACAGAATCCTTTGCCCAGATTGGGGGAAACGAGAACCAGAGCATATAGGTTTAAGGTGAGTGGGGAAAGATTTAATGGAGCAACCTTTTTAACACAAAGGTTGGTAGGTGGATGGAACAAGCTGCCAGGGAAGGTAGTTGAGTCACGTACTATCACACATTTAGGAAACGTTTGGACAGGTACATGGACAGGATAGGTTTAAGAGGGATATTGTCCAAATGCAGCCAGGTGGGACCAGTGCAGATGGGGCATGATGGTTGGCGTGGGAAAGTTGGGCTGAAGGGTCTGTTACCACACTGTATGACTATCAGGGAGTGCAAAAGGAGAAAATGCTTATTTTCAGAATATAGTGCAGAATGTAATATTTCATATTTCAGAGAACATGTGAAGATACTAAATTGCAAGGGATGTACAGACCCTCAGCATGTAATTCTCAATCTTAAGCGAAGATAACTTGACATTGCTACAATTAAATATGTCACAAAAGCATTAGAATATGACATGGTTCATCCAAACAGGTCACTGCCCAAACTGTGAAGAATTTATCTGAGCAATTTTATTTTCCTCTGGTCAATTTTCATCTCTGAATGGTCTCACTAAGAGAGGCTGCAATTATCAGAAAACCAGAACAGTTTTCAACTGGATTTTACAGTAGACCTCAGGCACTTGTCAGTGAGCCAACATGTAAATTCCAGTCATAGAAATTAAAAAATAATTCAGCAGTTTCCCTTTAACTTTCGAGAGAGAGAAGGAATGGGTGACGTTTCGGGCCGAGACCCTTCTTCAGACTGATGTCAGGGGAGGGGCAGGACAAAGATAGAATGTAGGCAGAGACGGTAAGATTAGTGGGAGAACTGGGAAGGGGAAGAGGATAGAGAGAGAAAGCAAGGGCTACCTGAAGTTAGAGAAGTCAATGTTCATACTGCTGGGGTGTAAACTACCCAAGCGAAATATGAGGTGCTGTTACTCCAATTTGCGCTGGGCCTCACCGACAATGGAGGAAGCCCAGGACAGAAAGGTCAGATTGGGAATGGGAGGGGGAGTTGAAGTGCTGAGACACCGGGAGGTCAGGTAGGTTAAGACGGACCGAGCGGAGGTGTTCAGTGAAACAATCGGCAAGCCTGCGCTTGATTTCACCAATGTAGAGAAGTTGACACCAGGAACAACGGATACAGTAGATGAGGTTGGAGGAGGTGCAAGTGCACCTCTGCCTCACCTGGAAAGACTATTTGGATCCTTGGATGGAGTCGAGGGGGGAGGTAAAGGGACATATGTTGCATCTCCTGCATTTGCAGGGGAAAGTACCTGGGGAGGGGGAGGTTTGGGTGGGAAGGGACGAGTTGACCAGGGTGTTTTGGAGGGAACGGTTCTGCAGAAAGCAGAAAGGGGTGGAGATGTGAAGATGTCGCCAGTAGTGGGATCCCGATGGAGGTGGCGAAAATGTTGGAGGATTATAGGCTGTATGCGATGGCTAATGGGGTGGAAGGTGAGGACAGAGGGGACTCTTGTCTTAGTTACCAATGGGGGGAAGGGAAGATAAAACGGAGCTGCGTGGTATCGAGGAGACCCTAGTGAGAGCCTCATCTATAATGGAAGAGGTGAACCCCCGTTACCTAAAGAATGAGGACAACTCCGATGCCCAGGTATGGAACACCTTATTCTGGGCACAGATGCAGCGTAGATGGAGGAATTGGGAGTATACAATAGACAATAGACAGTGGCCAATAGGTACAGGAGTAGGCCATTCGGCCCTTCGAGCCAGCACCGCCATTCAATGTGATCATGGCTGATCATCCCCAATCAGTATCCCGTTCCTGCCTTCTCCCCATATCCCCTGACTCCGCTATCTTTAAGAGCCCTATCTAGCTCTCTCTTGAAAGTTTCCAAAGAACCGCCCTCCACCGCCCTCCACAGAATTCCACAGACTCACAACTCTCTGTGAGAAAAAGTGTTCCCTCGTCTCCATTCTAAATGGTTTACCCCTTATTCTTAAACTGTGGCCCCTCTTTGTGGACTCCCCCAACATTGAGAACATGTTTCCTGCCTCTAGCGTGTCCAAACCCTTAATCTTATATGTTTCAATAAGATCCTTCTAAACTCCAGAGTATACAAGCCCAGCCACTCCATTCTCTCAGCATATGACAGTCCCGCCATCCCAGGAATTAACCTTGTAAACCTACGCTGCACTCTCTCAATAGCAAGAATGCCCTTCCTCAAATTAGCGGACCAAAACTGCACACAATACTCCGAGTATGGTCTCACTAGGGCACTATACATCAGCAGAGGGACCTCTTTGCTCCTATACTCAACTCTTGTTATAAAGGTCAACTTGCCATTCGCTTTCTTCACTGCCTGCTGTACCTGCATGCTTACCTTCATTGACTGATGAACAAGGCCCCCAGATCCCGTTGTACTTCCCCTTTCCCCAACTTGACACCATTTAGATAGTAATCTGCCTTCCTGTTTTTGCTATCAAAGTGGATAACCTCACATTTATCCACATTAAACTGCATCTGCCTTGCATCTGCCCACTCACCCAAATTGTCCAAGTCATCCGGCATTCTCATAGCATCCTCCTCACAGTTCACACTGCCACCCAGCTTTGTGTCATCTGCAAATTTGCTATTCGGGGATAGAGTTATTACAGGAAACCGGGTAGTAACATAATTTGTTCATAGCAATCGTATGATAATCACCAGATAATCTAATTTTATTGATGTTGGTTGAAGGACAGTTATCGACCAGGATACCATGATAATGTCAAGCTATCGTTAATGAGCTGTTATTTCCATTTGAGAGAGGACAGGCTTTAGATTAACAGTTAATTTGTAAAAGCAATAGTTCTGATGGTGCAGTCCTGCCTTGTGTGTTGGGATGATGATGCAGATTGCTGAGTCACTATTTTAGACTGAGACTGGGTTGGTTATCCATATGTTGATTATGATCACAGTGTATATGCCACCATGTGGCAGAGATAGCATGCAGACACATTTCTAAACAGCCAAACATAAGAAGGTAACATCCCTCTAATCATTCTCATCAAAGGTTTCTATGAGGTCAGGAAATGCCATATACAGTTTAGTTTAGAGATTAACATAAGTGGCGCAGCAGCAGAGTGGCCAGAGACCTTGGTTCGATCATGACTACGGGTGATCTTTCTTCCTGTGACCGTGTGGGTTTTCTCCGGGTGCTCCAGTTTTCTCCCACATTCCAAAGACGTGCGACTTATGTAAATTGTTCATAGTGTGTAAGATAGAAATAGGGTATGGGTGATGTCTAGTTGAATGCGGACCCGAAGTGGTTAGTTCCGTGTTGTAACTAAATCACGCCCTTTGGCCCACCAAGTCCACGTTGACCACCGATCCTAGTGCTATGTTACCCCAATTTCTCATCAATTCCCTACACTTTAGGGTTTGTTTTTTATACAGATGCCAACTAACCTATAAACCTGCACGTCCTTGGGATGTGGGAGTAAAGCAGAGCATCTGGAGCAAACCATGTAATCACAGGGAGAATGTAAACAACTCCACACGGATACAGTAGCACCCAAGGTTAGGATCAAACCCGGGCCTCTGGTGCTGTGAGGCAGCAGTACCACTGCACCGCACCATAGCGGCTGATGCTTCACCCTGAAACATTCACACAGTGTGTATCAGACCCACCGTGCTTGTTGCTGCACAGAATTCACACACTGATTCAAAGATTCAGTGATATTTTATTGTCACATGTACCTAGGTACAGAGAAATGTTTTGTTTTGCATGCAATCCAGTAAAATCATACAGCAGACCTCATCTAGGCAGTACACAAGCGTCAGCAAGTTATAAAAGTTCACCGAACAGTCCTATGGCAGCAGTCCCTGTCCCTCCTTCCTTCGAGTCCCCCCCCCCCCCCCCACATAATTCTCGATGACCCTCCACACTTTTGACAACCTCACCTCACTCTTGACAACCCACCGCCGCTCTCGACGAACCCCTCACTCTCTGTGGTTGCTCGCGTTAGCCCTCCTCGCTCAAGGCAGCGCGGGTCCCGTTGCCGCCAGTGGCTGAGTTTGGGATTTGCGGCGGGTGAACTGGGCCTCCCAGGTGTGTTCTCTCTCCTCGGTCATGATGGGTGAGATGGGCCTGCTGGTGGGCTTGGCACAAGCAGTTCCTCAGTCACTGGGAGGAGAACAACACAAAGACTGCTCCAAGGCACAAGAAGATGTGTTGAAGATGGTTGCAGTTCTAAGATCCCTGACACGTCCTCCTCCCATCTCTCAGAGTTGCGAGAATAGGTTGTAATGTTTGTGACTGAGATTTAGAACCTCAGCAGGGATACTATCTGTCCCTGGGACTTGTGGTTTACGAGTTGAGAAATAACCTTTTGAGAAATAGCCTTACTGGCAAGTGATGGCGAGCCCCTTCATGGTAGGAGATTGTAAGTATGTCAGAGAAAATGCTTCAAGGAGGTCCTCAAAAGTAACTTGTAATCTAACATCCTCATGGGAATCCTTGGGCTATGGGCCATTTGAAATGGAAATGGAAACCTTCAATGCATTTCAATGGTTCTTTATTATCATTAGTAAAGACGTACAGTGAAATTATTTATTTACATACAGTTCAGTAAAGTTTTGCCATACCTAACCACAATCCCTGATTAGCAATAGTCCACTGAGACCACATGCAAGAGCTGCCAGATTGTGGTGCCATTTTCAAAGTCCACTCTGGTCCACTTCCTCGGTCTCCTAGAGTGGTGCCCGAACCAGGCGTGTCCCAGGCTGTTGCAAGGCCTCCAACCTTCATCTCCATCCAGATCGTCCGGTGAACTATCATCCCTCTCCTCTCCCAGCAACCATTCATCTTTGTGCACTGGGGGTGCTGTCCACAGCCAACCTTGAGGGTGAGGAAAGTGAAGCCCCAGTTTGCTCTCCTTTTGACCATTGCTCCTGTATCCACCATCGCCGGCTCCTGTATTCACCATCGCCGAGAGTGGGAGAGCGAACTCCATCCCACTCTCTGGTTCTCCAGTCCTGAGTGGACAAGCAGGGGCTGGTCCCATCAATCCTTCCCTTCTAGCTGTGCAGCCCACATAGAAGACATGGAACATTTGCTGAAGAATGGACCCAAGGAAGTTTGTTTCAAGGAAGGAGTCACATTTGAGGAGTTCTCTGACAGCACGTAATGGTTGACTCCATTTTGCATAAATGTTTCAGTCTAGCTTGCTGCGATTCTATAGTTCACATCCAAGAAAATTTTGGCTGAAGTGGAACTAAATGACAGGAAAATTCAGACGTGTTCAATCTATGCCCATCTACTCCTGAACCAAGGTCATTCAACTTCAGTCAGTGCATGGATGATGCTTGTATTTATGCTTATTTGGAGAGAGGATGCCATCATTGTTGACTCATTCACTGACTTGTTCAAGATTAGGGGCACAATGGGACTTAGAAACATAGTAACACTGCAGCAACTAAGTTGCTGAACTTAAGAGATCGTGAACCGGAGGACATAGGTTTAAGGTGAGGGGGAAATATTTATAGGAACCTGAGGGGTAATTTTGTCCTACAACAGGGTGGTGGGCATATAGATCGAGCTGCCAGAGGAGGTAATTGAGACAGGTAATATCACAATGTCTAAGAAACATTTAGTCAGGTACATGGGTAGAATAGATTTAGAGGGATATGGGCCAAACAGAGGCAGGTGGGACAAGTGTAGATGGAATATGTTGGTCGACGAGAGGCTAGTTGGGCCGAAGGGCCTGTTTCCATGCTATATGACTATGTCCATTGTCTATTGCCTATTGACTCTATAACTGAACTAATCCCATTTGGCTGCTTTTGGCCCATATCATTCTGAACCTTTCTTATAACAATGGTGAAATTTCTCATCATGAACATCCACTAGTACAACCTTTGGCTACCTGAAGACATGATTGTTTGAATATCATGTCTTTAAATCCAGCACATTGCTTATATCCTACCAAGCAAAGTGACAATCCCCTTGCTGCATCTGTCGGAGATAAGGGCTACATACAATGGCACTCCAATCACTGGGCATAATGCTGTCCATACAAACTCCTTCAGATCTTCTGGCAGGACAAGCAAACTGGCATCAACCTCTTTTTCCAGGTCATCATCACATATCAACATTACCAATGATCTTTCATGGACATACCACAACTAATAAGGCACACCAATGCCGCCACATCCTCAAGGGACTGCACGGCCAGGATGTAAGGACCAGTGGGCCCAGCTCCTGCTCATCTCTGAGAAATGTAGGACTAGAGAGTGGGATAGAGTGTGCCAGCAATGGCATGTCTCCAATGAACTTTATCTTGTACTAAGCGGTATTCACGTTATCCTCTTTATCCTGTATCTCTGCACTGTGGATGTCACAATTGTAATCATGCATTGTCTTTCTGCTCACTGGTTAGCACACAACAAAAGTGGGGAACACATGGGGAGCATGGTGGCGCAGCGGTCGAGTTGCTGCGTTACAGCGCCAGAGACCCGGGTTCGATCCTGACTACTGTATTGAGTTTGTATGTTCTTCACGTGACCTGCGTGGGTTTTCTCCAGAAGCTCCAGTTTTGTCCTACACTCCAAAGACATACAGGTTTATAGGCTACTTGGGTTTTGGAAATTGGAAATTGTCCTTAGAGTATGTAGGATAGTGTTAGTGAGTGGAGATCGTCAGTTAGTGCGGACTTGGTGGGCTGAAGGACCTATTTCCCTGCTGTATCTCTAAGCTAATCCAAATTAAAAAGCTTTTCACTTTGACAAGTACCCATGAGAATAAACTAAACTCAAACACAAATTCAAACTACTATTAAAAATCAAAAAATATATATACTTCAGAGCTGGATTATTTTTAACCGATATTCATTTCTCATATTGATTCTTGATTCCTTGTGTTCATGACAGAGGCACCATTCAAGAAACTTTACAGTCAGTCAGAATGTGGATGTTGTTATGGATACACCGAGGCTTCAAAGGAATAAAACCTCTTCCAGTCACATTGCATAATGACATTGTGAATGTAGCTGTGAATGTATCTTGCTTCGGATACCTGCAGTGAAAGTGTAATAGCTCCTTGAGAGTCAGGGAAGATGTAAGCTGTGATTCTACTTGGATTTCTTTGTTCACCGGGTCTCGAGCGACCCTTATCCCAGTTACTATAATCTTGCATTTGTATAGAACCTTTGACATTGTAAAATGGCTCTGTGCATTCCACAAGAGGATTTTCAAAAAAAAAAGGAACTCCACTATGAGCAAGAGACATGAAGGCAGGTGTCTAAAATCTTGATCAAAGAGTTTTATGAATATCTTAAAAGAGGAACAGGGAAAGATAAAAGGAATTCTGGCAACGGATTGCAGAGTATGGAAAGAAAAAAAATCCCCGGTGGTTTGGTAATGGAGTGAGATCTCAGAGTTGCAATATGCAGCTTTCAAAGGGTAGCTGATCTTATGTTTAAACTCTATCTCACGTCCAATATTAAGGTCGGGATAACTCAGCAGGACAGCGCAGAGGAAGCTAGGGGCGAAGAAATGGGAAAGCCAAGAATCGTTGTTTTACGAGCTTTAAGCAGACATCTTGATGGAAGTGCACCCCACATTGAACAATAACAAACTTGCCTGTTATACCTCCATAATAAAGATTTTTATAAGTCTCTAAAACTTGAAGATTTAGTTTTAGAAGGATCATTTTCACAATCTCAGGACAGCCCCAAATCTTGAGGCGTTTAGATTATTGTCACGTGTACCGAGGTACAGTGAAAAGCTTTTGTTGCATGCTAGCCAGCAAAAAGACAATACATGATTACAATCAAGCTATCCACAGTGTACAGATACATCTTTGCCTAGCGGGTACATCAGCTGCCTCACAATACCACAGAGCCAGGTTTAATCCTGACCTAGGGCGTTATCAGTGTAGAATTTGGAACATGCAAACTCCACACTGAGAGCCCCCAGGTCAGGATCGAACCTGTGACTATGTGGGTTTCCCACAGGTGTTACCTTTAGAGATACAGCATGGAAACAGGCCCTTTAGCCCATCGCCCACGTTGACCCGTTCACACTAAATTTATGTTTCCACTCTCTCATCCACTCCCTACACACAAAGGGGTAATTTAGGGGGCAATTAACCTACAAACCTGCTTGTCTTTGGGATGTGGGAGGAAACTGGAGCACTGGAAGGAAACCCATTTGGTCACAGGGAGAATGTGCACAGCCAATACCCAAGGTCAGGATTGAACCCAGGTCTCTGGAACACAGCTCAGTCAGCTGCATCACCGTGCCACCCTGCCACATCCCAAAAGAGCTGCGATTTTGTAGCTTCATCGATCACTGTAGATTGCCTCTAATGTGGGACGGCACAATGGCGCAGTGTCTAGATTTGCCGCCTTACAGCACTAGTGACCCGAGTTTGATCCTAACTATGGGTGCTGTCTGTACAGAGTTATTAAGTTCTCCCTGAGGTGGATTTTCTCAGGTGCTCCAGTTTCCTCCCACACTCTAAAGATGTACAGGTGTGTAGGTTAATTGGCTTTGGTAAAATTGTAAATTGTCCCTAGTGTGCAGGATAGTGCAAGTGCACGGGTATCGCTGGTTGGTGCAGACTTGGTGGGCCCTAGGGCCTGTTTCCACACTGTATCTCCAAAGTGTAGAGATAGGATGAGAAAGTGGGATACCTGAGTGTGAATGGGTGATCGATGACCAGGGCGGATACAGTGGCATGAAGGGCAGGTTTCCATGTTGTATCTCTAAACTAAACTAAACTTGAATTCAGCATGGATTTTGATAGATGCAAAGGGAGATTTCCGAGGCAACATCAAGTAGGCATGATGGCAGAAGGATAATTATTACCCTGGACATTGTGAGAACCACAGTTCATTTTGAAGAATACCATGAGGTCTTTCACACCCACCTGAACAAACCAAGGAAGCTACTATATAGAACACAAATAACTGCAGATGCTGGTTAATCAGGAAAAAAAAGCCCACACCCCTCCCCAGCCGGTTTTCCATCACAATCCCCCCCTCTTTCCCACTCCTCCCTCCCCTCGGGGTTTACAATCCATAACTTTGCAAGGTTGTCTCACAACTGCCTTCCCTTCTTATCTTGGGCCTTTGATAGCTGCCTATCAAACCCAACCCACCCACTTCTCACCTGTGTCCACATTACCTGTCATATAGGTCCTGCCTCTACCCTTTTCCAGCATTCTCTCCCACCCTATTATCAGTCCAGGAAATTGGTTTTGACTTGAAAAGTCACCTATCGATGTTCTCAAGGGATGCTGCTAGACCTCTTAGGTTACTCCAGCACTTTGCATCCAAGAAATCTACTGGTTTATGTATTAATCAACAAAAGGCACTTCCATCAGGGCACCATAAATGAAGCACTATATAAAAGATTGAGGAACAGGAGGGCCAGATTGTTGCTTCTGCTATATCATCCCCCAAAACTCACAAAAACATTGTAGATTGGAGGAAATTTCCTTTGTTTTTTTTCAGCATTATATTGTACAAATCTATTGTTTAAACACTATCACATAAAATGTAAGGACTACATAATTTGGATGAAGGAAACAATGCTGTGAATTGTAGGAATTTGGTTAGGCTTTAGACTTTACAGATACAACACAGAAACAGGCCCTTCGGCCCAACGTGTCTCTACCGACCAGCGATCACCCCATACACTAGCACTACCCTAGGGACAATTAACAAATATCCAGAAAACAAGTAACCTGGAAACCTGGACGTCTTTGGAATGTCGGATGAAACCGGAACTCCCAGAGAAAAACGTGGTCACAGGGAGAACGTACAAACAGACAGCACCCGTAGTCAGGATAGAACCTGGATCTCTGGCGTTGTAAGGCAGCAACTCTACTGCTGCGCCACTGCGCGGCCCCCAGTTCTAAGTCTTTAGTCAGTTCAGGGAACGCATCATTAAATTCCTCACTTCCTCACAGAAGTCACATACTGTAGAAGACACCAGTCAGGTTAACAGAGGAGAAGTTACTGTAATTGCTTGGTAAATTCTTAAACAAATAATATCCTGTAATCCTTTGCAGATAAGATTCCTGTGATTTTCCAGTTTAATAAGTAATCCTTCATTGAACATGTCATGACACTGCTGAGAAACATTTTCAACAGACAAGTCAGACTTAATTTCACAACTTGAAATAATTTGGAAAGATTCTTACAAAGATTATTATTGTTGAAAAGGTAAAGTGAAAGCATGAAATCATAGGAATTATAAACTAGACACTGATACCATATTAGTGGATGAATTGTTAACACTTTATTTTGATTCTCCTTTGTCTGTCTTTGTCTGCCATGCTCCCGATGTTGGGGGAGTCCAAAACCAGGAGTCAAAGTTTAAGAATAAGGGGTAAGCCATTTAGAACGGAGATGAGGAAACACTTTTTCACACAGAGAGTTGTGAGTCTGTGGAATTCTCTGCCTCAAAGGGCGGTGGAGGCCAGTTCTCTAGATACTTTCAGGACAAAGCTCGAGAGGGCTCTTAAAGATGGCGGAGTCAAGGGATATGGGGAGAAGGCAGGAACGGGGTACTGATTGTGGATGATCAGCCGTAATCACATTGAATGGTTGTTCTGGGTCGAAGGGCCGAATGGCCTACTCCTGCACCTATTGTCTATTGTCTATTATCTATTCTGTGGAGGGACGCCTACCCATTCAAATGAGATGGTTCTGAAGAGTGACTCTACTAGTAACATGATAAAGAAGCCCTTGTTAACATTGGAGTAATTTAGGGAAGTCACCAGATGCAATAGTTCATCGTTGTAAGTTCCAATCACAGAAAACTAATTTGGCTTCAAACATCTATCATTAGTCTCAGCATCATTTTCCATTCAGAAGAACATGACCTTCGATTTTCTGATGAATTACTGTCAAAGTCATGATAAACTGAATGCTCTTTATATACTGGAAGTGCTTTCGTGTGCAAGGCATCAGTTTAAGCACAAGTTGTGCTTTCAGAAATTGTCCTGCAAACGAACCTTGGTGGGCAAGTCCATAGCTCCATGTAAGTGATGCACAATTGGATAGGGTTGAGTAGAAGGCACTTGGTATCCTTAGATTGAGGAATTGAGTAGAGGAGCTGGGACATCATGTTGCAGCTGTACAAAACATCGGTTAGCCATACTGGGAAATTTGTTCACTTTAGTTTTTTAAATTTGGATGGGTAGTTCGATTTAGTTTTTAGTTTTAGAGATACAGCGTGAAAACTGGCCCTTCAGCCCACCGAATCAGTGCCGACCAACAAGCACTGTGTACACTAGTTCCATCCAACACACTAGAGGACAATTTACAGAATGTTTACACAAAACCAGGAGAATTTAAATTGAATTAAATGTTTGTATTAGGAAAAAAAATGTTAACATTGAGGGCAGAAAACTACTGAATTGTTATAAATCCTATCTAGTTCACTGATCTGGGGCGACATGGTGATGCGGCGGTAGAGGTTCTGCATTACAACACCAGAGATCTGAGTTAGATCCTGACTATGGGGTCTGTATGGAGTTTATACATTCTCCCGTAACCTGCGTGGGTTTTCTCCATGTGCTCCGGTTTCCTCCTACACTCCAAAGACATACGGGTTTATTGGCTTGCTAAATTTGTAAATTGTCCCTAGTGTGTGTAGGATAGTGATAGTGGCCTGGGATCACTGGTCGGCGCGGACTCGATGCGCCAAAGGGCATATTTCCAAGCTGTATCTCTAAACTAAACTAAACTAAAGATCAATCATTGCCCATTTATGTTCATTGGTTAAGCTAAGTGGTGCTGATAATGTGATCATGGGCTCCCGACTGTATAGACTGGGTGTCCTGATGAAATTGGATTTGAACGATGAGCATGTCTTGAAACATATGCGTCAGCATTCGGAAGACAGTGTGTATATTTTGATTATCTCCTATACTGCCTGTGGTGCCGAGCCCTGTTTGCAACCGTTGCTGAGTGTCAAAGATCAATAAATAATTGTAATGGTTCAGGACAAATTCGGAATATGCCGATTTGGTGAAACATTTATTTCATATCTTAATTGAGGCTTAAGTTTTCAATGCAGTTCCTGCAGCAGGTCAGTAAAAGAGTTACCCTCAGGCAATTTCCGAGCAGCTCAATACTTTACTAATTCAGAGCCCTCCAGTGCCATTCCACAATGAGGTTAGAAGCTACAAGTGATCGCAATGCCATAATTTCTGCAAACTCAACATTGACAGTGATTTTAATAGGAGACCGGGCAGGGAATTATCTACTCAATGTTTTCAGCGATGGGGTCTCTGTGGAGTAATGCAGAATTCTGCGTAACGGCTTTAGTTTCTCCTGAAATGTCTATGCACCAATGGAGATTTTATCCACAGAGGCATCGTTATTAAGGCACAAATTTCCAGACCCTGAAGTCTTTATGCTCAAATCCTTTTTATATCATTGATCAACTGTAAGATTGGGTTTTGTCAAGCAGAAGAATATGGAACTATTTCTCATATGTTGCAGCCTGATTATATCCAGATGGAATTTTCTGACTGAATGGATTATTGCATCTTTCTTGGTACATACACTCCCTGTAAATTTATTTAGTTTCTTCTACTCCATTCAAAGCAGCCACATAATTATGAACATAGCAAGGTAAAGTATGGGAATAAATTATCAAGTTTGTATGCTTTCACTGTGTTCGTGCAATGGTTTAATGGTTCAATGGTGCTCTATTTGTGACATATGCAACTGCACAGTGAAATTCGTTTTGCATATGTTTTTGGTGCCATTTTTCAAAGCCCAAAGTCCGGTCGCCCACCAACTTGATCTACTGAAGCAGTTCCCACATTGTTGTGTTGTAGGTTCATTATACTTTGTCAAACCCTTTCATTCCTTATTTTTGCTGCATCTCTTCTAGATCTGCGACAGTCTGAAATCTCATATTCCAAGATAATCCAAGATGTAATTGCTGCAACGCCAATAGTGGTTGAGGTCCAAAGTTCAGGAACTATGCTCCAATTTGCCCCATTTCTGGAAAATTCTCGTTAAAACCATTTATTTAGCCAGCTGCCATAATACTTTTAAAAAATCAGGCATCTGTGGAAGGAATGGACTGATGACGCTTCGAGTCAGGACCCTTCTCAGATAAAATGTGTAGGAAGGAACTGCAGTTGCTGGTTTAAACTGAAGATAGACACAACATTCTGGAGTAAGCTGGACAGGCAGCATCTCTGGAGAGAAGGAATGGGTGACATTCCTCAGTCTCGACCCAAAACACAACCCATTCCTTCTCTCCGGAGATGCTGCCTATCCCACTGAGTTACTCCAACATTTTGTTCCCTTTTTCAGATAGACTGGTTAGTCTAAAGAATTATCCAGACCCCAAACGTCATCTGTCCATTCACTCCACAGATGCTAGATGTCCTATTGAGTTCTTCCAGCAGTTTGCTTTTTGCTCAAGATTCCAGAATCTGCAGTTTCTTGTGTTTCTAACCACAATACATCTACACAATCAAGGTATTATAATGGCACAGAGCAAGGATATTAGGCTCATTTAGACTGAGCTAGTTCCTTTTCAACCATTCAAATCAGTCTCATTCCGCCATTCTAATCTGTACACAGTCTACCTATACCGATTATTTTACCTGAATATCCATCCAATTTTCTTATGAAGTCCAGGTTGAATTGGTTTTTCATCAGCTCCACACGCACACCTTCAGATTTAGGGACAATTTCTTCCCAGCTGTCATCAGGCAACTGAACCACCCTATCAACAACTAGAGAGCAGACTTGGCCGACCATCTACCTCATTGGAGAATTTCAAACTATCCTTAATTGGACTTTACTGGATTATAACTTGCACTAAACATTACACGCTTTATCCTGGATCTGGATACTGTGGACAGCTTATTTATAATCATGTGTAGTCTTTCCTCTGAATGGATAGCACACAACAAAAAAGCTTTTTACGTGGCTATAAACTAAACTAAACTAAACTAAATTAAACAGTGCATTTTAGAAGCTTTCTACTCACTGGGCAAAGAAGGTCCCATCCATACTCTTCCAAATCTCTTCCCCCTTACCCGAAACTATGTCTTCAAGTTTCATGTTAAACTAGACTGTTGATAGGATGGTTCAGTTGCCAGATGACAGCTGGGAAGAATCTACCCCTGAATGTCGAGTATTCCTGATCTTAACTGTGCTGCATAAAAAAGTTTTTCCTCACATTTTCCACATCATTGAATCTGTCTTTCTTGGTCCATGAAGCATTTGCTCATGGGTACCTCTTCCTCCTTTTAACTTTATCAAAACTAATCGTGATCTGGTACACCATCTATTAAATGTCTTCTTTGCTTAATCTTCAGCCTCTCTGGTCTCAGCATAGCTGAAATCTTTAATTCCTAGTACCAGTGCACAATCTTGAATGATATTCACATCCTCTCTAACTATGATGATCTGAATTAGATCCAATACTTCCGCTACAGCCTAACCAATGTCCTATTAAAAAAAATCAATATTACTTGCTTACAATAAAGGACACAAAGTACTGGAGTAACTCAGTGGATCAGGCAGCATCTCTGGAGAACATGGATGGATAGGTGACAGTTCGGGAAAGGGCCCCGATCCAAAATGGCACTATTTATGTTCTCCAGAGATGCTGCCCGACCCGCTTAATTACTCCAGTATTTTGTGTCCTTTTTTGTAAACCAATGCCTGCAGTTCCTTGTTTTACATAACTTTCTTACACTTGTGTCCAAATCTTATCAATAATGTCCGGGGTCCTATTTGTCAAATTAACCATTCTCTCAACATCTCCTGCCCTCAATGGGTTTTTTTTCCCCGCTAATACCCATCTAAAGCCTCTTGGAATATTTCATTGTATGAAACTTGTTAGTTAAATTAAACGAGGGTACACAAAAAGCTGGAGAAACTCAGCGGGTGCAGCAGCATCTAAGGAGCGAAGGAGATAGGCAACGTTTCGGGTCGAGACCCTTCTTCAAACTGGTGTAAATTAAACCGTTGGTTTGTTGTGCAGATCTAGATTTCACCATTTATTCTGTATTCCTTCCACCCCTACTTTGTATTTCCCTCTCGCACACAGCAAGCTTTCCGCAATGCTTGATTTCATAGTTTTGCACAATGGAAGCAATCAAAATTGAGCATTCTTGGGAATTACCAGTTTGTAACACCCCCAATGGAACAATTGCATGTATCATCATGGAGATGGGGACCATTGCTTTTGAAGGCTGAGGAGAAAGCAGGAAAATGGTTTGAATTTTATGCTGAGGTGAGTCTAAGAGATGTGTAAATAGGTTTCTCTTTAAAAATAAGAATTCATTTCTGCTTCTGTTGGGTTCCCAGGAGAGCAAAGTCTGACAATAGAGGAGGCAATTGCCCGTTTATAACCTGAATTTTATTTACCAATTTCTAGTAGTCAGCATGAAATTCGGAATTTTCTGTCTGAACAAACCAATTGAAACCAAATTAAACATAGCAAATTAAACATCTCACTGAGCATTTTGCCAAAGAATTAAGCATATCTTATTTGACTCCAACCATTCATCTTAATGGGCCTCTCCACCTGTCTAAATGTCCATTTTGAAGTCTCCATTGTCATTCAAGAGGATATGCATTTGTGTAAAATTGTTGCCACTTCAACTCCCTCATCAGAAATATTAAACCATTGAGATCTGCAAGGAAATAAACAGCCAGGTTTATTTTACCGGTTACTCATTTTAGGTGCGCTCACAAATCTCCCGATCATGTATGCAGTCTGGACATTTGAGTAAAATCATTTCATTCCCACAAAGAACAAATAACTTACCAAAGCTCATTTTTTAGTCGAATGCCCAGGTCTTTATGAGAAATATGAATTTCCTTTTTGTGAAGAACCTTCCTCTTAACAGTAATGTCTGATATCAAGTAGCATTTAGACCGTTATGCCCAGTGTCACAAGATGATTACTGTCTCCTATGGGATACAATGAGGACAGACTACCTAAATATAAAAATAATGATTCCTGGGCACACTGGCAGTTTACTGCTTATAAAATTGCAATTTCTTTCTCTCTGTACTCGAAAAGTTTTAAATCAGGTTTGGGGGCAGCATAATTTGAGACTTATATTGGCACCCCAGAGGTCTAATATGCTACAATTACTGCAAGATTGGACAGTTATGGATGAACTGTAGTGAAACAGCTTGTGGCTATATAGGTTCTTTATTCCGTTAGTGGTAATTCATGCTTCTCTCTCTGTCAGCAGCTGGAGAACTGTTCACGGCAACCAGAAATTAGACCCATAACTAAATGCCAATGTTTTGATGCATCATTTTGTTATCAGTTTGCATAATCCTGGCTTATTTTTCCCCATTCTGATCAAAGAAGCTGTTCTTTTATTTGCATTTTATCAGGCGTACAGCATGTGCAGGAGGCAAATATTTAATGATATGTGTCCTTGCAAAGCTGAATTTGATGCATTTCAGAATGCTGAATGGTTGAAAGACTCATGTCATTACGAATTATAAAGCAGTAACCCAGTAAATTCAATTTAGAAGTGATAAGTGCCAGGTGTGACATTCTTTGCACTGAGACAGACAGTTGTACTTCAAACCGACCCCTAAGGCTCAATTCTCAAATTCATCTGACTCTATGCTGCCTCACTGAAGGATAGCCTCATTGCCCAAGGTGCCACCTTTTGGATGAGATATTAACTGAGGTTTTCTCATGTGCCTCGAATCTGCGCCTTGGAGGAGTCATCTCGTTCCTATACAGGGCCGGATTTAGATGAAGAGAGGCCCTAGGCTGTTCCACTTGTGAGGCCCCTCCCAATCCCCCAC
Organism: Okamejei kenojei; assembly: GCA_035221665.1. Lineage (NCBI taxonomy): Eukaryota > Metazoa > Chordata > Chondrichthyes > Rajiformes > Rajidae > Okamejei > Okamejei kenojei. The sequence continues at coordinate 53,394,739 of CM069141.1, forward strand.
CGCCACGACAAGAGAAAGATGGTCCACCAGATTGACACTGACTTGCAGCCGAGCGTGGCCAATGAGATAAGTGGCCGGAAGCTGCGCTTTTTCTTTATTTATTTATTTCCAGTGCTAGTGTCGAGTTATCGGCTTAAAACACTATTATTCTGAAATGGAGGGCAAGGAAAATTACTGAAGGGTTGTTCAGAGACTACAGTCCGTTGTGACAGCATATGTAAGAAAGGCCTATGACAGTGTCAAAAATATTATACACCTTGCAGGGCTCTCACTTAATTTTTATTCTCTGTTGTCAGCCGGGCAACCTTGGCAGCGTTTTAAGTTGCCAAATGACAAGTTAGGTGGTCATTTAAGATGGCTTGCATGACGCGTGCGCTAATGTGCTCGGACGAAGTGCATAGTTACCAGTCGGAATTATGCTCAATGAAGCATTCACATATTATTTCTGCTTCAAATAAAGTCACAAACTAAACATATTCACCAATCAAGACATGATATATACCACAATGACATGCAGCAAAATTATAATACAATATCTCAACTCTTTTAAACGTTGCAATGAATGCAATTTCTATTATTTCTTTCCACTTCCAAACAAAAATGTGGTTGGATTATTCAGCGTATAATCAAGCTCAGTGAGACCAAGCGCAGGCTTGGCGATCGCTTTGCACAACACCTCCACTCAGTTCGCAATAACCAACCTCATCTCCCAGTGGCTCAACGCTTCAACTCCCCCTCCCATTCCGAATCTGACCTTTCTGTCCTGGGCCTCCTCCATGGCCAGAGTGAGGCCCACCGCATATTGGAGGAGCAGCACCTCATATTTGCCTGGGTAGTTTACACCTCAGCGGTACGAATATTGGCTTCTCTAATTTCAGGTAGTCCTTGCTTTCTCCCTCCTTCCCTTCCCATTCACAGCTCTCCCACAGCATACTGTATCTGTCTCTTCCTTTCTTTTTTGTGTCCCCCTCCCCCACCCCCCGACATCAATCTGAAGAAGGGGCTCGATCCGAAACGTCGCCTATTCCTTCGCTCCATAGATGCTGCCTTAACTGCTGATTTTCTCCAGCTTTTTTGTCTACCAATGGGATCCCACCACTGGCCTCATCTTCCCATCTCCTCCCCTGTTGGCCTTCTGCAGAGATCGCTCCCTCCGTAACTCCCTGTTCAATTCGTCCCTTCCCAACCAAACCACCCCCTGTCCTGGCACTTTCCCTTGCAACCCCAGAAAATGCTACACTGGTCGCTTTACCTCCCCCCTTGATTCCATTCAAGGATGGCAGAGGTTCACCTGCACCTCCTCCAACCTCATCTATTGCATCCGCTGCTCTAGGTGTCAGCTCTCCATCGGTGAGACCAAGCGTAGGCTTGCCTATCGCATCGCACAACGCCTCCGCTCGGTTCGCAATAATCAACCTGATCTCCCGGTGGTTCAGCAATTCAACTCCCCCTCCCATTCCGAATCCGACTTTTCTGTCCTGGGCCTCTTCCATGGCCAGAGAGAGGCCCATTGTAAATTGGAGGAGCAGTGCCTCATATTTGCTTGGGCAGTTTACACCCCAGCAGTATGAACATTGACTTCTTCAATTTCAGGTAGTCCCTGTTTTCTCCTCCTCTTCCCAGCACTCCCTTAGCCCCCTGTCTCTGCCTCTTCCTTTCTTCTTCCCATCCCCCCAACCCTTAAAACAGTCTGAAGACCCGAAATGTTGCCTATTTACTTTGCCCCATAGATGCTGCCTCACCTGCTGAGTTTCTCCAGCATTTTTGTCTACCCATTCACACAAGTTCTGTTATCCCACTTTCTTCACGCACTCCCTACACGTTCGGGGCAATTTTACAGACAAGTTAATCTACAAAGCCAATACGTCTTTGGGATGTGGGAGGAAACCCACACGCTTGTAGGGAGAATGTGCAAATTCAACACAGACAGTGCCCGAGGACAGGATCGAACACAGATCTCTGGCGTATGAGGCAGCAAGTCCACCAGCTGTGCCACTATATTTTGTTTTCCAACACACAAAAAAATATACGTTGCTAACTTTGGTTACCAAAAAAAAGAAAATATCCATTTTCAGTCTTAAATCTTCAAGTGATGCTATTCCTCTGATACAGCTACTGTTTGTTTTAATTCAGTTCAAGACTATGGGGCAGTACATTGGCAATAAAGTTGTGGCCTAAAAGTGCCAGAGACCCGGAATTGATCCTGAATATGGGTGCTGTCTGTATGGAGTTTGCTCCTTTTCCCTTTGATCGCATGGGTTTTCTCTGGGTGCTCTTGTTTCCTTCCACATTCCAAAGGTGTGCAGGACTTATTTCAGACCCAACCTAAAACATTATATTTTCCTTTTGTCCAGAGATTCTGTCTGACCTGTTGAGTTACTCCAGCTTTTTGTGTCTGTCTTCAGTTTATACTAGCATTTGCAGCTCCTTACTACACACACGATACTATACGATAGAACTTTATTAATCCCAGGAGAGAAATTGTATGTGTGTGTGTGTGTGTGTATATATATATTACACACACACACACATATACATGTATATAGTTATATATTCATATATAAATATACACCATTTTGTTTTCTCGTTTATAACATTGTTTACAGAGTACAATGTTTACATATTCTGTTGTGCTGCAAGTAAGGATTTTCATTGTTCTAACTGGGATGTGAGAGAATAAAACACTCTTGACTCTTGACTTACGTCGCTAATGTGTGGGATAGAACTAGTGTACAGGTGATCGGTGTGGACTCGGTAGGCCGAAGGGCCTGTTTCCACGCTGTATCTTTAAATTAATCTAAAAACACTAAAACCAGAGGGAGTCTAAAGAAGGGAATCTACATTAAACCAATTTCTTCTATCCAGAGTTGCTGGCTGCTCCATGGAGTTCCCCCGCACAATTAAAGCATGTTTTTAATTAAATTAATGAATGTAATTAAAGCATCCTACCATAGTTACCCAACCAGATGCAACTACATTTAAGGTAGCTCTTTTTTCCCTCAAGAACCCTTTTTTGCTTAAGTCCAAGTCAAGACTCAAGAGAGTTTTATTGTCATGTGTCGCAGATAGGACAATGAAATTCTAGCTTGCTGCAGCACAACAGAATATGTAAACATAATACAGAACAGGAGATAAAAGTTCAGTGTGTTTATATACCATAGACCATATATATACACAATAAATAAACAGATAAATTGCAATAGGCTGTTATTGTTCAGAGTTTGGAGTTTGGATCCCCCACCACCTCCAGTTTAAATTCAATTTAGTATATATTTTTGGAGGACCAGGAAACCAGAAGCAAGAGTTACTCCAGGGAGTTACTCCAGCTCCAGGGAGTGATTCTGCATTGGTTTTCAACTTTCGCGGCAAAGTGACGACTGGACAGCAATGGTGGCCAGATCTCCCACAATTCAACGCAAGGGAGAAAGTGCCCAGCGCTGACCAGTTACCGTGGCAGTGCGCATGTGCAGGGCGGCCAATGACGTGCTGGCCGTAGTTGTGCGCATGTGCAACGGGAGTATGTGGTGGCCATAGCAGTGCGCATGTGCAAGGTGGCTTGCTGTTCCTGCGGATGAGGAGTGAGCGGAGAGCGGAGACCTGATGGCCCGAGACGGAGAGTGACAGAGATTGAGAGATAGAGAGGGGGGCCCGCTCAGAGTTGAACAGCAGGTGTCCTGCCTGTTTGGCCGGAGGCCCATAGATTTCAAGGCCCTAGGCTTCAGCCTATTAAGCCTAGTAGCAAATCCGGCTCTGTTCCTATACCAGCTGCAGTTTTGTTCAGCATCTAGTTTAATTTTAGTTCTTAGCTTAGAGATACAGCGTGGAAACAGGCCCTTTGTCCCATGAGGCCTGTGCCGACCAACAATCATCCTTACACTCATTCTATCCAACACACTAGGGACAATTTACAAAAGCTGCTGTACAATATGTAGAGGGTGAAAGACAGTTAATATTTTAGGCCTGTTGACCTTTCAGAAATGATGGAAGGACATCAATTGGTAAAATGAGCTGTATTTCTTTTTCCACAGATCTAGTTTTACCAGCTAACTATAGTTAGCATTTTATGTGTTTGTATAATTACCTCTTTCATCTCTGCCTCCACCAATGTTTTATCAACATTCCCATCAGCAGGAAGAGAATGGGAGCATCTGCAGACCCTGACAATTAGATGCAAAATGCATAGAATGGATTGGATGAATGCAAACCAGACATACACATTGTAAATAATGTTGCAACGCTTTATTTTGCTGGATGTTGATTGGATTAACTATTGAGCCTTGTCTGGTTATCTTGCATATCAGGGCACATGCTGCGATGTCCATTTCCTCTGAGAAACAATGTTTGAATACAATGTATTAGCCACTGTATTATTGGGTTAGGGAAATGTCTGTATGGGGTTAATCAATATCTGTAATTGGATTGTAGAGAGTCCACCCCCATCAGCTCCTCGAGGTCTGGCGACCTATAAAGGTCCGCTACCACGAGGTCCTGTGTCGATCTTCTGGGAGAGCTCTTAGGACTGCGTGACCTTCTGGAGTGTCTGTTTGAGTGTGGCCCAGAGGGCTTGATCTGGCAGATACGAGGATCGAACCCATGGTGGTTAACTACAGGAGTTGGAACTGTAATTGTGCTTTGTCAAAATAAAGTTTAGATACGCAAGTGCTTGACTCAGTGATTTTTGACTGAAAATATACTGGTGGGAAGCTTAGAATGAGAAATTTACATTGGGGGCTCATCCGGGATCTCAACCGACCCCCAAACACAAGTTTGCGATCAAAGGTGTTGAGCTGTTTCGATTGCGTGTGCAGATTTTGGGCCCACCGTGCCGTTTTCGCATTGATATTTGGCACTTCGATAGTCGGAGCGGATCGCTCATTCGCGGGCTTGGGAAAGGGTCCAATCGAGATCATTAGATCAGAGTCTAGTAAGCACGGGGGGGGGGGGGGGGGGGTGGTTAGCACTCCTTTGGTCGGGGGCCCATAAAACAGGGCGTGGAGTGGCCTAAAACTTGGTCGTGGTTGGCAGACTGCAGCTGCTTTAATGAGAGCCTAACACGCTTCATTGGGCGAGGTGGTCCACTGTCCAGATTTGGGATCCAATTGGTGGGGTATTGAAACACAGGTCTGGTCTACGTATTAATCTATCTTTGCAGGGAGGACTGATTGGAAAGGTGTGTTCCGAAAATCAGCATCGACTGCCAGCGCGAAGAGGCTAGGCACTGAACCCTCATTGCTCAGCAGAGAGGAGTGTCTGTGTGAAGATATCTAAGTCCCTCCCTGGAGTAACAGATGAGGAATCTCGTAAAGGTACTGGGCTCGGTGGATAGGGTAAAGATTGGCTGAGAATACTCTGGTCCATTTGAGATTTAATTGGACAATTTAGTTTGATTAGAGAGCCCGCATATGTGGAATGGTACGCACCAAAACTACAAGTCCAAGAATGAGTCTAGATTTGCAGATTCAAATTTCCAAATACAGAATTTCACATTGAAGTTCTGCCCATACAGTAGAATTTGAATTCTGTGTAGATCGAACTTTGTAGTTTGTGCATGTTCGTGATCAATTCCGAATAGCGGCTGATCAACAGTGAATAGTAACCCTCTGCTCGATTGTTGATTAGTACCTGATAGCGAAGAGTACCTGAGAGACTGAAACCTGATTTACTTGGAGAAAAGTAACCCGAATGCGAAGGGTAACCCTAATTCTGTAGAAAATAGCGAGGAGGGATAGAGGTCCCCCTATAGAAGTCCAGTCTTAGCATGAGGATAGTAACATTCGGGAGAAAAAGTAGTCATTTAAGGAGTGGTACCCCTCAGCAAAGAGTAATCTAGGAAGGGGCAAATCTTCTGTAGTGGAGGAAGAGATTCACTGATTGATAACAGTGTGACGCAGCATTGAGATCGAGTGTTTGTAAACTGTGCTGATTATAGTTTTATTAATGTGGTTTGGATTTGTTTGTCTGTGCAAAACTTAAAGTGGATTGAGTGGGAGAAATTACTGCTCGGAAGAGACTGTGATTGAGAGTTGGAGTCTTGGGTTGAGAAACCGGCGATCCTTTGTTTGAAAGCATAGAGTTGAATGAAGTGATTGTGATTTAACTAATATGAGAGTTGGGAGACCGATTGAATAGTGACTGGGTTGAATAATTGAATAGGAGCAATTGAGTGAGTGATTTAGTAATGGTTGGAAGGGAACTATTGTGCGAACAGATGTAAATCTGAGAGACGATTAGCCATTGCGTGGGAGAGACTCCATCAACCTTGGAGTCTGAAAGGAAAGAGTGAGTTTGAATAGGTGTTAGTGTCTGGAATTTTATTTGGTATTGTAACTTTGGTGCAGAAAATGGGGAATGTCTCAGAGTTATCAAATAGACCAGGAAGCCCAGTAAGAATAATTTGCGAGAAACTTCCATATGAAGCAGACAGATTAAGAGGATTATCAGGAGAATTAAATGGAGTTTTGGGAGCGAACTTTGGCCGCTGGGTGGACGAAAATCTGTAAATGGAATAAACTACGTAGAAAAAATTGTTAAACGATATGGAAACAGTGAAGAAGGGAAATTAGCTAATTGGAATATGGAGAATGTTCTTCACTAGAAGGAAAATAAATAAAGAGATCGTTCTGCTGTCTACTCTAAGAATGGCAGCATGTAAATTAGGGATTAGAGGGGAACACGAGAGAACTGGTCCTTCTCGAGACATTCCGCAACAGGGAAAGGAAGATAGTGGAAGCCACAGCAGGAGCAGGAGCATGTTCTCAGTTTGGAGATGCCATATGCAGCTTGCGAGTCAGCGTTATCTTTGGCTCCTCCCACTAAATTCAAATCTGAAGGGGAAAAATCGGGGAAGGATCCTCTAGCTCCTATGATTGCTCCACCAGTGGAGGATAGTATGGGAGATCAAGGAGCTAGAAGGAAGGTTCCATTGAAATGTGTACCAAAATTAATTAGAAAATCCAGTAGTGGGGAAGTGAAGCAATCCTTCCAGAAGTACTATGACAGAACAAGTAGCTTTTCTGAGGGTGAGACAGCAGTAGGATACGGAGGGGCTGATCCTGACATTGATAATATTATTATGTTGGAGCAATTCCCTGACGATGGGGGTATAGAACGGATTCCCCGTAGGCAATCTGTTTGTAGAAAGCTGCCTACTCCACCTTTGGTATTAAGTCCCGCAGTAGGTGTAAATAATACAGACGTTCATACACCAATGCAGCCTGGTCCAAGGGCAGCTCAAAGACCTGTATTACAAATTCAAAAAAGGGAAATAACTACGAAGGAAGACAAGGAGGAGGAAGACCTCAAAGCTTGGATAGACCTGCCATTCCAAAAGACTTTTCCTCAGTTTGGCTGGAGATGATATAGGGTTGTCCGGCCTGATCAATGCCACAATTGTGGGGAATTGGGACATTGCAGTCGGTCGTGTCCTGTGAGGAAATACTACCGAGAAGGAAGGGGGAAGAAACCAGTGGATCCCAAGAGGTTACCGGGACACTTGGGACCCCAAGGGTAGAGGACGAGGACACTGGCAAGGCGATCAGGCGGCAGGGACATTTTGGCAATCAAACTCATTTCTTCAGCCCTAGCCTGCCAGTCAAATACTATCTATTAAATCTGAAGGCGTACTCAAATGGCCCCAAAACTGCAATAAAAACCAGAAAGAACATCACCCCCTTCCTAATCCTAGGAGACACAAAGGATCCAATTATCGAGAAACCTCAGTGAAGAAAGGACTAAGAAAAGGGAAAGATAGTAGCTGGTGTGAGAAAGAATGGAAATGGCACTAGGGAAAGAAGAAACAAACTTATTGAGCAGGAGGTACGGGAGTGGGGAAAGGAGCAATTATACAAACTTGTTACTGAGTTTGTGCCCACAGGACAGTATAATCGACAACATACTATCTGGGGAGTGAGGTAAAGAATATACAGACCCTTGTGAATGGGAGAAGACAGCAAAGATAATGTAGCTCCCCAGAAACAGGAATCAACAAGCAGGAGGAAATGATACTGTCCTGTCCCTTTAAGACAAATCAAGGAATGCCAACCGATAGAGAGCTGCTCCTCAGTATCCCTACTCCCTCGAAACTGACATCAGAGAAGAAGAAGAGATCTACCCTAGTGCCCAACTTTAACATCATATAGCTTTTAATGCCAGTGAAGGAAGGAAAGTAACAATATCTATCTTTCCTAGAGAAACAATACCAACAACCTATGATGACAATTGGGACAAGCTCCACTTCAAAGAACTGAATTTGAATAAGACATTCCTCTGTGGGTTGGGGTAAAACACCTACTTTGCGTCTAAATTATGATTATTTGAAATACATTAATAAAATGTTGAATTCGGTCTCTAAATTGTATGGTAACAAATTGGACTTTAAAAATTTGAGATTTGGAACCGATTTATCAGATTTGGCTTAGGAATATTTGGAGTTTGATTATAAATTGATATTGTTATTATCTCATCCCCAGACAGGCAGCCAAAGATGGGATGGATTATTCAGAAAATATCAGGAAGGATGGAACTTGGGAAGATCTGGTAACATGGAATTTATTCAGGGAACATGAGATTGGAATTGGAAATGGTCAAAAGAGGAACTGTGAACAGCAGGACTTCCCTTTAAGAGACCGGAGTAGGAAATTTCTCAGTGGTTAAGAAACTAATATAAGCAAGAACCCCTAGACTGAGAGCTGACATGCTAAGGAAAAAGTGCTGGAGGAGAAGTCTATTGAATTGGATGGAGAAACTTGAATGGGTGTGGAGATATCAGAGTTGATGTATTTGACCGATGGAACTAAATTGTTTAACCCTTGATGGTAAAGCGGCTTCTATTATCAAGGTGGAAAGAAATTGTCCCTAGATTCGACATTCCTAATTGGATTTATGATAAAATTGACAATGTATGAAAATTGATTGTTTAAATTTGAACAGCTGGGAATTCCACAGGAATTGGAATGGAATTGTGTTATCAGCCACAATGCTGTGGAATAAGAAGTGTGAGATGGACACTGAAATTTGAAATAGTAAATTGAAGGCTGAGACTGAATTTGGTTGAATTGAAACATTCATCATGGTTTGCTTTAAATAAGAGTCACGCCTGTAGGGAAATCTGGAATGAACCCAGCTGATATTTATATGAGAAACCATCATCAGATATACATATTATCACATAATATGAATATGGAGAGAGCAGATTAATGTTGATCCTAGGATAGTAAAGAGTATATTATTGAATAGAATAATAATAGGAATACAGTGATAGAGCAGAATATACAATAGAGATAGGGATTGTGATATGGAATAGGGATAGTATTGCAGGATTACAGTGAATGTATGGGGAAGCATTGGTGCATGAATGGTAACTTGCTTTATCCCAAGTCTTTCAGGAATAATAGGTTACAGGTTTGACTGTGGAAAGAGGTGGAAGAATAGGCAACAACACGGATGGAGGGATTTTGCGCCCACAAAAACTCGGGAGGTGAAGACTCATCAGATGGAAATTGTGAAGCTACGCCCATGAAAACTCAGGAAGCTTGACAAGATTCTGGGAAGAAACATCATCATCGTGTGTTGTTGATAGATGGAAAATGTAATGGACACACATATGTATATCTTGTTATCTGATTATTTGACTACTTAGTTACCATCAATGATGGTTTATCATACATGATAAAAGTTAATCCTGGCTAAATTGGAGAGGCTAGGACACTAAAATTGAGTAAAGGCTGGGCTGCTAGGCCATTTGATCAATTTAAAAGTGCTTTCTGTAGAAATGGGACAAGCTGGAGAATGGTGCCAGTTTGTCTAGAGCCTAGATCAGAGCAGCAGGAAGAGAATGGGAGAACCTGCAGACCCTGACAATTAGGTGCAAAATGCATGGAATGAATTGGATGAATTCAAACCAGACATACACATTGTAAATAATGTTGCAAGGCTTTACTTCGCTGGATGTTGATTGGTTTAAGTATTGAGGCTTGTCTGGTTTTCTTGCATATCGGGGCACATGTTGTGATGTTCGCTTCCTCTGAGAAACACTGTTTGAATACAATGTATTAGCCACTGTATTATTGGGTTAATGAAATGTCTGTGATGTATGAGGTTAATCAATATCTGCAATTGGATTGTAGAGAGACCACCCTCATTTGGTTCGGCCCCTCGAGGTCCCGTGACCTATAAATGTCCACTACCACGAGGTCCTGTGTCGATCTTCTGGGAGAGCGCTTAGGACTGTGTGACCTTCTGGAGTGTCTCTGTTTGAGCAAGGCCTAGAGGGCTTGATCTGGCAGATACGAGGATCGAACCCGTAGTGGTTAGGTACAGTAGTTGGAACTGTAATTGTGTTTTGTCAAAATAAAGTTTAGATGCGCAAGTGCAAGTGATTTTTGATGGAAACTAGACTGCGGGGAAGCTTAGAACGAGAAATTTACACTGAAGTGTGGGAAGAAACCGGAGCACCCAGAGAAAACCCATGTAGTCACAGAGAGATCGTACAAACTCTGTACAGGCAGCACCTGTAGTCGGGGCTGTAAGACAGCAACTCTACCACTGCGCCACTGTGTGCCGCCCAAAGCCTGAACCCTATTGAAATACATCAACTTCAATTTCCGAAGTTCTACTTCAGATTGTGCTTGTTTTTCATTGCGACAAAAGTAAACACAAGTTATGATGATTGCTCTGATGGTCAAAGTGGTCCCCTACATAACCCTGAGTACAAGATCCAGGAACACCTTCTTCCTATTTGGGCTCAGAAAGTAATTATATTCCACAGCTTGACCTGAACATGTCACTGGTTTAGTTTAGTTTGGTTTAGAGATACAACACAGAAGCAGGTCCTTCAGCCCACCGAGTTGACGCTGACCATCGATCCCCGCACTCAGTAGGGCCAATTTACATGTTAAGCCAATTAACTGGTGCCATTGCAACAACCTGGAGGGGAGTAGAGAGGGAGAAGGGCAGAGAGAGAGGGGGTGTAGAGAGAGACAGGGATGGGGGGAGAGGGAGAGGGATGGGGGTTAAGTGGGGGGGCAGGAGGGTAGAGAGGGAGAGGGCGAGAGGGAGGAAGTAGAGAGGGATGGGGTAGAGAGGGTAGGAGTGAGGGTAGATAGGGATGGGGAGGGATTGTAGACTTTAGGAGAGCTCCCCCTCCCCTCCCCCACCCCTCCCCCTCCCCTCCCCCTCCCCTCCCCCCACTCACCATCAACAACACCACAGTCACAGCTGTGGAGTCATTTAAGTTCCATGGAACTATCATCTCCCTTCTATGGGAGGCCACCATCAACTCCAAAGTCAAAAAGGCCCAATAGATTATTCGACAGATGGGAAAACACAATCTGCCACAGGCAATGATTGTCCAGTTTTATACTGTCATCCCAGAGTCTGTCCTCACCTTCTCCATCATGGTTTGGTTTGGCTCAGCCACCAAGCATGACATCCAGAGGCTGCAGCGCATCGTTCGATTGGCTGAGAAGGTTGTTGACTGCAACCTTCCCCCCATTGATGAACTGTATACTGCAAGGGCCAGGAAGCGAGCGGGTAATATCATCTCTGACCCCTCTCACACTGGCCACAAAGTCTTTGAAGCACATCCCTCTGGAAGGCGACTCCGGACTGTCAAAGCTGTCACAGCCAGATATATAAACAGCATTTTTCCATGAGCACTCAACAACCAAAAATCTGTAGCCTCATTTTGCTCTGGTATTTTATTTAATTATTCCCATGTTTAATTTATAATGTCTTATTTTTAATTGTTTACTGTATATTGTGTTGTTAATTGGAAGCAAAGCACTTGGGCAAATTCCTTGTATGTATACATACTTGGCTAATAAAATGTATTGAATTCAATTCAATTTGGAGTATGGGAGGAAACCGAAGATCTCGGAGAAAACCCACGAGGTCACGAGGAGAATGTACAAACATCATACAGAAAGCACCCATAGTCAGGATTGAACCAGGGCCTCCGGCGCTCAAGCGCTGTACCAGCAACTCTACTGCTAAGCCACCGTGCCGCACTGTTTTGAAGACCTTTGGCTCGAGATAATAGACCTGATCATTGTTATGCCGCCATTATTGCCTAATAATCAGGATGCCTTGACCACATATGGTTTTCCATTGGAATCATTCCAGTGAGTTTAAAAAAAGCTTCAGTACAGCACTCTGAGCAGAGCCATATTTAACCTTCACAGAGGCCATTCGTTTTTAATTTTTAAGACGCTTATTTGTTGCATATTATACTAATGGATATGACTGAAAGTCAACAAATTCTGGTTTTGTACGACAGATGTGACTAATGATGTACCCAAACTAACATAATGTGTGATTGAAAAAACAAGGCCATTAAATAATAAGGAAAACTCTAAGTAATGTCAGTACATTCGCAAAAGCACTTGTACACCATCAGTACAAGTATTTTTTTAATATTTAACAATTCAATTTATAATGGTTGTTTTTCTTTTATTATACTCTTCATTCAAAGCTTCAGGTTTAGACATTAGAAGCTGTGAAAGAAACAAATGGCAATTACCAACATATCAGTAAATCTTCCCTTTCACCATGGATGGAAACTGGCAAAATGCGTTTGCACGAAAGGACACAAAGTGCTGAAATAACTCAGTGAGTCAGGGGGAAGAAGGGTCTCCACACAAAACCTCACCTATCTATAGGTTGTATGGTCATGAGAGTTCTCCTATAGTCGTGAGAGGTCACCTGCGACATGTCGCCAGGGGTCGCCTGTATGGTCGTGAGAGATCTCCTATGGTCATGAGAGGTCTCTAAAGAGTCGTAGCGTCTTTCTGGTCGCAGCTGAATTTTCAACGTTGAAAATTTTGGCAACCTATCACGGGTGCCAGCAGTCGCCTGTAAAGGCCGCGTAAGTGGGACAGACCCTTTAAGAGTCGTAACGATTTTCTGGTCGCCGCTGGATTATGAAATGTTCAAAACTTTTCAGTGACTGTGGGCTTGACGTAGCTTGTCTTCTCCTGTCATAGGTGCTGTCATAATTTGTCGCCAAGAAGACGCAGGTTGTCGCCAGGTGACTTGGTTGTCGCCGGGTGCTTCGGTGAATTCCATTGGCGATTACCTACCTAAACCTATGTCAAACGGCAACAGGTACCGGCAACTGAATTGTCTTCAGTTGTCGCTGACAGGGTCGTTGCTTGTCGTAGCTTGTCGTGCATGGACGTAGGTTGACTTCGGTTGTTGTAGGTAGTCGCCTGTGTGGTCGTAGGTTATCGTAGGTGTGGTCGTAGGTTGACGTCCTAAGTCGCGACGATTGTGTCGCCGGTTGTCGGTAGCTTGCCATAGCTTGACGTCAACTAGGTGGTAGGTTGTCGTAGTTGTCGGAAACATTATCTTAGGGGGGTTCCAATCGCCGCTTTTTGGGTGACCTGTTATGACTGTGACAGTCACCGGCAGTCGCCGAAAAAAATCACTTAAGTGGGACTGGCCCTTAACTGAGCTAATCCCACTTGCCTGCATTTGGCCCATATCCCTCCAGACCATTCCTATCCATGTATGTGTTTCTTTAAATATCATAATTGTACTTGCCTCTACCACTTCTTTCGGCAGCTTGTACCATGTACGCACCACCCTTTGTGTGAAAAAGATGCCCCTCAGGACTTTTAAATCTTTTCTCTCTCACCTTAAACAGCTGCCTTTTAGTTTTAGTCCCCTTACCCTGGGAAAAAGACAGTGGCCATTAACCTTCTCAATACCCCTCAAGATATGTAACAGCTCTCTAAAGTCACCCTTCAGCGACCTTTAAAGTAAGAGGAACTATTTTTAAAGTAAATGTGTGGGGTACGTTTTCTTTAAGACAGGGAGTGGTTGGTTGGTGACTGGAAGCTGCCGCCTGGGACTGTGGTGGAGGCAGATACAATAGAGGCATTCAAGAGGATTTTAGCTAGGCATATGAATATGCTGGGAGTGAATGGATAAGCATCATATGTAGGCACAGACAATATTGCCTGAATAGCTTGTTTTGTGTTATCCACCCTCTCATAATGCAACTGGTGGAAGGGCTGTGGAGGCAAAGTCAGTGGATATTTTTAAGGCAAAGATAGATAGATAGATTCATGATTTGTACAGGTGTCAGAGATGAGGCGAAGGCAGGAGAATGGGGTTTGGAGGGAAAGATAGATCACCCATGATTGAATGGTGGAGTCGACTTGATGAGCCGAAAGGCCCAATTCTGTTCCTATCATGTATGACTTTATGAAAAGAGCTGGTTATATTCCTGTTCCCGACCGCAGAAGGTACAGAAGTCTGAAAGTGCACACCATCAGACTCAGGAACACCTTCTCCCCCCTGTAGCCAGGCTTCTGAATGGTCCTTCCATAAGCGAGACTACTGTCCTATTCATCTCAACCCCATGATGATGCTGATGAATATTCTGTATTGTCACATGCACCTAGATACAGTGAAATTCTTTGTTTTTGCATATAAAGTACACAAAATACAAAGTACACAAAAAGTACACAAGTACACAAAAGAGTTGCCACAAAGACGCCGACTAAGTTACAATAAGATTAAGTAATGTTGATCTCTTCTTTGTTTTCCTCACACCCACCCTTACCACCCACCTCCCCCTTTGCCCCCCCAACACGTCTCCCCTTTTGTTCTTGGCGGCCCCCATTGAGGTCAATGTCAATGTGGGACAGTTGTGCTGTAAGGCTGAGAACGATATTCTACTCTACCTATTGTACTTGAGTTTGATTTGAATATATGCATATGTAGCATATCTGTATCTTGTGTTCAATGACTGTTGGCTGATCAATTTCCCATCTGGGAAAAATAAAGTTCTATCATATCGTATCGTATCATATATGATCATTTGGATTGCATGCAAAACAACGCTTTTCACTATACCTCGGTACACATGACAATAATAATACTAAACCTAACCTTAAACCTAAATATTTTCTGTAGTTGGGAGAACGACAGGTTATCTCATTGTTATGCACACAATTCTGAGTAGGAGTGACAGGATGAATAAGAAAGGACTGCTTCTTTGGGATGGAGTGTCTAGAATTTGGAGTTATATTCTCTATAATTGTGGACTTGGTTGAGGAGAAATTTCAACGTGAATGTTTGGAATTCTCTGCCCTAGAGTGTTGTGAATATTTTGTCACTTAGCGATGAACAGATTTTTTTTAGTTGGGAAGGTGGAGGTAGCTACTTTTACATTGATATCACCGCAGCTTGGAGCCAGGTTGTGGCTGTTAATGGGAGTATGTTATTGCTGGTCATCTGGGAAAGATTGAAGGTACTGTTATGACAATGTGTTCCTTTCATTTTTATTTTTGGTGCAACTTGGACTTGATTCATGTTTCCTTTGATCACCAAGGACCAAGAAATTCGAGGTTGTATTCTCTTACGTTAACTCGAAGAAATTGGAGCAGGAATAGAACCTCCTTTGCCCAGAGAATAGTAAGCACCCAGAATGCACAGTTTAGTTTAGTTTAGTTTAGTTTTGTTTAGAGATGCAGTGTGGAAACAGGCCCTATGGCCCACTTAGTCCATGGCGACCAGTGACCCAAACACTAGATCTATCCTACACACTAGGGATAATTTAACCTATAAACTTGCACGACTGCAGAGTGTGGGTGGAAACCGGAGCACCAGGAGAAAATCCACATGGTCACAGGGAGAATGTGCAAACTTAGTACAGAGAGTACCCATAGTCAGGATCAAACCCAGGTCTCTCTTAATTCTACCGCTGTGCCACCATGCCTCCCTTGGAGAGTGACTGAAACTGGGTTGGTAACAACATTTACGAAGTGCCCAAAGGAGCAATTGAATCACCTAGGCATAGATGCTATGTCAACCAAATGCAAACACTGTACGACAGTGTTTTCATTATTTATAGTCTAACTCTCTTGCAATGAAGGCTGATGGACCATTTCTCTTTATAATTGCTTGCTGTACCCGAGTGTGATTTTTCATGATTTGACTGCAAGAGTCCCAATATCTCTCTAATGACCAATGCATTCCTGTCACTCATCTTAAAAAAAACAAATGTGTTTTTCTATTCTTTATGCCAATGTGGCTAGTTTCACTTTGGAGAATTTTGCTCCATCTGCCACATTCTTTCCCAGTACCATTTGCATGCATCCCACTAACTTGCAGTGCTTGCAATTCCCTTCTCCTCATGTTAGAAGGTAGCCTGACAGCTGGAGTGAATTGAATTGAATTGAAACTTATAGCATGGAAACAGGCCCTTCAACCCGGTGAGTCACAGCCAACCATCAATCACCAGTTCACAATAGTTCTATGATATCAATTTTTGATATCCTATTAAACCTGCAGGTCTTTGGGATGTGGGAGGAAACCGCAGCTTTAGACTTTAGACTTTAGAGATACAGCATGGAAACAGGCCCTCCAGCCCACCGAGTCCATGCCGCCCAGCAGTCACCCCGTACACTAGCACTATCCTACACACTAGGGATAATTTTACAATTTACCACAGCCAATTAACATACAAAGCTGTACATCTTTGGAGTGTGGGAGGAAAGTGGAGCACCTGGAGAAAACTGACGTGGTCACAGGGAGAACGTATAAACTCTGGACAAACTGCAACCATAGTCAGGATTGGAGCTGGTTCTCTGGTGCTGTAAGACAGCAACTCTACAACTGCGCCACCCCAGGAGGAATCTGCCAGGGTCAAAGGGAGAGCATTCAAACTCCATACAGACAGCACCCGAGGTCAGGATCGAACCCTACAACGGCTATAACAGCTGTGCCATTATGATCCCCTTGCTATTTCCTCATCTGTTCTTATTGCTACCAGCAGTGAGGAGTTGCCCAGCCTCTGTTGAGAAGGGAGACTGACTTACAGTAGCAGGAATCAAAGCTCAACTGTATTTTTTTTTTTGCTGTATTTTACTGCTGATGGTCTCAGACCAAGACTACAATTGGAAAAACAGCACTTAATATTTTGCTTGTGTACCTTACAACTTTAATTTTAAATAACCTACTAACATTCCCCTCCACTCCCCCCTGCCCCTTTCTTCCACCCTAGTCATTTAACCAGTTCTACAGTTCTGAAGAACTGTACAGTTCTGAAGAAGAGTTCCGACCTGAAATGTCACCCATCCTTTTTCTCCTGAGATGCTGCCTGACACGCTGAGTTACTGCTATCGACAGTACTCCACATAGTTTTCCTCTTGAGATCACATCTTCCCAAGCCAAGAATGGGCTTACTTGAGTTCCACCCTGCCTGAGTCAATGTTGCCATCCATGATTGGCCCTAATCTTTTCTCACCTCCAGCTCTTCAATCCTTACTTTCAGTCTGAAGAACGATATGATACTATACAATAAAAATGTATTCATCACCGGAGGAAAATTGGTCTGCTAACTGTCACAACACACAACAAGGTACATGGAAAAGTTGAAATTGAAATTAAATTAAAAGTGAAAAAAAAAGAAAAAGACAAGCAACCGTTAGCTGGCTTAACTGGAACGAACGAACAAACAAGCAAACAAATAAATGCAGGCTCATCCCCTGGGCAGTGGATTCTAAAACAAGAGTACCCCCTGTTCTCCCGCACAGGGTCACCCTTTTGTTCTCCCACCGTTCCTTACAGCGGTCCCCCCACGCCGGGGCCCCATCGTCTTCCCGAAGGGTCCCGACTCGAAACATCATCTATCCTATTTCTCCAGAGATGCTGCCTGAGTTTATCCAGTCATTTTGTCTCTCTTTGGTATCAACCAGCATTTGTAGTTATTTGTTTCTGCAATTTATCTGTCGGTTCTAGAGAGGATTGGGCTTGAGCAATTGGATAGGCTGAAGTTGTTAGAGGGAACAACATTTCATAAACTATTGTTTCTACAGTTAGCAGACCAATTTCACCTGGTATCAATAATTTTGGTTGACTTCATCCATTTGGTGATGATGGGGTGGGAGGATTGAAGAAGACAGGATCAGTGATCCTTGCTCATTCCAATTCCTTCTGTCAGTTTCTGTTGTAGGAGATTGTTTAGTTTGATACATTATTAGTTTAGATTAGTTTATTATTGTCACCTGTACCGAGGTGCAGTGACAAGCTTTTTTGGTGCATGCTATCCAGTCAGCGAAGAGAATATACATGATTACAATCAAGCCATCCACAGTGCACAGATGCAAGAAAATGGGAATAATGATTGTGCAAGATAAAGTTCAGCAAAGTACAATAAACGATTTAGACTTTTAAGACTTTAGAGATACAGCGCAGAAACCGGCCCTTTGGCCCACTGGGTCCATGCTGACTGGCGATTACCCATAAACTGGCACTATCCTATACACGAGATGCTAATTAACCTACAAACCTGTACCTCTTTGGAATGCGGGAGGAAACCAGAGCACCCTGGAAAAAAAACAAGCGGTCACAGGGAGAACGTATACATTTCATACAGACAGCACCTGTAGTCAGGATCGAACCTGGATCTCTGGCTCTTTAAGGTAGCAAGTTTACTTAGCTGCACCACTTTGCAGCCCCAGATAATCTGAGGGACTCAGATAGATGGTAGATGGTAGAGGTAGATGGTAGTTCAAGATTGCTCTTTTGTTGTGATAGGATGGTTCAGTCACTGAAGAGAACAGTTACTTTTGGGTATTTCCCAAAAAGTTAGCAACAGGACATTTTAAATCTTCGATCAGTGCCTGGGAATGTGATTAGAGAACCTTTTCCTCAGCTTCCTCGTTTTCTATCACATTGAAATGTTAAAGCCATTGTCTATGCCAACAATTATTTTCCATCCCTCATCAAATGCTGGAGGAATCTGTAGCCCAATAACCTCAACAGCTTGGGGATCTACCCCCGCACATTGATAATGCCACCAGTAAAAACATATTGCTCATAAAAACTTGCCTTTCAACTTGACAGACATTGCTAACACTTGATTTTCATTTTTATTACTGGGTAAAATTAAAGAAGATATGAATAACATTTTCTTCGCTATTTGATCTTCCATTATGAACATATCAAAATGTTTTATAATCACATTATGCATCTTAATGTGTAGAATGTTACTCTACAGAATTAAACCTAATAATTTATTTAGATTATATCCTGATGTCTCAAGTGTAATCAAATTCCTTTTAATGAAGTTTTGTTCATTTTGTTATAGCAAAACTTTCAACAGAATTGTGTAGGAAGGAACTGCACATGCTGGTTTACACCGAAGATAGGCACAAAATGCTGGAGTAACAGCGGGACTGGCAGCAGCTCTGGAGAAAAGGAATGGATGATGTTTTGGGTCAGGTCTGAAGAAGCGTCTTGAGCTGATATGGCACCCATTCCTTCTCTCAGAGATGCTGCCTGTCCCACTGAGTTATTTCAACAGAACTGTTTTGTTGACAATGTTAATCTGTTCAATTTTTCGTGGGGGCTGATGCCCTATTTTTTTTGTCTGAAACATGACAAGCATTAAGTTCTGCGTTCACCCTGCACAGATCTACATGGAGGAGGCAGTTTAAAGTGAACCACAATAATAGGTTTGGAATTACACGTAAGCTGAAGACATGGTGCAGCTGGTAGAGGTCCAGGTTCGATCCTGACCTCGGGAGCTGTTTGTACGGAATCTGCACATTCTCTCCGAATACTTTGGTGTCCTATTACTCTCAAAGACATGCAGGTTTGTAGGTTAATCGGCCTCTGTAAATTATGTCTAATTAGTTTAGTTTAGTTTAGTTTAGTTTAGTTTAGTTTAGTTTAGTTTAGAGATGCAGCATGGAAAAAGGCCCTTCGGCCCACTGAGTCCATGCAGACCAGTGATGACTTGTTCACCACTATCCTACACTCTAGGGACAATTTACAGAAGCCAATTAACCTTCAATTAACGTCTTTGAAATATGGGAGGAAACCCAAGCACCTGGAGGAAACCCACGCGGTCACAGGGGGAAATGTACAAACTCCATACAGACAGCACCAGTAGGTAGGATCGAACCCACTCTCTGTCACTGTCAGGCTTCAATTCTATGGCTGCATCACTGTACCACCATGTGAAATGAGTGGATGAGAAAGTGAGATAACATAGAATTAGTGTGAATGGGTGATTCGTGGGTCGAAGTTGACTCCGTGGACCGATGGGCCTGTTTCCATGCTGTATCTCTAAACTAAGAACATAAAACAGAACAGTAAATTTCCTTCACTGAAGAACATATTAAACTGCCTTGGTTTCTACAATGACCCGGTCACTGTTACTGAACTAAGCTTGAGGAAGTAAAGGTGTGGGAGAGCTTTCTTTGTCAGAAGCTTTTATAAATCTAGATCTATTTAATATTCCCGACACTCTGTTTCTATTTTCACAGATGCTGCCTAACCTGCTGAGCACTTTCGGTATTTCTGTTTTTATTTTATTTTTCCAGCATTTGCGTTATTTTTTATTTGAAATTTCCAATCTGATATGGAATATTAACTCTTGAACTTGTGCTGACTTTGTAGAACATTAACATAGTCACCACTCAGGGTCCATGTTCATTTGCACCTTTTTTTCATCATCCTGAGAGCGTTCCTTTAATCTGACAATATATTGTCAGCAAAGTCAGAGTGTGCATCACAAACAGCTGAAGCCAAATTCCTGTTTCTTAATGTACTGCAGCAGTTATTTTCTGTCTTCCCGCAAATTAACTATTTTTTTCTTGTCCATTTACGCATCTTCAATTCATTGTACCAAATTACACGACATCTGACGAACAATGTTATGTGACAACCTTCTTTCTGGTGTCTGATTGAATGCATGTAGAAAATCCAAATATACCACATTTATTGTGGTATATTTGTCTACCTAAGATCATAAGATATAGAAGCAGAATTGAGCTATTTGACCCATCAAGTTCCTCCGCCATTCAATCAATGCCGTTCTATTTTTGTCTCTCAACCCCTTTCTTTCCCCATAAGCTTTGGTACCCTTGCTAATCAAGAATGTATCAATCTCCACTTTAAGAATATCCAATAACTTGGTCTCCACTGCCGTCTGTGAAAATGAACTCCACAGAACCACCCTCCAGCTAAAGGAATTCTTCCTCATCTCCAGTCTAAACATCATTTCAGATCTTTAATGATCCATTCTAAAGGTATGTCATTTCTGAGGCCCTCTGGTCCTAGACTCTCCCACAACTGGAAACAGCCATGGCAATATCACCTCTATCTAGGCCTTTCATTATTCGAGATGTACCATCAGCAATATCTAACAGCTATGTTGAACATTTCCCTTCTGTAAAAGTGTAACAATGCATCCACATTATATTGTAAATGCTCTGACATTACATGTTTAATCAATACCCACAGTTTATTTGTGACTGTAAGAACTTTTCGGCAACTTTAGGTCCTGTTTCCATGCTCAGTCCTTTCTTGACCAGTGGGAAAGATTGCAGCTGCACAAAGTTGCAGTGAGTTAACCAAGTTTTATTTTCTCCCACAGTTGACTTCACCCTGGGATTGCTTATCCACTGCTGCAGAGAAAAGGTGCCACACAACAAATGCCTTCCTGAGGGGCCGTGGCCGGTGGTACGGAAGGGAACTCTGGAGATATCGGATGTGAGGAATGGGCCAATGGGAGAGTGAACTGGGGTATTGCCTTCAAGGTTGGCTGCAGGATGCACCCCAGGGACAGAAAACGATGGCCGGGTGAGGAGAGGGATATCGGCTCGCAGGCCGAGTCGGCCGAGGATGTCTGATTAAGGCCCAACAGGAGCCTGGGGCTTACCTGGATTGGGAGCCGCTCCAGTAGACCGGGTGCATAGGCAGGCCGAATCTTGGACTTTGAATAATGGCACCAAAACATGGCGGCGCCCACATGTGTAAATATGCAAAAAGAATTACACTACACAATTGCATATGTGACAAATAAAGCAACATTGAACAATTGAAGCTTTTCCCACACTTTTTATAGCTATCAGAAATCCACCTTACTTCATTGTACAGCAGAGAGGTTTCAATGGAAAATTCACCCTTCACCTTCCCGGAGACATGAGGAACTGCAGATGCTGGAATTTTGAGGAAAACACTGCAGATGCAGGAGTAACTTAGTAGGTCAGAGGACATCTCTGGAGGATATGGATATACATTGCCTAATAAGGGTGACACAGTGGTGTAGCAGTAGAATTGCTGCCTTACACGGCCAAAGACCCAGGACGATCCTGACTATGGGTGGTGTCTGTACGGACTTTCTACTTTCTCCCTGTAGATGGGTGGGTTTTATCCGACGGGCTCCGGTTTCCTCCTATGTTCCAAAAATGTGAAGGTTTGTAAGATAATCAACTTCCATAAATTGCCCCTAGTGTGTAGGATGTAAAACTGGTCTCATTTAGAACTAGTGTACATGTGATCGTTGGTCAGCGCAGACTCAGTGGGCCGAAGGGCCTGTTTCCATCTGTAAACTAAACAAAAAACAAAACTATTCATGTACTCCAGACATGCTGTCTGACCCATTGATTTACTCCAACACTTGTGTTTTACTTCACTTTCCTGGGCCTCGTTTAGGTTCTGAAATGATGTGTTGCTAACAGTTTTCTCAATACACACAATGCACCACAGGGGATATAGATTTTCTCCAATACATTACTTTATCAGCCAACCACATTAAATAAGTGGTCATGGTAATAATAAACCTGAATTTCTCTAATATTATCACATTATGAACAATGCAACCTGCAGAGAACCACTTGTACAGAAATTAAACAGTAATGGAGTTCTCCATCTCTGCTTAACTCCTGCAATTTAAACTGATGTTGGTGTTGTGTACAATTATCGCACTGGTACCACTTCCTAAAGTTAATGCTGCTCCCATTATGTGCCAGACCCTCCACTGAAAGGCATGCATTAACGCCAGGGCTGTCTATTGAGATACAAATGTACCTGGTGCAAGGGTGAGAGAAGATGTTTCAGTATAGAGGACCTCCAAGGTTTCCTTGAGAGCATTGAGTTACAACTCTCCCTGGCCACACGAGCAAGGGGCAAGGGAGCAAGTCTGCCATAGGTCTGGTTTTATCTACATGCTGTCAAGTATTAGCAATAAGTCAAGATGTGGCGCGGCAGTAGAGTGGCTGCTCCACAGCATCAGAGACCTTGGTTCGATGCTGACTATGGGTGCTGTCCGTTGAGAGTTTGTATCTGCTCCCTGTGGTCACATGGGTTTTCTCCCAATGATCTAGTTTCTTCCCCCACTCCAAAGACCTGCAGGTTTATAGGGTAATTGGCTTCTGTAAATCTGCACTAGCGTGTAGGATAGAACTAGTCTACAGGGTGATTGCTGTTCGAGGTGGACTCGATGGGCTGAAGAGCCTGTTTCCATGCTGTATCTCAAAACCAAACCAAATCAAACCAAACTAAACTAAACTAAATGTTATGTCAAATTTAGCTTAATTTAAAGATACAGCATGGAAACAGGCACTTCGGCCCATTGAGTCCAACGACGACCTGCTCACACTAGTTCTTTGTTATCCCACATTTGCATCCACTCGCTAGGCACTAGGGTTAATATACCGTCGCCAATTAACCTACAAACCCTTTGGGATGTGGGAGGAATCCGGAGCTCTAAGAGGAAACCCACGCAGTCATAGGAACAACGTGCAAATTCCACACAGACAGCACCTAACATGAAGATCAAACCCGGCTCTCTGGCATTGTGAAGCAGCAGCTCAACTTGCCCACACCGGCCAACATGTCCCATCTACACTAGTCCCACCTGCCTGCATTTGGTATTGCTCTAAACTTTTCCTATCCATATTCCAGTCCAATT
This sequence comes from Okamejei kenojei, assembly GCA_035221665.1. Classification (NCBI taxonomy): domain Eukaryota; kingdom Metazoa; phylum Chordata; class Chondrichthyes; order Rajiformes; family Rajidae; genus Okamejei; species Okamejei kenojei. The sequence goes on from CM069141.1 coordinate 53,418,452, forward strand.
GCTTCTCAAGCATTGCAATAGTCCCTGCCTCAACTACCGCATCTGGCAGCTCCTTCCATACACCCACCGCCCTTTGTGTGAAAAAGTTACCCCTCAGATTCCTATAAAATCTTTCCCCCTCCAACTTAAACCCTATGCCCTCTGCTTCTCGATTCCCTTGTTTCTCGATAAGATATCTTACTCTTTTCTTGGAATTATCTCTCTTCAAGGGACGTCTCCAACCTTTGCTCTCTTTGTTAAAAAAACGGAGGTGTAGTTGTTGATTTCTGAAATGTTTTTTCCACTTGCAGATAGGTACCTGCGTTTGTTACAGTGTTTTCTTCCCTCGTGTGCGGTGTAGGATGGGAGTTCAGGGAAAGCGAGGTTAGAAGCAAGCGTACTCTGAAGGGCACTGGTACCTTGTTGCGAGTGAAATATTAACTCTGTTTAATTGTATTGAAATAATTAGCCTTTCCAAACATGACAGACCTTTAGCCTAGAGCCAATTAGTCTTAGGCTCCTGCAGAGTCACAAATAGCTGCTTGGAATGGACGGGGTGAATGGTACATTCAGGGTGGCTCATTGCTGCCCATTCAACTGATGACTGGCAGTCATTCCCACTGCTACTTGCCAGCAGGCAGTTAAAAATAATGAATTGCTAATTAATATCATCCTTCCCTCGAACTGCGTCCATCTCAATTATAAAAAGAAACAGGAAATTAGTCAGTTGGAGGATATGATTGATGAGGGGTGAAATGTTGTCCTTGTAACTGTAATATATTTCACTTCCCTTTGTTCTCCTGATGCGCAAAGTAAAAGTGACAAGAATAACCTTCCAGTTGAAGAGAGGGAAGCGAGCAAGAGGTCTGGATATTCTGCTGGAGCCAATACTTCAAAATCATTTGCTCAAACCTTCCCTCTTAAGATTTCTTTCACTTCGAAAAGGAGTTACAAGAGGTCAGTCTGCCTTATTGGAAACAGTTCAACAATTTTAAATTAAGTTTCTGTTGGGAGAGCGCAGCAAGCATGCCCGGTGACTGATAGAAGACAGCTTGTATCACTTCCTGTAGGCGTGCCAGTGATTGTACTGGTACACTGAGTTACAGCGACAATACAGACATGCCTGTTGCTGGAGGTGTGTTTCACAATAATGGAGCTCCCAGCTAATCCTGTACTTTGTAGCAAAATACACAAACACTAGGGGGTAGCACAGTGGCGCAGCGGTAGAGCTGCTGCCTTACTGCGCCAGAGACCCCTGTTCAATCTTGATTGTGGGTGCTGACTGTACGGAGTCTGTACGTTCTGCCTGTGACCACGTGGGTTATCTTCGGGTGCTTCGGTTTCCTCCCACACTCAAAAGATGTGCAGGTTTGTAGATTAATTGGCTTTGTTAAAATTATAAATTGTCCCTAGTGTGTAGGATAGTGCTAGTATGCGGGGTGGCTAGTGGGCTGAAGGGCCTGTTTCTGCGATGTATCTCTTAACTAAATAAACATTGCTCAATATTATAGTCTTAATTTTAACCTTCTAAGCCCCAATCCCCGACGTATGTGAATGACATGGACCAACTGACTATAATTCAAATGTCAGACCTTCCCACACATTTTGTCAGTTTCTTCTGCATAAACCAGCATCTGCAGTTCATTCCTATAGATTTTGTCTGGAATCTGAAAAAGGGTCTCAACCCGAAATGTCACGTATTTCTTTTCTCCAGAGATGCTGCCACAGAGTCATGTTACTCCAGCATTTTGTGTCTATCTTTTGTGAAAATACAGCATCTTCAGTTTATTCCTACACAATGTGTTCTCCATACTTGCAGATATCTGAAAGAGAATTTGGGGCATGCCAAATCTCTACCAACACCTGTGCATTGGAGAACTTTCTTTGTCATAAGACCTGGGTTCACTGACTTACATTGATTCCAAGTCCTTGTAAGTCTGTATTCCTAAATACTCATTCTTGCAGATTCAAACCATCCATGAGGTCATCCCACCCCATTACCTTTCAATAAATTCTTCAAGACTTGCAATCTTCCATGAGATGTTCAGTTCCCCATTTCAAATTGTTTGTATGTTCTCAATTTCTTTCTCTTCAACTTTGATGGATGTGTAAGCTCTAAATTCTTGCATTCTCTCCCATAACCTCTATATTGCCTCTGGTACAATATTTTTTTATTTACTTAAAGGATTGTACAACACTGGATGGCCAACATTTATTCTTTATTTTTAAATACCCCTCAGATATACCTTACAACTAAACCTCCAGCAGCCTGTCCTAATCGCTTTCCCTTACTTTGAGAGACATTCAGAAACTATTATGTAATCAAACAACCAAACATTTTATTTTGTATAAGATAAGCCATACTAAATCATAAAACACATTAAAACAACTAAAAACATTGAATTAATATAAATTAATTCAAAATGTAAATCACTTAATGCCCTACTTGCAGCTATTTTTTATTATTTAAACTAGAGGGAATATCAACAGTCCCATAGTAAAATGCCAATAAATCCTCTCAAAATCCAGCCCCTTATATTCAGCATTGTTTGCTCATGTGCTAGGATAAGAAGAAACAGAAGCCAGAACAGTTAGTTTGTCCCCTGGTGCCAACTCTGCCATCCTTAGCTGATCTTTTATCTCAATACCATGTTCCTGTTCTTACCCTAAATCCTCTCAATCTCCTTAATGTCAATAAAATCTATCGTTCTCTGACTCGAATTCACTCATAACTGAGGTCCTCTGCTCTCTTATGCAGCGATTTCCAAAAAATGAATCACCTGCTAACTATAGAAATTTATCTCCCTCTCTGCCCTTAATAAAAGGGAATTATAGACCAGTTACCCTGACATGGGTGGCGGGGAAGATGCTGGAGTCAATTATAAAAGATGGAATAGCTGCACATTTGGATAGCAGTAACAGGATCGGTCCAAGTCAGCACGGATTTATGAAGGGGAAATCATGCTTGACTAATCTTCTGGAATTTTTTGAGGATGTAACTAGAAAAATGGACAAAGGAGAGTCAGTAGATATAGAGTACCTGGACTTTCAAAAAGCATTTGATAAGGTCCCATGTAGGAGATTAATGGGCAACATTAGGGAACATGGTATAGAGGGTAGAGTGCTGACATGGATAGAAAATTGGTTGGCAGACAGGAAACAAAGAGTAGGGATTAACAGGTCCCTTTCAGAATGGCATGCAGTGACTAGTGGGGTACCGCAAGGCTATTTTGCTGCTATTTACAATGTACATCAATGATTTGGATGAAGGGATTCAAATAACAATAGCACATTTCCAGATTACACAAAGCTGGGTGGCAGTGTGAATTGTGAGGAGAATGCTATGAGAATGCAGGGTGCTTTGGACAGGTTGGGGGAGTGGGCAGTAGCATGGCAGGAGATGTTAAATGTGGATATATATGAGGTTATCCACTTTGGTATTAAAAAAAAGGAAGGCAGTTTACTATCTAAATGACATCATGTTGGGAAAAGGGGAAGTACAATGGGATCTGGGGGCCCTTGTTCATCAATCTATGAAAGTAAGTATGCAGGGAGAGCAGGCAGTGAAGAAAGCAAATGGCATGTTGGCCTTTATAACAAAAGGAGTCGAGTATACGAGCAAAGAGGTCCTTCTGCAGTTGTACAGAGCCCTAGTGAGACCATAACTGGAGTATTATGTGCAGTTTTGGTCCCCTAATTTGAGGAAGGACATTCTTGCTATTGAGGGAGTGCAGCTTAGGTTTACAAGGTTAATTCCCGGGATGGCAGGACTGTCATATGCTGAGAGAATGGAGCGGCTGGGCTTGTACACACTGGAAGTTAGAAGGATGAGAGGGAATCCTATTGAAACATGTAAGATTGTTAAGGGTTTGGACATGCTAGAGGCAGGAAACATGTTCCCGATGTTGGGGGAGTCCAGAACCAGGGGCCACAGTTTAAGAGTAAGGAGTAAGCCATTTAGAACGGAGACAAGGAAACACTTTTTCTCACAGAGAGTTGTGAGTCCGTGGAATTCTGTGCCTCAGTGGGCGGTGGAGGCCGGTTTTCTGGATACTTTCAAGAGAGAGCTAGATAAGGCTCTTAAAGATGGCGGAGTGAGGGGATATGGGGAGAAGGCAGGAACAGGGTACTGATTGGGGATGATCAGCCATGATCACATTGTATGGCGTTGCTGACTCGAAGTGCCAAATTTCCTACTCCTGCACCTATTCTCTTTTGTCTATTGTCTATTGTCTATTAATTGCTGATCCCTTACGTAAAGATTGTGACACAAGGAACTGCAGATGCTGGTTGACAAAAAAAAAAACACACAAAATGCTTGATTAACTCAATGGGTCAGGCAGCATCACTGGAGAACATGGATAGGTTACACTTCTGGTAGGGAACCTTCTTCAGACTTCAGCTTGTGACTCCCGATTCTGGATATCCCAGCTCAAGGATGCATCAATCTTGCTTGACCAACCTCATTGTGATACTTCATGTCACAAAGCAGACACTGGGTGGGATAGTGGCACAGCAGTACAGCGCCAGAGATTCGATACTGATGACAGGTGCTATCTGTGCAGAATTTGAATGTTCTCCCTGGGTCTGCATTGGTTTTCTCTGGTGCTTCGGTTTCCACCCACACTCCAAGGACATACAGGTTTGTAGGTTAATTGATTTTTGTAAATTGCAAATTGTCCCTAGTGTGTAGGATAGTACAAGTATACGGGGTGATTGCTGGTCGGTACAGACGGGTGGGCCAAACGGTCTGTTTTCATGGTGTATCTCCAAAGTAAAGTAAAACAAAGGCCACAAATCTATGATATTGTTGCTTAATTACATATCATCCAGTCAGTTAAAACATTTGGGCTACTAAAATGCTCTTGTAAGTTCTGAAAAAAATCGCCATTTTATCTTTTAATAGCTCCAGCTATGTGAATGAATGGTTGTCTCTTTTTTACAATTTTTTATGTAAGTTTAATCATGCAAGGCCAGCTTAAATAAAGCAGCAAAGTGAATTAGTTCAGTTTAGAGATACAGCACAGAAATAGACCCTTCGGCCTGCCGAGTCAACATCGACCAGTGATCCCTGTACACTAACACCATCCTACACTAACTAGAGACAATTTACAATTTTACCGATTTACAATTTTAACTTACAAACTTGCATGTCTTTGGCGCATGGGAGGAAACCGGAAATCCTGGGGAAAACCCATGCAGGGCACAGGGAGAATGTACAAACTCCATACAGAGAGCACCCATAGTCAGGATCGAACCCAGGTTTTTGGTACTGTAAGGCAGCAAATCTACAGCTGCGCCACCGTGCCGCCCCTGAATGTGAGTAGATTTATCCTATCCTAATTAAGTGATTACCTACCCTTTTGTACTCTGCAATTTTTTAAGGCATCTGCGAGGTTTGGGCATTTAACCTCTTAACCTCTTACCTCCAAGACATACCTAAACTAACCTTGCATATATCTATTTGTCATGGGTAACCATCCTAAAACTCATTACTCGTCCGTTCCCTTCTGGCCAATAATTTAAAAAAATTATTGTTCTGCATTCCTGAAATTGGCTCGCTACCTATCCATGAAGCTAATTTCTTTTTAATGTTCTGCGCCAGCTTCATCAAGAAACCATTCATTTTATTAAAGAATTTTGTTATTTTCTCAAGGAACTCTCTTGAACATATTAGATATGCCTTGCTATTCACAAATGTGTTCTGGCTGTTCTTAATTAACTGGGTCTTTCTAAGTCACTGTTAATTTTGTCGAATTATGACATGTAGACATTTATCCAGTCGCATTGCTAAACTACAGTTACATGGCTTATTTAATTTATTTTAGTTTTGAGATACAGCGCGGTAACAGCCCCTTCAGCCCATAGAGTCCAGGCCAACCTACTATCCCCTTACACTAGTGCATGCCTACACACTAAGGAAAATTTACAATTTTTACCAAAGACAACATACAACCCTGTATGTCTTTGGAATGTGGTAGGAATGTGGGAGCACCCAGAGAAAACCCATGCGGTCATGGGGAGAATGTACAAACTCCATGCAGACAGCACTCATAGTTAGGACCGAACCCTGGTCTCGGGCAGTGTAGGGCAGCACCTTTACTATTCCATTTTTCATTTTCTTTGAATATAGATAGTTAGGTTCATATACTGGATGCAACAAAAATCGATTAGTTTAGGTTTAGGCATCTTATTGTCATGTGTATCAAGGTACAATGAAAAGCTTTGTTTTGCCTGCTGTCCAATCAGATCAGATAACAACATACATAAATACATTCAAGCCAGACTCAAGTACAATAGGTAGAACAAAGGGGTAGATGCAGAGTACATGGAACATACAGTATTTCTCTTCCACAGACTTTGATTCCATAGAATTGAGGGAAAGGCGATTAGAAACATAGAAACCTAGAAAATAGGTGCAGGAGTAGGCCATTCAGCCATCCAATATGATCATGGCTGAACATCCAAAATCTGCACCCCGTTCCTGCTTTTTCCCCATATCCCTTGATTCCATTAGCCCTAAGAGCTAAGAGCTATTGATGGGAGGGGACAGTTAGACGGATGAAATGTTGGAAGTAAGAGGTTAAGAGGTTGAATGCCCAAACCTCTCCGAATATGTTCAATAAGACCATTTGTCCCTTGAATGTGTTCCACCATTTAATTCAAACATGGTTTAAATACTACATATTCCCCATGATCATTGACTGCCATAGTGAGTTATAGAGAGTCATAGTCATACAGTGTGGGAACAGGCCCTTCAGCCCAACATGCCCACACCACCAACATGTCCCACCTACACTAGTCCCACCTGCCTGCATTTGGCGCAGATCCCTCCAAAATGGGGGTAGAGTGCTGACATGAATAGAAAAGTGGTTGGCAGACAAGAAACAAAGAGTAGGGATTAACGGGTCCCTTTCAGAATGGCAGGCAGTGACTAGTGGTGAACCGTGAGGCTCGGTGCTGGGACCCCAGCTATTTACAATATACATCAATGATTTGGATGAAGGGATTCAAAGTAACATTAGCAAATTTGCAGATGACACAAAGGTGGTGGCAGTGTGAATTTTGAGGAGGATGCTATGAGAATGCAAGGTGACTTGGACAGGTTGGGGGAGTGGGCAGATGCATGGCAGATGAAGTTTAATGCGGATAAATGTGAGGTTATCCACTTTGGTTGCAAAAACAGGAAGGCAGATTACTATCTAAATGGCGTCGTTGGGAAAAGAGGAAGTACAACGGGATCTGGGGATCCTTGTTCATCAGTCCGTGAAAGTAACCGTGCAGGTACAGCAGGCAGTGAAGAAAGCAAATGGCATGTTGGCCTTTAAAACAAGAGGAATCGAATATAGGAGCAAAGAGGTCCTTCTGCAGTTGTACAGAGCCCTAATGAGACCACACCTGGAGGATTGTGTACAGTTATGATCCCCTAATTTGAGGAAGGACATTCTTGCTATTGAGGGAGTGCAGCGCAGGTTTACAAGGTTAATTCACGGGATGGCTGGACTGTCATATGCTGAGAGAATGGAGCAGCTGGGCTTGTACACTCTGGAGTTTAGAAGGATGAGAGGGTATCTCATTGAAACATATAAGATTGTTAAGGGTTTGGACACGCTAGAGGCAGGAAACATGTTCCCGATGTTGGGGGAGCCCAGAACCAGGGGCCACAGTTTAAGAGTAAGGAGTAAGCCATTTGGAACGGACACGAGGAAACACTTTTTCTCACAGAGAGTGGTGAGTCTGTGGGCAGTGGAGGCAGGTTCTCTGATGCTTTCAAAAGAGCGCTAGATAGGGCTCTTATAAAATGGCAGAGTCAGGTGATATGGGGAGAAGGCAGGAATGGGGTACTGATTGGGGATGATCAGCCATGATCACATTGAATGGCGGTGCTGGCTTGAAGGGCAAAATGACCTATTCCTGCACCTATTGTCTATTGTCTAAGATTGTGCTATTCATGTACGTGTCTAAATTTTCTTAAACATTGCGATAGTACCTGCCTGAACTACCTACTCCGGCAGCTAGCTCCATACACCCACCATCCTTTGTGCAAAATAGTTACCCTTCAGGTTCCTATTAAATCTTTCCCCCTCACAAACCTTTGTTCTTTTGTTCCCGATTCCCCTCCTCTGGGCAAGAGACCCTGTGCATTTACCTGATCTTTTCCTCTCAGGATTTTGTACACCTGTAAGATCATCCCTCATCACCCTGTGCTCCAAGGGATAGAGTCCTAGCCTGCTCAACCTCCCCCCCCCCTATAACTCAGGCACTCGAGTCCTGTCAACATCCTCGGAAATCTTCTCTACACCTTTCCAGCTTGCAAATCAATATAATCAAGCTTTGTCTCTCTCACCTTTGCATGTATTCAGTGATTCAGCCTTGGCAACCATCTGGAGTACAGAATTACAAACATTTATGAAATAACCCCCTTATTCTGGGATATTACCTTCAGTTCTGGATTTTCCACCAGTCGTAACATTTTAGTCATGAACAAAACGAGCAATGCGCAAAGTAACTATGTGAGCCGCACAGCATCTCTGGAGGACACAGATAGGTGACATTTCTGGTCAGGGTCCTTCTTCAGACTTCTTCAGTCTGGAGACATGGATAGGCAACATTTTGGGTCAGGCTCACAAAGTTTGTAGAAGGGTTTTAACCCAAAATGTTAACTATCCATATGTTCCAAGGATGCTGCCTGCCCCATTGAGTTGCTCCAGCACTTTGTAGCCTACAGTTCATTGTGTCTCAATAGAGTCATGCACCACTGATACAGGCCTTTCACTCACTGAGTTCATATCTACCAACAAGCACCCATTTACCTTGCTTCAAAAAGTTATTTTGTTGGGTGGTAGTGATTTAGTTTAGAGATGCAGCATGAAGCATGCCTTTCAACCCACCAAGTCCACTCCTGTCATCGATTACCCATTCATGCTAACTAGTTCTATGTTATCCCACTTTCTCATCCAGTTCTTACACACTGGGGGCAACTTACAGAGGCCAATCAACTTACAAACCTTGCAGCTAGAGATTTAATATTCATTGAAGGAGCTGTGCAAAGCCCAATTCCTGGTAGTTTAAATATTTGGAATCAAAATGCAGTGTATGAGGTTCATGTGCATGGATCCAGCATATTTTCTCCCCCCCCCCCCCCCCCCCCCCCACCCTTCTTTGCATTAATTGGATTCTGTTTGCAAATGAAATCTTGGTTTTTTTTTTGCTAGTCTTTTGCTGCACTGAGAGCCCTGACAGTCAGGCAAAGCTGAGTGATGGTTTCACTGGAGCCATGCAGGGATCAATTTAAATTGATTTAAATTAGGTAGAAAAAGCAGAGTTAGCAGAGCTGGGGTAAAGTTATTCAGTCTATATTCAGATGCCAGTGAAAGTTGATTATTAGTCGAATACTCCCTCCAGAAAACTTGTAATTAACTCATACTTCAACTCTTTGTATTTTGATGAATGTTCCTATGTAGGTGTCCGTTCTTTATTTTACTTCCCTCAGCAAGTGTCAACAGTTGAATTGTTCTTTCGATGCACTAGTATTCATAAACGGCCGAATCATATTCATTCTAATCCCATTAACATGGTTGCCTGGCCAGTCAAAACTCATTAGCACACATGCTGACAACACAGTCACATGTAGCACGCACTCAATTCTCATTTCAATCACAATAAAATGTGGGCTTGGTTGACAAGGTAAAGTCAGATCTCATCATGGAAGAGGATGCAAACATGTCTTTCTTTGCTGCACATGGCCCTGTTAGCTGATAGGAGTTATTTGACAAGCAGGATAAATTTCCATTCATGCAGAGCCTAATAATGCACAGTAATCTAACTAAGGCAGTCACTTCTCATACACATTTGACTTTTCTTAGCAGATTGGGATAACTTTCAAGCCCTTCTAACACCTAGCTTGGCTTGGCTTGGCTTCCTGGTGGTACCCGAAGCTCCAATTTAAGAATTAAGCTTGTAATCCACTCTGATACTTTAATACACTGTAGATGTAGAAAGTGTCATCCCCTTTGCAATGCTTGATGTCCTCATATCCATTCAAACCACTGCTCCTTCTCAACCTAGTTATATTGGTTGCGGAGATGAGGAAGGTTGAATTGAAGAAGCTGTGATGATCAAACTGGAAGCAACAAATGTTGAGAGGAGATTTGGTGGAAGTACACAGGATCATGACCATTTAGATAGGGGTCAATATGCAGGATCATGACCATTTACAGGGGTCAATACACAGGATTATGACCATTTAGATGGAGTAAATAGTGGAAGCTGTTCCCATCAGATTTAAGGACTTGAGGACATAGATTTAAATTCTAGGCAAAAGATGCAAGGGCAACACTCTTTCAGGCAAAGAGTGGTTGAGATCTGGAATTCATTGTCTACAGTGATCTTGGAAACAATATCAATCAGTGCCTTCCAAAGGGACATGTATGGACACATAAGAAAACAAAATTACAGAGCTACAGAGAAAAGAAAGGGAATGAGATGATGCGATTGCTTTGAAGAGATTTAGCAACATCACACTAGCCAGAAGATGTTCTAACAATTCTGTTATTCGATGATTTTTGGGCAGTTCTAGTCAACCCATTACAGGAACAGTGTGGAGGGTTTAGAGAGATCCCTACCCACCCAAACCACCCCCTTCCCAAGGTACTTTCCCCTACAACCACAGGAGATGCAACACCTGTCTCTATACCACCTCCCTTAACTCCATCTAGGGATCCCAACAGTCATTTCAAGTAAGGTAGAGATTCACTGGCACCTCCTCCAACCGCATCTACTATATCCGTTGTTCTTGGTATGGACTCCTCTATATTAACTAAATCAAGCGTAGACTGGCCAATTGCTTTGGTGAACACCTTTGCTCAGTCAGCCTTGGCCTACATGATCTCCCAGTTGCCAAAAGTTTTAATTCCCCTACCCATTCCCATACTGACCTTTCTGTTCTGGACCTCCTCCACTGTCAGGATGAGGCCTCATGCAAATTGCTTTCTCTACTTTCAGGTAACCCTTGCATTATCTCACTCTCCATCACTCTCCCACCCTAATCATCCAGCTAGTTTCACTGTTTGCATCTATATAGCCTTTCGTTATCACCTCTTCCACAGCCAACAATCGACCATTGTTGGTTCCTCCTTTCCTTGGTCATCTGTGCTGGCGCTGATCTGTTCTGATGAAGGGACTCAACCCGAAACACATCTATTCCTTTACTCCAGGGATGCTGCCTGACCTGCTGAATAACTCCATCATTTTGTGCCTATCTTTGGTGTGAGCCAGCATCGGCAATTCCTTCCTACACATTACCAGAATGCTGACTGCATTAGAGGCTTTCAACTACACAGAGAAGTTAGATAGACTTGGATTATTTTATCCGGAACGTTGGAGGTTAAGGGGAGACTTGATAGGTATATAAAACTATGAGTGGCATAGATAGGGTAAACAGTCAGAAACGTGGTCCCCGGTTGGAAGTGCCAAACACTAGAGGGCACAGCTCTATGGTGGTGAATCTGTGGAATTCATTGCCAAAGCTGGCTGTGGAGGCCAGGTCAATGGATATTTTAAGGTGGAGATAGACAGATTCTTGATTAGTAAGGGTGTCAGGGGTTATAGAGAGAAGGCAGAAGAATGGGGTTGAGAAGGATTGATAGATCAGCCATGATTGAATGGTAGATTACACTTGATGGGCCGAATGGCCTAATTCTGCTTGTTGAACATAGCTATAAGGTGAGAGGGGGAAAGTTTAATGTGGGGCATGGTTTTTACACAGACGTGGTGAGGGCCTGGATCGCATTGCCATTGGTAGAGGAGGTTGATACATTAGTAGCATTTAAGAAGCTTGTAGACAGGAACGTGGAAGTGCAGGGAATGAGGGGTATGAATCATGTACAGGCAGATGAGATCTGTTTAACTAGGCATCATGCTTTGCACAAATATTGTGGGCCAAAGTGTCGGCAGCTGTGCTATACTGTTCTATGTTATATGTTCAATGATTTTACTTCTCACTTTAAACCATTCACCACCACTTGATTACAATCAAGGATTAAAGGTTGAAATGACTTAGCAAGACAGTTGTACCATTCATCAACTGGTTCAGCGAGATCACAAGAAGCAATATTCGATTCTGCTCTCCGATACTTAAACAAGTCATCATTATTCAAGGATTATCCCAGAATGTATTGACAATTGGCCTGAAAGATCGGTCCCTGTTTACCACAATTAAATGCCCACACAATTTATTTTATTTTGCCTCTGAAATTAATTTCAATGACATGAATATCAGAGGCCGAAATGAGCATATATTACATTTGGCACCACTCACTGTGATATGTTTCTAAATAAACTTTTTGCTCCTCTGCTGTATTAGAAAACTTAAGCAAATTGTCCATGCCTCATCCACATTTGGGACCAATAACTTAGATTTTATTTTACTTCAGAGTCACGTGAGTGACTACGTGAATAGAAGCCCGTACAGCCGTTGGTGCGTCATGACGTCAGACTTGGTGCAGTCGGCCGGTTGGAGCAGCAGCGCTCCTCCAAGCGATAAGTTTAAACGGAGGTAAGGTTTTTTTTAATTTATTTTACCACAGGTCATTTTCTGCGACGGTTTGGAGTTCTGGTAGATATGTTGCAGAAAGTGAAGGAGGTGTCGGCGAGGCTCTCCGGGGGTAGAAAGGAAAAGTGGCCAGGAGAGTGTTGAGGATGGAGGCCCGTCTGGTACACCTGGTCCGGTGCTGGCTACACAGCCAGTGGTTGCGGACCCACTGCCGGGGGGCAGTGGAGGCTTGCCAGTAGGGCGGAAGGCCACTGGCAAGTTTCTGTGGCCCGTAGATGAGTCGGGCCTGGAGGTTATACCCTCCATAGGAGAGTCCGTTTGCTCACGGCTCTCCCACGTCGAGATTTTATTACAAAAGAATGCTCGACAGGGACCAGCTCCGTGAGGAGGAGTGGTGCCCAAGCCAGGCTGATGGAGAGCTTGTGCTAGCAGCACCTGTTTCAGGGCTGCATAACTATCCTGCCTGTGAGGAGGATGTTCCATCAGTGCAGTTTGCTGACACTGATTCTATGCTGGGGGAGAGCAGTAAAGGAGTTTGGTTGAAGGTAATTCCGAACATTGCTGGGAAGTTTGCTGGGTACGCCTGCAAGGGCTCAGGAGATGAAGTTCCAAAAAGTGCTTAAACTGTTGTCAGCAGGTATTACAGCTGTGGTGAAAGTGATTGATCCAAGCAATGTGGCTGAAGCACACCAGGACGGACTGGGATTCCTTTGTAATGCGTTTTTTGAAATCAATAACATCAGGAGGGCCGCTATTAGGCCAGTGCTTAATCCGAATTTGGCAAGTTTGTGCAAACCAACCAGTGTACCACCACAAAATCTGTTGTTTGGAGGGAACCTTGCGAAAAGGATCAAAGAATGTCATGAAGCTGTTAAAACTATGGCCCTCATTAAGCCGGCTGGTAAGCAGGGCAAAAGGTTTTCTCCGTATTGGAAAGGAACTAATGTGGATGCAGGAGAAGGAACGAGCCGTTCAGGTCTTCAATTTCGGAACTGGCAGGCTGCCAGCATGAAGGGGAAGGTGCCTTTCTCCACAAGAGGTCGAGGACAACAAGGTCCGCAAGGAAAGATGCAGGTAAGGAAAACACCAACAGACGATGAATTAATTGATGTTCCTGTTCAAATTGGGGGAAGGTTAAAATTGTTTCTCAAACAATGGCAGCAGTTGACATCAGATTTGTTCATACTTAGTAGTATTGAAGGGGTGACAATTGAATTTTACTCTTAGGACAGTCTACCTAATCAACATTTTCCTAGTCGTAAACTTATTTTTTCAGATGAAGAAAATGTGCTTATTCAAGCAGAGATTCAGTCGTTACATAAGAAAGGGGTAATTGAGCCTTCTGTCTATCAAAGTCGACAATTTGTGTCAAATATATTTCCCAGATCTAAAAAGACTGGGGGGGTGTAGAATTATTTTGGATTTATCGAGTTTGAACACGTTTGTTTTCTTATAGGCATTTCAAAATGGAAACCTTTATCACGGCCAAACATCTAGTGTCCAAAGGGTGTTATATGGCAACTATTGATTTAAAGGATGCGTATTACTCAGTGTCTATTCATGAGGATGATAGAAGATATTTGAAATTTATTTGGATGACTGAGCTGTGGCAATTCAGGGCATTGCCGAATGGATTAACTTCAGCTCCTAGATTATTTACTAAATTGGTAAAACCTGTGTTAGCGTTACTTAGAGCTAAGGGGCATGTGGTAATGGCCTACTTAGATGATATTCTGATTGTTGGAAAGACTCATGCTGAAACTCAATCATCAGTTTCAGTTGTTAAAATCACTTTTGAACAAATGGGATTTGTGATTCACCCAGATAAATCTAAATTATCACCAGTCCAAATTATTGATTATCTGGGATTTACCATTAATTCCAATCACATGTTGGTAACTTTGCCCAGGCGATAAATTGAATCAGTTAATTGAGGACTGTGTTAATCTCGTTGGAGAACAACGGCCTTCGATTAGACAAGTAGCCAGTTTAATTGGGAAGTTTGTTGCAGCATTTCCAGCTGTGCAGTATGGTCCTCTGCATTATCAACAATTACAACGATCAAAGGAACAGGCACTGAGAATACAAAGGGGCCATTTTGATAGGCCTATGCAGTTGTCATCTGGGAGCGATTGCTGACATACAATGGTGGATAGTACATGTTTTAAAAAGTTTTAGGAAGGTTTTGGTGGAACCACCGTCAGCTGATATTTACAGTTGTACATGCATGTAAGTGCACGGGAGTGGGTTGGGGATGCAACAGATATGTCTTTCTAGTTGTGGAGGCAGATGGAATCACAGTTGGATGAGACATAAGACCACTTTCTTCTGGAACTGCCACAGAGGGTAGTTGAGGCCAGTTCATTGGCTATATTTAAGAGTGAGTTGGATGTGGCCCTTGTGGCTAAGGGGATCAGGGGGTATGGAGAGAAGGCAGGTACGGGATACTGAGTTGGATGATCAGCCATGATCATATTGAATGGCGGTGCAGGCTCGAAGGGCTGAATGGCCTACTCCTGCACCTAATTTCTATGTTTCTACAAGCAGGGACTTGCATGTGTAGGTCCAGATTGACAACACCACAGCAGTGGCATATGTAAACCACATGGGTGGAGTTAAGTCACAGTCTTGTGACAGACTGGCTAACCAGATTTGGAGCTGGTGTATTGACCAAAATATCTGGCTTTCAGCACTTTATTTGCCAGGAAGATTCAACACTGTAGCTGACTCTAGGTCACGTCAGTTTAATGACAACATTGAATGGATGTTAAATCAGGATGTATTTAACCAAATGATTGTTCAGTATGGATTGCCAGATATTGACTTGTTTGCATCTCGATTAAATCATCAGTTACCTAGATATGTTTCATGGGAACAAGATCTTGGGGCAGTAGCAGTGGATGCGTTTTCGCTGCATTGGGGAGGAATGTTTGTGTATGTATTTCCTCCATTCTGTCTCATCAGCAGATGTTTGCAAAAGATCAAGGAGGACTCCGCTTCAGGGGTATTGGTAGTGCCAGATTGGCCTACACAAGCATGGTTTCCTGTTGTATTGCAAATGGCTAGGGAGCCTTACATGATTATTCCCAAGAATAAAAATCTACTGGTAAATCCAGTCACTGGGGATCAACATCCTTTACATGATCGTATTGATCTGTTAATTTGCAGATTTTAAGGAGGCCATACCTGGGGAGAGGACTGTCTCATCGGACTGTGGATGTTCTCACGTCGGCCTGCAGGGATAGTACAGAACAGCAATATATCACCTATATAAGGAAGTGGGAGCAATTCTGCCTACAGCAGAATATTGTATATCACACTGCAGGGATCACGGACGTATTGGAGTTTTGTCAACTCTTTATTTTGACCAAAAATTAAGTTACAGTGCGATCAATTCAGCCAGAAGTGCTCTGTCTTCTTATTTACCTATGAATGCAGAATTACATACAGTAGGGACACATCCGTTAGCTTCACGATTCATGAAGGGAGTTTTCAATTCTAATCCTCCTAAACCCAGGTATGCCGGTATTTGGAATGTGAGTGAGGTTCTTATGGTTCTTCGCCAGTGGGCTCCGGTTACAAGCCTATCTATAGCCAAATTAACTATTAAGATGGTCATGCTTATGGCGTTGGTTTCAGCTCAACGTGTACAAACGTTGCAAAAGCTACGGTTAGATAGAATGCATGTGTCGGCAGATGCCATTATATTTTATGTCTATGATTTGCTTAAACATAATAGAAGAGGCATGACAGGATGTAAGATTGTGTTTTCAGCATACCCCGCAGATGATCGCTTGTGTGTAGTCTCACATTTATCTCGTTACATTGAGATTACTAAGCCTCTGAGAGGAACAGAGTTGGCTTTGTTTATTAGTCACAAAAAACCACACAGTAAGGTGGCTAAAGTGGGTCCTGGCAAGTGCTGGAATTGATACTGATAAATTCAAATCTCATTCCACCAGGGCGGCATCAACTTCCGCGGCAAGGGCGATGGACGTGCCAATAGACCATATCCTCGTGGCCGCAGGATGGTCCAGTGATCTAACTTTTCATATGTTTTATCACAAGCCGATTTCAAGGCTCGGGGTGTTTGCTGATTCTGTTTTCAGTACTGTTATAGGTTCCCCTGAGTTAGAGGGGTTTGTTATGATTTTGTTTGTAAATAAACTGTTATTCATTTAACAAATGTTATTATTGATGCATGATTGATTGCTAACGACTTTGAGTCAATCCAGGCAGTGTGAACGTCGGATTTGGGTCTGCGGCGTGAATTCACAGTGCTTTGAAATCTTCACGTAGTCACTCACGTGACTCCGAAGTAAAATAGTAAGATTAAACGAGAACTTACCAGTTTGAAGTTTGATCTTTACTTTATGAGGAGTCGAGGTGAGGGACTACGTGCCCTCCGCTCCCACCTTCATAGATCTCATCTGGTAGTTCTAGTTTTATCATCTTACCATTATACTTCAGTCATTGTTAGCTGTGAATTCACTCCGCTGCTTTGAAGATTGACGCACCAACGGCTGTACGGGCTTCTATTCACGTAGTCCCTCAACTCGACTCCTCATACAATAAAGATCAAACTTCAAACTGGTAAGTTCTCGTTTAATCTTACTGTTTTCTGTCACAAAGCTGGAAAGGGTGCAGGGAAGATTTACTAGGATGTAAAAATAGAACCCCAGGGCCTAAGCAAAAGGGAGAGATTATGACTTTATTCCCTGGAGTCCAGGAGGCTGAGGGGGTTATTTTATAGAAAAATCTTGAGGGGTGTGCAAAATCTTGAAGGGCATTGATAGAAAGGATGTACACAATATCATACCCAGGGTAGGGTAATCAAGAACTAGAGGGCATAGGTTTAAGGTTAGAGAGAATAGATTTAATGGAAGCCAGAGGAACATTTTTTTCCCCTCAGAGGGTGGTGGGTATATTGAACGTGCTGCCAGATGAGGTAGTTGAAGTACTACAACATTTAACAGATACTTGGACTGATACATGTATAGGAAAGGTTTAGAGGGACATGGACTAAAAGCGGGCAAATGGGAATAACTTAACTGATGATGATGATGATGATACTTTATTGTCACATGAACCTACAGTGCATTCAGAAAGTATTCAGACCCCTTCACTTTTTCCACATTTTGTTACGTTACAGCCTTATTCTAAAATGGATTACATTTATTTATTTTATCATCTATCTACACACAATACTCCATAATAAAAAAGCAAAAATAGGTGTTTAGAATTTTTTGCAAAGTAATAAAAAATAAATAACTGAAATATCACATTTACGTAAGTATTCAGACCCGTTGCTATGACACTCAAAATTAAGCTTAGATGCATCCTGTTTCAATTGATTATCCTTGAGATGTTTCTACAACTTATTTGAAGTCCACAAGTGGTAAATTAAATTGACACCTTGAACACGGCCCTTTGTCCACCGTCCGTCACCGTCGCCAACTCCCTCCACCCTTCTCCCCTGTTCCCATTCTTCTGGGTCGAGCCTCGGATGACTCCAGATGGGTTCATAGTTCAACAGTGAGAGCGAGCCAGGCCTGCTGTCAGTGTATGGTCATGGCTCGCTGTGAGTTTCTGTTGCAGTGCATCTCACCAGGAGCTTCTGCTATGGGGTATCTCAGTCAGCATAGATGAGTTGGGCCAAAGGGCCTGTTTCTGTGCTTTGTTATGCTGTGCTGTATGTGTTGCATGACGCAATGACCATAAAGATGGAGAGCGTGCATTGAGATGGAGAATGAGCAATTTTGGGTATATATCGGAGGAAGGATGTGCTGGCTCTGGAGAGGGTCCAGAGGACGTTAACAAGAATGATCCCAGGAATGAGTGGGTTAACATATGATGATCATTTGATGGCACTGGGCCTGTACTCACTGAGGTTTAGAAGAATGAGGGGGGACCTCATTGAAACCTATCGAATAGTGAAAGGCTTGGATAGAGTGGATGTGGAGAGTCAAGGACTCTCTTTTACTTAGTGCCTGGATCATGCTGACAGGGTTGGTGTGGAGGCAGATATGATAGTGGCATTTAACAGCTCATGAATATGTAGGAAATGAAGGAGTAAAAATCATGCGTGGACAGATGAGATTAGTTTATCTTGGCATTATGTTCAGCACAGACATTGTGGGATGAATGGCCTGTTCATGTGCTGTAATATAGGAAGGAACTGCAAGTGCTGGTTTATACCTAAGATAGACACAAAGTGTTGGAGTAAGCCAGCTGGTCAGGTAGCTGAGGCTCTGATGTGGGTCTGATGTTGAGACTCTGACATGGGTCTGAAGAAGTCTTCCGACCCAAAACAGGACCTATCATTTTTCTCCTGAGATGGTGCCTAGTCCGTTGAGTTACTCCAATACTTCTGATGTGTCTATCTTTGGAATATACCAACATCTGCTGTTCCTTTCTACCCATTCAGCCCAATCTAGTCTGCGCGGGCTTTTGAGTTCCATTTCATCCTTAGCATATGAGAGGCCCAGTCAGAGTCTGATAAAAACAAGGAAGAAGCTGGTCATCAATCCGATGGTCTGCGCTTTCAAACTTTTGTATTTTCTGCCCACTGGGGTGACTGTGTTCAGGAAGACGGAAGACTGAGGTGTGAATGGTCCTTGATTATGTTGGCTGCTTCCCAAGGCAAAGTGAAGTGTAGTCTGAGTCAATGGTGGGTTGGCAGGTTTGCGTGATGTACTGGGCTGTAATCACCTGCGTTCTTGGGCAAAATAGTTGCCATACCAAGCTGTGATGCATCCTGCTGGGATGTTTTCTAAGGGGAGAAAATATGCACTGGAGTAACTCAGAATTATATGTGATGTTTCAGATGAGGACCCTTTTTTAGACTCCCAAGAAGGATCCCTACCCTCTAGTTCACCTCTCCATGTGTAGGGAGGAACAGCAAATGCTGGTTTAAACCAAAGGTAGACACAAAAAGTAATTCAGCGGGTCAGACAGCATATCTGGAGAAAAGGAATAGATGATGTGCTTTGTCTCTGCTTTCTATGTGGCACCTGTAGAAATGGTAATACTGCATTAATACTCGGTGGTGTCTCCAAACTAAGTCTACAGTTAAGCCTAAAGTGATACCATTTAAGCAGGGAAATCCCAATTTCTCAGTTGTGTGATTATCCTCTGCAGTCTTTAACCTAGTGTTGGGGAATTAGGAATTGGGTTTTAAGATGAAGTGGGGAAAAAATTAATAGGAACCTGAGGGGCAATTTTTCACAGAGTGTAGTGGCTACATGGAATGAGCTGCAAGAGGAGATAGTTGAGGCAAATACTATAAAACATTTAAAAGATATTTGGACAGGTATATGGATATGAAAGGTTTAGAGGGATATGGGCCAAACGCAACCACATGGAACTAATAAAGATGGAACATCTTGGTTGGCATGGGCAAGTTGGGCTGAGGACCTGTTTTCGTGTAGGAAGGAACTGTCGATGCTGGTATATAATGAAGGTAGACATAAAATGCTGAAGTAACTCAGCAGGACAGGCAGCATCACTGCAGAAAAGGAATAGGTGACGTTTTGCGACGGAACCCTTCTTCAGACCTGATTTCGTGCTGTATAACTCTAAACCATCTACCATTTTGTTTTCAAACCAAATAATGCATTGGTTGTAAAACAGTTCAGTATGTGGTGAGAGTGCAAAATGCATTGTACCAATTGTCGCCCATTTCTTCTCTATCAGCACAGGCTCTGGTAGTAGGTAATGAAATTATATTGGTTAATATTTGCCTCGAGCCAAAAGTCAGGAGTTAAGTTGGCAACAAATTACAACGCGTATTGCAAATCTGTTCTTTGGAACTGCCAAATGTGACCATAGAAATGTTCATGATCTAATATGTTATGCACATTACAGATTCCACCCAAATAACAGCTGGGGGTGTTTAGTGCTGGTTAGGTTGAAAGGCCTCAAGTCCGCCTTGAGAAATGAAAGTACAAGAATACAATGAATGTCTTTATCTTCATTGTATTTTAAATCGGTTCATACTTCTGTGAAAAATAAGGTTCAGAGTTTGTTTGTGTCATTCTGTTGAGTTTTTCACGGGCTGATATTTGGAAAGTTTAATCCCTAGGCAAAAATGCAAAGCAGTTTCCAGAATCACAAGTGACAGATATTAAACTGGTTTCATGTCATTCTGCAGATAAACTGAGAGAGAACTTGCATTTAAAACATCTTACAGAGTATCTCAATACATTTTCCAGCTATTTAGTTTTACTTACTTTAGAGATATAGTGTGGAAATAGGCCCTTCAACTCACCAAGTCCATGCCAACCATTGATCTCCCATTCACATTAGTCTGTTATTGCACTTTTGCGTCAAATCCCTTTCCACTCTGAGTACTTTTATAGAGGCCGATTAACTTAAAAACCAGCATGTCTTTGTGGAATGTGGAAGGAAACCGGAGCACCCGGAGTAAACCCACGTGGTCACAGGGAGAATAGGCAAACTCCGCACAGACAGCAACCGAGGTCAGGGTCGCTAGCTTTGTGAAGCAGCAGCTCCAGGTGGCCAATGCTATCTCTCAATGCTGTTTGTAGGGCACAATTCTACAGATTAACTGCAATGTTTTGCATTTATTTAATCTATGGTTGACTCAACCAGCATTCATGTCCATTCTCAATTATCTTTGAATTCAGTAAGTTTCCAGATCATTTGAAAGTCAACCATATTTGTCAGGTTGGAGTCACATTCTACACCGGACAAGGTAGGTATTTTTAATTCTGAAAAGACTTTTAGATTAGGTTAGTTTAGTTTATTATTATTGTCATGTGCATCGAGGTACAGTGAAAAGCTTTTTGTGGCATGCTATGCAGTCAACGGAAAGTATACATACTGTAATTATAATTGAGCCATCCACATTATACAGATATGGGACAGAGGGTATAATGTTTAGTACAAGGTAATGTCCGTTTAAGGAGAGTTCAATGGTCTCCAATAAGGTAGATGGGAGGTCAGGGCCGCACTCTAGCTGGTGAGCGGATGGTTAATTTGCCTGATAACAGCTGGGAAGAAACTGTTCCTGAACCTGGAGGTATGCGTTTTCAAACTTCTGTACCTCTTGCCTGATGGGAGAGGGGAGAAGAGGGAGTGGCTAGGGTGAGACTCGTCCTTGATTATGCTGGTGGCCTTGCTGAGGCAGTGTGAAGTGTTGATAGAGTCAATGGAAGGAAGGTTGGTTTGGGTGAAGGTCTGGGCTGCGTTCGCAGATCTCTGTGATTGTTGCAGTCTTGGATGCTGTTCCCAAACCTTGATGTGATACTTCCCATTAAAATGCTTTGTACAGTGCATCTGCAGAAGTTGGTGAGAATTGACACAAAATGCTGGAGTAACTTAGCGAGACAGGCAGCATCCGTGGAGAGAAGGAACGGATGACCTTTCGGGTCGAGACCCTTCTTCATCCTTCTCTCCAGAGATGCTGCCTGTCCCGCTGAGTTACTCCAGCATTTTGTGTCTACCTTTGATTTAAACCAGCATATGCCGTTCTTTCCTACACAGTGGGTGAGAGTTGTTGGAGACAAACCTCACCAACGTTTACAAATTAGTCATACAAAGCATTTTAACGGGATTATGTCAGGTTATCACGACATTCATGAAGTCTATGAGGTTATCATTACTTAACATTAAAAAAAATTCTAGTGAAGTTAATTTCCACAAACTGACTTTGAAAAAAAGGCTGAATCCTGTGGGGAAGGTACTGGACCAACAGACGGCTGGTATAAAAAGCCTTGAAGAACTAGCTGACATAAGTGCTAGGACTACGGCAAAGCTGGTTACAGAAAATGAACGTCTAACGGATTTACTGACTAAAACAACCGAGAAATGTACTGAGCTAGAAGGTCGCCAGAGAAGACAAAACCTAAGAATCGCGGGTATTCCCGAAGGACGAGAGAAAGATGATCCTCGAGAATTTACTGCGAACCTACTGCAACATGTTTTATCTCTGGAACAAAAGCCTTTATTAGCCCGTGCACATAGAGTGAGGAGACGTCAGACAAGACTAAACGCCCCCCCCCCCCCCAAGACAAATGATTATAAAGGTACAATATGACTACGTCTTGGAGGAGATAATGCGAAAAACCTCGAGAAACAGAAACTTGGTATTTGAAGGACAAAGGATCAGTATCTACCAAGATTACCCAGCAGAAGTTTCCAGGAAACGGAAAGCATTTAATGAGGCTAAAAGTCTTCTGAGGGGAGTGGAAAATTTGAAATACGACCTGACTTATCCAGCTACTTGAAGAGTTACTTTCAACAACAAGGAATACTTCTTCTCCAATCCAGCGGAAGCACTGGACTTTGCCCGGCAGATTAAGACATGAGAAGCCCCTACCATCGAATATACTGACTTTTATGGACTTTACAAGAATCGTTAAGATTCTGCAAGACTTCATAAGACAACGCAGGACTGGATGGAATTGGACAACGTTGGATGGAAGTTGGAGAAAGATGCGGATTGGGAAACCTCACGTGGATACTAATAATTAGTATAATCACATTATTAATATAAATAACTAACACATATTAAAGTCACACCGTGGTATCTTTATCAGTATCACTTTTACTAATTAAAATTAATCATTATTACTAATAATTAATGTTTATCTATGTTGGAATGATTAGAGTCAAATATAGAGATGGTTTCATTTGGAGACTTTTCTTTTACACCAGCAATTTTCATTTTTACTTCTTGTTTTCCTTTTGTTTTATGTTTTTTTTTCTTTTTTGCCCTATTTTTTATATTAATTAGATTTTTAAATAAGTTTTAAATATATGTATTTCTATATCTTTAATTATTATAATTTGAATAATTTTTTTTTGCTTTATTTTTCCCTTTCTTTTTTTAATGTTATACCCCCGGTAAAATATTATTATGGAATAATAATTCCAAAAACCTGGGAGCTGGTTAAGTTACTAACATCAACGACGGAAGTCGGTAGATGGTTAGCCATGCTAGTATGGCTAGCACTAACTGCAACAATTCTAGATGTAGTTTTTTCTTTCTTTATGCACAATACTAACTTCTTAATCTATCCCTTGTTCTTCTTTTTTATAAACTATAATAGTTTTTTTCAGTTTGAATGGAGTTATACATTGGACCAAAGGAGATATATACGTGAGAGACATTCACAAGACTTAAAATTCATCTATTCGATGTTCGGGTGTAAGGTCGGTCGGGTCTGTCGGGCTGAACCATAGACTCTATTGCAGACCTCCATAGACAAAAGATGCAAGACTCAAAAATGAATATGGGGAATGAGGGAATAACTTTTTGTAGTTGGAATGTTAAAGGTATTAATGAACCGATTAAGAGAGGAAAAGTATTAGCACATTTAAAAGCAATTAAAGCTGATATAATTTTCTTTCAAGAAACCCACTTAAAAAAAGATGCTGAACATAGGTTGAAAGCTAAATGGATAGATAAAATGTACCATTCTTCTTTTACGCATAAATCAAGATGCGTAGCAATATTATTTCGTAAAGGCATTTTATTTAAACATACATCAACTATAACTGATAACGATGGCAGATACATCATTGTGATAGGAGAATTAAATACACAAAAAATGATTTTTGTTAATGTATATGGACCAAATTTTGATAGTCCATTGTTTTTCAAAAAAATATTTAATCAATATCCCGGAATTAACACAATACAATCTAATAATTGGAGGAGATTTTAATTGTACACTAGACCCTTACTTAGACAGATCTACAAGGCAAAGGAAAACTAAATCACATTCTAGTGACTTATTAAATGCATATATGGAAACCCCTAATATCAAAGATGTTTGGAGAGTAGAAAATCCTACCAGACGAGAATATTCCTTTTATTTGTCAGTACATAAAACCTACTCAAGAATAGATTATTTTTTGGTTGATGCCAAACTTATTTCACTCACTTATAATTCCAAATATAATTTCAGATCATGCACCGTTAACATTTAAGATTAAAATAAATGGTAAAACAGAAAAATTGGGACAGTGGAGATTTAACCCACAAATTAAAAAAAATAAAATAACTCAGGAATATATTACAGCACAAATTAAGATTTTTTTTGAAACAAATGATAAACCGGAAATATCTTGTTCCTTATTATGGGAAACATTTAAAGCATATCTCCGGGGAATCATGATTTCCTCCCAAGCATTTTATAATAAAAAGAATCGTAAGGGTCAACAAGAACTGGAAAAGGAGATTAAACAATTAGATATAGAGAATGCAACAAATCCATCTATAATATTACATAATAAAATTGCAGCATTGAAATATAAATTAAATAAAATATATACAGATCAAGTTGTAAAACTTTATCAACATACTAAACAATTACAGTTTGAATTCGGAGATAAACCTCAAAAACTATTGGCTCGCCAACTAAGGAAAATGGAAGCCGAAAAAATAATCCATAGGATTAAATCACATAATGGCGAACTGCTAATACAACCTAAAGATATTAATGAAAGATTTATGCAATACTACAAAAACTTATACACTGCTAAAACAACAGAAAATAAAATAGGAATAAAAGCATTTAAAAAAAAATGTAATCTGAAAGGGTTGGATTTACAAAATAGAGAATCACTAAACGCTGATATCTCAATAAAAGATATCCAAGAATCTATTAGATCATTAAAAAATGGTAAAACACCAGGACCAGATGGTATTGGCTTGGAATTTTATAAAACATTTTATGATCAGATTGTACCACGTCTGAAATCATTATATGAATATATATATAAACAGCAGAAATTACCAGAAACGTTAAATGAATCTACCATAACACCTATACCTAAAATAAACAAAGACCTGGATGAACCAGGATCATTTAGAGCAATAGCTCTTTTAAATACTGATCAAAAGATATTAACCAATATATTAGCACAAAGGTTAAGCACAGTTATTAATGAATTAATTCACCCCGATCAAACAGGATTTATACCAAAACGATACTCCTCATACAATTTGAGACGGTTATTCAATATTATATATTCGAAAAGAGGTATTAAAAAAGATCTAGTAGTTATTTCGTTAGATGCAGAAAAAGCCTTCGATCAGGTGGAATGGCCTTATTTGTTTTCGGTTATGGAAGCTTTCAAACTGGGAGAGAAGTTCATTACTTGGATCAAATTGTTATATACAAATCCGACAGCTAGAATAACAACAAATCGAATGTTATCAACTAAATTCCATTTATCTCGAGGCTGTAGACAAGGTTGCCCTTTACCCCCCCCTACTGTTTGCACTTGCAATAGAACCATTAGCTCAGAGGATGAGATTACATCCGGAAATATATGGATACGATACAAGAGATACTAAAAATAAAATTTCCTTATATGCGGATGACGTATTACTTTACATCACAAAACCAGAAATTAGTATCCAAAATTTGTTAAAATTAATAACTGAATTTGGATCCTTATCAGAATATAGTATCAATTGGAATAAAGGCGAACTTATGCCAATAACGGTAAATAACTTACACATATTACAACAATTCCCTTTTAAGAAAACAAATGAAAAAATTAAATATCTTGGAATTTACGTAACACAAAGATTTGATTCTTTATTTAAATCTAACTTCCCACCATTATTGAATAAATTAAATAAGAATGTTTTATATTGGAAAACTCTACCTATTTCAATGTTAGGTAAAATTAATATAATAAAAATGATTTTTCTTCCACAATTATTATATCTTTTCCAATTAATTCCGATATATCTCCCTAAAAATTTATTTAAAAAGGTGGACTCCCTAATTACTAACTTCATTTGGGATTATAAGAGCCATAGAATAATAAAAAAACATTTATGTAAATCAAAAATAAATGGAGGTTTAGCACTACCAAATTTTATGTTTTATTACTGGGCAGTTAATATTAAAAATATGAATTTTTGGTTAGAAGAGACAGATAACCAACCAATTTGGTTAAATATGGAAAAAGAAGATTTTTCTCCTTTTCAAATTAGTTCTATAATATTTGCTAATATTAATTTAGCTAAGAAAATCTACAGTGAAAACCCGATAATAGAAAGTGGAATACGTATTTGGAAACAAATAAAGAAAACATTAAAACAGAAATCTATACCACTATCCCTTACCATTGTAAATAACGTTACATTTAAACCTTCAATGATGGATAAAGGCTTTTTACAATGGAAAAACAAGGGAATTATTAAGATGGGTGATCTCTATAAGGAAAACTCTTTCCTTTCCTTTCAAGATTTACAACAAATTTATGGACTACACTCCAAAGATTATTTTAGATATTTACAAATCAGAGACTATGTTAAAGCAAACGCACGGGAACTTAGAAATAGAAAGATAGAAATTTTAGATGAATGCTTAAATAAACATCCGAACACAGAAAAAATGATTTCATATATATATATATATAACACCTTATAGGAAAGTGATGTCCCATCAACAGAAATATATAGACAATCTTGGGAAAACAAACTAGGTCAAATTATTAGACCAGAAGTATGGGACGAAAGTTTACAACATATACACCATTGTTCGTTAAATGCTAAACACTCCCTTATACAGTTTAAAATACTACATAGACTACATTATTAAAAATCCAAACTACATAACATCTTTCCAAAAGTATCTCCCATATGTGATAAATGTCAACATTTAGAAGCTAATCTGTCACATTCATTTACAAACTGTGTAAAAATTACAAAATTCTGGATAGAAATATTTAGGATAATTTCGAATGTTGTTAATATAACCTTGACCCCTGATTCAAAGTTAATAATACTAGGAATATTGGAAACAGACCAATTAATAACAACGAATCAAAGAACCTTTATTGATTACGGTTTAATAATTGGGAAAAAATTAATACTAAAATTCTGGAAAGGCCCTACATCCCCCACAATCAAAATGTGGAATACAGAAATGTCGGAGACACTCCATCTGGAGAGATTGAGGCTTGTCCTAATGGACAGGTTGGATCTCTTCAGAGGGATATGGTCTCCATATATTGAATATTTACAGGGTCAAAGTGGCTCAGTGCGAGAGCTTGACTGAGGCCTGAATAATAGAATGGATGAAGAAGTATACATAATAAATCATGCTTATATCTCCAACGACGGATTAATGATTAATACTCCATTCGCTTTCATATGTTCTATATTATTTTTCTCTATCTTTTCTTACTTTATAAAAAAAATTAAAAAAGTGTATAGAAGCATATAGTCTTAAATCTGAATATTAATATTAATATTAATATTAATAATTTTATGAAAGTATCTAAGGTATTTTCATTACTGTATAATAATGTACTTTTCATTAATATGTTTCTACAATAAAAATATTTAACAAAAAAAAACAAAAAAGTTAATTTCCACAGCTGTCATGGTAGAATTTTAATATAAATCCCTGGATTATTATAACAAGATACTAAATCAATACCCCAGTAATTTAACCACCATGCCCAGTACACTACCACAGGAACTGCACTTCAGTGTTCATTGTAGTCTGAAGAAAGGTCCCTACCTGACATGCCCCCTGTCCATGTTCTCCAGAGATGCTGCCTGATCCACTGAGTTTAGTTTAGATTTAGTTTAGGGATGCAACATGGAAATAGGCATTCGGACCATCAAGTCCACGCCGACCATTGATCACCCATTCACATCAGTTCTATGTTATCCTTATTTTGCATCCACTCCCTACACACTGGGGGGGCAATTTACAGAGGCTGATTATCCTACAAATCTGCATGTCTTTGGGATGTGGGAGGAAACTCACACTGTCAGAGGGAGAGGTGGTGCAAAATCCACACAGACAGCACCTGGGGTCAGGATTGAACCCGGATCTCTGGTACAGCGAGGCAGCAGCTCTACCAGCTGTGCCACTGTGCTGCCCTTGCTTGCACTGGTCTCACAGAGTTATTCCAACACCTTGTGTCTTTTTCTTTGTAAAACCGCTACTGCAGTTCCTTGTATCCCACACTTCAGCGTCAGTTCATTAGCTGGAGAGGAAGTGAAGCTACCACAGGATTATGAGAGGATTCATACAAATCCATGTTCTTTTCAAGATGCAGCTAAGACCACTGCTGCACACATATACAATTTATTTCCTTATACCCGATGGATCAATGTCTTGCCTGATTACTTGACAGTCTGTTTATGATTGCAAAAATTTACAATTTAGTGCTCTGAAGTGAAGGAGGCTGACACTTGATATCTGTATGAGGTGATTTGTAGTCACATTATGCTTGTGTATAATAGGCAATAAGATGACGCACCATGTATTATAAATCAGCTTTTGGTTTAACATGGCATAAATCAACACTTTTGTTTTTCAAAAACATTCACCGCAAGGATAAAATGAACATGTATCCCTTGAGATGAATGCTCAAATATAATCCAAATTACAGGTCATGTCTTTATGAATACTTTATTTTCTATCTTAAAGACACAGCTGGGAAAATGTTGAATGACATGAATCGAGTTATATAATGATCTGATAGCACATTCATGAAATAAGCAACTTTTTTTTAAACCATGTTCCAATTTATTCCTGAAAACCACCCATAACCTTTCTGGTACAAAAGGCCCAGGTAATGTAAACCTAGTTTGCTGCAAATATTCCCCACGGGACTATTGAGTATTTTATATTTAAATGTTTTCATGTCTATTTTCTTCCACAATTTCACTTTACAGTGTATTTCGGAATCCCCCAAAGGTATTCACAAACAGACATTAATTTGCGTGTGTGTGATTGTGTGCTGGAATTTAATTGTATTCAAGTGAGTGTTGGATAAGATTAATTAAGCAATTAAAAAAAAAAAGTTTGGGCTTAATTGGGTGCATTTAGGGCATTTGTGTGGAGTATTCATTGAAAAAGAGGAAATCTATCATGAAGTTACTCTGTAAACTTTATGATTCTTGAGCGAATTTTCCGGTTGGAATACATATTGAATATTCACAAATCATTTTCCAAAATGTAGAAAGCATGCATTTGAGAATTTGCAATGGACAGGGTGGCACAGTGGCACAGCGGTAGAGTTGCTGCCTTACAGCGCCAGAAATCTGTGTTTGTTCCTGACTACAGGTGCTATCTGTACGGAGTTTGTATGTTATCCCCGTGACCATAAGGGATTTTTCTGGGTGCTCTGGTTTCTTCCCACACTCCAAAGACTTACAGGTTTCTGGGTTAATTGACTTCTGTAAATTGTAAGTTGTTCCTAGTGTGTAGGGATATGCTAGTGTGAGGGATGATTGCTGGTCGGCACAGACTCGGTGGGCTGAAGGGCCTGTGTCCACGCTGTACTTCTAAAGTCAAAAGTCTCCCATCTTAATAGACACAGGAGCTTGGCTTAACTGCATGAATATCAATGCTTAAATTACGGGTTTAAATCTGTTCTGAATCTTATAATCGCATTGACAAGTAGTGATCAAGTCAAGAGTCGTGTTTTATTGTCATATGCATCAAAACGGAACAATTAAATTCTTACAGCACAACACATTGGTAAACACAGTACTCAATAGATAGTATAATAAAAAACAGAAACAATGTTCAATAAGTAGAAAACCATACAGTGCAATATAGTCACAGCACAAATAAGAGGAAGCAAAGAAATAAAAGCAGACCATTTATTTCCTTCAGCACTAAATTAGATTTTGTCTTCATTTCAATGCCATTTATCTGGCTTTAATCAATTTAGGTTGACAGACTTACCATTAAAACAATTGTCAATTACAGTCTGAAAGTTATAAAACTCTGATGAAGAGTCATTGACTTGTTCCTCTCCCCAGAGATGTTACCTGATGTGTTGAATCCCTTCAGCAAATCTTGCTTTATGTTGAAAGTCTGCACTTCTTTCATGTTAAGTTCCACTATTTTGTAGGAAAAATAACTCCCTGATTTTTTTGTTCCTCTTTGGTCTAACTTTGGCTTTACGATTTTGCCCCATTTTTCAGACGTTGAAGATTTACGGTAAAAATATCCAATCATTTTGTCATTAAAGACTGTGACAGCACCCCCCTCCCTCAAATGCCGCTCTGATCCTCAGCACTGGCTGATAGGCCAGGAAAAGCCAATCCCTGCCCTGGGAGAGAGGGGGAAGGGGGACGGGAGAGAGGGGGAAGGGGGTAGGAGAAAAAGAGGGAGAGAGGGGGTGGGAGAGAAAGGGGGGAGAGAGAGGGAAGTGGGGCGGGAGTGAGGGGGAAGGGGGCAGGAGAAAAAGGGGGGAGAGTGGGGGAATAGGGCAAGAGAGAAGGGGAAGGGGGACAGGAAAGAAATGGGTGAGCCTCCCTGCTAGCTGTGTTCCCCTGTCGCAGATTCAAGGAAGACTGAGTCACTGGGACAAACCCGAGACCACCAGTGCCTCTCTGTGGTTAAAACTGGACTGCTGGCAAGATCCCCTTGACAACCAGGATAGTGCTAGTGGACAAGGTGATCGCTGGTTGATGTGGATTTGGTAGGCCGAGGGATCTCTTTTCTCTAAATTCTAAAGAATGGCAGAGCCGAGAAACCATTTAAATCTGAATTATGCAAACTCTCAGTTCTCAAATTATTCAGTAAAACAAAATGCTCATGCATAGGTCACGAAATAATGTTTTGCATGGGTAGAAGTCATGATTGTCGTCGAGCTGTTTCAAGAGAAGTGACAATTGGTTTTCTATTTTTTTCAAGGGATGAGTTTAATGGGATTTTGTCAATATGATAAAGGACATTGAAGAGTCAAAATGTGGCTGTGGCTTGCATGGAAAGATAAAGATTGTAATAACCTGCTCAGCTTTAATCCTGTGGTGAAAGGTCATCTAAACTGAACACAGAATGAAGTAGAAATTAAACCTCAGTCACATGAAGTAAATAAATGCTGCAATCCAGAAATTCAATGTGAGTGGAATTGTGTAGAGCAAACAACATTACACATTTAAAGTATTTGCTTAAGTGTTATAAGAAGAAGCCTTTTACCTCCCTTATGTCTTTAAACAAATATTCCCGTTGACCATGTTGTGGCATGGTGGCGCAACGGTAGAGTTGCTGACTTGCAGAGCCAGAGATCTGGGTTCGATCCTGACTGGTCTGAAGAAGGGTCTTGACCCGTAACGTCATCTATTCCTTCACTCCAGAGTTGCTGCCTGTCCCACTGAGTTACTCCAGCATTTTGTGTCTATCTTCGGTTAAAACCAGCATCTGCAATGCCTTCCTACATATTTCTACCTTTAGTACTCTGACTTGTGAAGGCCAATGCTCCACAAGCCTTCTTCACCACGCCATCTGCTTGTGATGATTCCACTTTCAAGGAACTTTCAAGGTGTATGTTTTTTTAATAATCTCGCTGTAAACAAAGTTCCTCCTGCTGCAGTATGTCTTCCAATTCTTATCCTATTTACCATAGTTTTATGAGTGAAACTGGAAATTTTAAAGCTTGGATTGCATAAACGTGGCGGTCGTTTCCACGAGTCCAAGAGTCTCGAGCCAGAGGTCATAGCCTCAGAATAAAAGGACATGCCTTTAGAAAGGAGATGAAGAGGAATTTATTTACTCAGAAGGGTAGACTTGATGGACCAAATGGCCTAATTCTGTTCCTATAGCATTTACTTAGGAATTTTACTTCGGAGTCACGCGAGTGACTTCGTGAAGACCCCGCCAGCACGCATGCGCAGCATATCGTTGCGCGCATTTGCATCGGCAGGCTGGGGGGAGGGAGTGCGCTCTCTCCTCCGGCTCCTTCATAAAAGGCCGGCAGGTAAGTGCTTACCTTTACTCCACAGGATGGACAAGGGCAAGAGGAAGGCGACGCTGTTGAGGAGCCGAGCTGCATCGACCAGCCAACGGCCCTTGTCCCCGGAGCTGCAAACACCACCGGCAGCTTCGAGACATGTGGGGGCAAGAATGCGGAAGTCCGGCGTTCCCGCTACTTTAGCGCCCGACTCATCACCTGAGTGGTTTACCGCCCCGGAGCTGGATGCAACGGATCCAGACTTCGAGCCCCCTTCCCCCAAGAAAAGAGGGGGGAAACAGGTACGTGCCAAGGGGCCTCGCTCGTCGCAAGCGACCTCACCCAGAGTTCCAGTAGACCCGAGGGGGCTGGGCCGGGGGACAGCTGCACTGCAGGGGAGCCCTATAGCTGTGCACCACCAAGTACCACTGCCCGGGAGATCTGCCGTAGTGCAGTCTGGCAGCTCTGCTGCTGCGTCGAGCAGGCCTGCAGGAGCAGATGCCGCCGACAAAACACCCCGTCAGGCTGCGGTCAAGGGCGGAGGTGGCAGCAGTAGACGGTCGGTCAGCTCAGCTCTGGGAGCGGCCGACCATGCGCCTCCACGCCAAAAATTGGGCGATTGTGGAGGTAAGCCTGCACGGACTCCAGGGAGCCAGGTTTTGGGGGCCGGCGCCGATCCAGCTCACCTGCCTTCGTATCAGACAGGTGGGTCGCCACAGCCTGGAAGAAGACAGACTAGCGGAGAGTCCGTGCGGGAGTCGTATGAGCCTACTCGGGCAGTAGGTCAGGACAACCTGCCATTGGACCCTAAACAGCAGCTTACGGAGGTGTGGTCCGATGGTGGAAGCCCCAGTGATTTTGCAGGGCCTGGGGAAGTTGGCTTGTCCGCTGCACATAGCAGGGATGGTCGCATAGAGCGGTTGGAGCTCTTAGTGGAGCAACTCCTCCAGCGGGACCGGGAACGGGAAGAGCGGGACTCAGGGCATCCACAAGCCGTGCAAGGAGCCCGCTCAGCATCTCGTCGTCACCAGCCAGATGCTAGCAGTTGCCCAGCCGCTGTGTTTGAAGACCACCCGGGACAGCCAGTGACCGTTGAGCCAGAGCATGAGGAGGATATGCTAGATGTGGTGGGCAAGTTTTCCGCTACTACACAAACAGGGAACCCCTGCACCACAAACTGACGGGCACCATTGATTACCTGACTACTCACCAACTCCAGAGTCAGGTTCTCAATGATACAATAGAGAAAATAAAACCGCCCGAGAACTGCATCAACCTCAGTGTGCCCTTGGTTAATGCCCAGATCTGGGGACACTTGAGTACGGCCACCAGGATGCAGGATGTCCGCCTCCAGCGTATCTTAAAGGATCTCTCCACGGGCATAACGGCGTTTGCTAGGACCCTGGACGGGGATAATGTGTCCAGTGAACAACAAGATGCACTGGCACTCCTATGCAACGCCCAGTATGAGATAAACTGCCTGCATAAGAGCTCCATTAAGCCCACACTCAACCCCAAATTCGCGGGGTTGTGCCGTCCATCAACCGCTCCACCGCATCATCAATTGTTTGGAGACCTGTCCAAACAAGTGAAGGAACTGGACGAGGAGGCCAAAACAGCTGGCCTCATGAAACCTCCTATGGCCAGACTTCACCCATACCACCGGCAACAGCCAAACACAACCTGGAAACCACGACTGCCGGACAGGACACAAAGGACCTATCCACCTCCACTTCCCCAAACACAACGACCTTTTTTAGGACAAGGCCAACAGCGGCCTGCATGGAAGATGCGGCCGCCATCCCATCAACCTCCACAACGTCCACCCAAAACGACATACGCCAGGAACCGTCGCTAACCATGGAGGTAAAGGGGCCTGGTTCCTCTCACGCCGTAGCATCCCCTCCTGCACAAATTGGTGGGCGATTGTGGGCTTTTTTGGAAATATGGAACACTGTCACCACAGATGCGTTTATTTTACAAAGTGTTCAAGGCTATGTTATAGAATTTATTGGTGGTGTAAATCCCCCTACCCAGCATTCGCCTCATAGGAAATTTACACTATCCCAAAAAGAGGTGGAGGCAGGACATGCTGAAATTATACGGCTAGCTGCAAAAGGGGTAATTGGCAAAACAATGCATGAACCCATTGAGTTTGTGTCCAACATTTTCACCAGAATTAAAAAAGATGGGGGATGTCGGATTATAATAGACTTAACTGAGCTGAACACTTTTGTACAATATACCCACTTCAAAATGGATACTTTTGAAACAGCCAAACAGATGCTTTACCCAGGGTATTTTATGGCATGCATCGATTTAAAAGATGCATACTATACGGTGCCCATCTCTGAGGCTCACAGGAAATTTCTGAAGTTTGTCTGGAAGGATCAATTATGGGAATACAAGGCATTGCCCAATGGGATCACCACAGCCCCTAGGCTTTTTACAAAATTAGTAAAACCTATATTGGCTCGTCTCCGACAACAAAATTATATGGTTATGGCATATTTGGATGATATCCTTATAGTGGGTCAGAACCTCCAATTGGCTACACGGGCAGTGGCTGCAACTAAGGCCCTCTTCGAGAAGCTGGGGTTTGTAATCCATCCAGACAAGTCAAAATTGCACCCGTTACGGGTTATGGATTATTTGGGGTTCAGTCTAGACACCAACTTAATGAAGATTACCATCCCAACCAATAAAGCTACTGCTATAAAAGAAAAGTGCCACAGTCTTGCTTGTGCCAGGGTGCTGACCATTTGGCAAACGGCAAAAGTAATAGGGAAATTGGTAGCTACATTCCCAGCTGCACAATTCGGACCACTACACTACCGAAATTTACAAAGAACAAAGATCACAGCATTATAAGCAAATGCTGGGCACTTTGATCGGCCAATTCGGTTACCACCAAAGGCTAGAACCGAGGTACAATGGTGGGTTGACAATATTAGTGAGTGTCATAGACCCATCATAGTCAGCAACCCTAACGTTGTGCTACAAACTGACGCAAGCGCACAAGGCTGGGGAGCAACTGATACGATGTCCAGTTGTGGTGGTAGATGGAATTCTCATGAGTCTACCTTCCTGGAGTCACATGGGATAAATTATATAGAAATGCTGGGGGCATTTCATGGACTGCGGGCTTACTGTACTAATTCACGGGATTTACATGTCCGCCTCCAAATAGATAACACTACAGTGGTGGCTTACATCAATCATATGGGTGGTATCAGGTCGCTATCTTGTGATGAATTGGCAAAGCACAATTTGGCACTGGTGCATTGAAAGGAATATTTGGATTACAGGGAAGCTTAATACAGTGGCGGACACCAGGTCACGAGTATTCAATGACAACATCGAATGGATGTTGAACCCCCAAATTTTTGGAGACATTATAGCTCACTATGGGATACCAGATATTGACCTTTTTGCGTCCAGGTTGAACCATCAGATACCAATGTATGTGTCTTGGGAACCAGACCCTGGGGCAATAGCAATGGATGCGTTTTCTATCCATTGGGGGAAATGGTTTTGCTACGCATTTCCCCCATTCTGCCTCATCAGTCGGGTATTGCAGAAAATTAAATTGGATTCTGCAACTGGCATATTGATTATTCCCGACTGGCCTACACAACCATGGTACCGATGGTCGTTAAAATTTTAAAACAACCATGGATGTCGATTGGGAAATACCCCAAATTGATTACTCACCCCATTACGGGGGGTAGTAATCCTTGCCATGGTCACCTAAACTTGTTGGCCTGCAGGTTCTGAAAAGACCACTCATCAAGGTGGGCATCTCACCACGAGCCATGGAACTCATCTCCGTATCATGCCGAGAATCCACTCGGAAACAGTACCTCACGCAAATCAGAAAGTGGGAGGCATTCTGTGCTCGTACCAACAAGACTTCCAACACAGCAATGATACCTGATGTCCTGGAATTCCTAGCTGGCCTCCATTTCGATGCTGGCCTTAGCTACAGTGCCATCAACAGCGCCAGGAGTGCGCTGTCCTCATACCTGGATATAGGTATAGGCTCCAACCACCTGGTGTCTAAACTCATGAGGGGAGTGTTCAAATCCAACCCTCTGCGACCCAGATATACTTTCACGTGGGATGTGGGGATCGTGCTGACCCTACTGAGGAGCTGGGCTCCAATGAATGAGCTACCACTGAAACAGCTCATCCTCAAGCTGGTGATGCTGATGGCACTGACTACAGCCCAGCGAGTCCAGACATTACAAAAACTGCGACTGGACAACATGATGGCCACCCCTGGTCAAATAAATTTATTTGTCCAAGATTTATTGAAGCAGCACAGGCCAGGAGCGCATAGGCTACAGTTGGAATTTCGGGCATACCCTGTAGATGCCACTTTCTGCATAGTCACCCATCTCCATCACTACATCGGGATTACAGGAGCCATCAGGATGAAGGAACAGGGGCTCCTCATCAGCCACAAACCTCCGCATCATCGGGTGACCGTACAGACTATCGCCACGTGGCTCAGGGTGGTGCTGGATGCAGCAGGGGTTGCTACTGACATTTTTAAGTCTCATTCCACTAGGGCTGCATCCACATCAGCGGCGAGGGCCATGGAAGTGCCCATGGACCACATCCTCGCCACCGCAGGCTGGGCCAGTGAAGAAACCTTTCAACGGTTCTACAATAAGCCACTGGTCGCCCCTGCGACATTCGCAGAAGCTGTGCTGGGAACCGCTCAGTGAATGTCTGTCCCCGAATTAGGAGTTATTTGTTTCTTTATTTGCTTAATAAATTGTGTTGCTTTTTCAGCCAGTTTCGACTGAACTGCATTAACAGCCTTTCTCCATCAGAATGGCGGCAGTGTGATAAGCATGGACGTTGTCCAGGGCGTGAAATCACAGAGCTTTGAAATCTTCACGAAGTCACTCACGTGACTCCGAAGTAAAATAGTAAGATTAAACGAGAACTTACCAAGTTTGAAGGTTGATCTGTATTTTACGAGGAGTCGCGGTGAGGGATTTCGTGCCCCCCGCTCCCACCCTCTGTCATAGGATCAACTAGGAAGTTCTGCGTTCTTCATCTTACTATTTTTAGTCATGGTGCGTTCTGTGATTCCACACCGCTGCTTTGAAGGATGCCGCGCATGCGTGCTGGCGGGGTCTTCACGAAATCCCTCACCGCGACTCCTCGTAAAATACAGATCAACCTTCAAACTTGGTAAGTTCTCGTTTAATCTTACTATTTAATCCAAAAGCCCAAAATTGCCTTTTGAATGAG
This sequence comes from Okamejei kenojei, assembly GCA_035221665.1. Classification (NCBI taxonomy): domain Eukaryota; kingdom Metazoa; phylum Chordata; class Chondrichthyes; order Rajiformes; family Rajidae; genus Okamejei; species Okamejei kenojei. The sequence goes on from CM069141.1 coordinate 53,455,950, forward strand.
CACCTACAGGTATCTGAGTGCGAAAAGCTTCCCACTTATTTTTACAAAGTTTATAATTTCTTCTTTCCCATTGAGAATATTTTAAGTGTAATGTTAAGAATGCAGTTGTAGACAGTTGCAGCAAACACAGGTAACTGCTCCCCAGAGGCAGAGGAGCTGTGGAATATTCTTTCCTAAACAATGTTATCAGAATCAGAATCAGAATCAGAATCAGAATCAGAATCACATTTTATTCACCAAGTATGTTTTGCCACATACGAGGAATTTCATTGGCCCGGTCAGTCATACAATAAAAAGCAACAGGTCACTCAAAAACACATTTTAACATGAACATCCACCACAGTGACTCCTACACATTCCTCACTGTGATGGAAGGCGAAATAAAGTTCAAGTCTCTTCCTTCTGTCCTTCCTCGGTCGTGGGCCTTGTTATATGCTGTATGCAGGGAGCAGATGATCAAAAGGTGCAATCATAAGTGGTATCATACATTATTCAATATGCTGCATTATTATTGAATAATGTTTGAGCTCCATGTTGTTGTTTGAGCTGTTGAGCTCCATGTTGTCTTAGGACGGAGCTCAATAGCTTCATCCAAGACAGCATGAAATTGCAGAGAATTGTAAATGTAGTCCAGACCATCACACAAATTAACCTCCTTTCCATTTGATTCCATCTACTCTTCATGCTGCCTCAGCGAGGCAGTCAGCAAATTCAAGGACCCATGGTCACCCTGGTCATTCCCTCTTCTCTTGTCCCCTCTCCCATCAGGCAAGAAGTATAGAAGCATGAAAATGCACATCTCCAGATTCAGAGACAGTTTCTTCCCAGCTGCTATTAGGCAACTGAACCATCCTGTCAACCACTAGGAAGTGGTCCTGAGCTACCATCTACCTCACGGGAAACCCTTGGATTTTATTTAATCAGGCTTTATGTTGCACTAAACACTATTCCCTTTTTTCCTCTGTCTGTAAACTATGGACGGCTTGATTGTACCCATGTGTAGTCTTTTCACTGACTGATTCGCACACATCGATAAGCTTTACATTGTCCCTTGTTCACGTGCCAATAAACAAATGTAAACTGCAGGACTTTGGCTGGATTACATTTGGAATATTGTGTGCAGCTCTGGTTGCCCCATTACAGGAAAGATGTGGAGGGTTTGGAGAGGGTGCAGGTGAGGTTTACCAGAATGCTGCCTTGATTTGAGAGTTCCAGCAACAGGGAGAGTTTGGATGGACTTGCATTGTTTTCTCTACAACTTCGGAGGTTGAGAGGACTTTTGATAGAAGTATATACAATTATGAGAGGCAAAGATATGGTAGACAATCAGAAACCTTTTCCCAAGGTGGAAATGACCAACAATAGAAGGTATATATGTAAAGTGAAAAGGGAATATTTTAATGCAGATGTGTTGGGCAAGTTTTCTAACACAAAGAGTAGTGGGGGCCTGGAACACATGGGATAAAAGAGCTGCCGTGATCAATGATGCACCTGCCAGAGCTGCTGGCTCACAGCCCCAGGGGCCCCAGTTCGATCCCAATCTTGGGTGCTGACTGTGTGGAGTTTGTATCTTCTTCTCGTGACCATGTGGTCTTCCTCCGGTTTCCACCCACATATCAAAATCAAGCAGGCTTGTAGATTAAATGCCCTCGGTAAAATTGCCCCAGGTATGTTGAGAGTGGATGAGAAAGTGGAGTGAATGGGTGATCGCTGGTCTGCACGTGCTCGGTGGGCCGAAGGGCCTGCGTCCATGCTGTATCTTTCAATCAATTAATCAATCTTATTGAATAGTTGCACAGTAGTTCAGACTCGAATGGGCTGCTTTTGTTTCTATTTCCATGATACAGACTAAAGAATGTAAAATGCAGTTGGGTGGGGCAGAAGACTGCAAATGTTTTACATTTCTTTTGTAACAAGTTCACTGTGGCGCAATGGTGTAGTTACTGTCTTTCAGCACCAGAGACCCAGTTTCAACAACAGACACCAGACCTACGTGTACAGTCTGCACAAAGTTTGTACGTGCATTCTCCCTGTGACCATGTGAGCTTTCTCCGGATCTTTAGTTTCCTCCCACATTCTTAACGCCTGCAAATTTGTATGATAATTGGCTCCAGTAAATTGTCCTTAGTGTGTAGGGTTGAACTAGAGTACAAGTGATCGTAGGTTGTCGTGAACTCGGTGGTCAAAAGAGCCTATTTCAAAGCGGTATATCTTTAAAAAAATAATTTAACAATCTGAGGCATTTTAATTTCACCACTACGATCTGGTATGAGAGTAGGTCATGGAGAATGTTAACTCCAACAGAACGTTGTGCTCTGTTGTGAAACGGGAAAGAAAACAAAACATTACAGTGAAAAGCAGTCAAAAATGTCTTTCCCAAACTGAAAATCCATTTGAAGTACTTATTGTCACAGAGGTGGAGGTTCAACTGGTATCTTCAGAGCAACTGAAGTACCCCATTAGGAAAGCAATTTAAAGTAAGTAAGAGATGAGTGATTCCAATGTACCTCAGATGAACAAGCAATCATGGACTGCTCTTGGTCCAATGTTTGATGCTTTCGTATGTACTTTCTTTCTGAATGCAATTATGATACTGCTCACAAAGCGATATATTACCCTCTCACGTCCACAGTCGCCATTATGTGTTGATGGGATCAGGATGAGTTTATAAAGTAAAAAAAAAAGAAAAGTCAAGAAATTCACCAACAATTGGTTGGACTAAACACAGTGATGAAAGAGCCAGCATACTCCACTCTGTTCCAAAAGTGTTGTCTGATTTCAAGTAACGCATGCATTCCCTCTCTCTACGTCCCTCCCCCACATTAGTCGTACAACTAGTTTCCTTGTTATCCTGCTTAGCTTTACTGTTTGTATCCACTCATTAGCACCTTTTCCACAGCCAACAATGGACCATTGTGGGCTCCACCTTTCCTTGATCATCCTTGCTGTCTTTGATTTGTTCTTCTCATACATTTCATTCATTTGTTCTTTGTACATTTTTATACCTTTAGTTTCCCTCTCCCCTGACTCTCAGTCAGAAGAAGGGTCTCGATCCAAAACATCACCTATTCTTTTTCTCAAGATACAGTTTGCTGCCTGACCCGTTGAGTTACTACAGCCTTTTGTGTCTATCTTCTAGTTTTTTATGATCAATGGATTACTTCAAAGAATAGTTATTGTTGACAACCAATTTCCACATAACAGCAGGCTGGTCATTGCACAGCTATGCCTTTTCGATATTTTTAAAATATATATTTGCTTGAGAATATAGTTCAATTATAAGATGCCTTGAAGATCTTGGGATCGGGCAAGGCAGGCTGGAATATTCCTCCCGCCCATTTTCTTCTACCAAACACTCAAGGGGCTATCAAAAACAATGCAACATGCCGTCAACACATCACTGAAAATGTTTCTTCAAGTTCGAAACTGGGTATTAAATCTACAATAATTTACGTTCCCCTTTTTTCTGTAAAATATATTTAACTATCTTTGTTTTCTCTCTCTCTCTCTCTCACACTCTCTCTCTCTCTCTCTCTCCCTCTCACTTTTTCTCACTGCTACTCATATCTAAGAACAGTCAGATATCTCTTTTGGTGATGAATCCATAGTTCTTGGAGAGACGTTTGGATGTCAATGCTAATTGAGTCTTTTCAGTGTATAGTTCTTCAAAGCAGTGTAAGATAGTTTAAACAAAGAGGTGACTTTGATACAAGAACTTAACAGATCAGTGTTATGAAAATTCCAATTGGCTTAGAGATGAATATGTTACAAATTGCCCTTTTATACTTGTGAGAACAAATGTTTGTGCCAGGTGTTTAGATGTATAAAACGGACAACAGACTGTATAATTGATACCAATTGTGACATCTCAGAAAAAAGCTGAGGTTTATAAGTTAAAGTAATCGACTCTTTTTCTTGAGAGGAAAACACAACAAAGTTCAATGAAATGTTGGCAGCGCTATTTAAAAAAAACAATCACATCACCAACAGATTATGAACTCCAAACATGGCCTTGAAGCAATGCATTTGATTTTACTTCGGAGTCACGTGAGTGACTTCATGAAGACCCCGCCAGCACGCATGCACGACATATCGTCGCTCGCATTTGCTACCGACATGCTGGGGTGGGGGGAGTGCGCTCTCTCCACAGATCCTTCAACGGGACCAGGAAAAGGCAAGTTTACTTACCTTAAGCTGGTTTGCAGGTAGGAGTCTTGTTGTTTCTACCTGCAGGTAACGATGGACGGACAAGGGAAAGGTCAGCTTTCCAAGCACCGCTGGACTTCTGGTAGGCGGGATTCTTCTCTGGAGCTGTTCTCAACACCGGCGGCGTCTGGGAAACGGCCTGGTGAAAAGGTGCGGAAGTCGGGCGGGTTTGTTCCCCCAGCGCCTGACTTGTCTCCAGAGGCGGCCGCACAGGTGCAGGGTATGGGAGACCCTGACTTCGTGTCTCCGTTCCCCGGGGGGGGGGGGGGGAGCACGCAGGTGCGTGGTGTAACTCGCACCCCGGCGACGGCAACACCTTGTCTTTTACAGGTCCCGCGAGGGCCGAGGGGGGGGGAAGACCGCGCCGACGTCGAGCCCGCAGTTGAAGCAGGACTCGAGAAGCCGCCGGGGTCTCCCGACTTACCGCGGGCCGGTAGAGCTGCTGCTGGTGGCAGCCACATCCGGTCGCTCAGTTTGCCTGGGGCTGCTGCCGACCATGCACCCCTACCGAGACATAATGTCAGAGGTCGGGGTAAGCCTGCACGGATTCCGGGGAGCCAGGCGCCGGGGGCCGGCACCGACTATTATCCACTGCCTTCCCACCAGGCACGCGGACCGCCACAGTCCGCTCGTGGGCGGACTAGTGGAGAGTCTGTGCGGGAGTCGTACGGGCCTGCAGGAGCAGGTGTTGACGACCTCCTGCCACCAGATCGCACTCAGCATTTCATGGTGGTAAGATCTGCTGGTAGAAGCCCCAGAAACATTGCAGAGCCTGGGGAAGTCGGCTTGTCGGCTACGTGCAGTAGCAACGGTCGCATGGACCAGTTGGAGCAAATGGTGGAGCGCCTTCGTTCAACAAGAACAGGACCGGGAAGAACGTTGGTCCCGGGCATCGGCTACACAGGGCCGTCGGCCGCCGAGTATCTCGCGTTCCTCCGTTGGGACTGCCAGGGGTCTAGAGGACGTTGAATTTGATGCCGCGCCAGCCATGCCGGAGGCCGATACTCCTGAGGTGGATGAGGACCTACTGGATGTCGTGGGTAAATTTCCGACTGCGCCTCCTCAGGGAGGGCCTCTACATGCCAAACTGGCAAGAACGATTAACTTTCTCACCTCTCACCAGCTACAGGCACGTGTCCTCAGTGACACCATGGATAAGTTCAAACCACTGGAGAATTGTGTTCATCTCAATGTTCCCTTGGTCAATGCTCCAATTTGGGGGAATTTGAGCAACACTGCCAGAGCACAGGATGCATCCTCCTACAAATCCTGAAACTCCTCTCAACGGGAATCACGGCATACGCCAAGACCCTCGATGGAAAGAACGTGTCTAGTGAGCAGCAGGATGCTCTAGCTTTACTCTGCAATGCCCAGTTTGAGATTAATTGTCTCAGGAAAAGCTCCATCCGGCCCACGCTCAACCCTAAATTTGCAGGGTTGTGCCGCACCTCCTCCACTCCACCACCACATCAGCTGTTCGGGGCGGACCTGCCAAAAAAGGTAAAAGAGATGGACGAGGTAGCAAAAGCCGTCGGCCTCATGAAGCCGCCTTCATCCCGGGCTTACGCCTATCGGCAACCACAGTTTACCGCTTGGAAACCTTGCCCACCGGACAGGACACCTCGGACCAATCCACCGCCTGGGAAATGCGGCCTCCACCTCGTCAAGCCACACAACGTCCCCCCAAACCACCGTACACCAGGACCCGCCGTTGCCCTTGGAGGTCAGGGGGTCTGGTTCTACTAAGCAAGTAGCAATAGTGCCCTCACAAGTAGGGGGACGGTTGCGGGCTTTCAGTGGTGCCTGGGATAACATAACTACCGACTATTTTATTTTACAAAGTGTTCAGGGTTATGCACATTTGCACTCTCTCAAAAAAGAGTCGAGCAAGGACATGCAGAAATTTTAAGCCGACAACGCATGAACCACCTGTCCCCCTACAGATCATTGACCTAACTCAGTTGAACGTTATACCCATTTCAAAATGGACACTTTCGAAACCGCTCAGTAGCTTCTGTCTCCAGGGTACTTTATGGCTTGCATCGATCTCAAAGATGCATACTATATAGTCCCCATCATAGAATCCCATAGGAAATTCTTGAAATTTGTCTGGAAGGGACAGTTATGGCAATATGAAGCTTTACCCAATGGCTTAACCACAGACCTAGGCTATTTACTAAAATAGTCAAACCGATTCTGGCTATCCTACGGCGACAGCATTATATCGTCATGGCTTACCTCGACGATATCCTTATCGTGGGTCCAACCCTCCAATTGGCTGAGCTGGCAGTTACAGCAACCAAAAATTTATTTGGGACGTTAGGGTTTCTTACCCATCCAGACAAATCGAAATTGGCCCCATCTCAAATCATGGACTATCTGGGCTTCACTATTGACACGACCCAAATGATAGTCACTATCCCACTCAGCAAAGCATCTGATATAAAAGATGCATGTACCAGCCTTGCTTGTGCCAGGGTGCCGACCATTCGACATACTGCTAAGGTGATTGGGAAACTGGTAGTCACATTTCCAGCAGCACAATTCGGCCCACTGCACTATCAAAACTTACAACGGGCAAAGATCTCCGCATTGAAAGCCAATGCTGGGCACTTTGACAGGCCCATACGGCTACCAATTAAGGCTAAATCTGAGCTACAGTGGTGGGTTGACAATATTAGTGCATGTTACAAACCCCTGCTTGTTAGCAACCCGTCAGTGGTGTTACAAACTGACACAAGCGCCCAAGGCTGGGGTGCGACTGACACCACGTCAAGTTGTGGTGGCAGATGGGATCCTCAAGAGTCTACCCTCCTTCAGTCGCACGGGATCAATTATTTGGAGATGCTTGGGGCTTTCCATGGTCTGCGGGCATACTGCACCAATTTACAGCATTTATATGTCCGTCTTCAACTAGATAATACCACGGTGGTGGCTTATATAAATCATATGGGTGGTATCAGGTCATTATCTTGTGACGAATTGGCAAACACAATTTGGCACTTGTGTATTGAAAAAAATATTTGGCTCACAACGACCTATTTACCAGGGAAGCTCAACACAGTGGCAGACACCAGGTCATGTGTGTTTAATGATAACATCGAGTGGATGTTGGACCCCCACATATTTGCACAAATTATAGCTCATTTTGGTACACCAGATATCGACCTCTTTTGTGTATAGGTTGAACCATCAGATACCAACGGATGTGTCTTGGGAACCAGACCCTGGGGCAGTGGCTATGGATGCGTTTTCACTCCATTGGGGGAAATGGTTCTGCTACGCATTTCCCCCATTCTGCCTCATCAGTCGGGTATTGCGGAAAATACAACTGGATTTTGCTTCTGGCATATTGATCATACCCGACTGGCCTACACCGCCATGGTACCTGGTGGTTCTCCAAATAATCATACGTCCGTGGGTGCAAATTGTTCCACACCCCACTTTACTCACTAACTCCATTATGGGGGAAAGTCACCCGTGCCATGGTCACTTAAACTTGTTGGCTTGCAGGTTCTGAAGAGGCCGCTCATGGAGGCCGGCATATCGGCCGGAGCTATGGACCTCATTTCAGCATTGTGCAGAGTATCAACCCGGCAGCAGTACCTCACCAGATCAGGAAGTGGGAGGCCTCCTGCTCCCGAACACATACCACCTACAACTCTGCCACGATTCCTGACGTCCTGGAATTCCTAGCGGGCCTTCATTACGATGCGGGTCTCAGCTACAGTGCCATCAACAGCACCAGGAGTGCGCTCTCCTCATACCTGAATATAGGTGTGGGCACGCACCATCTGGTGTCCATATTCGTGAGGGGAGTGTTCAACACCAACCCTCCACGACCCCGATACAACATCACTTGGGATGTGGGTGTAGTACTTACACTACTGAGAAGCTGGTCCCCTATGACAGGACTACCTCTTGACAAGCTGACCCTTAAAGTGGTGATGCTGATGGCACTCACTTCAGCTCAATGAGTCCAGGCCTTGCAGCAGCTTCGGCTGGACCGGATGGTCTCGACTCCTGCAAAGGTGACCTTATTTGTCGAGGACCTGCTGAAGCACCATAGGCCTGCGTCTTCTGGGCTGCAGTTGGAATTCTGGGCGTACCTCACTGATGCCACCCTCTGCATAGCCACCCATCTCTGCTATTACATCCTTACAACCAGAACCATCCGGAAGATGGAGCAGGGGCTCCTCATCAGCCACAAACAACCACATCATCGGGTGACTGTGCAGACCATCGCCAGGTGGCTCAGGGTGGTGTTGGGTGCCGCTGGTATCGATACTAACATTTTTAATTCTCACTCTACTAGGGTTGCATCCCCTCAGCGGCGAGGGCCATGGAGGTGCCCATGGACCACATCCTCGCCACCGCGGGCTGGGCCAGTGAATCGACTTTCCAGAGCTTTTACACTAAACCGGTGGTCGCCCCCCGCTACATTCGCGGATGCCGTGCTGCGAGCTGCTCCGTGAATGCATTCTCCCCGAGTAGGGGTTTTATTTGTTATTCTTTGCTTTAATAACTCTGCATTATTTTTCAGCCTGTTGAGTCTGGAATACATTAACAAACTTCCTCCATCAGTATTGTGGCAGTGTGATAGCATGGACGTTGTCCAGGGCGTGTAATCACAGAAGCTTTGAAGTCTTCACAAAGTCACTCACGTGACTCCGAAGTAAAATAGTAAGAATACATGAGAACTTACCAAGTTTGAAGGTTGTTCTTTATTTTATGAGGAGTTGCGATGAGGGATTTCGTGCCCTCTGCTCCCAACCCTCTCTCATAAGGTCAACTGGTATGTTATACTTTGTTCAATCTTACTATCTCCTTCCATGATATGTTCTGTGATTCCACACCGCTGCTTTGAAGAATGTCGCGCATGCGTGCTGGCGGGGTATTCACGAAATCCCTCATTGCAACTCCTCATAAAATAAAGATCAATCTTCAAACTTGGTAAGTTCTCGTTTAATCTTACTATTAATCCTTTCAACCAGTCAATGGTGTTTTACAGGAAGTATCAATTTAGAGGTTTAAGATTTAATCTTTATTTTGTTGTTTCTATGTGTGCGTTTGTGTGTGTGTGTGTCTGTGCGCATGCATGCGCATGTGTGTGTGCGTTTGTGTGTGTGCGTGCGTGCGTGTGCATTTATGTGTATGCGTGTGTGTACGTTTGTGTGTGTGTGCGTTTGTAGGTGTGTGTTTGTGTGTGTGTGTGCGTTTGTGTGTGTGTGCATGTGTGTCCATGCGTGTGTGCATGTGTGTGTGCCCGTGTGCATGTGTGTGTGTGTGCGCATGTGCATGCATGTGCGTGTGGGTGTCTGTGTGTGCATTCGTGGGAAGGAGCATGAATGTTCAGATGGGAATTTAAATGAGGAACAGCTCGTTTAATGCTCAGTTATATTTCTCTCTCTCCCCCCAGTTGTGTAGCATTTTCACACATAGCAGTTACATATCATCATACTTAATTCATATTTGATCTCTATTGCCATAGTGAGATAGGTGCTGGGAAATTTGGAATAATTTGCACACAACATTTATGATTAGTATGCTTCACTAACATCTGATCCATGTAAGCACAATGAATTGTTGCTCAGACTTTCATACTTAGCAGTTTCAGTTATGGAAATACTAAGCAACAATCTAATATGTGGTAATGCATTTTTATTCAGCCGAAACTAAAATATCAAATCCCACAGTCAATATCAGTAACAGTTGTGCCTCAATGGATATTATTCTTTCTCGTTATTTTTAATGAGAAAGTTCTGAGTCTAAGTTTTACTCTTGTGCATTCACATTAGATTTTAATTCAAATCCTGCACTGTTGGATACACTGTATTTCAGATTGTTTGTTCATTATTGTCACGTGTTCCGAGGTATAGTGAAAATCTTTTGTTTGCATGCTCTCCAGCCACAAAAAGACATACATGATTACATTACATTCCACAGTGCACAGATAGATGATTAATGGTACATCAATCAGTTTAATGATATAACATTTAAGTCCAAGAAAGTCTGATTAAAGTATGTTCAAAGGTCTTGAATGAGGTAGATGGGAGGTCAGGACCGCACTCTAGCTGATGAGAGGACTGTTCAGTTGCCTGATAACAGCTGGGAAGAAACAGTTCCTGAATCTGGATGTATGTGCTTTCAACCCTCAGTATCTCCTGCCAGATGGGAGTGGGGAGAAGAGTGAGTGGCTGGAGTGCGACTCGTCCTTGATTATGCTGGTGGCCTTGCTGAGGCAGTGTGAAGTGTAGAAAGAGTCAATATGAGGTTTAGATGGTGTTGATGGAATGGAGGCTGGTTTGTGTGATGGTCCAGGCTATGTCCACAACTCTCTGCAATTTCTTGTGGTCGTGGATGGAGCTGTTCCCAAACCAGGCTATGATGCATCCCTAGAAGATGAATTGTTAAAATGAACTCTCGGGTTGCTGGTGAAAATCCCCTGAGTTTATGATGAATGAGAGCCGAAGCATTATTCAGAGTTATTCATGCAACAGTCAGATTAAAATATTGAGTTATTATCGCATTATGTTTGTGGTAGCTTACAACACATAAATTGGTTGTTGCATTCCCTACATTACATTATATTTCAGAAAAATTCTTGCTTGAGTGAAAGGCACATCATGATATCAGTATGAGAGTTTTATAATGGCAAAACTTCTAGTTATGGGTGAAAGCTATGCACTCTAGGACTATTTAATCTGGTGGAGGAGTCCAGAACTAGAGATCTTAGATCATCACAAGATTGGGAAAAGGGTGGATTATGTTTCCTCTTCGTAGGATCATGAACATTTATAATTCACTGTTCGGGTTGTAGAAGGTGAATTGGATAGTGCAGGAGTAAAATGGAAAGGCCACGTGGAGTTGATGTTCGAAGTAACGGGCAACCAGGAGACCAGTCAAAGCTAATCTTCTGAGTGCGACCTTGGTATGGTTTTTATGTTCTCAGATGAAAAGATTACACAAACAACTTGATTACCAGTAAAATGAGGTCTTGCTTACAGAATGGAGTTTACAGAAAGACTTAATTAGGTAACATACAGAATAAAATGTTACATACAGAATAAAATAATATGTTTTACTTAATTGATAGTAGATCAAATTTTCTGTCACAATGCGGAGAGCATGCTATTACGTGATCAAAGAAGTTCCTGAAACTTGGGTGTCAACATTCCATGCATCTACATTTGGGCTTTGTCTGTGTTTCCCTGTCACCACATTAGCACAATCCACAACCCTATTTATTTGTTATTAGTCCTCACTCTTCTTTTCCCCACCACAGATCGCGACGATGAAATCATGGGTTGTGAGGATCAAAGGACTGAATTGGTTCTGATTAGCCATCATCCTATTGAATTGTATTGGATTTTCTTGCTTCATTGTCTTGTGGTCATTTATGTTGTGTTAGAGATAGCTTTGAAAATACAATTGATTTATTGTAGAACAGGCTCGAGAGACTGAATAGCCTCCTCCTGCTTCATATTCTTATGGTCATCTGTATTGTGTTGAAGATAGCTTTGAAAATGTTATCAACACAAATGGGGTGTTCAACTAGTGTTTATTTTGTCTCTGCAACTCCAACCATTTCCAGTCCAATTGTTAAATATGGAATGAAAAATGATTGTCCTGAAAACTGTTCTTTCCCTTCTAACCATATTGGTCCCATTCCAGCCAAGGCAAGGGGCATCCCTTTTTCAGAGGGGTGGGAATACTGAGAGAAATGTTTCAGTATATTCAGATAACTTTGAAATGTGGTGATCCATTTATGGTGCTTTGGGTGCAGCAGAGCAAAAATTAGATGCATTAATATGACCTGTTGGATTCCTTGAGCTGTTCTTTTAGGAGTTTATCTGCAATACACCTGCTTATTGAGGGACCATCCTTAACAGGTTTAGTTTCCTAAGCATGATGATTAAACATAAACAAAATTGGCTGAAAGGAAAAACTATTAAAATGCTGTCATTTTATGAGATGTATGAGATTACAGTATATGGTGTTCGAAGCTGGGAGGCAAAAACAGTTGAACGTTTTTACTGTGTTTCGTGATCTCCATGTCACTTCATTTTATAGACAATGAATACCATTGTCAATATTGTCACTGAACCAAAAAACAAAAAACAAAAAAGTTGAAAATGTTGGAATCATTCTGTGGACAGGTAGTGTTATAAAAAGTCCTGTTAACCATAAGTGTAAACTTTGCTTCGCAGTTGCAGCCTGATTTGCTGAACGTTATTATTATTTATGATTTTAGTTTAATCTCCAGTGTCTAAAATATGGTATTTTGCGTTTAGTTTAGTTTAGAGAAACAGCGTGGAAATCAGCCCTTCAGACAGCTCTGCCCGCTAAGTCCAATCCACCAGCGATCCCCGACCACTAGCACTATCCTTTCTAGAGCTGCTGTGGAGCGAATTCAGACTGAGGTACAGCTGGCCTTGCTGACATAACTGAAGCTGTTCTCTCAGTTAACATCATACGAATGGATGCAGTTACCATTTATTATACATTAGTGCAACAAGCAAAATAACGCCAATCAAAAAAATCTGTTGGTTCCTACAAGTTAAAAAGTTGGACATTTATAGCTAAAACATAGATGAGAAGCGAATTACTTAAAAATGAATCCCCCGGATCTCATTAAAATATAAGACCAACCTAATTATAACAGTGAATAAGCTGGAAGATTTTATGCTGGAGCAGTTATATTTCTTTGTGCTGTGTCCAAGAAAGCTGGAAGTGTTAGTAAGTTGATAGTGGTCAGAGCCAAGTTTCTGAAGTCATGAAGTCCTTTGAGAATGATTAGGCTTCTGTAAACTATTTTCTGTTTCTTCCCTTGATGAAAGTTTGCAGGTTCCAATAAATAATTACAGCAAATATCAAGATATGAGTCAAGGTGAGCTGGCAATGATATGTTTGTAAAAATATTTTCTAAAAATAAAATTGAAGCAATTTATTTTTACATTTAAATTTTTTTGACGATTTTAATAAGTTTTTGCAAGATGTTAAATTTCCTCTTAAGCTGCTTTCATCTTTTCTTATTAACATTTCACACTGTGCAAGCACATGATAAAACCATTAATATATCCAAGGAATTTCCCAGCTACATGAGACAGATGTTTAAGATTTTTATGTTTGTAACACTTGAATTTCAAAAGTAAAGATGCACAAATTTCTTATAAATATCGTTTTTATTTTAACCCAACTTCCTAAAAATAAAGGAGATGTAATGAACGGCAGATGCTGGTTTACATTAAAAAAAACACAATGCTGAAGTAACTCGGTGGTCAGTAGCAGAGTAGCATCTCTTCTGCAGACCCTTCTTCAGAACTTGGGGAAGTAAGGTCCAGACCCGAAAAGTCACCTTTCCATGTTCTCCAAGGATGCCTCCTGACCTATAACTCTATTGAAGCAGCGAGGAAACAGGCCATTCAGCCAACTAAGTCGACCAGCAATCACCCCTTACACTAACACTATCCAACACACTAGAGACCATTTAAAAATTTCCCAATGCCAATTAACCTACAAAACTGTACATCTATGTGGTGAGGGAGGAAACCAGAGCTCACAGAGAAAACCACATGGTCACAGGGAGAATGTACAAACTCTGAACAAACAGCACCCATCATCAGAATTGAACCCCGGTCTCTGGCACAGTAATACAGCAATTCTACCACTACACCACCACACCACCGTGCCACATATTAAAGTTGACCTGTTCAGTTACTTCAACCCTTTATGTCTTTTTTTACCCAAAAGGATGATGTGATTTTTATGTAAAAATATTTTTGGATGTGCTTTGCTTTACTTATTTGGAAACTATTAGAGACAATTCTTATGGAGAGGTTTGGGAAAACTTGGGCTAATTGTGGATATCAGCAAATTTTTATGCAGGAGAGGTCCTGCCTCAAATATTTAATTAAACTTTGTGAGGAAGTAGTAAAGTTGATTGATGAGAGTAGGGCAGTGGATATCGGACTTTAAAGAAGCATTTGACAAGGTCATTCATGGTAGTTTGGTCCAGAAGATTATGTTACGTGGGATCCATAGTGTGTTTGAAAGTAAGATACAATATTGGTTTGGTCATAGAAGAAAAACCGAACTGCTGGAAGGGTGTAGGAAGATGTGCAGATGCTGGTTTACACCAAAGATAGACACAAAATGCCGAAGCAACTCAGTGGGCCAAGCAGCATCTCTGGAGAAAAGGAATAGGTGACGTTTCGGGTTGAGACCCATCTTCAGTCCCTGAGTCTGAAGAAGAATCTTGACCCGAAAGGTCACCCTTTTCTCCAGAGATGCTGCTTGACCCATTGTTACTCCAGCATTTTGTGTGTATCCACTGCTGGAAGGGTATTTTACTGACTGGAGATGTGTGACCAGTGATAGTTTTTCGTTGTTTGTAATATAGTTAAACAATTTGAAAGAAAATGTAGATGATCTAATTAGGGTAGCACGGTGGCACAGCTTTAGAGTTGCTGCCTTATAGTGCCAGAGACCCGGCTTTATCCTGACTACGGGTACTGTCTATACAGAGTTTGTACGTTCTCCCTGTGACCATGTGGGTTTCATCCTGGTGCCCCGGCTTCCTCCCACACTCCAAACACGTACAGGTTTGTCGGTTAATTGGCTTTGGTAAAAAATTGTAAATTGCCCCTAGTGTGTAAGGTAGTGCCAATGTAAGCGACGATCGCTGGTCGGTGGGTCAAAGGGCTGTTTCTTCGCTACAACTCTATTAGTAACTTTGCATACTACACGAAAAATGATAGTGTTGCAGATGGTAAGAAAAATTGAGAAAGGATACATTGGATGTAGATCACTTGCAAATGTTGGAAGAGAAATGGCAGACAGTTTAATCTGGACAAGTGTTTTGGCAAATGGAAGAGGAAATTATAGGGGAATGGAGAACCCATATGTATAGTATAGATGTATAGAGGGATAACAAGGATAAAGAGGGATATATAGTAGTATGTATAGAGGGATAACAAGGACATAATTACTCCCTAACACAAGTATAAAGGTTGATAAAGAAAGCAAAGGGTATGCTTATCTTCATTGGTCAGTACTTTAGGCTTTAGACATACAGCACGGAAACAGGCCCTTTCAGCCCACCGCATCCCCACTGCCCAGTGATCCCCGTACACCAGCACTACCCTACACGCTAGGTACCATTAACAATCTTACCACAGTCAATTAAGCTACAATACATAGTTTGAGTTTGAGTTTGAGTTTGAGTTTGAGTTTGAGTTTGAGTTTGAGTTTGAGTTTGAGTTTGAGTTTGAGTTTGAGTTTGAGTTTGAGTTTGAGTTTGAGTTTGAGTTTGAGTTTGAGTTTGAGTTTGAGTTTGAGTTTGAGTTTGAGTTTGAGTTTGAGTTTGAGTTTGAGTTTGAGTTTGAGTTTGAGTTTGAGTTTGAGTTTGAGTTTGAGTTTGAGTTTGAGTTTGAGTTTGAGTTTGAGTTTGAGTTTGAGGAATTTGAGTTTGAGTTTGAGGAATTCGAGTTTGAGTTTGAGGAGTTTGTTTGAGTTTGAGGAGTTTTAGTTTGAGTTTGAGTTTGAGTTGGTAGGTTGTAGGAGCCTTTGGAGCATGGCAGGTAAGCGGAGCACCCGGAGAAAACCCACGTGGTCACGGGGAGAACGTACAAAGTGAAGAGCACTAGCTACTGAACACACTAAAAAGCCCGCTTACGAACTCTGTCATGTGACAGTTCCGACCTATGATGAGGGTTCTACATACACAGTTTAACCACTAGGTGCCGCTACATGACGCGCTCCACACCCCCCCCCCCCCCCCCCCCCCCCCCCAGAACCAGAGGAAAGAAAATGAGCAGAAGTCCGAATAAGGCCACCGGACTGCGTGGACACAGGACCAGTGAACAAAGGCACAACGGGCATAACAGGAAAAGGTGGGTGCGGGAGGGCCAGCGGACATCCTCTACTGTGGGGCTGGGCCTCCAAAACGGGGCGATCGAGATGAGCAGGTTTAGGATGGGCCATCGAAACGACCCCCTGCCAGCTCCCGATGTCCAGAATGGAAGTCACGATGCCTGGCTGCAACAGCCAGAAGGAACCCTGCAGCAAACAAATTGACAGTCCTTGAGAGCAGGCGGAACACGGGAAGTAGCACATATGTGGCGAGAGGTCAGGCAGGAGCAAAGTTGCCCAACTGCTCGCAAAGGCGCACTAGCACAGATGAAGGGAGCTCCTGCTGCCCACGTGCCACTGGAATGAAATCAGCAGGTACTTTGAGCGGGGAGCGAGACAGAGAGAGAGAGAGAGAGAGAGAGAGAGAGAGAGAGAGAGAGAGGGAGGAAGAGAGGAGCGAGAGAGGAGGGGGTTGAGAAGAGAGAGAGAGAGAGAGAGAGAGAGAGAGAGAGAGAGAGAGAGAGAGAGAGAGAGAGCGGGCGGTCGATGGTCAGGCTAGAGTCGGCTGCCTGCCCCTTTTCCGGGCCTACGTCCGTGCACGTGTGTCCCTGGAGCGGGAACATGCGGTGTCCACGGGGACTCTGGAGGCCTTCCGTGGGCGCTGGTCACCGCGTGGGGTTCAGTGTATTGTGAACAATGATTGTATTGTTGTACTATAATGGTTGTATATAGTGCCATTTTTGATTATGGTTTGATGTGTTGTATTATATGATTGTGTCAATAAAGTTTTTGAAAGGAAAAAAAAAAAAAAAAAAAAAGAGAGAGAGAGAGAGAGAGAGAGAGAGAGAGAGAGCGGGCGGTCGATGGTCAGGCTAGAGTCGGCTGCCTGCCCCTTTTCCGGGCCTACGTCCGTGCACGTGTGTCCCTGGAGCGGGAACATGCGGTGTCCACGGGGACTCTGGAGGCCTTCCGTGGGCGCTGGTCACCGCGTGGGGTTCAGTGTATTGTGAACAATGATTGTATTGTTGTACTATAATGGTTGTATATAGTGCCATTTTTGATTATGGTTTGATGTGTTGTATTATATGATTGTGTCAATAAAGTTTTTGAAAAAAAAAAAGAGAGAGAGAGAGAGAGAGAGAGAGAGAGGGCGGTCGATGGTCAGGCTAGAGTCGGCTGCCTGCCCCTTTTCCGGGCCTACGTCCGTGCACGTGTGTCCCTGGAGCGGGAACATGCGGTGTCCACGGGGACTCTGGAGGCCTTCCGTGGGCGCTGGTCACCGCGTGGGGTTCAGTGTATTGTGAACAATTATTGTATTGTTGTACTATAATGGTTGTATATAGTGCCATTTTTGATTATGGTTTGATGTGTTGTATTATATGATTGTGTCAATAAAGTTTTTGAAAAATAAAGAGAGAGAGAGAGATATGGAGGCCTTCCGTGGGCGCTGGTCACCGTGTGGGGTAGAGTATTGTGAACAATGATTGTATTGTTGTACTATGATTTTTTTATATATTGCAATTTTTGATTATGGTTTGATGTGTTGTATTATATGATTGTGTCAATAAAGTTTTTGAAACTAAAAAAAAAAAAAAAAGAGAGAGAATTGATCACATCTGGACAGGATTTTCTTTTGTCACGCAGAGCTTCTTTAGATGATTTTGGTATGGAAGAAAGCAGTAAGGTACAGAAAGTGAAAGACCATCAAACAACGGTGTTGCTGGAAGTCTGAAAGAAACAAAAAGCTGAAACCGCTGGAAACACTTAGCATTTTCTCAATTTCTCTCTCCAAGTGAAGCGGCTGATGCCAATAGCTGATGTTATTGGTGTTTATGATTTTCAACACATGAATAAAATAATAATAAAAACCCACAACCTGCTAGCTGCTGGAACAAATGTATATGCAGATAGTTATATATTAATGTATTTAAGAGGAAGCTGGATAAGTATCTGTGGGAGTCAGGAATAGTAAGGTTAGATGACGAGGGAGGAGGACTTTCAGGAGAATTATCATGCCTGTGGACAATTTAGACCAAATGACTTGTCACTGTGATTGACAATGAGGATAATAATGCATTATATTTTCATTTTGGGAACTGAAAAATGAAAATACATTTGCCTATAAATGTTATTTGATTTAAGATTTTTTTTTTCACAGATTTTGTCGAAGTGGTAATGATGAACAATATAAATTAACGCTTGACAAAAATTGTACAATGACAGGTCATGTTACAGTTGATGTGGATATGTTGTTTCTAGTAGTGGAAGAGTCTAGGAGAAGAGGTCACAGCCTCAGAATAAAAGGACTACCGTTTGAATGGAGTTGAAGAAGAATTTATTTATCCAGAGGGTGGTGAATCTGTGGAATTAATTGCCACAGACAGTAGTGCAGGTCAAGTCATTGGGTATTTTATAAAGTGGAGATTGGTAAGTTCATGATTAGTAATGCCCCTGTCCCACTTAGGAAACTTGAACGGAAACCTCTGGAGACTTTGCGCCCCACCCAAGATTTCCGTGCGTTTCCCGGAGGTTTTTGTCCTGCAGCAACCACCTTCAACTAGCATCGCAACCGGCTTCGACTAAAAAATTACCGATTTTTAAAACGGAAAACACTTTCGACCATTAGGGAGACTGACAAAAACCTCCTGGAACCGCACGGAAACCTTGGGTGGGGCGCAAAGTCTCCAGAGGTTTCCGTTCAGGTTTCCTAAGTGGGACAGGGGCATAAGGGTGCCATAGTTTATGGGAAGAAGGCAGGAAAATGTAGTTTAGAGGGAGATATCAATTAGCCATGATTGCCCTGTGACTCGATGGACCAAATGGCCTAATTCTGCTCCTGTCTTATGATCATCAATTTATGTATATCTGCATGGCCAAGCTTCTCAATACTTCTTTTCATTCACTGATGTTTGGAGATAAAGTCTTGCTGCACTATTTTTCTCTGTGTCATAGCTATCAGCTAGTAATTGGAAGAACTGTTTGAGACTTGAAATCAAGCATGAAATGCAACAAATGTTTTCCCGAATGCAAAAATAATCAAATTAAACTATGGCTAAACACAACCGACCTAGTGCCCTGTGGGAAAATAAGTCATTGTTTAATTCTGAGGAAACCTTGAAGCCCCAAGAAATGGCTGTGTAAGGTTCGGGCATTTTATTTTTGCACATGGTGGGGAGATGTCATATGATATCCTTGTCAAGAGCCATTGCCTACTTGCAATAGGATTAGCGGCAATGCTCCTGGCATAATAGTCCTCAGAGTAAATTACCATTCGGAATCTGCCTCAGATGCTGTCAATGAAATCTCAAAATGAATTTTAAAAGCGGCCTGGCCAAGTGCATCATATTAAAAGCAAAACACGACATCACATTGTGAACACTAATTTCTCATTCACTACCAAGACCATCCCATTTAATAGGCCAATAGAAATAAAACAGAAATGAGTGGTGGAGATCAGGAAAAAAAAAGAAATCTGTAAAGATTAAATGATGACACAAATTGCTGGATTAACAGGGTGGCACAGTGGTGCAGTGGTACAGTTGCCGCCTTACAGTGCCTGTGACCCGGGTTCGATCCTGACAATGAGCGCTGTCTGTACAGAGTTTGTACATTCTCCCAATGATCAAACCCGGGTCTCTGGCCCTGCAAAGCAACACCTCTACTGCTGCACCAGAGTCTGAAGACTCTGCAGGTCAGCAAGCATCTCTGGAGAACATGGATAGGCAATGTTTTAGATCGGGACCTTTCTTCAGACTCTGGTGCAGCAGTAAATTTGTTGCTTTACAGCGCCAAAGACCCGGGTTTGATCATTGGGAGAATGCACAAACTCCGTACAGACAGCGCTCATTGTCAGGATCGAACCCGGGTCTCTGGCACAGTAAGATGGCAACTTTACCACTGCACCACTGTGCCACCCTATTACTTTTTATTTTACTTCGGAGTCACATGAGTGACTACGTGAAGAAGGCCGTCAGCCCGCATGCTCGTCATTACGTTGACCGCATTGCGCAACGGCCGACTGGCGGGCGTGTTGCTCCTTCCAGCGGTAAGTTTAACTTTTCAACTTATTCCCAGGTTTAGTTTTTTTTCTTTTTCTGCAGGAATCTCTGTTACAGAGATTTTCCTGCTGGACTAATTCGGGGCGAAGTCCAGATGGGCCGCGAAACCGGTCATGGACCGCGGGGAATCCTGGTTCACGGACCACGGATACCAGGACCGGGGGGAACCGGCTACAAAGACCACGGAAGTGTAGGTAGCTGGCGGCTGTCGGGTTCGCCACCCAAGTCACTGACAGCACAGTCAGTGGCTTCCAGACCTGCTGTGGTTCCCAGGAAGGGGGTAAAACTAACAACAAGCCGGTAAGGTCTGTGGAAGTCAGGCCAGGAGGGTCCTCACCAACATACAGGGATCAGCTGCTTCCAGACCGCTTTGGTTCCTCAGGAAGGGGGTAAAACCAACAGCAAGTCGGGTAGGCCTGTGGACTAGGGGAGTCAGGCCAGGAGGATTCCCCTCCTTCAATCGGTAGTGCCTGCGGACGTCTAAACCCACATGGAGCACCTGATGGAGAGGTTGCTCCACAATGATACTCCAAAGGAGGGAGTTATCAGCGCGGGCCTCCTCGGGAGCCCGCGGCAGCGGCACCTGTTTCAGGCTGCACAATGTCACCCTCTCTGAGGTGGGGAGCATTTGGGGTCAGTTCCTGTCTGACAGAACAAAAATCCTGATATAGATCCGTAGGAGGGGCCATGTCAGCGCAGGTGTCCTCAGGGGCCTGCGGCAGCACCTGTTTTCAGGGCTGCCTACGAATCTCTCTCTCTGTGGAGGGGAGTGCAAGTGGTCAGTGTGAAACTGACTTCAACATTGAAAGTATGTCCGTGGAACATACTGGAGCACATGCATATGGCTTCAAGAGATACTTCCAAACGAAGGTGTTGCTGCCAGAAGAGTTGGTCTCCAGCCATTGGCAGAATAACCGGAAGTGGCCAGAGTTCCCCTCACGCTACAAGTGCTATCAGGGTGACATTGGAGGGGCATGAAATCCAGGAAATGAAAAAAGCCGCCAAATCCTCTCTTCAGGTAAGACTTATCCAACAGGTAAGACCAGGATGAGGAAGCAAAAAGCTGTCGGACTAATCAAGGTACCGACAACGAGCAAAGCTTCATCGGTAGGCGACGACACACCTCACGCATCCATCGGGGGTAAGCGGTTCACTGAAGCCAGTGGCACCTTGAATGCTGGGCACGGAAATATGGTCAGAGTTGTCTTTCGAGGCAGGCTCAGAATTATGGCCAGAGTTATCTGTCGAGGCAGGTTCAGAGAGCAAGGCCCACGCTGGTCTCAGCGAAAATATAGAATCCACGCACCCTACCAGTCCTACTCTCCAATTTATGACAGATAAAGAACCCACATCAGGGGCCTTTGGGCTTACCATAAGACCACCGGTAGCCATGGAGGTAGGTGGGTCAGGTTCTTTCGAAACATGGGGTTGTGGACAAGTTGGTAATATTTACACTTGTTTTTTTTGTACAAGTGACAATGATAACATGAGATTCAGATCTGTTTTTTTAAAAAACTGATGATAACATGTGATTAATTTATACTGCTCAACGTACAAAGATTCCAAGCAGGCTTGGAATTCGGGTCAGAGTTGTCTTTCGAGGTAGGCCAGTATTATGGCCAGGATTGCCTTTCAGGACAGGGTGAAAGATGGAGGATGTCACTTCATCCAGATTTAACTCGAATATGCAGTATAGACTTTCAGAATAAGAAACTTAGTTACTGTCTAACAATTGGTTTCTATAGGATCTTTATTGCAAGCATCGAACTCAAAGATGCATGTTTTTCATTCCCATTCACAAGGATCACCGGAGATATTTGAAATGTATTTGGATGGGGCAATGATAACAGTTAAAGCGTTGCTAAATGGGCTAACTTTAGCTCCCAGGTTATTTACCAAATTACTAAAACCAGTGCTTGGGCTGCTCAGAGCACAAGAACATTTGTTATTGCCTATCTGAATGATGTTTTAGACGCTATATTTTACTAAAATTAACTGTTGCAGCCGCAAACTATATTTGAGAAATTGGGGTTCCTCATCCATCCAGTTAAATTTAAGTTAATACCAATCAGAACTATTGATTATTGGGATTTACCTTTAACTACCAATTTTCGGTGACTCCGCCCTGGGGCAGAGATTGGAATGAACAGAAGCCTGTAACAACCTCGTTGTTATGGAGCAGCCTTCTATTCATCAAGTGTAATTGGCAATATAGTAGCTGTGTTTCAGCTGTGTAATTTGGGCTTTTGCATTATCAGAACTTACAATGTGCAAAGAATTAAC
The DNA here is from genome assembly GCA_035221665.1 of Okamejei kenojei. Taxonomy (NCBI): domain Eukaryota; kingdom Metazoa; phylum Chordata; class Chondrichthyes; order Rajiformes; family Rajidae; genus Okamejei; species Okamejei kenojei. Next base: position 53,478,350 of record CM069141.1, read on the forward strand.
CTCTCAAGTACCATATAGGTCATTATTAACGTACCTATGCTATTACCAGCTGAAGCTACCAAAGTCACAATGGTGGCAGTATTCGGCATTGCTCCAGTAATTTTGGTCAGTAATCTTCAGCAATTACAAACTGATGCTAGTGCTCAAAGATGAGAAATCATGAATGCCATCTCCAGTTACGGATGTGTTTTAAATGAGTTACCAATTTTCAGTTATTGGTATCAACTACCTATAAACACTAGGTGCATTCTATAGGTTAAAGGTTATTATGCAAATCTGCATAATCTGCATGCTCAACTCCAAGTTGATACACTATGGTGGTGGCATATGTTAGTCACATGGGTGCAATCAAGTTAAAGTATCCTGTGATATTTACCTAACCTCATTTGGCGCTATTGTAACATCACGTGAAATCAATGACAAAACAGAATGGATGTTGGATCACAAAATATTTAATGTCATTATGGCTCAATGGAACACTGAATATCGATATGTTTACATCCAGGCTCATTTACCTGTTGCAAAATATGTGGCATACAGTGGCGAGAGATACATTATCGCCACACTGGGGAGGAATGTTCTTTCATGTCTTTCCTCCATTCTGCCTCAACAGTCAGGTCTTGCAATAAATCCAGCAAGATCCCGCTTCAGGCTTTTCGAACTGCCTGACTGGCATATGCAGCATGGTTCCCGCTAATGTTGGGAATAATAATAGAACCTTATATGATTATTCTAAACATAAAACGTTCTGGTTCAGCCTGTGACTCGGGAAACCAGCCTCTGCAAGATACATCAATTCATAGACTTGCCGACTCGGAGACGACTATTCCTGCGGCTCGGGTTGTCAGACCGATCCATGTAAGTACTTACTGCAGAGTGCAGGGATAGCACCGAAAAAGGCAGTACATTTCCTCTTCAGGAGATGGGAAGCGTTTTTGTTTAAATACACATGTTATATAATACAGCACGGATAACTGATGTTTTGGAGTTACATTTACAAATGGGTCTTTGACAATAATTAAGTTATAGTGCCATTAACTGTGCCAACATGCCTTCTCATCATATTTGCAGCAGCAAGTGGGACCCACACTGTCGGGTATCACCCACTGATATCCAAAATAATAAAGGCTATCATTAACACAAGTTCTCCCAGGCCCAGTTACACGGAAGTATGGGACATTTACGTTATATTAACACTACTTCACTGGAAGGCTCCAAACTAGCAATGTTTGTTAGTTACAAAAAACCTCATAAGAAGGTATTCGTACTACCATCTCCAGGTGGTTAAAACGGGGTTTTGGCTAATGCATGAGTCGATACTAATATTCTCAACTCTCACTCCACCAGGGCTGCTACTACATCAGCTCCAAGGGTTATGTACATTCCGCTGGACCACATCCTAGCAGCTGCAGGATGGTCAAATGAACATACTTTCCAAACATTTTATAATAACCCATTGCCAGACCGGGGGTATTTGCCAACTCCATTTTAGATTCTGTTTTATAGTTTCCCCCTGGAAGAGAGGGGTCACTATTATTTTTCTTTGATGATTAAAGCATCAGCATTTTAACAAACCATGTCATGTCTGAATGCATTAATTTTTTTCACTCATCCATGCAGTGTGTGACGCATGGACTCGTTTTCGGCATGAAATCACAGAGCTTTGAAATCTTCACTAAGTAAGAGAACTTACCAGTTTTGAAGTTTTTTTTTTATTTTAGTCAATAAGTAAAAATACATAGTCACTCCTTAGTTATAAATTTCAGAGTTGACAATATTATATTATAGTAGGTATAAGACCGTAAGTACCATTAAAAGTACATAAAATACTGAGAAATGATGTTCTTATAAATCTAATAATATTTATTCGTACTAATATCAGTTTGAAGTTTGATCTTTATTTTATGAGGAGTTACGATGAGCAATTACGTGCCCACCGCTCCCAAAGCTCGTATCATAAAGATCATCTGGTAGTTCTACTTTTCTCTAATCTTACTATGTTCAGTTCAACCATTGTTATCTGTGATTTCACACCGCTGCTTTGAAGATTGACGTGCATGTGGGCTGACGGCTTTCTTCACGTAATCGCTCATCATAACGCCTCATAAAATAAAGATCAAACTTCAAACTGGTAAGTTCTCATTTAATCTTACTATTCTAAGGAAAACTTGTCTTGTCTCGGTAACAAGAATTTAATCGAAGTATGAGAACATCGCAACTGCACGAAAACATTTTCAATTTATTTAGTTATTTTGCCCACAATTTAGGCTATTTTTTCCTAAATCATTTCAGTGGAGTATAGATTAAACTCAAAGAGGTAGCTGAGTTAGTCTCTGTATTCACTTGCTCAAGTTCAATGAATGTTAGGTGTTTCTATGAAAGTTCAAACTTCATTAAATTGGAGCAAGAGATTAATGGAATTAATAAGAAGAAATGTTAACATTGATATTGGAAGTAAAATTCATTTCTAAATCAACGAGTGAGTAATAGTTGAAATAGTGAAATACCTGCTTTGTGTCGAAAAAAAACATTTCACTGTAGATTAACACAAAAAGCTGGAGTAACAGGCAGCATATCTGGAGAGAAGGAATGGGTGGCGTTTAGATGTTGCCTGTCCTGCTGAGTTACTCCAGCTTTTTGTGTCTATCTTCGATTTAAGCCAGCATCTGTAGTTCCTTCTTAAGCATTTCATTGTACCTCGGTACGTGTGACAGTAATAAACTAAACTAAATTATATGTCCTAACACATATATATATAGGACATATATATGTCCTAAAATATATAGGACACATATGTATAACTGGACATTTATCACATGATTATTCATGCCTGCTTGCATTCACAAATTGACAGAAACATTTTTGAAAATTACATTGAAGATTTTAATAACTGTAAATGGTGGGAATGTAAAATGAAAACACAAAATGGTGGAAATAATCAGCAGGTCAGGGCACACCTGTGGGAAAATAAATAGAGTTAGCATTCCAAGTCAAAGATCCTTCGTCAGAATTAGGATAGAGGCAAAATAATATGGCTAACCTGCAGGGCAGAAGGTCTCTGTTGGAATAAAACAGGGAGACCATGGGGGTAAGTGAGTGGTGCCATCAGCGAGGCAGCCTCACTAACAGTCTGTCTGTCTTTTTGTATTTTTTGTTATTTTTAGTGTGCTTTAAAAGTATGTGTTAATGTTCTCTGGTTTGCTTTATGTGGGGCGTCAGGGAGGGGGTCGAGGGAAACCTTTTTTCAATCTTTTACCTTCCCAGATATGCAATCATTTTCTGGATCATATCTCTGGTTGCTCTGTGGCCTAACATCATGGATCTGGCAGCCTTGCTCAAGACTGATTTTGAGCCCAACTGCGGGGTCGTGAACTTACCATCGGAGCCTGCAATCCCCTGCCTTGGATCGACGCTTCAACTGCGGCCTGCAGATTTCACCATTGAGGAGCTCGCAGTCTCGGGTAGAGACTAATGTCGGGAAGCTACAAGTTGCAGGAGGTTCGACTAGCCCCAACCCGGGGTTTGATTGCCTGGTGTGGGTAAGCTAAGATCCCCTCAATGCGGGAGTTTGATCGCCCCATTGCGGAGGGCTCGACCGGCAGCTACGAGAGCCAAGATCGCCCCGACATCAGAAGGTTTGAGTGCCCCGACCGTGGGAGAACAAAGAAGGGAAGAAGATTTAACTTTTTTTGTCTTCCATCACAGTGAGAAATGTGGGGGAGTCGTTGTGGTGGATGTTCATGTTTAACATTTATTTGGGTATCTAGTTGCTCTTTATTGGTATGACTGTATGACAAATCAAATTCCTCGTATGTTGCAAAACATACTTGGCTAATAAAGTACTATTATGCTTATGATTATGATTATGAGCTGTCAGTGTGTCAACAGGACCTTGCCTGAAGGCTCGGCGGTTGATTCGACCGGGATCCTGCACAAAGGCTCGGCAGAAAGCGAAACCAGGATGGAGCTGAACAAGTTGGACGCAAGGAACAAGGACCAGTAGGAGAGCGAACCAGCGTATTGGCTCCAGCGCCTTCAGGATAACTGCAGGAGGTGATCCTAGGATACAAAGGTGGCCGGGCGAGTAGAAGTGAGGGACGTCGGTTCGCATAAACTGCTCCAGTACATTGAGCACACGGGCCGACCGGACTTTGGACTTTGAATAATGGTGCCAAAAATGGCAGCACCTGCATGTGTAATATACGCAAAAAGAATGTCACTGTGCAGTGCATGTGTGGCAAATAAAGCACTGTTGACTATTGCCTATTGTAGTTGAGACTTTGTAACCTTGAAATTCCTTCATCATTTGATATGACTCCTGGTCCGCATGTTAGGCTGCTCTTAATGGGGGAAGATGAGGGGTGATGTTATAGAGGTGTAGATAGGATGGCCAAAAAGGCTTTCGATACATTGGCCTTCATCAGGCAGAGTGTTGTGTATAGAAATTTGGAGATCATGTTTCAATTGTACAAGACATTGGTGAGACCACATTTAGAGTACTATGTTCAGTTATGGTCGCCCTGTTATAGGAAAGATGTTGTTAGGCTGGAAAGTGTGCAAAGAATACGTTGCAAGAACTCATGGGCCTGAACTATAGGGAGAGGCTGAGCAGGTTAGAACTTTATTCCTTTGAGTGCAGGAGGTTGAGGGGTGATCTTTATGGAGATGCATGAGTTTATGTGAGGAATAGATAGGGTAAATTCACAGTCTTTTATCCCAAATAGGGAAATCAATAATTGGAGGACATGGGTTTAGGTGAGGGGGGAAAGATTTAATAGAAACAGGATGGATACTTTTTTTTACACCAAGGGCGGTGGGTATATGGAACAAGCTGCCAGAACAGGTATTTGAAGCAGGTACTATCATAACATTTAAGATACATTTGGACAGTACATGGATAGGATAGATTTTGTGGGTTATGGGCCAAGCATAGGCAGGTGGGACTAGTATAGATGGAGCATATTGGTCGGTGTGGGCAAGTTGGGCTGAAGGGCCTGTTGATCCTATGACTCCCTCTCTATGATATTTGCCACAATGTTAGTGAGTCATGCCCTCACCTCTCCTGGCACCAACAGATAATGCTCAGACATTATGACTGCAGGCTTTTGCTAATTTCATGTTATACCTTTAAACAACCATCAGCGACAGAGATGGATCCAATGCCTAACGTCATTCATTCAGGGGAGCAATATTTTTTGATGCAATACTTCCTTTGTTATCATTTATCTCAGGAAGACTATGCGCAATGAAAGTCATTTTAGAAAAGTTATTTAACGTGTGTCTAGACTAATCTAGATGCATCATCTCACTGACAGGTCATATTTTGTTTATTTGTGAGATCAATCAATCACCTCGGAGCTTTGGCATACTTTGAACAATCATTTTCAGAATCAGTGATGAATAATGGTGCAATTTCTGATTTTATTTGTCTATCGCAGGTACCAAGCAATCCCGGGAAATGTTTATTCCTGTTAGGTTATGAAATATGGCTTTATTTCCTGTGTTTTAGCTACTAAACCATCAGTGACATTTTCTTTAAAATCCTCTCTCTTTTTCTTCTCTCTTTTCCGCCACCGATGGTCTGGCACTTTCTTTAATTCGGACAAAATCATGAGAGCGCACTTGAAATCCGCCCCAACCTCCTCTTGGAAGTCCTCCTGAAAATGTGGTACCTTGGCCCCCTCCGATAGTGGCTCTGGAACTCCATCCCGGCTGGAGACGGCAGATCCATTCCAATACCTGACTTCCATGGCTAATCGGAGGGCCAAATTTTCACCCTGCGGCCGGTGCTCTGGAACTCCGGCCCAGCTGGCGCCACCAGATCATTCCCATAGGGACTTCCGAGGCTGACATTGTGGGCAGGTGTCATGCCTCCTTGGTGATCTAGGCAGATTCCTCTCGTTGGACTCCTCTCGTGTAGATAATATGACTCCAGTGGTGGAACAGTATTACTGACTACTGACAATTAAAGTTAGCCCAACAGTCTCCAATGAGGTAAATAGTAGGTCTGGACCAGTTGTCTAGTTGTTGAGAGTGTTACTTCACTGAGTAACCAACACCAAGTTTTTTTTTTACAGACAGGTGTCAGAGGATTGAATCTATTACATTTGTTGAATCAGTTAGTAAACTTGGTCAACATTATCCAACACTATATGTGTACAAAATCATGCGAGGAATATATTGGGTAGGTGCACAAAGTAGGAGAATCGAGGACCAGAGGACATACTGTAGGTTTAAGGTAAAGGGGAAAAGATTTAATAGGAACCTGAGGGGTAACTTTTTCATACAAAGGGTGGTGGGTATAGGAATAAGCTACCAGAGGAGATAGTTGAGGCTGGGACTATCCCAATGTTTAAGAAACAGTTAGACAGGTATGGATATAGATAGGACTGGTTTGGAGGGTAAAGGAACTGTCCCACTTTCACGACCTAATTCACAACCTCTGCCGAGTTTGCCCTTGACTCATACTTGCAGCATGGTCGCCGCGAAGTCGTAGGAGGTCGTAGGAGGTTGTAGGAGATTGTAGGTAGGTCGTTGGTAGGTCGTGATGCTAGTCGTAGGTACTCATGGCATCAAGTAGGTCGGGGCGTTTTTCTAGCCTGATGAAAAATGTCCACGAGTAAAAAAGGTCATGAATTAGGTCGTGAAAGTGGGACAGGCCCTTGATGGACCAAACGCAGGCAAGTGGGATTAGGGTAGCTGGGACATTGTGTGGGCGAGTTGCATCGAAGGGCCTGTTTCCACACTGTATTACTCTATGACTCTATTAAACCAGGACAATTCATAATGAAAAATGGTATTCGACTCAGTCTATGATGTGGTGACAATTGTCTGCATCCAATTAAGGATAAAGTTAAGGATATCTTCAAAACCAGGAAGAGTGAAAAACATCATTGACTAGTGTAGCTGAGACATGTTGGCCGGTGTGAGCAATCTGGGCTGCAGGGCATGTTTCCACACGGTATCACTCTATGACTATGACTCTAACATAGTGTGTGCAATATAACGATAACATCTTTAGCCCAGAGCCAGATTTTTACAACGTTTCTACTGATCAGTTATTTTTTATGTTGGGAGGTCCACAGGGTAATTCTGAGTGTAAATTGGGAAATATTGATTCAGCCCCTTGTACACTTCTTCAGTGTTCTTGTCAGCTGGCACAAAATGGAAAGAAACTTCAGGATATTTATTGGGTTGGTGAAAGAACGGCAATTCAGCACTTATATTGTATTTTCCACATTTATTTCAGGATGTCCAAAGTGCTCTTTGGCTGAATAAGCACCTTTGTTCTATAGTGCAAACACGGTAGATAACATGAACAAAGCAAGCCCCTACAAACAGTAAACTAATCAAACAATGCTTCCATTTTTAGTACATTTATTGGATGGCAAAGCTCCAATGCCAGATACCAGTATCAGCTAGCTCCAATAGTCTAATACCAGCACCAAGATTTGGACTTGCAATCTGTGTTTTCCAGCTTGAATATGTAAGTTTTGCCCTGGTTTAAATTACCAATATGCAACAATTTACTATTATTGTTCTATCCAAACCAACATCCTCCCCCCCCCCCCCCCCCCACTCCCCCCACACACACCGCACTCCCTCCCAGCTTCTATAATTCAGTTTATTTCCTCTTTCACACCTATTCCATCTGCCGATTATCCATACCCTCATCACCTCTGGATCCAAACCCCCCCTTCCGTCCCCCCCCCCCCCCCCCGTCCTCTCAACTACTCCCTCCCCCCCCCCCCCCCCCCCCGTCCTCTCAACTACTCCCCCCCCCCCCCCCCCCCTCCCCCACTAATTTCTATCTGCCCACAATCCCTTCTTATCAGATTCCATGATCTCCAGCCTTTTAATGTCCATTTATTATCTCCTGGCCTCTATCTCCACCCTTCCCTCTGCAGAACAATGTTGCTGCCTTACAATGCCAGAGACCTGGGTTCGACCCTGACTACAGGTGCTGACTGTTCGGAGTTTGTACGTTCTCCCTGTGACTACGTGGGTTTTTTCTGGGTGTTCTGGTTTCCTCCCACACTCCAAAGACGTACAGGTTTGTAGGTTAATTGGCTTTGTCAAAATTGTAAATTGCCCCTTGTTTATAGGATAGTGCTAGTGTATGCGGTAATCGCTGGTCGGTGGAGACTCGGTCGGCCGGAGTGCCTGATTCCGCGCTGTATCACTAAATCTACCAATTAACCCCTCCTCTCCTGGATCCATCAATCATTTGTCGGCTCCTGCCCTACCCCACTTCCTCACCTCTTTTGACCATCTACTCTTGACCCCATTAGATTTTAGACATTAGAGATATAGCACAGAAACAGCATCTGCGACAGAAACCGAGTCTGCGCCGACCAGCAATCCTCCCACATACTTACTTTATTCTACCCACTATGAACAATTTACAATTTTATCTAAGTCAATTAACCTACAAACTTGTACATCTTTGTAGTGCTTGAAGAAACCTGAGCACCCGGAGAATACCCACGTGGTCATGGGGAGAACGTACAAACACCTTACAGACTGCAACGGAGGTCAAGTTCGAGTCCGCATTCCTGGCGCTGTATGGCAGTAACTGTACTGCTGTGTCACTGTGCCGCCCAATTTAGACTAGATAAAGGGTCTCAACCCAAAACATTGACTTCCATTCCTTGCACAGATGCTGCATGACCTGTTGAGTTCCTCCAGAAGCTCATCTTTTGCTCCAACTCAAATATTGTTTATCATTCTGGTCTTCACTAAGTTGTCTCACAACAGTTCCTCCATTGTAATTCCTCTGCACTAATGTGCAAACTCACTGGGAATTAATTTAAATAAAACCATTAATATTAATTGAACATTTAGCACTGATGAATAAAATTATAATTTTACTTCGGAGTTACGTGAGTGACTAAGTGGAGACCCCGCCAGCATGCATGCGGACTATCAACAGCGGCAGCACCCCTACACAACCACCAGACATCGGTACAATGATAGAACACCTGGTAGTGAAAGCTCGAGGGCCGGTCTACCTGCACAGCGGTCTTTTTTAGGCCATGGCCCAGCCCGACCTTCCTGGAAAATGCGCCAACCCTGTTTAAAGCAGTAGGGATTAATTATTTAGAAATGCTGGGAGCATTTCATGGACTCAGGTCCTACTGCTCAGATATGCACCAGTTGCACGTACGGTTACAAATTGATAATACCACTGTGGTGGCCTATATTAATCATATGGGTGGAATAAAGTCGATATCATGTGATGAATTGGCTAATAATATATGGCACTGGTGTCTGGAAAGAGAGATTTGGATTTCAGCCACTTATCTTCCAGGTAAGCTAAATACAGTGGCAGACACCAGATCATGTAAATTCAACGACAACATTGAATGGATGTTGGATCGGAAAGTGTTTACAGATATTATAGAACAGTATGGGACATCAGATATCGACCTTTTTGTATTCAGACGAAATCACCAACTACCAACATATGTTGCTTGGGAACCAGACCCAGGGGCAGCAGCGATGGACGCTTTCTCGCTGCATTGGGGGGGATTTGTTTTGCTATGCATTTCCCCCCCCATTCTGCCTCATCAATCGGGTCTTACAAAAAATTAAACAAGACTCCGCAACGGGTATTTTGGTTGTTCCCGACTGGCCTACCCAACCATGGTTCCCAGCAGTACAAAAGACGGCCTCAGAACCCTGCATCCGGATCAACAAACGGCCGAGTTTGTTGGTACACCCCGTGACAGGGGAAAGTCATCCGTGCCATGACCGCATGAACATGTTGATTTGCAGATTCTGAACAGGCCATTCCTGGGATACGGACTCTCCGACAGGACGATCAATGCCATCTCAGCGTCTTGCAGGGAGTCCCCGAGGAAACAGTACCTGACATATCAGGAAATGGGAAGTGTTCTGCATCAGGACAAACACTACATATGACTCCGCCACCATCACTGGAGTGCTGGAGTTTCTGGCCACCCTTCATTTTGATAAAGATTGAGTTACAGTGCCATTAATTGTGCAAGGAGTGCTCTATCTAATTATCTGGGCAGAGGGAGTGATCACCTGGCTATAGGATCACCCCCACTAGTACCTAAATTATTGAGGGGTATATTTAACTCCAATCCCCCCAGGCCCAGATACACCCATACATGGGACATAGGCATAGTATTAACTATGCTATGAGGATGGACACCCATATCGGGGCTCACTCTGGAAAAACTAACATACAAGATGGTAATGATAATGGTACTTGTATCAGCACAATGGATCCAGTCCTAACACAAGCTAAATATGGATGCCATGTATGTCACTAATGGGAAGATAACCTTTCTAATAGAGGGGTTACTCAAACAAGACCGACCCGGTTCCTCTGGCCAAAAATTAGAGTTTTTGGCCTATCCTGCAGATAGTCGGCTCTGCATTGTGACACATATTTTGCAATATATAGAAGTCACTATGACACTTAGGGGCACGGAGAGAGCTCTACTCATAACCCATAAACGCCCTCACCATAAGGTCACACTACAAACCATATCCAGATGGTTAAGGGTGGTAATAGATGCAGCGGGGGTGGATACTAATGTTTTCAAATCTCACTCCACCAGAGCTGCATCTACATCGGCAGCTTGGATGATGGAAGTTCCTTTGGACAACATCCTTGCCACAGCGCGTTGGAGCCATGAACAAACTTTTCAACGCCTGTATAATAAACCCGTGGCCGCTCCTGACACGTTTGCAGGAAAAATCTTGAGTTCTGTACAATAAATTACCCAATGTGGGACATATTGTTTTAGGTATGAATAAATACCTTCTTTTGTTTTTCAGCACAGTGTCATGACTGAATTACGTTCATCCTCCTTTTCCTAGCATAACAGTGTGTGCGCATGGACTTGTTCCAGGGCATGAAATCATAGAGCTTTGAAATCTTCACGTAGTCACTCACGTGACTCCGAAGTAAAATAGTAAGATTAAATGAGAACTTACCAGTTTGAAGTTTGATCTTTATTTTATGAGGAGTTACAACGAGGGATGACTTCCGGTGGCATCAATGGTGTGGTGAGAGATGTCGTTGTTTCGCTCTGCTCCCGAAGAATGTTTTAATGTGCTAAAATATGAGTTAGAAGACGGGGGAGTTCTGAAAATAACTACCGGAGCTGCTATTTAATTGTGTGTTATCAGAAATCCTGCTGATAACAGAGAATAATTGCAGTTTTAAATGAAAAGACAGAAACCTTGCCAGAAGCCTGCAAAAGCAAAAGCCGCTCCAAGACCTGCTACAAGAGCCTACTTGAAAAAAACTGAAAAGATTCCTCAATCCCCTCAAACATCAGCTGGAAATTCAGAAGAAGAAGTTGATTCCCGAAAGCCTTTTACAGAATTGCCTTTAATGGAGGAACAAATGGAACATCTGGAAAAGTCAGTATTAGCCTTCAGTCACTGAAGTTATTTCAAAACTGATACGAGGGGAGAATCTCGTGCTGGACAAAAGCCTCACTGAAAAAATTAAACAAGGTAATGATACGCTGATGGGGAAAATTGATGACTTAACCAAACGTGTGGTCGAAGTTGAGGCGGATTTAAACAAAAAAATTAAGCGGGTTGATAAGGATTGTAATAAAAAACTGGATGCTATGCTAAAATCTACTGAGGCGACTATGGAAGGAATGGACAATACGATAACTGAGATGGCTAAGGAGATAAAGAGACTAAAACAGGAACAAGAAAGTACTGGGAGGGAGCTTGCTAAAATGAAGTTTAAATGTACGGACTTGGATGCAAGATCAAGGAGACAAAATTTGAGGATAATTGGAGTAAAAGAGGGAAAGGAGACTGGACAAAACTTTCAGGAGTTTGCTGCCAATTTACTCAAACTTGCTTAAGCTGCCTGAAGCCCCGAGAATAGATATGGCTCACCGGGTCCGACGTAAGGCTCAAGCAAGCTTAACTGCCCCCCCAAGACAGATTATTCTGAAATTCTATGACATTTCAACCCTGGAAGGAATTATGAAAAAGATTCCATATGGTGTGAATTTGATGTTTGGAGAAGACAAACTAAGATTCTTCTGTGATTTTCCAGCTGAGGTCATGGAAAAGAGGAACAAGTTTACAAACACGAGAAGGCTACTGAAAGAGGTCTCGGGAGTAACATATGGGATAGTGTACCCCGCTAAATTGAGAATTTCTTATAACCTTGTTGAACGTGCATTCACGGATCCAGAAGAGGCATTTAAATATGCACAAAGTATCACAAAGGAGGTCTACTGATCGTTAGGAGTTGGTCTCCTACAATAACATCGAGGAGAAACGACAAAGAAAGGATTGTGTCTCTTTTTTGTTAACATACAAAAAAGACTGCTCTTGCTAAAATGGCGTACCTTCCTCGAGGCATTGTCTAGACATTTTACCTTTGGAATGTTAATTCAAGGTCGGATTTTATGTTTCATCTCAACAAAGGACTGACAAAGAAGAGAAACTGTGGCGGGGAAAATAAATTGAGAATATAGTGTAATATAGAATATTATCAGTGGACTTGTATTTAGAAATTTATGATTTAAGAAACATATAATTACATACTAACATAAAATATAATTAATAAAATTGTGTAATATTAAGGCATAGCTTTACTATAGCTGATGTTTATTTCATGATGTTAATTATTTGCTAATAAGAATAACGAGTTAAATATGTTTGATAAGAATTAATAACACATTAACACATTTCATGGATATAGTAGACTTCTGGTTAACCCCTTGGAACCTGCTGTTGTCTGATACAAAAGTTTGAGACTTAATTGTAATAAATCTAGGCATATTGATAGATATGGATATATAATTAACATAATTATTGTATATAATCTAAGTATATAATTAATGTTGGAAACTACTTTTATTTTGTTTTTCCTCTTTGAAGATACATTTCTAATCTAGCTATTGGAGTACGTTTTATTTTATATATATAATTTTGAACTTTGTATCGCTCTCTCTTCCAATTAATAATAATTGGTCAAGGGGGCAGAGCGAAACATATAAAAACATCTACGGAAGTCAATAAGAATTTTTCTACCACCTGTTGGTGGTTTGTTTTTAATTATAATATCTTTATTTTTGGCTATTATAATATCACTTTTTGTTTGTTAATTATCTTTTCATGACTACACTTTCTGGTCTTTTTCAAGGTTTATTCTGAAGGGGAGATGCCAACAAAACTTAACAGCTGGGGATGACCATCCTTCATCTGGAGTTATAAGGTTCTTGGTTGCAACATATGAAGTAAAGGTATTAATATGATTCATAATGCAAGACGATAAACAAAAGAAAACTGGAGGAATCACATTTTGTAGTTGGAATATAAGGGGCGCTAATGAACCAATTAAAAGGGGTAAGATCTTTGCCCAATTAAAAGCCTTAAACAGTGACATTATTTTCTTACAAGAGACGCATCTGAAATATCAAACAGATAAGACTGAAGGCAAATTGGATTGGGCAAACATACTACTCTTCATTTACTTCTAAATCTAGAGGCACGGCTATTATCATTCGTAAAGGTATACCATTTAAATTAAAGAATATTATAGCAGGTAAAGAGGGGAGGTACGTCATAGTCACAGGAGAAATTTATTCTACTCCATTACTTTGATAAATATTTATGCTCCTAATTTTGACAACCCCCAATTCTTTAGTAAAATTTTGGATATAATTTCAGAACTTAATCATCAAAATGTGATAATAGGGGGAGATTTGAATTGTGTTTTAGATCCATATTTGGATAAATCAGCAAAACAAAAAAGGACTAACATAAAATCTAAAACGAGTGAACTCCTAAATACATACATGAAAAATACTAATATAACAGATGTATGGAGGATCGCTAACCCAGTAGGTAGGGAATATTCATTTTATTCAACAGTGCATAAAACATATTCACGTATTGATTATTTCTTAGTGGACACAAAACGAATTCCATATACATATAATTCTAAATATCATAATAGTATTATTTCTGATCATTCCCCATTAACTTTTTCTTTAAAATTAGAAGGAATGCCTGATAAAAATTTGTTTTGGAGTTTAACCCCCAAATTTTAAATAACTCCCAAGGTTGCACATATTTAAAAGAGCAGAAGAGATTCTTCTTTGCGATAAATGATACACCATATATTTCACCCTCCTTATTAAGGGAAACTTTTAAGGCATTTATTAGAGGAACTATAATCTCATATCAAGCTTTCCAAAATAAAAAGAATAATACTGAACAATTGCAGTTAGAACAAGAAATTAGACAATTAGATTTAGAAAATGCCAAAGAACCAACTATAGATAAACATAATAAGATAATAATACTAAAATATAAATTAAATAAAATTTTATCGGCCAGAATAATAAGATTATTTCAAATTACAAAACAAGAAAATTTTGAATTTGGTGATAAACCTCATAAACTCCTAGCACGCCAACTGAAAAAAAAGCGACACAGAAAATACAATTACTAAAATTAAATCAGACAAAGGGGAATTACTAACACTACCTAAAGATATTAATAAAATATTTGCTCAATTTTATCAAAACTAATATACATCGAAAACCTCTGCAAATAATAATCAAATTACAAATTTCTTAGATAAGTGTAATCTTCCAAAATTAAATGTGGTGGAACAAGAGGCATTAGGAGCTCAGATTACACTACAGGAAATAGAAGAAACAATTAGTTCGTTGAAGAATGGCAAAACACCAGGACCAGATGGCTTTAGTAATGAATTCTATAAAAGATTCTATGAGATAATTTCTCCACGGTTGCAAGATTTATATATATACACTTTTAAAGAAAATAAACTCCCAGAAACACTAACTGAGTCAACTATTACACTTATACCAAAAAAGGATATAGATCTAAAAGACCCAGGCTCATATAGAGCTATTGCACTCCTTATGTTAGTAAACTATTAAATCGGGACCAAACAGAGTTAATACCAAAGAGATACTCATTTAACAATTTGAGACGGCTGTCTAATATAATGTACTCACATAATACTGAAGAAGAACTAGCAATTATTTCATTGGATGCAGAAAAAGCTTTTGATCATGTAGATGGCAATATTTATTCAAAGTATTGGAAAAATTTAACATGGGAGATAATTTTATTTCATGGGTAAAATTATTATATGATATGCCGACGGCTAGAATACTGACTAATAATATATTATCCCCCAAATTCCAATTAGCAAGGGGCAATAGGCAGGGGTGTGCGTTATCGCCCCTGCTATTTGCACTAGTGATAGATCTTTAGCTGAAAGTATAAGAAACCATCCGAATATTCATGGGTATATTAACAAACACTCAAATAATAAAATTTCATTATATGCAGACGACATATTATTATATATTACAAATTCGCAAATTAGCATACCAGATATACTAAATTTAATAGAGGAATTTTGTTCTTTTTCAGGATAAAGAATAAATTGGAACAAAAGCGAAATTATGACGATAAAACCTCAAGAGTCAACACATCTGTTGAAATTCCCTTTTAGAATTACAACAGAAAAATGTAGGTATTTGGGCATCCAAATTACTAGGAACTATAAATCATTACTCAACGCAAACTATAATTAAATAAATTAAATGGGTGATTAAATTTTGGAAGACACTGCCAATGTCTTTAATACGCAGGATAAAAACGATCTTCTTACTACAAATATTGTACCTATTTCAATCAATACCAATATACTTACCTAAAAAATTCTTCAAAAAATTAGATTCTGATATTATAAACTTCATATGGGATAATAAATCACACAGAATTAAAAAAAAAAACACTTGTGTAAATCTAAAGAATTAGGGGGACTGACACTCCATAACGTATTATTATTGGGCAGTGAATATTAAAAATATAATCTACTGGTTGGACACTTCTGCCCAACAGGTAGATTGGATAAGAATGGAAAAAGAGAATTGTTCCCCTTATAATGTAGGAGCGATCCTTCTTTCCCCGATAAAACTGAACAATACAAGAAGAATCCAATTATTCATAGTATAATACGAATTTGGAAACAAATAAAATTAACTTTAAAATTAAGAAAATTATCGCTTCTTTCTCCAATGGCTAAAAATCCCTCATTCAAACCATCCATTATTGATAAAACGTTTATCCATTGGGAAAGAATAGGAATTAAAACGATGGGAGATATGTATAAAATGGGAAAAAATGTTATCATTCCAACAACTACAACTAAAATATAATTTGAAAAGTAATCAATATTTCAAATACCTTCAAATTCAAGATTATTTGAAAAAGTATATACAAGGATATCAAACTTTAACCCCAGATCTATTGGAGGAAGGAATGAATAGAAATGCAGAATCAAGCAATTTAATATCTTACTTATATAATATAATTCTAAATATAGAAACACCAACGACAGAGGCAATTAGAAGAGACTGGGAACAAGAGTTATTGATAAAAATTCCGAACGATAGATGGGATAAAAATGTATTATATGTAAACAAATGTTCAATGAATGTAAGACAGAACCTAATTCAATTTAAAATTTTACATAGATTATATTATTCGAAAACAAGACTGAATAAAATATTTTCAAATGTTTCCCCAATCTGCGACAAATGTCTAACTCAAAATGCCACTATAGCACATTCCTTTGTCTCTTGTACAAAACTGGACACATTTTGGAATTAAATTTTTGGAATTTTTACGAAACTATTTAACAGAAAATTGAACCCCAATACCGAATTGATTATCTTTGGATCAATGGAAGAGGGAATTAAACTAACTATATTCCAAGAAGCTTTTCTTAATTATGGTCTAATAACAGCGAAAAAACTTATACTTAAATTTTGGAAAAACGCACCTACGCCAACATTCAAAATGTGGATCTCAAACATGTCTGAAACGCTACATCTTGAACAAATCCGATTCCTCTTACTAGGCAAAGTAGACCAATTCTTAAAGATTTGGTCACCGTTTATTAACTTTTTACAAGCATGTGGTGCAACATAACATAACCTTAGAAATTAAATGGTTTAGAACTGGGTGACGGATGGGCAAAAATATGAGATAGGTAGATCTCTCCTAATCTCTCTTTTTTTTTACTTTTTCCTTTTCTTTCAATCTTTTAACTTCTCATCTCTGTCCTTTATTTCCTTCGTTTTCTGTTTCTACTCGCTTTTCTATCTATTCCGACAATCTTTATTTCTTTTTTCTCTCACTGTTCTTTTATTATTGAACCAAAAGTATGAAGTTGTACAAGAATGAAAATATGTATTTATGTATTAGGTACTTAAGTACCAGACTACTGTACTTACTTCTAACAAAAATAAACAAACAAAAATAAATAAATAAATAAATAAATAAATACCATTTTTTTAAAAAAAACAATGAGGGATTATGTGCCCTCCGCTCTCAAAACCCTCTATTATAAAGTTCAACTGGTATGGAAGTTCTCTCTTATCTTACTATATTAGTCACTCTGGTATCTGTGATTTCACACCACTGCTTTGAAGAATGTCGCGCATGCGTGCTGGCGGGGTCTTCACGTAATCCCTCAACGTAACTCTGCATAAAATAAAGATCAAACTTCAAACTGGTAAGTTCTCATTTAATCTTACTATTTATTTGCATGCTGCAGATGAAGTGTATCAACATTTTATGTTGATGCAACTTGGGGTGAGTAAAATCCATTAATGTGTTCTATCTTTCTGCTCGCTCAAAGCTCATTGTTATTGGACTCCTCTGATTCCCTTATGTCCCGTCAGTCACAGAGATCTCCACTGTAATTGGAGTTGGTGCATAAACAGGGTTCAGTGGAGTTAGTGCATAAACAGCGGGTGCGCGGGCGTCATTAATCGGTCTGGGGTGACAAGGCTCTTAGGTTAGGCTGGGATCATTCTCTGCGGGATGGTCTTAGTGTGGGAGACATGTGTAGGAGAGGTGTACTGACTGTGTGGGCAGACACTTTGGTAGTGATTGCCCACCAGTCTCAAAAGCCGCTGTGTCTCTTTGTCCCTGGAATAGCAGGGGGCAATCAAACAGCACAATACCCCCCCTCCCCCACCACACCAACATGAAGGGCAATGATCCCAAGGCATTAGGGTCAGAAACAGCGGACAGGCGACAATTACCCGCCATAACGCGAGAGTGATCATGCGCTATTGTAGGTCTCCTTTGCACGTTGGTGTTTCTGTCTTTCCCCATCTCATTATTGGCCCTGTCTGTCACCACCCCCACCCCCACCCTCTGCTTCCCGGCCATGTGTGTGACCCCTTCCCTCCCCTCTCCACCTCCCCGCCCATTGCACCGGGTGCGGGGGCTTCGCACCGTCTTCACGTCGGCGACGATCCAAGGCTTTAGACGGAAGGCAAACGCAACAAGCTTGAGTAGCAACGCTGGCCAGGTAACATCTCTGGAGAACGTGGATAGGTGACGTTTCGGATAAAGACTCGTCTTCTGATGAAGGATCTCAACCCAAAACGTCACCTATTCCTTCTCTCCAGAGTTGCTGCCTGACCCGCCAAGTTACTCCAGCATTTTGTGTTGGGCATTAAACAAACCCTCGTCCAGTCATTCTGCTCGTTTTCCAGATCGGCTAATTATACATTTATTCACCTGATTACCCCACCCCTCTCCTCACTTTTACCGCAGTTGCACTTACATAACTGTAACTTTGACTTAATAATTACTATACTGACTAAACTATTTATTTTAAATGCCAAGCAACATATTTCCTACTGCTTCCCCTAATTCCCATTCATCGAAAAGGGTTGAAGCATTAACTTATCTCAAAAGGTCACTAAGTGTTGGAATAACTCAACGGGTCAGGCAGCATCTCTGGAGAAATTGGATAGTTGATGTTTCAGGTCGGGACTCTTTTTCAGGGCCTTTAATTTAGTTTAGATACAATGTGGAAACAGGCCCTTCGGCCCACCGAGCCCATGCTGACCAGAATCACCCGGACACTAGTTCTATCCTACACACTGCGGGGCAATTTACAGATGACAATTAACATACAACCTTTGGAATGTGGGAGGAAACTGGAGCACCCGGAAAAAATCTACGTGGTCACTGGGAGAACGTGCAAACTCCGTACGGACAGCGCCAGTCGTCAGGATTGAACACGGGTCTCTGGCGCTGTGAGGCACCAACTCTACTGCTGCGCCACCAATGTGAGATTCCAAGTTTTAGAATGAAGTTAGCCGCTTACAAATCCTATTCTCTGCCCAGCGTGGAGAATCATGAATTGCCAAGACATAAGGCACTGTAGATGTTAGTTCCTTTTTTAAAAATCATGAATTCAAAGTTATCTATTCAAGAATAATGTAGTGTGGTTCGTTGGATTTGTCCATACTCAACTTAAAATTGTCCATAATCTGTAACTTAAAGTTTTTTTAAAGCATTTAGTGAAACACTACTCCCCCCCCCCCCCCTTCCCTCCCAACTCTAGTCCCGTCTGGACCCCCTGGGAAACTGAAGGGAGTGACAATCAACTGCCACAGATACAAATAATGTCATACACAAGAAAGGGCAGATGCTGGTTGACAAAATGTGAACACATGGTGCTGGAGGAATTTGGAAATGTCATCCCGTCACCCATTCCTTCTCTCCAGAGATGCTGCCTGCCCACTGAGTTAAAGAGTTCCCACGGTAGATTCATGAATCACTAAGGTAAACGCACGGGCCACTACATTATTACAACAAGTTTAAATGTTTCGATTTTTAACTTGAACAGTAAATTTGACTCGTGGAAAACCTCAAACATGTTTGAATTTTTTCACGAGTTAACAAGTTTCACGGATACCTGCCGTTAGCGCCACGAGTCGCTAAGTTTCGCGCGCGAGTACTGACGTTCCTGCTACGTTAATTGTACGTGATTACCGCGAGTGAAAACTCGGGGTCACTCGTGGGTCAACTCGCACCATGAGACAGGCCTTTAAGTCTGGTGGTGTGCGTTTTCAAGCTTCTGTATTTTCTACCCGATGGGAGTGGAGAGAGGAAGGAATGACTGGGATGAGAAAGGAATTTGATTATGTTGGCTGCTTTCTTGAGGCAATATGAAGTGAAGTTGGATGCAATGGTGAGGAGTCTGGTCTGTGTGATGGACTGGGCTACATCCACCTTTGTAGTGGCCTGCTTGGTGTATATGTTCCACATGCCAGTTAACTGAACAAAATTGTCTCTACAACAACCTTCAGTAACAAAGGGAAAAAAAAGATATCAGTAAAATAAAAATACATTATGAATAATGAATATATTATTAGTAAATTATGGAATAGGTTATATTGGTGACAGATTGGGGGTCTTTTACTGGAAAGGTGTAGCCGGGGACTTGATGTGAAGTCAACTGAATTCAGGAGTAGGCTACTAGGAAGCGAGAGACAAAGAGAAATCCTGGGATCTGGAGACAAAGAAGCACAGTGAAAATGACTACGTGATTAACATCTTATGAGAGCGTTGGTGAAGGTATTGTAACTTCATGGCTTTGTAGTGCGGCTTTGAGAAGATAAGGTGTCTGTGAGAGGTGATTTTGCAAAGGGATCTGTATTATGAGAATGAAAATATGAACAGGCAATATAATTAAGAAACTCCCTTTCTCCCTTAAGATTGGTTAGGTAAGTAGGCAAAATGAAACAGCATTAGGTAATCATTATGAAGTCTGCACATTGGTTACAATGATCAATTGAAGAATCGCTGTTTTTACATTTCATTTCCTTTTGGTAGAAGAAGGTGAAGCTCTCTAGCTCTGCACTGCCAGGCACCTAATATGGGGTTATTCATAGAGGAATATTATCCATGTACTTCTCCATTTAAGAAATAATTGGCAGCTGGCCTGATGTAGCTTCTCCCTTTACCGCAGTGAGAAACAGCAAATGATTATTGTTAAGACAGAAAGACGGATGTTTGAGGGATTCATTGTTCAATTCATCCACTATGTTCTATGATCACACACTATTACTTTCTTTCAGACATATTTATAATCATGCTGGTGTCATTTGACATCCCTGTTTAGTTTGACTGTGCACAGCATATGTTTTATTTGACTTTGGATGACTGATGCTTTATTCTTAGCTCAACCAAAAAGTGCTAGCAACAATGAATTAATTTAATGTGTTGGGTAATGCTTAAGATATAAAGGCATTCTCTCCCCTAATCAGAAATCCTGACATCTTGGTGGATGGACCCATGACCTCACTACCCACAAATCAACGGTTGATGTTAAATAAGAATATACATCACACAAACTGTTTGCCTTCTTTATGGGAAAAGCAAAATACTCGAGGTGCTGAAAATATGGAAGAGATTTTCTCAAAATCAGAGAGAAAATCCATCTCTACCATAAATGTATCCAGCGATCTGGCTCCACCACCCTTAGTGAATGCTAATTAATCACTGGTGGTTAAATGCAGTTACTCACTAACCCCCAGAATACTTCCTGCTGGGAGTTAAAAGGATAAACCAAGGACCAAACGTATTTGGTAGACAAAAATGCTGGAGAAACTCAGCGGGTGAGGCAGCATCTATGAAGCGAAGGAAATAGGCAACGACCAAATGGATTTGGTTGCCACAAGGAATACCAGGCACCCACAAACACATCCAGTAGTAGCTCTCCCCCTACCACCATTACATTCAAAGTCCAGCCTGTTGCAGACTCCCGTGGATTAAATCCATGTCATGCATGCTACTCTGGCTGCCACTTGATTGAGAGTCTGTCAAGGACAAAAGACTCATGGTGCAGATTAAGAATGCTTTAAAATCCATCTTGATGACGTTCACTAACACTGAACACATTTCTGATGTGTCATTTTCCATCTCTGCACCATAGGTACAAGTTCAGATTTTTTGAAAGGTGTCAGCAGCATGCAACTTGATGGCTGTTTAAAAAAAGATGTTCATTGATGTTTCTTGCATTATTGTTTTCAAATCCCCATTGCTGAAAGCTGTCATTTAAGAAGGAAGAGCCGCATAATGATCTCAAAAGGAGATTGCTACAACTCATTAAACCATCTCTTAGATCTAGAGCTGGATGTATTAAAGAATGTCAGGACATAGAAGTTTTATGGCTCGAGGAATATTTAGGTTTGGTCAAACTTTATCTCACAGAAAATCATATCTGCGAACCTGAGATATTTGTGGTATAAACTTGTGGTATAACAATTTGTGGTCTAAACTTTGATTTTATATTTAACTGTTGTAATCTCTAGAGGAGGTCCCGTTGCCGTGAGCGGTCACAGATTCTTGTTATAATGTGCACAAGAGCAGGGCTGCAGCAATGCCTTCTGACAGTTGACTTCTTCACAGATTGGTAAGTTTAATAGTCTTGGACAGCATTTGGAAATACTCACTAGTGCTTGCATTAACAAGCCCTTAACACCAGACCTGAAGCTATGGAAGATTCGGGTCAACTTTGCGTTTGTCAAAATTGTACCTCAAAGTCATAGAGTCATGCATTACAGAAGCAGGTAGTTCAACCGATCATTCCTATGCCTGCCATCACATACCAATCTATACTAGTCCTGTTCACCAGCATTTGGACAGAAGGCATCTACGTGTTGGCAAATCATCAGTGCTCATATAGATACTTATATTTTGTGATAACTAATGTAAGTGGACAGTACAGTGGTGAAGCGGTAGCTCCAGGGCACTGTCATGGTACACGTGACAATAAACTAAACTAAACTAAATTAAACTAAAACATCTACTTGATTATCTCTTCATGCAGCAAATTCCTGATTCCAACAACACTCTTTTTCAAATTCCCACCAAATCCTTTGCCCTTATCCGACATTTGTGCCCTTTGGAGAGAATGTCAGAATCTTACATCATGGAAACAAGCCCATCAGCCCAACTCGTCCATGCCGGCCAAGATGCCCCATCTAAAATGCTCATCAGCTGGAGTATCTCAGCGGAAAAGGGAGCATATCGTAGTCAGGATCGAATCTGGAACTCTGGTACTGCGAGTCAGCAGCTCTACCGCCACACCACAGTGCTGCCAAAACTCAAGTACAATAGGTATTTTAACTATAAACCAGCATCTGCAGTTCCTTTATATTACATTATACATCGAACAGTGCCCTAGTTTATAGAAAGACTGTTCAGACGCCAAAAGCAGAAGAGAAATATTGGAGATTAGATGGGATTTTAAGACAAGGGCAAACACATTGTAAGATATTATGGTAAAAGATATTGGTTCGGGTTTTACAATTTAAAAATTGATTTCAATGTATCTGTGGATTAAAAGGTTTTTGTAACGATATTATGCATTCATTATTTCCTGCAGGCTGCTGAAGCGATTATTAATAAATCTTGGTTTCTTGCCGTTCTACATGAATGATTGATAATTTCACTGTCCAGTGGTGAGAGAGAGCAACGTAGCAAAAAAAAAACCTGAAAAATAACAATATGTGTTTGTAAATTTGCATGCAATACTTGCTGGAGCATTTATGATTGATTGAAATTCTACTTATGTTCCTCTTAAAAATAGATGAAACATCTCCCGAATCCTTGGTGTGAAAAAAAGAATACTTGGATCTCATCTGTGGTAGTAGTAGGTTTGCATCTCTCTCCTTTGTGAAGGAGTGGTTCATACATGCTGTCATTGAAACATACAGCAGAAAATTTTGGTGCACTTCAGAAATGTTTTAACCCAACATGGTCTTCAAATTGATCTTAACACATTAATATTAACTGTGTTCTTACGCAACCTTTCTAACATGTGTTGGCAGCTTAATAGAAGCTTTAAAATGACAAGAAAATGACTATAACTGTTTCCTTCTGTCAGAGAGTTTACACATGGCACGTTCAAGAACTGGTGGCACAGAGGTACAGCGGTAGATTTGATTACAGTGCCAGAGACCCAGGTTCGATCCTGGCTAAGGGTGCTGTCTGTTTGAAGTTTGTATGTACTTCCTGTCACAGTGTGGGTTTTCTCTGGGTGCTCGAGTTTCCACCCACATTCCAAAGATGTGCAGGTTTGTAGGTTAATTGGCCTCTGTAAATTGTCCCTAGTGTGTAGGATATGAAAGTGGGATGACAGAATTAGCATATGGGTGACCAATAGTTGGCATGAACTCAGTGGATCGCTCTTAATCTCGCCTCTACCCTTTGACCTGTCCAGCATGGGAAACCCTAACAGGAGACAAATATCCCGCTGGCATTGCTCTAGGGGTCACACAAGCTCCCCGACACACAAGCTCTCCGACCATGACAAGGTTGCAATCCAACAGGGAGACTTGCGATATTAGCCCTGTGTAATGGGGTACATTTGTAAATATTGTGTGTTCTTCCAGCGTCCTCTTCTGTAGTGAATCCAGTTTGTAATGAGATGGATAGTAGTTGAGGTTTTGTGCTGGCAAGTGATAATGTATCAATAGGCAGCATAGGAAGTAGGAATGATGGTCAAAACTACGCGGGCAAGCAATATACACATAAACCATGTTATAACATATCATTGGTGGGGAATTATGTCTATTATTGCCAATTACCCACTATAACTAAGTAAGGAATTTTCTCCAACTACCTAGCAGTATTTTTGTTACCGCAAGCTAAAAATACTGAAGTCAATTTGTTACATTGTATGACACAGTATCATTGAACAAGTGACAATCAAAGCAATTGCTTGTCAATTTCAGTTGGCTCAATCTTGGGTAAAAATAAACTATTGGAAGAACTCAACGGGTTAGGCAGCAGCTGTGGAAGGAAATGAACAGACAACATTTCCTCTGGATCCTTCTTCACTTTGACCTGCTGAGTTCCTCCAGCAGTTTGTTTTGAACCAAGAACCCTCTGATTCACAGGCAAGGGTGTTATCAACTAAACTAAAACTGAGAACGTTATGCGTTTATGTAAGCACACATAAATTTACCTTAAAGAGATTGCAAATTTAATTTAAAAAAATAATTTGTACCATATTCTTCAATGCATCAAAAGTCAGGAAATACCATACCATCAGGTCCGCCACATATTTGTGTTACGTAGTTGCAGGGAAATACAGCAAAGAATAGTACGGGTGTCATGGGTTATGGGGAGTAAGCAGGAGAAAGGGGTTAGGAAGGAGAGATAGATCAGCCATGATTGAATGGCGGAGTAGACTTGATGGGCTGAATGGCCTAATTGTTCCAATCACATATGAACTTATGAAACAAATTGATTTGCAAAGGAAAACATAATATTAAAGAAAAGATAAATCAATGAGTTGGAATACATTGACAAACAAAGCCTTTTATAGAAAATATCATCTCAAATTTTCTGCAGAAAGGTTCTGCATGACAATGGAAGTCATAAACTAACAGCTGACATTTGCTGTTATTCCTTTGAGCTCCATCCTGGACTCCTTATAGAATTTAATGATGGAGTGAAATCCATTGCAATTTCCCAACAGCAGTCTGCCTGTTGAATTCACATTTAGCGCTGATTCAGCCCCATTCATTGCAAAGGAGACAAATGGCTGTAAGAGAGGTAGGTAACTTGTAGCTCATTATAATGTAATATCAAGGAGCTACAGATGCTGGTTTACACCAAAGAAATAGATAAAATGCTGGAGTAAATCAATAGGTCAGGCAGCATCTCTGGAGAAAATGGATGGGTGACATTTTGGGTCAGGAAACTTCTTTAGACATTTTTCCAGAGATGCTGCCTGACCCGCTAAGTTACTCCTGCATTTTGTGTCTATCTTTTGTAGCTAGATGATATTTGGTTGATTTCATGCCGTTAATTTAACGTATGTAATTGCTTTTGTGATTGCTGGTGTTATATCTTAATTGTAATGTTTCTTTCATTTCTAATATGTATTAAATATTGGTAAAACTCAAATTGGAACTCTTTACAAAAAGTGTGGTGAGTGAATGGAATGAGTTGTCAAAGGAGGTAGTTGAGACAGGCACTATTGCAAAGTTTAAGAAACAATTAGTCAGGTACATGGATAGGATAAATGTAGGGGGATATGGACCAAATGCAGGCAGGTGGGACTGGCATAGATGGAGTATGTTGGTCGGCTTGGGCAAGTTGGGCTGAAGGGCTTGTTTCCATAGCGTTTGACTCTATGTCTCTATGACTAAATCTGAAACGGAAATAAAAAATCCTGGAAATGACCTGCAAGTCAGGCAGTATATTTGGAAAGAGAAACAAAGTTAATGTTTCAGCTTAGGGATACTTTTACAGAAGGCTTGTCAAAGGTCTTCTTCTGCCCCAGTTAAATTCTATTTTTTTCTGATATAGAGAGGGATAAGAATATCACTGAGCATTTGGTGATGTAGCTGCCAAAGATGTCTGTATTGAAACAATGAGAATCAGAGTCTTCAAACTACCATGTCTATGATGACCATCAAGTTACTATATATTCTGAAATAATCTGAAGGGTTCCAACCCGAAACTCACCTAGTCATTTATTCCAGAGATGCTGCTCGACCCGCTGAGTTACTCCAGCATTTTCTGTCTATTTTAACTATATATACTAATTAAAATTTATTAGCACTTGGTCTATAGCCTGTCAGTAATTCATTTTTCATAAGTTCATATGTTCTAGGACCAGAATTAGCCTTTCAGCCAATGAAGTCTACACCACCATTCAATCATGGCTGATCTATCTTTTATTCTCAACCCTATTCTGCCTTCACTCCATAACCCCTGACACCCAGACTATCAAGAATCTATCAATCTCCACCTTAAAAATATCCATTGACTTGACCTCCACAACTGTCTGTGGCAATGAGTTCCACAGATTCGCCACCCTCTGATTAATGAAATTATTTCTCAGCTTTGTAAAGGTATGTCATTTTATAATGAGGCTGTGGCCTCTGCCTTAGTCTCCATATTCACTCTATCTAGGCCTTGTCCAGATGCGTGTTAAATATTATGAGAATATCTATCTTCACCACTTTCTCAGGTAGCTGCTTCACTTTCCAATGACCATCACATTCCATAAACCCATCACCCTCTGCGGAAAAAAGGTTGATCTGGGAAGATGTTATGGGGTGTCAGTGGAGACAGTCAAATACTTCCTGCAAAAGAATGTGCACAGTGGCATTTAAGAGACTGTAGTTTGGCCCATGGATATGCAGGGAATGGAGGGATCTGGATTTTGTGCAGGCAGAGAAGGGTTAGTCTTGGCATCATGTTTGGCACAGATATTGTGGTCCAATGGGGCTGTTCCTGTGCTGCACTGTTCTACATTTTGCATTCTGTGTTCTTTGTCTTTTCTTATTCATACTATCATTTGTCATTATTGATTAAGATCAGATTGTCTTAATATCCCAAAAATTGTTTTTGTCATTGAGGCTGTTTCTATGCTGCTTGATGTTATGACATGAAATATATAGAAGTCCTGATTCATAGATATTTTTGTTGGTGAGTGATGCTTTGAACAGTTGCTGAGTCCCATGGTGCAGTTAGCAGGATGCAACGTTTGGCGACAATGTTACTGTCTTTGACCACACATGAATTCACCGTGACACAGCATCTAGCTCTTTGAGAATAAGCTGTCATGGTGTTGACCTGAGTGGCGACCTGTTCTTCAAACATTGGGAGCTCTTGGGACCTCATGCTCATCCTTGGATAAACAATACTGCCTGGTCACATACAGCAAATGTGCAAGAAATATTTTTGTGTTGTTCCCTTGTCTCTGAAAATCCATTTGATTGAAGTCAAAGGTGACGTGACACAAGTAGAGTACAAAGCATAGAGTGTGCAACCAATGTAAGTATCTACCCACATCCCTCCTCCTCTTCCCTGCCCAAGTGCCCAAGATGGAGTTGAGTAGCACACTTTCCTATGCAATCATCTCTGCTGCCACTTCCCTGCATTTGCTGGTCAACGGGAGTTGCAGGGACGACACAGTGGCACAGTTGCTGCGTTACAGTTCCAGAATCCAAGGTTTGATCCCAGATTGAAGGGGGACCCAATTAAAAGTTACAGAATAATGAATGGTATAGAGAGAGTGGATGTGGAGAGTCTATGGTGGGAGAGTCTATGACCAGAAGACATAGCCTCAGAATTAAAGGGCGCACTTTTTTGAAAGGAGGTGAGGAGGAACTTCTTTAGTCAAAGGGTAGTTAATCTGTGGAATTCATTGCCACAGAGGGCTGTGGAGAATAAGTCAGTGGATATTTTTGAGGCAAAGATGGACAAATTGTTGATTAGAACAGCGTCAAGGGTTATAGGGAGAAGGCAGGAAAATTGAATTAGGAGGCAGAGATCAGCCATGATTGAATGGCTGAGTAGACTCGATGGGTACTATAGACTCAATTCTACTATAACTTGTGAATGTGAACTTGTGATCCTGACCTTGGTTGCAGTTTATACGGAGTTTGTACGTTTTCCCTTTGACCGTGTGCGTTTTCTCTGAGTGCTCTGGTTTTCTCCAGGTGCTCCGGTTTCATCCCACAGTCCAAAGCCACACAGGTTTGTAGGTTACTTGGCTTTGGTAATTGTAACGTTTTCTCTAGTGTGAAGGATAGATCTAGTGTATGGGACGATCGTTGGGACAAAGGACCTGTTTCCACACTAATCTCTAAAGTTTAAAGTCCATAGTCAAGAGTGTTTTATTGTCATATGTCCTGAAATGGAACAATAAAATTCTTACTTGTAGCAGTGCAACAAATATCAAAACATGGTACTCAGTAGACCCCATAATGAACAACCAAAATAAATTTAATCTATAAAAACAAAGGAAACAATATAGTGCAAAGAGAAAAAAAACCTCAATCCCTAGTACAATCAAAGTAGTTAGTAGTTTGCGGTTTAGTTGGAGTTCACGATGCTCAGGTTGTAGTACATTTCCTCAGTGAAGGGCCTGTCCTACCTTCATGACCTAATTCACAACCTTTTTTACTCATGGACATTTTTCATCATACTGGAATAAATACCCAGCCCTACTTGATGCCACGATTACCTACGACTGACATCTCGGCTTGTTATGACCTCCTACGACCTCGTGACGACCATACTGCGAGTATGAGTCAAGGGCAAACTCGACTCATCTACACTAGTCCCACCTGCCCACATTATGCCTCTAAACCTTTCTTATCCATGTACCTGTCCAAATATTTATAAAATGTTGTTAACCTGCCTCATTTGCCTCTTTTGACAGCTCAACCCACCCACCTGCAATCCTCTGTGTGAATAAGTTGCCCCCTTAGGCTCTTTTTAAATCTTTCTCCTCTCACGTTAACCCTATGTCATCTGGTTCTTGATTCCCTTACCTAAAGATTAGGAAGAAGTGACCTAACTTGAAATGTCACCTATCCATTGTCTCCAGAAATGCTGCCAGGCCCATTTAGTTACTCAGCATTTTATGTGATAAAAGGCCGAAACACCCAGTGATGCAAGGGTACACTACTGATGATGTGTCCTGTGCCCAGCTGTCCTGAAGGTTACCCAGGCCAAGATATACGTATACGTACCCCCCCCCCGCCCCCCCCCCCCCGCCCCCCCCCCCCCCGATGTTGAGCGGTCACCACTCTCAGCAATCAATGAATGTCGTGAAATGCTCCCCACCTACTGGCACAAGGGACTTCCTTAACATCTAGTCCTGTGTATTTGATTCTGAAAATCTGGACTTATCCAGTGACTGCTGTGAAAGACAGCTGACAACATGGGAAAGTCCATGTGACAGCTTGGAGAGACAGCTGACAGGAGGGAACAGACCCCAATGGGGCCGTCATGGGCTAGCTCCCCATGACAGCAGTCTCCAAAGCTGTTTCAGCTAGTTGGAGACACCCGCTAAATGCTACGAAAGTAAATTAAAAGAAATACCCCTAGAGCCTGCGAGAGAGCGGGGGCGCAAGATGGCTCACCGATTGATAACACGGTTACAGACCCAGGAACGGCAACGACCACGGACAGGAGAGCATGGCACATGAGACATCCACAACAGCTGCGGGACACAAAACTTCAGGGTGTGCATCTGTGGTTGGGAGAAAAAGAACATCAATGATGGGCTTGAGATCCACCAAGGGAGGAAAAGGTGCTTGAGAGGGAGAGCAGAGACATGGGCCTCGCATTGACCAGTACTTCTTACGAAGCAACCAGTCAAATCAGTCGAATGAAGCACAGCGACGGGACACAAACCAAAGTTCGCAGAGCATCAGCACCCATGTCACTGAAGAGGGTGATACAAGCACAGAAATGCCGGTGGAGGAGCCCACGCAACAACTACAAAGACTCTCCATTGGAGGGAAAGAATCAAAGGGCATAAAACCTGGAGTGAAGTGGCCAAAGCTGTTGAAAAAGAAAGTGTGGGAGGACGGTCAACAGTGACCTTATACATATCTTGGAGCAACAAGTGGGCACAGCAGTGGAAAAGCTTGAAAGGATGGGCAACATAATCTACAGCTATGGAGAAGAACGGTTTGGGGTAAGTAAAGGGGAGAGGTGGAAAGAAGTTACCAAACACCAATCAAGTCCAGGAGGCAGCAGGAGATCGAGAGGCTAATCAGAGAGAGGAGACAGTTGAAAAAGCAATGGAAAAAAACCAACTGACGCAGAGAGAGAAGGTCTCATTGCTTACTCCATGAGGACATCAAGAGCCGATTGGCAAACCTTGCGAAAAGCAGAGAACATGAGGAAACTTCGCTAAGAATAAAGAACACACAAGAACACGGTTCTACAAAGACCCTTTCAAGTTCATCAAAGACCTCTTCGCAAAGGAAAAAAGTGGAACTTTGAAAACATCAAAACAAGAATTGGAGGAAACACCTGGACAAGGCCCACCAAGACACGAAAAGGCATGAGAAGTTAGTCATCCCACATGACATCCCAACCTATTCAACCACCTGAATTCAACCTGGACACCAGCCTCCGAAATGGAAAGAGGTAGAGAACACACTGTCGGCGAGCAAGAGCAGCATCAGCTCCGGGGCCAAACGGAGTACCATTACAAGCTCTACAAGAATGCACCGGATGTGTTACGCTTTTTTTGGAAGCTCATGAGGGTGGTGTGGAAGAAGCAAACAATACCTAAGGTGTGGCGAAGGGGCCGGCGGCATACTAATACCTAAAGAAAAGGATGCATCAGACATTCAGCCAATTCCGGCCAATATGTCTCCTCAAACGTCGAGGGAAAAAATCTTTTTCAGCATTTGTATCACAAAGGCTATCACCTATCTTTGGTAAACAAACAAGTACATTGATACATCTGTACAGAAAGCAGGAATTCCAGGTTTTTCGGGCTGCTTGGAGCATACAAGCATGATCTGGCACCAGATCCAAGCAGCTAAGAAGGACAAGAGAGACCTACATGTGATCTTCCTCGATCTGGCCAATTCATTTGGTTCAGTTCCAACATGAACTCCTTTGGGAATCTTTTGCCTTTTTCCATGTACCAGAGCTCATCACCACACTGGTCAAGAACTATTTCCCAAGACCTGCAGCTGTGCTTCACAACAGCTGAATTCAGTACAACATGGCAGCGCTTTGGAAGTAGGCATCATGGCAGGCTGCACAGTCTCACCTTGGCCTTTACAATGGCCATGGAAGTCATCATCAGGGCCTCAAAATGGGTGGTGGGCGGTGAACGAACCAGAGCTGGGCTCCGTCTGCCACCCATCAGGGCATACATGGACGATATGACAACAATAACCACTACTGCAGCATGCACCAGGCGGCTACTTGGAAAGCTGCAGGAGAACATCAAGTGGGCCCGAAATGAAAAATCAAACCAAGTAAGTCTCGAAGCATCTCCATAGTTAAGGGGGTGCTTAGAGACACAAGGTTCTGCATCGGTGACGACCTAATACCAACAAGTGTCTGATGCAGCCAGTAAAAAGCCTGGGCAAGATGGTACAACGCAAGTCTCAAGGACAAAGAGCAGGTGCTAACAGCTAAGGCAAAAAAAAAAAAAATTGTCAACGGCCTGGAGATCATCAATCAGACCCTACTGCCTGGGAAACTGAAGCTCTGGTGCCTTCAGTTTGGACTCCTTCCTCGGACAATGTGGCCACTGACCGTTTATGAAGCTCCACAATAACAACTGTGGAGAAGATGGAGCAAACCATAACTTCATACGCGAAGAAATGGCTCGGTGTCACGATGTCTAACTAACATCGGCCTCTATGGCAAAGGGGTTCTGGAACTACCTCTCACTAGTCTAACAGAGGAATACAAGTGTTCCAAGTAAGACTCCAGATGACACTGAGGGACTCTAGAGACAAGACCATCAGTGCTGTTGCGCCGCCCCTAGTAACGGCCGGAAGTGGACACCATCTGATGCCAGTACAGCAAGCTTCATCAGCCCTGAGGCACAAAGACGTCGTGGGCCAAGTGCAGCAGGGAAGAGGAGGCTTTGGCCTTCGACAAGTAAACCAATTGGAGGCGAAAGGCCACAACATCAGAGCGGAGGACATTGGTGGTTGAGGAGGTGCGGCAACAGGAGGAGGCCGCAAGAAGTGCAAAGGCGGTCTCTCTTAGCCAAACAGGGGCAATGGATGCAGTGGGAAGGTGTGGAGCGGAGGAAGATCAGCTGGGAAAGACCTATGGGAAATGGAATCAAGCAAGATCAGCTTCATCATCAGAGCGACATACGACGTCCTTCCATCACCAAAGAACCTCAATCAGTGGTACGGCGAGGATCCAACCTGTGCCCTCTGCCAACTCCAGCGACCCTCAAACACATCATGGTAGGCTGCAAGACCAGCCTCACGCAAGGGAGATACACGTGGAGGCATAATCAGGGTATTAGAAAGCCTGGCAACAGCCCTTGAGAAACTGGCTGTGTGCGACCAACTCCTTGCCTCGAGAGCAAGCAACCCCTCCCACTTAAGGGCGACAACCTTTGTCCGAGAAGGACAGAAAAAACACCGAAACATCCTTCCACTAGATCAGAAGAAGGAAACCTATGCAGGGCCCGTGACTGGAGGATGCTGGCGGACATCGGCCGACAACTAATCTTTTCCACCTGAAATTGCTTCAACCAACCTCAGGCCAGATTTGGTGTTCTTGGTCCCTTTCACAGAAGGGACTGCTTACCTCATAGAGCTCACAGTTCCATGGGAGAACTCTGTTGTGGAGGCCTATGAGCGTAAGAAGCTGCGCTACACAGAGCTTGCAGCAGAGGCAAGCAGCGTGGCTGGAACATCAACGTTTATCCAGTTGAAGTGGGAGGATGCAGAGGATTTGTTGCGTCATTCTACCATCAGACTGCTGAAGGAGCTTGGAATCCACGGTCAGGCTCTGCAGAAGACCATAAGATCACTCTCAGACGCGGGCTGAAAGAAGCAGCTGTTGGATTTGGCTCAAGCGGAAAGACCCATGCTGGGCCCCAAATGCGTCATGGTGAGTCTTTGAGGCAGTTTGACACGGGACACACGCTGAGGGCTGATCATCCTGCAGCGGGACGCCCTTGTGGAGGGTGTTATAGTGATAAAAGGCCGAAACACCCAGTGATGCAAGGGTACACTACTGATGATGTGTCCTGTGCCCAGCTGTCCTGAAGGTTACCAGGCCAAGATTATACGTATACGTACCCCCCCCCGCCCCCCCCCCCCCCCCCCCCCCCCCCCCCCCCGATGTTGAGCGTCCACCACTCTCAGCAATCAATGAATGTCGTGAAATGCTCCCCACCTACTGGCACAAGGGACTTCTTAACATCTAGTCCTGTGTATTTGATTCTTTTGATTCCCATATTCTGGGTAAAAGACTGTGCATTCATCCTAAATCCCCTCGCCATCTTATACAGCTCTATAAGATCAACTCCTTGGATGCCTGTGCTCCAAGGAGAGAAGTCCGAGCCTACCCAACCTCTCCCGATAGCTCAGAACCTTGAATCCTAGTAACATCCTCGTAAATCTTCTCTGCGCTCTTTTGTTCTACGGCTTGTTGTAAAGTATTACACCCACGGTACTGGGAACCAGCTGAGATGAGGAATTACTCAACAGTGGGATAATGCAGGCTGCGTTCCACAGCCATTTAATGGAGCTAGCAACATGACGTCTGTGTTTTAACTGCATCGGACACAACAACATGACTTTAGCCATCGTTGGGCTGCCACATTCTCTCTGTTCCCATGCAGGGATTTTATTTCAGAAAGGGAAGTGCAGCCGATGAATAATTGAACACCGGTTTCCTCAGTAGGACCGAAATGTCCCCTAAAAGTGTTAATTCAGTATCTGACAGTAAGGTATTCTCATTAAGTGGATAAATGAAGCTTAACAATACAATTTTCATACCAACCGCTCACTGTCATTACTTACACTGAAATTCAGATGTTTCAGGGCAAGCAATCTGATTAAAACAATTTATCTTTTCTGTCAGATGATCTGGAACAAAATTTAACAGATACAGCAAAATAGACGCTGGAAGATTCTTGAGGGAGTAACTCTAATTTTAATATTCTTTCACCATGAGCCGAGAATGAATTCACAATATGCTTTTATTATGTGTGCGTGTATGCGTGTGTGCATGCAAATTTAATGGGCAAGAGATCTTGAGAAAAATACAAAATACTTGATAGCCTCATCCGTCATTATTTATTAGTAGCATTATTATATTTCCCATATGATTGATTTGAGATCATTCAATTTCGATTGTTTCTTAAAGCTGTGGGTCATTGAATCATAAAATTGTTGTGGCACAGAGGGGGCCATTGGGCTTGTCATGCCTGTGTTGGCTCTTTGTTGAGGCATTCCTTCAGGTTCCTCTCCCCTGGATTTTCATGCAACTCATTACATTTCAAATGCCTATTTAATTCTCCATTGAGACCCTGATCAACAAAGTTCTAACTGCAAGCAGAGACTTTAAGATCATAGATGGTTTCTTCTTGAAATAGTATCTGCACATCGGTTGCATACAGTGAATGTGCAAGAACTATTTTTGTATTGGACCTCAGCTCTGAAAATTTGGGCAGCACAGTGGTGCAGCGGTGGATCTGCAGCCTTACCACACGAGGGGCTTGAATTTTTTCCTAACTACGGGTGTTGTCCATATGCAGTTTATCTATTCTCCTTGTGTCCATGTGGGTTTTTATTGACTACAGCTCGGCATTTAACACAATCATCCCCTCCAAGCTGGTTACCAAACTCGCAGAACTGGGTCTCTGCGCATCCCTCTGCAATTGGATCCTTGACTTCCTCATTCACAGACCACATTCGTATTGGTGGAAATGTGTCAGACTCGATAACAATCAGCAAGGGAGCACCTCAAGGCTGCGTGCTCAGCCCCCTGCTGTACTCACTCTATACTCATGACTGCGTAGCCGGTCATAGTGCGAACTACATCATCAAGTTTGCCAACGACACCACTATTATGGGACGTATCACTGATGGGGATGAGTCAGCGTATAGAAGAGAGATCGAGCGACTGTCCATATGGTGCCAGCACAACAACCTGGCCCTCAACACCAGCAAAACCAAGGAACTGATTGTGGACTTTGGAAGGAGTAGGATTGGGACCCACAGTCCTGTTTATATCAACAGGTCGATGGTTGAAAGGGTCAAGAGCTTCAAATTCCTGGGCGTGCACATCTGTGAAGATATTTCCTGGTCCGAGAACACAGATGCAATTATTAAGAAAGCTCATCAGCGCCTCTACTTCCTGAGAAGATTACGGAGAGTCGGTCTGTCAAGGAGAACTCTCTCTAACTTCTACAGGTGCACAGTAGAGAGCTTGCTGACCGGTTGCATCGTGGCTTGGTTCGGCAACATGAGCGACCTGGAGAGGAAAAGACTACAAAAAGTAGTAAATACTGCCCAGTCCATTATCGGCTCTGACCTTCCTTCCATCGAGGGGCTCTACCACAGTCGCTGCCTCAAAAAGGCTGGCAGCATCATCAAGGACCCACACCACCCTGGCCACACACTCATCTCCCTGCTACCTTTGGGTAGAAGGTACAGGAGCCTGAGGACTGCAACAACCCGGTTCAGGAATAGCTACTTCCCTACAGCCATCAGGCTATGAAACTTGGCTCGGACAAAACTCTGAACATTAATACCCTTCCATCTGTTATTTGCACTTTATCAATTTATTCATTCATGTGTGTATTTACATATATAATTGTAGTCAATGCCTACTATGTTCTTTTGTGCTATGCAAAGAAAGAATTTAATTGTCCTGTCAGGGACACATGACAATAAACTCTTTTGACTTTGACTTTGACTTTCTCATGTTCAAAAGTCATTGGAGCAGAATTAGGCCATTCAGTCCATCAAGTTCATTCCACCATTCAATCATTGCTAGTCTATCTTTTCATCTCAACCTCATTCTCCTGCCTTCTCCCCATAATTCTTGACACCCTTACTAATCAAGAATCTGTTAATCTCCTCCGTAAGAATACAGAATTACTTGGCCTCAATAGCCATTTGTATCAATGAATTCCACAGATTCACCATCTCTAATTAAATAAATTCCTCTTTATCTCCTTTCTAAAGGTGTGTCCTTTTATACTGAGGCTATGCCCTCTGATCCTAGACTCTCCCACTAGTGGAAACGTCCTTTCTGCATCAACTCTGTCCACGCCTTTCAATCTTTGGTAAGTTTTAATGAGGTCCCCCCCTCATTCCTCTAAACTCCAGGAAGTACAGGCTCAGTGTCATCAAATGCTCATCGGGTGCTCTGGCATCCTCCTACATCCCAAAGACGTGCTTGTTTGTAGGTTAATTGGCGTCTGCATATTGGCCTTAGTGTAGAGGATAGAACAAATGTACAGGTGATCGATGGTTAGTGTGGATTGGTGGACCAAAGAGCAAGTTTCCACGATGTGCCTCTAAATTAAACTAAATCCACTTAATTGCTGTCACAACAGACAGACATAAGTAGTGTACAAAGCAGTGTGTGTGCAAGCAAATACTCCTCCTCTTCCAAGCTCACCAATATTGAGTTCAATAATCACATAGCCCACTTTCCTTGTATAATCATTTCCCACTTCCCACCACGGCAGCCACTTCCCACCTCGGAAGTAACCTTGAATTTGTGTCCCTAGTCTTTGGAAAAAGATCAGCTAGATTCATTTTGACTCTCATATATCTTAGCATTTTTTTTTTGCAAAGACAGTGATGGATCTGAGCATAAATATTACTGTCTTTATCAGCTCCTTAGTGATATGGAGGTAACTATAAGACTTCAAAATTATTATTAATGCACAGAAGGAGCTTGTTCAGCCCATTGGTTTCCTGGCAGTGCCTTATAAAAAAAATGTTGCCCCATTACTTCATTTATTTCCCCATAACCCTTTAAATTATTTCACTTGCCAATCTTGTGCACATCCATTAATTATCCTTTCAATCGACC
Source organism: Okamejei kenojei (assembly GCA_035221665.1). Classification (NCBI taxonomy): domain Eukaryota; kingdom Metazoa; phylum Chordata; class Chondrichthyes; order Rajiformes; family Rajidae; genus Okamejei; species Okamejei kenojei. The sequence continues at coordinate 53,515,553 of CM069141.1, forward strand.
TTGCCGTAAGAACTTTAATTCTTTAGACTATAGGGTGTGGAAACGGGCCCTTTGTCCCATCAAGGTCATGCGGACCAGCAGTCACCTCTTAGACTATCACAAGGGACAATTTACAATTTATAGAAGCCAATTAACCTACAAACCTGTACTTCTTTGGCGGGCGGAAACAAGAACACCAGAGTAATCCCACGTAGTCACAGAGAGAATGTACAAACTCTGTACATACAACTCCCCTTGTCCAGATTGAACCTGGGTCTCTGGCGCTGTAAGGCATCAACTCGACTGCTGTGCCACTGTGTCGTACGATATGCTACTAGTTTCTCTAATTAAACCTCCTAGTTGAAATCCTTGTTTCCGGAAGCCATTGCAGTTAATCTCTTCTTCACTCTCTCGAGAATCTTTATATCTTTCTTTAAGGACATGTTGATGAGAATTGGACACAATATTCCCATTAGTGGTCTGACTGTACAATCTCTTCAACCCTTCCACTCTCTCCCGTGGTGGAATCCAGATCTTTGTCTCCAGCATCTGCAATTCCTTGTTTCTTCATTGCCTCAGTTTTTATTTTTAATCACTTTGTTATTTTTTTAGTCTGTAGTTAAATGTTGTTTTAGTGTATCTTTAGTTTTGTATTATGTGGGGATGGAGATGGGGGAGGAAACATTTTTTTTATCTCCTTCCTCGACGGAGATGCAACTTTTTCCTTATGGTATCTCTGCCGGCACTGCGGCCTAACAATGTGGAGCTGGCGGCCTCTTGCTGGAGATCGACCCTGGGAGCCTGCGGATTTAACGTCTCATGTTCAAAAGTCATTGGAGCAGAATTAGGCCATTCAGTCCATCAAGTTCATTCCACCATTCAATCATTGCTAGTCTATCTTTTCATCTCAACCTCATTCTCCTGCCTTCTCCCCATAATTCTTGACACCCTTACTAATCAAGAATCTGTTAATCTCCTCCGTAAGAATACAGAATTACTTGGCCTCAATAGCCATTTGTATCAATGAATTCCACAGATTCACCATCTCTAATTAAATAAATTCCTCTTTATCTCCTTTCTAAAGGTGTGTCCTTTTATACTGAGGCTATGCCCTCTGATCCTAGACTCTCCCACTAGTGGAAACGTCCTTTCTGCATCAACTCTGTCCACGCCTTTCAATCTTTGGTAAGTTTTAATGAGGTTCCCCCCTCATTCTCTAACTCTCCAGGAAAGTACAGGCTCAGTGTCATCAAATGCTCATCGGGTGCTCTGGCATCCTCCTACATCCCAAAGACGTGCTTGTTTGTAGGTTAATTGGCGTCTGCATATTGGCCTTAGTGTGTTAATGTCAGGTGATCGTGGTTAGTGTGGTTTGGTGGACCAAGAGCAAGTTTCCACGATGTGCCTCTAAATTAAACTAAATCCACTTAATTGCTGTTCAGACTAGTGTAGCAGTGTAGTGTGCAAGAGCTCACCTTGAGTTCAATAATCACATAGCCCACTTTCCTTGTATAATCATTTCCCACTTCCCACCACGGCAGCCACTTCCCACCTCGGAAGTAACCCTGAATTTGTGTCCCTAGTCTTTGGGATGTAGGAGGATGCCAGAGCACCCGATGAGCATTTGATGACACTGAGCCTGTACTTCCTGGAGTTTAGAGGAATGAGGGGGGGACCTCATTAACTTACCAAAGATTGAAAGGCGTGTACAGAGTTGATGCAGAAAGGACGTTTCCACTAGTGGGAGAGTCTAGGATCAGAGGGCAGAGCTGGCGGTCCCTTTGCCAGGGATCCGACCTCGGAAGCTCCAACCGTGGGAGCCTGCGAACTTTAACACCATGGAGCTCGCAAACCCTTTGTCAGGGACTGGATTCGGGAGCTCCAAGCCGCAGGAGCTACGACCACCCCGATCATGGGAGCTTCGATTGTCCCGACCTGGGAGCTTCGATCGCTGGCTGCAGGAGCTTCAATCGGCGACTATGGATGGTTTGACTCCCCCGAGAGCGGGAGAAAAAGGAGGAAAAAATATAAGAATTTATTGCCTTCCATCACAGTGGGGAATGTGGAGGAGCCGCTGTGACGGGTGTTTATGTTAAATTTTTATGTGGTTGCATGTTTTGTTGCTTTTTTGGTATGACTGTACGGCAAATCAAATTCATACTTGTTTTGTTTTCATACTTGGCTTATAAAATTAATTACAATTACAATTACAAATACAATTAATGAATGCATTTATTTAATTTTTACAAAATTGTGGTTAACATTGCCAAAGATTCCCATATTCAGCTTCTATCTGAAGTTGGTCTGCTGAGGAATGGTTGATGGCATCTAATACAGAGTTGCATTTTACGAATTGAATTGAAATGAATTGATTGAAATTTCACAGTGAAATTCTTTGCTTGCATACTCAAGGTGTGCAATAGTCACCACATAAAGGGTGCTGACACAATTACAGTATCCTACCCCAGTTGCACCCTCATTCTCCCCTGCCCCCCCCCCCCCCCCCCCCCCCCCCCCCCCCCCCCCACCCCGCCCCCCCCCCACCCCCCCCCCCCCACCCCCCCCCCCCCCCCCCCCCCCCCCCCACCCCCCCCCCCCCCCCCCCCCCCCCCCCCCCCCCCCCCCTCCCACACACACACACACCTCACCGGGACTTGCTTTGACCTTGGAATATATGGAAGGCTGAGGAATCTATTTACTACATTATCAGACTGAGGGTGTTTGACCGTGTATTCATTTGGACTTGGGCAACACAGTGGCACAGCTGATAGAACAGCTGCCTCAAAGCGCCAGATGTCAGGCTCGATTCTGACCTCAGGTTTGTGTGGAGTTTGTACATTCTCCCTATGACCGTGTGGGATTCTGACGTGTTCTCCAGTTTCATAGAAAATAGAACAGTACAGCACATGAATTGGCCCTTTGGCCTATGATGTTTGCAAAACATAATGCCAAGTTAAACAATCTCATTTGCCTGTACATGATCCATAAACCCCTATTCTTTAAACTTCCATGTGCCTATCTAAAAAGCATCTTAAATGGTACAATTGTATCTGCCTCCACCATATCCTGGCAATGTGTTCCCGGCCCTCAGCACTCTCTGTGTAAAACACTTGCCCCACACGACTCCATTAGACACTCCCTCTCTCACATATGTATGCCCTCTGGTGTGGGAAATTTCCACCCTGGGAAAGGTATCCCATATCCCAAAGACATTCGGGTTTTTAGGTTAATTGGCCTCTATAAATTGCCCCGAGTGTGTAGGGACGAGATGACAAAGTGTGTTGACATAGAACTAATGTGAATGGGTCGGCGTGAACTCAATGGGCCAAAGATCCTGTTTCCACACTGTTTCTAAAGCTAAGAAAACACTTGTGAATTTAAACCCTTAGTCAAGCTGGTCATTTCACAGTTTGCAGTGTGTTTATTCTCCCGCCTCTGTGTAAACAACAGTACTTCCTTCAACATCTTACCACTTCCAAAGTGAGGTTGCAGATGGGGAAAATTCATATGAAGTCCAGCTTTTCTTTCAGACCAAACTGTAGTCTGAAGAAGGTTCTCGACCTGAAACATCATGCATTCCTTCTATCCAGAGATGTTGCCTGTCCCGCTAGGATACTCCAGCACTTTATGTCTATCTTCGATGTAAACGCACATTTGCTGTTCCTTCCTACTACATATTTCATTACAAATTGGCCAACTTGAGTGACACATACCCTAGGGCAGATGCTCATCATCCTGGAGTAGATTAGCTCAGACACAGAGCATACATCAAGAGTCTTGACCATAAGATGTAGGAGCATTTGGCTTATCGAGTCTGCTCTGCCATTCCATCATGGCTGATCTATTTCTCCCTTTCAACCCTTATCTCCTGCTTTCTCCCCGTAACCTTCGACACCCTTACTAATCAAGAACCTATCAATCTTTGCTTTAAAAATACCCAATGACTTAGCCTCCACAGCCATCTATAGCAATTAATTCCACAGATTCACCGCACTAAAGACATTTCTAATAATCTCCATTCTAAAGGTACTTCCTTTTATTCTGAGGCTATGAGCTCTGGTCCAAAACACAAACACTCAAGAGCGTTACACGTACAGAAAAAAATAAACAAAACATTCAGTTTTTGTTTGAATATTAAATACATCAAATGCATTCAAACTTTGTGAATTATATAATCTTCATGCCTCCAGTTAATTTAATGTGTAATGTCAACAAAGATATGGGAGGGTTTGAAAACAAGCATGAAACATTTTGAAACTTGAAAGTTGAAAACGGGCTACAATTCTCTGATATTGATGCCATTTCTCATTGTTTTCCTGTTTTATATCCCAGTTCTGGCTATCATGAAAGCAAAGTGCTTTTTTTCCTCTCTCTTTTGCTTTAAGCACAAGGTGAGCTTGAAGCAAACCGAACTGGCCAATTTTCACATCCCAAGCCTGAGTGAGCTCACAATGATTTTTATTGCTTATTGTAGGGAGGTGAAGTAACTGTTAACCTCTTTATGACTTTAGATTTTTTTTCCTGTAATGGAACAATTCAGAAGGAAAAGTGCAAGAATGCAGCCAGGAAAGATCTGAGGGGAATTTTAACAGGGCAGCACGGTGGTACAGCTGGGAGAACTGCTGTCTCACAGTGACAGATACCAGAGTTCGATCCTGACCTCGGGTGCTGTTTGTGTGGAGTTTGCATGTTCTCCCTATAACTGTGAAAGCATGGGTTTACTCTAGGTGCTCCGGATTCCTCCCACATCCCACAGTCGTGTGGGTTTGTAGATTAATCGACCTCTATAAATTGTTATAGGGAGTAGATGAGAAAGTGGAGTAATGTAGAACTAGTGTGAACAGATAATTGATGGTCAGTGTGCACTCGATGGGCCTGAAGCGCCTGCTTGTATGCTGTATCTCTAAGCTAAACAAAACAATTCTGACTATGTGCTGCCTGTACAGAGTTTCTACATTTCCCTGTGACTTTGTGGGTTTCCTCTGGGTGCTCCCATTCCCTCTCACATTCCAAAGACATGCGGGTTTGTAGGTTAATTCACTCAGTAAATTGTCCCTAGTGTGTAGAAGACAACTACTGTATGGGTGATCGCTGGTTGGCACGGTCCTGGTGGGCCGAAGGGTCTGTTTGCATGTGGTATCACTAAATCAAACTAAACTAAACTGAACTAAACTAAATTGTAGTAAACTTAATTATTAAAACAATTTTGGGGTTCACCTCGCAGATTCAATCTGTTCCCAAGACCTGTCTTGTCACAATCTATATCAGACTCTAATTACTAGATTACATTAATTGTTGTTGCTGCATAATTCTGCAGTAATCTAATTGTGTAAGAGATAGAAATAGATAGAAATCTTTAATGATTATGGGAAGAAATACGGACTCAGTTGCTGGTTGCTAAAGAAATAAGCTCTCGACAATTCTCTATACCAGAATTGAAGTAGGCTTTTCAAAAAATGAGAAGAAGGGAAGTGGTGAGATTATCCACTAGACACATACACAGAGGCCAACATTGAACCTTAATGTATAGCTACACTGTTACAAGTTCACAGGTTATAGCAAAGAAGTTGGCCATTCGGCCCATCGAGTCTACTCCGCCATGGTTAATCTCTGCCTCCTAATCCCATTTTCCTGCCTTCTCCCCATAACCCTTGACACACATACTAATCAAGAATATTAAGATTAAATGAGAACTTAACAGTTCGAAGTTTGATCGTTATTTTATGAGGAGTAACGATGAGGGATTACGTGAAGAAGCCCCGCCTGGCGCATGATCGGCATACTTCAAAGCAGCGGCATGAAAAACACAGAAACAATAGCCGGAGTAAGATAGTAAGGCTCAACATAGACTAGAACTACCAGATGATCATTTATTTTATGAGGGTTGGGAGTGGAGGGCACATAATCCCTCATCGTTACTCCTCATAAAATAAGGACGATCAAACTTCGAAACTGGTAAAGTTTTTCATTTATCTTACTATTTTTACTTCGGAGTCACGTGCGGACTACGTCACGTGAACTACGTGAAGATTTTGTAGCTCTGTGTGTTTTATGTCGTACAACTTTCCTTCATATGACACTCTGGCTCAGTAAACACAGTAGTGAGTAAATAATACATTTTTTAAACATTGCTTCAGTTTATGTAATAAGTCTTTTCATTATAGAAGAATGAAAGTAATACCCCTTCTATCAAAAGGCAAAATTTATAACCAAAGATATCAATTGATAATATAAATTGATAATATAAACAAAGCGACAATCACAGAGAACCCAACACTGCGTGTCCAACCCTGACACTCCTCGTAACTTTGAAAATTTATTTTACATCTTCCTACGGCCTCTAATTATTGATCGAGCGGCCCATCCTGTGTCTTTACTGTGGATGTATCTACCTCCCTAATGGAGTGATTTTTCATATCTCAATGTCTACTCCTGCTGAGTCTCAAACCTGTTTTCACCATCTAGAATGTAACTATCTAGAACTATCAGTTTGTACTGATATTTTATGTGGTTTTTGTGTGTAATAAGTAGCGCTGACTCCGCACCATGGAGACTCCTACCTACTTCAACATATTGAGTCAATGCTTAACCACATACAATTTTTGGCCGACAGGATATGCTTACATTTTACCTTGGTTCCAGCTCCTCCTGGTCTGCTTTGTTTGGTAAAGTCATAAACATATATGACAATGTAATCTGTAGCCACATGCAATTATCTAACGTAACATTTGCAATTTTTGCACTCTTATGCTGATACTAATGTCATGAGCATTATTACTTTCAATGTTAACTTTTGAAACAGTGATAGAATTGGAGCCCATTGCCTAAGCAAAGTCAGGACTATGCTGACCTCCCAACTTCTGTATTTCAACTTTGGACAGATTATATATATATATTCCTTTCACATATCGGGATATTAACGGATGAGCCCCGATAGATTCTTGGTCCAGCAATGTTGTCCTAAATAGGACGATAAAGCACTATGAGCCCTATTAATGGCCCTATCACTTAGATACTGAGAAAGAATGCAATCCAGCAAGGAACTCCAATATATCTGATATGTTAGTAGTATGATAAAATAACTTTGACTGTCTACCAAAGACTTCCCAATTTCTTTTTTATAAACACCCAAATATTGTTTTTTAATGCTATTTCTCCAAAGTGCAGTTATAACATTCATAGACCTCTCCGACAGTCAAACTCTTATATTGGTCTGGTCAAACCTAGAGATAGACAAATTCATATCGTCATGCCATGGATGAATTTCTACAACAACAAATTGCTGCAGCTATAGATCATCATAACTGGCTCAATCATCACTCTCAACCAATGAGAACCATGACTGAGTCCAGTATGGGCCACCAAAACGCCCCTGGCAGCATCCTGCTACATTTTCATCAGACATTGCCCTATCAGACAGAATGGGGAACATAAAAGAACATCTTTCCCCATCCAATTTAGCGATAATGCATCCACCGCTACTGCTCCTAAGTTGGGCTCCCACGAGAAACAGTTGGGCAATTAGTGATTTAATCTAGACACAAACAGATCAATGTTAGGTAATCCATACCACTGACAATGTGTTTCCCAAACTTGTGGATTTCACATCCATTCTATATTGTCTTTCAATATTTTCCGTGATTTGTTGTCTGCCACAACATTGTCTCTCCCTTCGAGATAAACAGCTGAACTCAAATATTCTTAGAGATACACCAATGCCACATCTGGTTACCCAGATAATCACATGATATGATCTTCCTTGACCCATGTGATTGATATATGCCACAGCTGTGGTATTGTCCACCTGATTGGACATGCAAATCTTTCATAGTAGAACAATAAGTTTTTAATCCATAAAAGCTCCCGACACTCCAAATAATTAATACAAATGCTTGGAGAAAATACGTTGTTCTTGGACAAATCCATTTGCCACTCCCTGATGTTATTGTCCTTAGTCCCCTAAACAAGGGACGTATCAGATATTAACCTGATAAAAACAGATATTATACTTATCCTAGCCCAAATAACCACTGAAGCTATCCACCATCTGAGAATACTTGCTTCAGTTTGCAATGGCTGCTGAGCTAATATGTTTAAAAGCAGCTTGTGGAACATTCTCTATCCACCACTGTAATTCTGATAAAGCATCCTTTGGCAATTGCATAAGCCTGTCAAAAAAGGCCTGCACACTCTTATAATGCTTGTGTTTTTACTTTTTTTGGTGCTTTTTTTGGTAATGCAATGGGCCAACTCCACTGCTGAATATTGTTACTAACCTACCTAAGCTCCTTCTCGGATGGAGGGATAAGGTTTGTCAACAAAGCAATGACACACATTTGTAATATTGACACTTTATCTCTTGGTAAATTTTTTCCCCCACATGGTACTGAATCACTCACAAACCCGGAATAGTAATTTGTTTTAGGAATGCCTAAAACATAGTTTTTATTGGATGGGTCAGGACCCTTGCCTCTCAACAGGCTTGTAATTGCTGCATTAATTTTCAGCTGACTCCTGATCAACATTGCCAATTTAAAATGTGATCAAGATAAACCATGACCATGTGTCCTTATCAGTGCAAGTGCTGGTATCTTTATCGGTGCAAGTACTGGTTCCAATGATTGTGTGAACATCCTAGAATCTGAGCTTAATCCATTAGATAATGCCCTAACTTGCAACAGTTGACCCATCTAATTAATTTCAAGTACCTGTGAACATGATAATAGATTGGTACTAAAATATATCATCCTTCAAGTCTTATAGTAACAACTAACAACTTGTTGATAACAACTGTCTTGCAGTGTTGAAGATGTCCATTTTGAAAAAATGTTTCACACTGTATAACTGTATTGAAAGTGATGTCTAGCATGGCTTTACAACCACATCTTCCTTCTTCCTGGGGAAATTATTTGATACAAATTTTCGTACCTCTTCTTTATTTGAGATATTTCAGGTGCAAACCTAAAATAAGATGTAGGTTTATTCTGTACAGGTGGATCAAATCTTTCTACAATTTTTTTTTTTTTTTGTAGATCCTTACATAGTAAAATAAATTGATCAGTTGTTATGCAATCATTTATCATAAACACACCTGTAATCTCCCACAATTGGAGATTTCATCAACTTCCTCTGTAACAGGTTTTTGCACCTCTTCAAATGCACATGAAGGCCTTCTCTCCCCAACCATATGGGTTAACATAAGGCGGTGCTGGATAAAATACTTTCTTACCATACTCCTGCCTCTGTTTGATCCAATATCAAATCTTTACATTGGACCACAATTTTGCCAAAGTTTAGTGACCAATAATCTTTTTTTGTTATCAATGTCTTTGATTTGTTTTTTAGGCAGGTTTACTCCATAAATAATCAGGAGAATAAACATAGCTTGGTCTGTATTGACCTGCAAAATGTTCCCAATAGCAATTATTTCCTATACCATTAAGCTCAACATATGAGCTCCAAAATAATGGCAACTTGTCTTTTTTTTTAAATTTTGGTCATCGCACAATCTTTCACTTGCTTCGCAAAAGCAGTGACGCCATGCACCAACTTGAATTTCTTTGAAATCGTATTCCCTTGTGCCTCCATATAATTGAAGACATGAATACCTAAATCGGATTCACCATTGGCACCCTAGTAAAACACAAATGTTTTATCTATAAATCTGCTGTTTCAACCATAACAGCCTCATGAAGCTGGTGAGAAACTAATTAATGTTGGCCACCATGGTTACCTTCCATTGCCTCACCCCTTCATTCAGGTATCGTACTTAGTACACCTGTATTTATATTCGTGCTGTGGTGGGTACTATGGACCAGCCACCACTTTTCAGTTCAGTTTTTCCTTTTCTTTTTACTGCCCTGGTTTACTCCTGGGATTTTGCTCATGGAGACTTCCTCCAGACCAATCTGAGGTTAGACATTCCCACATTGGTAAAAACTCCATATTATTTGTATATGGAAATCACCCCTCAGGGTCTGTTTTGGAATATTCTGGGTCTTTTAAACCCTTTTTGGTTGGAAATTTTTAATCTGGAGCATTTTCTCCATTTAATTTATTTTGTGCCATAAAGCTTCCTTGTCTGGAGGCCTTTTTCTTATTATAAACAATTTAAAACCATGGCCTCTCAGACTTCTTAATATTCCTCCTCCACTGGAGTTTTTTTCCCATGGCTAAATTTTGTGGAGCGACTAAAGTCTCCATCAATTTCAGACGGCCACCGGTATCGGAACCGGCTCCGCACTAATCTGCCGTCCCGATCGCTAAGCTTTTACCCGGGACGCATCTTAACCTCCGTTTTCCACCCGGAGTACTTTTTTTTTCTTTTCCTTTTAACTCCTGATGGCTTCTGCACACCAGCACGCACAGAGTTTTTAAACACGCCCTGTAAAAGTAATTCAATTCACTTACCTGCGGTGGGCCTGTTCCTTACCGCTGGTGGAGCTGCGCTCTGCAGCTCTTCCTCTGCTGTCAGCGACGACGTAATGCCTATCATGCACCAGGCGGGGCCTTCTTCACGTAGTCACTCACGTGACTCCGAAGTAAAATCTGTCTATCTCTGCATTAAAACAATATCCAATGACTTGGCCTCCACAGCTCTCTGTGTCAATGAGTTCCACAGATTAACTGCCCTCTGACAAAATAAGTTCCTCCTCATCTCCTTTCTAAAGGAGCGCCATTTACTTCTGAGGCCATGACCTCTGGTCCTAGACTCTCCCACCAGTGGAAACATCCTTTCCACAAACACTCCATCTATGCCTTTCATTATTCTGTAAGTTTCAATGAGGTCCCCCCTCAACCTTCTGGACTACAGCGAGTTAAGTCCGAGAATGCACCCAGGACATGGAGGCTGTGATGGAAATCTGCATTTAGCTTTGTTTCTCTGAATTACCACTTGTATGTTATGACAAATACCTGAGAGGAAAGTAAAGGGTAAAAAATCAGCAATGTTAGATGGCGTTTAGAGTTACAATTCTGGCTATTGCTGAACCTATGATTGTACTACTGCCCTGTAACTTCTTACTCCCCATTTATTATCCTGCACATTGTCCCTTAGGAAATTAATGTTGAAAAGAATGAATTTGCAGCAAGTCTGTTCAATCTGAATCTCTAGTCATCCTGGGACATCCATATTTATGGTTCAATTCGAAAAGATAAAAGCTGACAACACAACAAATAACTGTGATGTTAATTATTTTAGAATGATTTACAATTGGGTTGGATAGAACAATTTTAATAATGTAATTTGCAAAGGCCTTGTTAAAAGATCAAATGTTAAACTAGCTTTAGAACACATTTGAGTCTGTCAGCTTAATGCAAACTCAGAATTCTAACACTCTGATGCCTCAATCAATAGTTACAGCCCTGTCTGAATTTCTTTCTCCCACTTTCTCTCTCTTTCTCTTGCTCACTCTCGCTCTCTCTCTCTCCATCTTTCTCGCTCTCTCACTCGCCATCTTTCTCGCTCTCTTTCTCGCGCTCTCTCTCCTTCCTTCTTTCTTTCTTTCTTCCTTCCTTTCTTCCTTCCTTCCTCTCTCTCTTCTTCTTTCTCTCTTCCTCTTTCTCTCCTTTCTCTCTCTTTCTCTCTCTCTCTCTCTCTCTCTCTCTCTCTCTCTCTCTCTCTCTCTCTCTCTCTCTCTCTCTCGCTCTCTCTCGCTCTCTCTCTCTCTCTCTCTCTCTCTCTTTCTTTCTTTCTTTCTTTCTTTCTTCCCTTTGATCATTCTCTGCAGAATCAATTGCAAAGCACAAAGTGCTGGAGTAACTCAGTGGGTCAGGCTGCACTCGTGTTGGGAAGGCCCTAGCTGATGTTTCAGTTCATGACCATTGTTCACCCTGGAGAAGGAATCTGAAGAAGTATCCCAACCTGAAACATTGCCTATTCATTCCCTCCAGAGATGCTGTCAGACCCATTGAGTTCCTTCAGCACTTTATGTTTTGCTCAAGATTCTAGCATCTGCAGCTTCTAATGTCTTCAATTGCATTGCACACTGCTGTACGTGTCATTAAATTAATCTAAACTATCACGACATTCGCCATTCAGTCAGAATTTCCTCCTATTTTCTCACAGTGCGGTGGCGCATGGTGATGCGGCAGTCGAGTTGCTGCCTTACAACGCCAGAGACCCGGGTTTGATCCTGAATACAGGTGCTGTCTGTAAGGAGTTTGTATATCTCCCTTGACCATGTGGGTTTTCCCTTGGTGCTCCCATTTGGAACTTGTTGGGGGTGTAACCATCTGGATCGATAAGTGGAATGATCATACGTAGTGTATAACTGACCCAATAAAGAGCCACTCAAATTGTTGTTACATTGATCGGGGCTTATAGCTTGGAGCAGCAAGTTAGGCAGGATTACATTGTCGTCAATGAACAGAAAACAGAGAACGAACTGGAAATAACGCGATGAGTAATGCACTGATCAATATTTATGCCTTGACCATTTCACTATTTAGGCTTTAGTTTAGACTTTGGAAACTAAGTCTAAACTTTGGCTCACCGAGTCCGTGCTGACCAGCGATCATCGTGAACACTAGCACTAACCTATATACCAGGGACAATTTACAGAAACCAGATAATCTACAAACCTGTATGTCTATGGAGTGTGGGAGGAAACCGAAGAAAACCCACGCAGTCATAGGGAGAATGTACAAAGTCCGTGCAGATAGCACCCGTAGTCAGGATTGGACCCGGCCGGGTCTTTGGAGTCATAAGGCAACAACTCTACCACTGTGGCAACTCTACCACTGGTGTACACAAGGCAGCTACTGTGCTGCCTTGTGTACACCAGTGGTTTGAAGGGGACTGAAAATACTATATCCAAGTTGCTGTTGGTACAGAAAAAGGTTCACCGGATCTGCACCTGGGAAGAGAATAAATGGAAGAGACGTTCTGACGAGAAAGGAAATCAGTCAAAGATACGTATACCTTATTTAATTTTATAGAGAGAGCGTGGGAACAGACCCTCGGTCCACCAAGTCTACTACGACCAAAGATCACCCACTCACTGATTCTATCCGACAAACTATGGACAATTTACAAAAGCCAATTCGCCTACAAACTTGCGTATCTTTGGAATATGGGAGGAAACCACACCCGGAGGAAACCACGTGGAGACAGGGAGAACATACAAACCCCATATAGGCACCACCTGTTGGTAGGATCGAACCCAGGTCTCTGGAGCTATAAAGCAACAACTCTACTGCTGTGTTACTGTGCTGCCCACCTTTCTGTTCCTTGGTTCCCTATAGCTTATTATTCCTTGGTTCCTCACGCATCCTGCCTCAGTATCCATTGGTTCATTATTTGCATAGAAGCTGTTAAATCTCGACCAAAACATCAAGTGGTGGAGGAACTCAACGGGTCAGGCAGCTTTGTATGAAGGGAATGGACAGATGACCTTTCAGATCAAGACACTTCTTCAGACAGATGCAGTAGGAGCAAGCATTTGCAGTGTATCGTGTCTGTTAAATCTCTAACTTCTTCCAGTTACATTGAAAGGCTGTTGACTTGGAATTTTAATTATTTTCTTCTCTCCAGGTGCAGCCTCAGTCAACTAATGGTTTCAGCATTCCCTGCCTGTATTTCAGATCTCCAATGCTGTTGCTTGTGATTCATACATTCGCTGTGTTCTTCGTGAAAATTCTGCCCTTTATTCTGATGCCTGAAGTTCAACATTTGATTTGATGTGTTATTTTCTTTAGATATACAATGTGGAAACATGCCCTTCTGCCCACCGTGCCCATGCCAAGCAGCGATCACCCGTACACCAGTTCTATCCCACACACTCGGGAAAATTTACAGAAGCAAAAACCAACCAATAAACCCACACGTCTTTTGGAGTTGGGAGGAAATCAGAGCATCTGGAGGAAACCCACGTGGTCAGGGGGGCGGCGTACAAACTTCATACAGACAGCACCTGTAGTCAGGTGTCTGGTGTTGTCACAGTGTCACCTGGATTACCACAGCATGGATTGAATATTCTCAATTAAACCAGTGACAGGTTCCTGTTCTCTATTTATTGACTGAACTAATGGGAGAGTAGGACTAGAGGTTTAAAGCCCTCAGAATTAAAGGACATTCTTTAAGGAAGGTGATGAGGAGAAATCTATTTGGTCAGAGAATGGTGAGTCTGTGGAATTATTTGCCACAGAAGGCTGTGGAGGCCAAGGCAGTGGACATTTTAAAGGCAGAGATTGATAGATTCTTGATTAGTACAGGTGTCACAGGATATGGGGAGAAGGCAGGAGAACGGGGTTAGGAGAATGGAGATAGTTCAGCCATGATATAATGGTGTAGTAGACGTGATGGGCCGAATGGCCTAATTCTGCTCCTATCACTTATGACCTTATGATCACCATAAGGAAATGGTGGCACTAGGGTGCAGCGGTAGAATTGCTGCTTTACAGTGCCAGAGACCCGGGTGCGATCCTGACTACAGCTGCTGTCTGTTGGGAATTTGAACGTTCTCCCCGTGGCCGCGTGGCTTTTCTCCGGTTGCTCTGGTTTCTTCCAACACTCCAAAGACGTACAGGTTTATTATAGTCTATCCCTTGTAGGATAGACTATAATAAATAGACCTAGGTTCTCATGTGGATGTAGTGAGGATGAAGTCTTTGCAACTTAAAAGGGATAATTTAAATTAAATAAATAAGCACTCTGAATATTGATGTACAATATTAATGTTTCGAATTAAGCTTTCCTTCTGGTTCATTTTGAAAATACACCACCTGTTGTGAATGAATTATAAGCAGAGTTTAGTCAATATACTGTGTTGAATTATTTGACTTGCAACTGATGAGATCTTTTGACTCATATTTCTGTGAAAGGAAAGCAATTTAAATTATACCTACAAGAGGAGATAACTCAGTCCATCACCACTCAACTGGATTCTTAAAAGAACTAAAGCTTGATACGTCACAATGTGGTTTGGGAACAGCTCCATCTAAGACCGCACCAAATTTCAGAGAATTGTGGATGCAGCCCAGACTATCACATAAACCAAACTCCCTTCCATTACCTCCATTTACACTTCATGTTGCCTCGGCAAGGAGACCAGCATAATCAAGGACCAGTCTCAACCTAGCCACTCCCTCTTCTCCCTTCTCCCATCAGGCAACTGGTACAGAAGTGTGAAAACACACAACTCTAGATTCAGGGACAGTTTCTTCCCAGCTGTTATCAGGCAAATGAACCATCCTATCAACAAATAGAGAGCGATCCTGAGCTAACGTCTACCTCATTGGAAACCCTTGGACTATCTTTAATCAGACTTTTCTGGACATTATCTTGCACTAAATGTTATTCCCTTGATCCCTCAGATTAAAGGGTCCACATACACTGTGCACGGCCTGATTATAATCGTATTATCACTGACTGGACAACATGCAACAAAAGTTTTTCTACCTCATGACAATAAATAAAGATTAAAGACCAAAGAGACACGAGAGACTGTAGATGCTGAAATCTTGAGCAAATACTAAACAGCTGGAGGAACTCATGAACTGGTAGCATCTTTGAAGGGAAATGGACAGACTAGGTTTCAAGTTGAAACCCGTCCTCCGTCTTCTACCAAGTTGGAAGAACTGGACTGCACTCTAGCTTATGGGAGGACCATCCAGCACTCTGATAAAAGTCGGTAAAAATTTGTCCCTGATTCTGGTGGCATCTACCTTATATATCTTCTGCCCGATTGGAGAGAGATGAAGAAGGAATGAATAGGGTATAACTGGTCCATGATTATGTTAGCGGTTTTCCCGAGGCATCGTGAAGTATAAATGGAGATTATACTGGGGAAGGGGGAATGGGGAATGGGGGGGGGGGGGGGGGGGGGGGGGGGAGGGGGGGGGGAGCAGAGCAAGGGGAAAGAGTGACGGGGTGGGAAGAGACTAAGGTGCCCATTTGCTGATCCAGTGAACCTTCTATGTACCAACAGCAAGCTTGGATAAAGTATATTCAGTCCAGGTGTGATGGACTGGTCTACAACCACAACTCTCAGCATGTTCTCATGAACTTGGGCAGAGCAGCTCCCATATTAAATTGTGATGCATGGTGGTTGAAGTTGTGTCTCCAGATTACGTCTGACAGAAATCAAATATGGGAGTGATGCTTAATGTTTCATTCCACTATTTAACAGCAGCAATATATTTCATGTTGCAAAGCCAATAACATTATCAAAATAAATGTTTTGAGTGTCAGATAGATATGGCATGGGAACAGGTCTTTGCCAACCATCACATGCCCATTTACACAAATCAATTTCATTTATTTCTTCCTAAATTCTCATTAACACTCAGCAGGTACGACCAGTCACCTACACACGAGGAGCAATTTACAGTGGCCATTCAACCTGCCAACGCACATGACTTTAGGATGTGGGAGGCAACGGGTGCACCCATATGAAATATTTGCAGTCACAGGGAAAATGTGTGAACTCCACACACAGCAATGATGAGCTTGGGATTACACCAATACCTCTGGTTCTGTGAGGGAGCAATCCTAAAAGCTGCACCACAGTGGTGTCTTGTAAAATGTGCAATCCTGCAAATTCAATGGAGCATAGTCAGCCATTTTGTGATATTGAGAGGTAGTTAAACAGGTATAGGTTTGTGTTTACAGGAAGATTGAAGTGGTACCTCAAAAGGATAGAGAGTATTTGACCAGCAAGGAGATTCAGTGAAGAAATTGTTGGGCTTAGGACTTAGTCTATTCGATGTACAAGCAGTACACAAGACTATAGGACCAGTAGAAGACCCATCAAGCCTGCTCTGCATTCAGTATGATCATGCCTGGATCTCCCCCAAGGCACAACTTCTCTTCTGAGCCACATGCACAGAACCCTGAATTCCCCAAACTTTCAAAAATATATCCGCCTGCTCTATAAATACTTCCAGTGATCCCACCTCCACACCAGTTGTAGAGTTTGAGGGATTCCAAGGAACATATTGCTGATTTTGGAAGAGGAAGCTTGCAGATCCACAAACCGACCTTCATCGACGGGACGGTGGTGGAGAGAGTCAAAAACTTTAAATTCTTCGGTGTGCATCACTCTGAAGATCTGTTCTGGACCCAGCACATTGATACAAATATAATGAAAGCCCAACAATGCCTCTACTTCCTTAGATGATTGAGGGGACTTGGTATGTCAACAAATACTCTCTTGAATATCTGCAGGTGTACAGAAGAGAACATATTCACTGGTTGCATCACAGACTGGTTCGGCAACTCAAACGCCTAGAAATCAAGAAGATTGACAAAAGTGGTGAGCACTGCCCAGTCCATCACGGATATGACCTCCCCACCATCGAAAGGATCTATATGAGTCGCTGCCTCAAAAAGGCAGCCAATATCTTCAGAGACCAACATCACCCTGGCCACACTCTCAGTTCAATTCTGCCATCGGGAAGAAGGTGCAGCAGGCTGAAAACTGTAATATCCAGGTCCAGGAGTAGTTTCTTCCCTACAACCATTAGGCTATTAACCACTACAACATCCAAATAAGCTCTGTGCTGCATAGACCTTTTAATTAATGTCAACACTAATAAAATGTCATATATAATGCATACATAATGTCATACAAATAATATTGTGCGTTTTGAAAATTTTTGGACATGAAAATGAGAATGAAAATGAAAATGTGGTTGGTTTGAAAATGTGGTTGGATTGAAAATGGTGATTGGTTTGAAAATGTGGTTGTTTTGAAAATGAAAATGTGGTTGGTTTGAAAATGTGGTTGGTTGCAAAAGAAAATGTGGTTGGTTTGAAAATGTGGTTTGAAAATAAAAATGTGGTTGGTTTGAAAATGTGGTTGATATGAAAATTAAAATGTGGATAGTTTGAAAATGTGGATGGTTTGAAAATGAAAATGTGGTTGGTTTTAAAATGTGTTTGAAAATGAAAATGAGTTTGGTGTGTAAATAAAAATATAATTGGTTTGTAAATGTGGTTGGTTTGAAAATGTGGTTTGAAAATGAAAATGTGGTTTGAAAATGAAAATGTGGTTTTGAAATGAAAATGTGGTTGGTTTGAAAATGAAAATGTGGATGGTTTGAAAATGAAAATGTGGTGGGTTTGAAAATGTGGTTGGTTTGAAAATGAAAATGTGGATGGTTTGAAAATGAAAATGTGGTTGGTTTGAAAATGAAAGCGTAATTGGATTGTAAATGTGGTTGGTTTTGAAAATGTGGTCGGTTAGAAAATGTAGTTGATTTGAAAATGAAATGTGGTTGGTTTGAAAATGTGGTTTGAAAATGAAAAATATGGTTGGTTTGAAAATGTGGTTGGTTTTGAAAAAAAAGAAAACGTGGTTGTTTTGAAAATTAAAATGTGGTTGGTTTTGAAAATTAAAATTTGGTTGGTTTATATAATGTGGTTGGTTTGCAAATGTGGTTTGAATATGAAAATGTGGTTGGTTTGAAAATGAAAATGTGGTTGGTTTGAAAATGAAATGGTGGTGGATTGAAAATGAAAATGTGGTTGGTTTTGAAAATGTGGTTGGTTTGAAAATGTGGTTTGGAAATGAAAATGATGTTGGGTTTGAAAATGAAAATGTGGTGGGTTCGAAAATGTGGTTGGTTTGAAAATGGAAATGTGGTTGGTTTGAAAATGTGGTTGGTTGAAAAAGGAAAATGTGGATGGTTTGAAAATGAAAATGTGATGGGTTTCTAAATGTGGTTGGTTAGAAAATGGGGTTGAAAATGAAAATGTGTTTGGTTGAAAATGAAAATGCGGTTGTTTTGAAAATGTGGTTGGTTTGAAAATGTGGATGGTTTGAAAATGAAAATGTGGTTGGTTTGAAAATGAAAATGTGGGTTGTTTGAAAATGAAAATTTGGTTGTTTGATAATGAAAATGTGGTTGGTTTGAAAATGTGGTTGGTCATGAAACATGTGGTTGGTTTGAAAATGTGGTTTGAAAATAAAAATGTGTTGGTTTGGAAATGTGGATGAAAATGAAAATGTGGTTGGTCTGAAAAATGTGGTTTGAAAATGAAAATGTGGTTGGTTTGTAAATGAAAATGTAATTCGTTTGTATATGTGGTTGGTTTGAAAATGTCGTTTGAAAATGAAAATGTGTTTGGTTTGAAAAATGAAAATGTGGTTGGTTTGAAAATGTGGTTGATTTGAAAATAAAATGTGGTTGGTTTGAAAATGTGGATGGTTTGAAAATGAAAATGTGGTGGGTTTGAAAATGTGGTTGGTTTGAAAATGAAAATGTGGATGGTTTGAAAATGAAAATGTGGTTGGTTTGAAAATGAAAATGCGGTTGTTTGAAAATGAAAATTTGGTTGTTTGATAATGAAAATGTGGTTGGTTTGAAAATGTGGTTGGTATGAACATGTGGTTGGTTTGAAAAATGTGGTTTGAAAAATAAAAATGTGGGTTGGTTTGAAAATTTGTGGTTGATTTGAAAATGAAAATGTGGTTGGTTTGGAAATGTGGATGGTTTGAAAATGAAAATGTGGTTGGTTTGAAAATGTGGTTTGAAAATGAAAAACGTGGTTGGTTTGTAAATGAAAATGTAATTCGTTTGTATATGTGGTTGGTTTGAAAATGTCGTTTGAAAATGAAAATATGTTTTTGGTTTGAAAATGAAAATGTGGTTGGTTTGAAAATGTGGTTGTTTGATAATGAAAATGTGGTTGGTTTGAAAATGTGGTTGGTATGAACATGTGGTTGGTTTGAAAATGTGGTTTGAAAATGAAAACGTGGTTTGAAAATGAAAATGTAATTGATTTGTAATTGAAAATGTGGTAGCTTTGAAAATGAAAATGTGGTTGGTTTAAAAATGTGATTTGAAAATGAAAATGTTGATGGTTTGAAAATGAAAATGTGGTTGGTTTGTAAATGAAAGTGTAAATGTTTTGTAAATGTGGTTGGTTTGAAAATGTGGTCGGTTAGAAAATGTGGTTGATTTGGAAAATGAAAATGTGGTTGGTTTGAAAATGAAAAGTGGTTGGTTTGAAAAATTAAAATGTAGTTGGTTTGCAAATGTGGTTGGTTTGCAAATGTGGTTTGAAAAAAGAAAAAGTGGTTGGTTTGAAAATTAAAATGTGGTTGGTTTGAAAATGAAATGGTGGTGGATTGAAAACGAAAATGTGTTGGTTTGAAAATGAGGTTGGTTTGAAAATGTTAATGTGGTGGGTTTGAAAATGTGGTTGGTTAGAAAATGAAAATGTGGTTGGTTTGAAAATGTGGTTGGTTGAAAAAGAAAATGTGGTTAGTTTGAAAATGAAAATATGATTGGTTTGTAAATGTGGTTGGTTAGAAAATGGGGTTTAAAACGCAAATGTGGCTGGTTGAAAATGAAAATGTGGTTGGTTTGAAAATGTGGTTGGTTTGAAAATGTGGTTTGAAAATAAAAATGTGGGTGGTTTAAAAATGTGGTTGGTTGAAAAAGAAAATGTGGTTGTTTTGAAAATGAAAATGTGGTTGGTTTGAAAATTAAAATGTGGTTGGTTTGTAAATGTTGTTGGTTTGCAAATGTGGTTTGAAAATGAAAATGTGGTTGATTTGAAAAGGAAAATGTGGTTGGTTTGAAAATGTAAATGTGGTTGGTTAGTAAATGAAAGCATAATTGGTTTGTAAATGTGGTTGGTTTGAAAATGTGGTCGGTTGGAAATTGTGGTTGATTTGAAAATGAAAATGTGGTTGGTTTGAAAATGAAAATATGGTTGGTTTGAAAATGTGGTTGGTTGAAAAAGAAAATGTGGTTGTTTTGAAAATGTGGTTTGGAAATGAAAATGAGGTTGGTTTGAAAATGAAAATGTGGTTGGTATGAAAATGTGGTTGGTTTGAAAATGAAAATGTGGTTGGTTTGAAAATGAAAATGTGGTTGGTTTGAAAATTAAAATGTGGTTGGTTTGAAAATGTGGTTTGGAAATGAAAATGAGGTTGGTTTGAAAATGAAAATGTGGTGGGTTTGAAAATGTGGTTGGTTTGAAATTGAAAATGTGGTTGGTTTGAAGATGAATTGGTGGTGGATTGAAAATGAAAATGTGGTTGGTTTGAAAATGTGGTTGGTATGAAAATGTGGTTGGTTTGAAAATGTGGTTTGGAAATGAAAATTAGGTTGGTTTGAAAATGAAAATGTGGTTGGTTTGAAAATGTGGTTGGTTTGAAAATGAAAATGTGGTTGGTTTGAAAATGTGGTTTGAAAATGAAAATGTGTGGTTGGTTTGTAAATGAAAATGTAATTCGTTTGTATATGTGGTTGGTTTGAAAATGTCGTTTGAAAATGAAAACGTGTTTGGTTTGAAAATGAAAATGTGGTTGGTTTGAAAAATGTGGTTGATTTGAAAATAAAATGTGGTTGGTTTGAAAATGTGGATGGTTTGAAAATGAAAATGTGGTGGGTTTGAAAATGTGGTTGGTTTGAAAATGAAAATGTGGATGGTTTGAAAATGAAAATGTGGTTGGTTTGAAAATGAAAATGCGGTTGTTTGCAAATGAAAATTTGGTTGTTTGATAATGAAAATGTGGTTGGTTTGAAAATGTGGTTGGTATGAACATGTGGTTGGTTTGAAAATGTGGTTTGAAAATGAAAACGTGGTTTGAAAATGAAAATGTGGTTTGAAAATGAAAATGTAATTGATTTGTAAATGAAAATGTGGTAGCTTTGAAAATGAAAATGTGGTTGGTTTAAAAATGTGATTTGAAAATGAAAATGTTGATGGTTTGAAAATGAAAATGTGGTTGGTTTGTAAATGAAAGTGTAAATGTTTTGTAAATGTGGTTGGTTTGAAAATGTGGTCGGTTAGAAAATGTGGTTGATTTGAAAATGAACATGTGGTTGGTTTGAAAATGAAAATGTGGTTGGTTTGAAAATTAAAATGTAGTTGGTTTGTAAATGTGGTTGGTTTGCAAATGTGGTTGGTTTGCAAATGTGGTTTGAAAAAGAAAAAGTGGTTGGTTTGAAAATTAAAATGTGGTTGGTTTGAAAATGAAATGGTGGTGGATTGAAAATGAAAATGTGTTGGTTTGAAAATGTGGTTGGTTTGAAAATTTGGTTTGGAAATGAAAATGAGGTTGGTTTGAAAATGTTAATGTGGTGGGTTTGAAAATGTGGTTGGTTAGAAAATGAAAATGTGGTTGGTTTGAAAATGTGGTTGGTTGAAAAAGAAAATGTGGTTAGTTTGAAAATGAAAATATGATTGGTTTGTAAATGTGGTTGGTTAGAAAATGGGGTTTAAAACGCAAATGTGGCTGGTTGAAAATGAAAATGTGGTTGGTTTGAAAATGTGGTTGGTTTGAAAATGTGGTTTGAAAATAAAAATGTGGGTGGTTTAAAAATGTGGTTGGTTGAAAAAAGAAAATGTGGTTGTTTTGAAAATGAAAATGTGGTTGGTTTGAAAATTAAAATGTGGTTGGTTTGTAAATGTTGTTGGTTTGCAAATGTGGTTTGAAAATGAAAATGTGGTTGATTTGAAAAGGAAAATGTGGTTGGTTGAAAATGAAAATGTGGTGGATTGAAAATGCAAATGTGGTTGGTTTGAAAATGAAATGGTGGTGGATTGAAAATGAAAAATGTGGTTGGTTTGAAAATGTGGTTGGTTTGAAAATGTGGTTGGTTTGAAAATGTGGTTTAAAAATGAAAATGAGGTTGGTTTGAAAATGAAAATGTGGTGGGTTCGAAAATGTGGTTGGTTTTGAAAATGGAAATGTGGTTGGTTGAAAAAGAAAATGTGGATGGTTTGAAAATGAAAAATGTGATGGGTTTCTAAATGTGGTTGGTTAGATAATGGGGTTTGAAAATGAAAATGTGTTTGGTTGAAAATTAAAATGTGGTTGTTTGAAAATGAAAATTTGGTTGTATGATAATGAAAATGTGGTTGGTTTGAAAATGTGGTTGGTATGAACATGTGGTTGGTTTGAAAAATGTGGTTTGAAAATAAAAATGTGGTTGGTTTGAAAATGTGGTTGATTTGAAAATGAAAATGTTGTTGGTTTGGAAATGTGGATGGATTTGAAAATGAAAATGTGGTTGGTTTGAAAATGTGGTTTGAAAATGAAAATGTGGTTGGTTTGTAAATGAAAATGTAATTGATTTGTAAATGTGGTTGGTTTGAAAATGTCGTTTGAAAATGAAAACGTGGTTTGAAAATGAAAATGTGGTTGGTTTGAAAATGTGTTTGAAAATGAAAATGAGTTGAAAATAAAATGTGGTTGGTTTGAAAATGTGGATGGTTTGAAAATGAAAATGTGGTGGGTTTGAAAATGTGGTTGGTTTGAAAATGAAAATTTGGTTGTTTGATAATGAAAATGTGGTTGGTTTGAAAATGTGGTTGGTATGAACATGTGGTTGGTTTGAAAATGTGGTTTGAAAATAAAAATGTGGTTGGTTTGAAAATGTGGTTGATTTGAAAATGAAAATGTGGTTGGTTTGAAAATGTGGATGGTTTGAAAATGAAAATGTGGTTGGTTTGAAAATGTGGTTTGAAAATGAAAATGTGGTTGGTTTGTAAATGGAAATGTAATTCGTTTGTATATGTGGTTGGTTTGAAAATGTCGTTTGAAAATGAAAATATGTTTGGTTTGAAAATGAAAAATGTGGTTGGTTTGAAAATGTGGATGGTTTGAAAATGAAAATGTGGTTGGTTTGAAAATGTAGTTTGAAAATGAAAATGTGGTTTGAAAATGAAAATGTAATTGATTTGTAAATGAAAATGTGGTAGCTTTGAAAATGAAAATGTGGTTGGTTTAAAAAATGTGATTTGAAAATGAAAATATGGATGGTTTGAAAATGAAAATGTGGTTGGTTTGTAAATGAAAGTGTAAATGTTTTGTAAATGTGGTTGGTTTGAAAATGTGGTCGGTTAGAAAATGTGGTTGATTTGAAAATGAAAATGTGGTTGGTTTGAAAATGAAAATGTGGTTGGTTTGAAAATTAAAATGTAGTTGGTTTGTAAATGTGGTTGGTTTGCAAATGTGGTTGGTTTGCAAATGTGGTTTGAAAAAAGAAAAAGTGGGTTGGTTTGAAAATGTGGTTGATTTGAAAATGAAAATGTTGTTGGTTTGGAAATGTGGATGGTTTGAAAATGAAAAAATGTGGTTGTTTGAAAATGTGGTTTGAAAATGAAAATGTGGTTGGTTTGTAAATGAAAATGTAATTCGTTTGTATATGTGGTTGGTTTGAAAAATGTCGTTTGAAAATGAAAACGTGTTTGGTTTGAAAATTAAAATGTGGTTGGTTTGAAAATGTGGTTGATTTGAAAATAAAATGTGGTTGGTTTGAAAATGTGGATGGTTTGAAAATGAAAATGTGGTGGGTTTGAAAATGTGGTTGGTTTGAAAATGTGGATGGTTTGAAAATGAAAATGTGGTTGGTTTGAAAATGTAGTTTGAAAATGAAAATGTGGTTGGTTTGTAAATGAAAGTGTAAATTGTTTTGTAAATGTGGTTGGTTTGAAAATGTGGTCGGTTTAGAAAATGTGGTTGATTTGAAAATGAAAATGTGGTTGGTTTGAAAATGAAAATGTGGTTGGTTTGAAAATTAAAATGTAGTTGGTTTGTAAATGTGGTTGGTTTGCAAATGTGGTTGGTTTGCAAATGTTTGTTTGAAAAAGAAAAAGTGGTTGGTTTGAAAATTAAAATGTGGTTGGTTTGAAAATGAAATGGTGGTGGATTGAAAATGAAAAATGTGTTGGTTTGAAAAAGTGGTTGGTTTGAAAATTTGGTTTGGAAATGAAATGAGGTTGGTTTTGAAAATGTTAATGTGGTGGGTTTGAAAATGTGGTTGGTTAGAAAATGAAAAATGAGGTTGGTTTGAAAATGTGGTTGGTTTGAAAAAGAAACTGTGGTTGGTTTGAAAAATGAAAATATGATTGAGTTTGTAAATGTGGTTGGTTAGAAAATGGGGTTTATAAAATGCAAATGTGGTTGGTTGAAAATGAAAATGTGGTTTGTTTGTAAATGTGGTTGGTTAAAAATGTGGTTTTGAAAATAAAAATGTGGGTGGTTTAAAAATGTGGTTGGTTGAAAAAGAAAATGTGGTTGTTTTGAAAATGAAAATGTGGTTGGTTTGAAAATTAAAATGTGGTTGGTTTGTAAATGTTGTTGGTTTGAAAATGTGGTTGATTTGAAAAGGAAAATGTGGTTGGTTTGAAAATGAAATGGTGGTGGATTGAAAATGAAAATGTGGTTGGTTTGAAAATGTAAATGTGGTTGGTTAGTAAATGAAAGCATAATTGGTTTGTAAATGTGGTTGGTTTGAAAATGTGGTCGGTTGGAAATTGTGGTTGATTTGAAAATGAAAATGTGGTTGGTTTGAAAATGAAAATATGGTTGGTTTGAAAATGTGGTTGGTTGAAAAAGAAAATGTGGTTGTTTTGAAAATGTGGTTTGGAAATGAAAATGAGGTTGGTTTGAAAATGAAAATGTGGTTGGTTTGAAAATGTGGTTGGTTTGAAAATGAAAATGTGGTTGGTTTGAAAATGAAAATGTGGTTGGTTTGAAAATTAAAATGTGGTTGGTTTGAAAATGTGGTTTGGAAATGAAAATGAGGTTGGTTTGAAAATGAAAATGTGGTGGGTTTGAAAATGTGGTTGGTTTGAAATTGAAAATGTGGTTGGTTTGAAGATGAATTGGTGGTGGATTGAAAATGAAAATGTGGTTGGTTTGAAAATGTGGTTGGTATGAAAATGTGGTTGGTTTGAAAATGTGGTTTGGAAATGAAAATTAGGTTGGTTTGAAAATGAAAATGTGGTGGGTTTGAAAATGTGGTTGGTTGAAAATGAAAATGTGGTTGGTTTGAAAATGAAAATGTGGTTGGTTTGAAAATGAAAATGTGGTTGGTTTGAAAATGAAATGGCAGTGGATTGAAAATGAAAATGTGGTTGGTTTGAAAATGTGGTTGGTATGAGAATGTGGTTGGTTTGAAAATGTAGTTTGGAAATGAGAATGAGGTTGGTTTGAAAATGAAAATGTGGTGGTTTTGAAAATGTGGTTGGTTTGAAAATGAAAACGTGGTTGGTTTGAAAATGTGGTTGGTTGAAAAAGAAAATGTGGTTGGTTTGAAAATGAAAATGTGATTGGTTTGTAAATGTGGTTGGTTTAGAAAATGGGGTTTGAAAATGAAAATGTGTTTGGTTTGAAAATGAAAATGTGTGGTTGGTTTGAAAATGTGGTTGTTTGGAAAATGTGGTTGGTTCGAAAATGAAAATGTGCTTGCTTGATAATGAAAATGTGGTTGGTTTTGAAAATGTGGTTGGTATGAACATGTGTTGGTTTGAAAATGTGGTTGATTTGAAAATGAAAATGTGGTCGGTTTGGAAATGTGGATGGTTTGAAAATGAAAATGTAATTGATTTGTAAATGTGGTTGTTTTGAAAATGTGGTTTGGAAATGAAAATTAGGTTGGTTTGAAAATGAAAATGTGGTGGGTTTGAAAATGTGGTTGGTTTGAAAATGAAAATGTGGTTGGTTTGAAATGAAAATGTGGTGGTTTGAAAATGTGGTTGGTTTTGAAAATGAAAACGTGGTTGGTTTGAAAAATGTGGTTGGTTGAAAAAGAAAATGTGGTTGGTTTGAAAAAAGAAATGTGGTGGATTGAAAATGAGGTTGGTTTAGAAAATGGGGTTTGAAAAATGAAAATGTGTTTGGTTGAAAAATGAAAATGTGGTTGGTTTGAAAATGTGGTTGTTTGGAAAATGTGGTTGGTTCGAAAATGAAAATGTGCTGGCTTGATAATGAAAATGTGGTTGGTTTGAAAATGTGGTTGGTATGAACATGTGGTTGGTTTGAAAATGTGGTTTGAAAAATTAAATTGGTTGGTTGGTTTTGAAAATGTGGATTGTTTGAAATGAAAATGTACTTGAAAATGAAAATGTTGGTTTGAAAATGTCGTTGTTGTGACAATGAAAATGTGGTTTGTTTGAAAATGAAAATTTGGTTGTTTGACAATGAAAATGAAAATGTGGTTTTGGTTTGAAAATGTAGTTTGGAAATGAGAATGGGTTGGTTTGGAAAATGAAAATGTGGTTGTTTTGATAATGAAAATGTGGTTGGTTTGAAAATTGGTTGTATGAACATGTGGTTGGTTTGAAAATGTGGTTTGAAAATAAAATGTGGTTGGTTTGAAATGTGGTTTGATTTGAAAATGAAAATGTGGTCGGTTTGGAAATGTGGATGGTTTTGAAAATGAAAATGTAATTGATTTGTAAATGTGGTTGTTTGAAAATGTGGTTTGAAAATGAAATTAGGTTGGTTTGAAAATGAACTTGTGGTGGGTTTGACAATGTGGTTGGTTTGAAAATGAAAATTGTGGTTGGTTTGAAAATGTTAGTTTGGAAAATGAGAATGAGGTTGGTTTGAAAATGAAAATGTGGTGGTTTTGAAAATGTGGTTGGTTTGAAAATGAAAACGTGGTTGGTTTGAAAATGTGGTTGGTTGAAAAAGAAAATGTGGTTGGTTTGAAAATGAAAATGTGATTGGTTTGTAAATGTGGTTGGTTGAAAATGGGTTTGAAAATGAAAATGTGTTTGGTTGAAAATGAAAATGTGGTTGGTTTGAAAA
This sequence comes from Okamejei kenojei, assembly GCA_035221665.1. NCBI lineage: Eukaryota > Metazoa > Chordata > Chondrichthyes > Rajiformes > Rajidae > Okamejei > Okamejei kenojei. The sequence goes on from CM069141.1 coordinate 53,543,035, forward strand.
TGTGGTTGTTTGGAAAATGTGGTTGGTTCGAAAATGAAAATGTGCTTGCTTGATAATGAAAATGTGGTTGGTTTGAAAATGTGGTTGGTATGAACATGTGGTTGGTTTGAAAATGTGGTTTGAAAATTAAATTGTGGTTGGTTTGAAAATGTGGATTGTTTGGAAATGAAAATGTACTTGGTTTGAAAATGTCGTTGTTTGACAATGAAAATGTGGTTGTTTGAAAATGAAAATTTGGTTGTTTGATAATGAAAATGTGGTTGGTTTGAAAATGTGGTTGGTATGAACATGTGGTTGGTTTGAAAATGTGGTTTGAAAATAAAATGTGGTTGGTTTGAAAATGTGGTTGATTTTAATGAAAATGTGGTCGGTTTGGAAATGTGGATGGTTTGAAAATGAAAATGTAATTGATTTGTAAATGTGGGTTGTTTTTGAAAATGTGGTTTGGAAATGAAAAATTAGGTTGGTTTGAAAATGAAAATGTGGTGGGTTTGAAAATGTGGTTGGTTGAAAATGAAAATGTGGTTGGTTTGAAAATGAAAATGTGGTGGTTTTGGAAAATGTGGGTGGGAAAATGAAAACGTGGGTTGGTTTGAAAATGTGGTTGGTGAAAAGATGTGGTTGGTTTGAAAATGAAAATTGATTGGTTTGTAAATGTGGTTGGTTAGAAAATGGGGTTTGAAAATGAAAATGTGTTTGGGAAAATGATGTTTGGTTTGAAAATGTGGTTGTTTGGAAAATGTGGTTGGTTCGAAAATGAAAATGTGGCTTGATAATGAAAATGGGTTGGTTTGAAAATGTGGTTGGTATGAACATGTGGTTGGTTTGAAAATGTGGTTTGAAAATTAAATTGTGGTTGGTTTTGAAAATGTGGATTGTTTGGAAATGAAAATGTACTTGGTTTGAAAATGTCGTTGTTTGACAATGAAAATGTGGTTGTTTGAAAATGAAAATTTGGTTGTTTGATAATGAAAATGTGGTTGGTTTGAAAATGTGGTTGGTATGAACATGTGGTTGGTTTGAAAATGTGGTTTGAAAATAAAATGTGGTTGGTTTGAAAATGTGGTTGATTTGAAAATGAAAATGTGGTCGGTTTGGAAATGTGGATGGTTTGAAAATGAAAATGTAATTGATTTGTAAATGTGGTTGTTTTGAAAATGTGGTTTGGAAATGAAAATTAGGTTGGTTTGAAAATGAAAATGTGGTGGGTTTGAAAATGTGGTTGGTTTGAAAATGAAAATGTGGTTGGTTTGAAAATGAAAATGTGGTTGGTTTGAAAATGAAATGGCAGTGGATTGAAAATGAAAATGTGGTTGGTTTGAAAATGTGGTTGGTATGAGAATGTGGTTGGTTTGAAAATGTAGTTTGGAAATGAGAATGAGGTTGGTTTGAAAATGAAAATGTGGTGGTTTTGAAAATGTGGTTGGTTTGAAAATGAAAACGTGGTTGGTTTGAAAATGTGGTTGGTTGAAAAAGAAAATGTGGTTGGTTTGAAAATGAAAATGTGATTGGTTTGTAAATGTGGTTGGTTAGAAAATGGGGTTTGAAAATGAAAATGTGTTTGGTTGAAAATGAAAATGTGGTTGGTTTGAAAATGTGGTTGTTTGGAAAATGTGGTTGGTTCGAAAATGAAAATGTGCTTGTTTGATAATGAAAATGTGGTTGGTTTGAAAATGTGGTTGGTATGAACATGTGGTTGGTTTGAAAATGTGGTTTGAAAATTAAATTGTGGTTGGTTTGAAAATGTGGATTGTTTGGAAATGAAAATGTACTTGGTTTGAAAATGTCGTTGTTTGACAATGAAAATGTGGTTGTTTGAAAATGAAAATGTCGTTGTTTGACAATGAAAATGTGGTTGTTTGAAAATGTGGTTGGTATGAACATGTGGGTGGTTTGAAAATGTGGTTTGAAAATAAAATGTGGTTGGTTTGAAAATGTGGTTGATTTGAAAATGAAAATGTGGTCGGTTTGGAAATGTGGATGGTTTGAAAATGAAAATGTGGTTGGTTTGAAAATGGGTTTGAAAGTGAAAATGTGGTTGGTTTGTAAATGAAAATGTAATTGATTTGTAAATGTGGTTGTTTTGAAAATGTGGTTTGAAAAAGAAAATGTGGTTTGAAAATGAATATGTGGTTGGTTTGAAAATGAAAATGTGGTAGCTTTGAAAACGAAAACGTGGTTGGTTTGAAAATATGGTTTGAAAATGTAAATGCGGATGGTTTGAAAATAAAAATGTGGTTGGTTTGTAAATGAAAGAGTAATTGTTTTGTAAATGTGGTTGGTTTGAAAATGTGGTCGGTTAGAAAATGTGGTTGATTTGAAAATGAACATGTGTTTGGTTTGAAAATGAAAATGTGGTTGGTTTGAAAATGTGGTTGGTTGAAAATGAAAATGTGGTTGTTTTGAAAATGAAAATGTGGTTGGTTTGAAAATTAAAATGTATTTGGTTTGTAAATGTGGCTGGTTTGCAAATGTGGTTTGAAAATGAAAATGTGGTTGGTTTGAAAATGAAAATGTGGTTGTTTGAAAATGAAAATTTGGTTGTTTGATAATGAAAATGTGGTTGGTTTGAAAATGTGGTTGGTATGAAAATGTGGTTGGTTTGAAAATGTGGTTCGAAAATAAAAATGTGGTTGGTTTGAAAATGTGGTTGATTTGAAAATGAAAATGTGGTTGGTTTGAAAATGTGGATGGTTTGAAAATGAAAATGTGGTTGGTTTGAAAATGTGGTTTGAAAGTGAAAATGTGCTTGGTTTGTAAATGAAAATGTAATTGATTTGTAAATGTGGTTGGTTTGAAAATGTGGTTTGAAAATGAAAATGTGGTTTGAAAATGAAAATGTGGTTAGTTTGAAAATGAAAATGTGGTAGCTTTGAAAATGAAAATGTGGTTGGTTTGAAAATATGGTTTGAAAATGTAAACGCGGATGATTTGAAAATGAAAATGTGGTTGGTTTGTAAATGAAAGAGTAATTGTTTTGTAAATGTGGTTGGTTTGAAAATGTGGTTGGTTAGAAAATGTGGTTGCTTTGAAAATGAAAATGTGTTTGGTTTGAAAATGAAAATGTGGGTGGTTTGAAAATGTGGTTGGTTGAAAATGAAAATGTGGTTGTTTTGAAAATGAAAATGTGGTTGGTTTGAAAATTAAAATGTAGTTGGTTTGTAAATGTTTGAAAATGTGGTTTGAAAATGAAAATGTGGTTGGTTTGAAAATGAAAATGTGGTTGGTTTGAAAATTAAATGGTGGTGGATTGAAAATGAACATGTGGTTGGTTTGAAAATGAGGTTGGTTTGAAAATGTGGTTGGTTTGAAAATGTGGTTTGGAAATGAAAATGGGATTGGTTTCAAAACGAAAATGTGGTGGGTTTGAAAATGTGGTTGTTTTGAAAATGCAAATGTGCAAACAGGAAGTGGTCGAGATTATACTTTTCATTATATATATTTTCAAACCACATTTTCATTTCCAAACCACATTTTCAAACCTACCACATTTTCAAACCAACCACATTTTCAAACCAACCTCAGTTCCAAACCAACCAGTTTCAAGCCAACCACATTTTCATTTTGAAATTTATATTTCAAACCACTATATGATTTTCAAACTTAATTTTCAAACCACATTTTTATTTTCAAATTTCATTTTCAAACCACATTTTCAGTTTGAAACTTCATATTCCTTTTCAAACCACATTTTCATTTTCAAACCACATTTTCATTTTCAAACCACATTTCAAACCAACCACATTTTCAACCCACCCACATTTTCAAACCAACCACATTTTCAAATGAAGCACATTTTCATTTTCAAACCAACCACATTTTCATTTTCAAACCACATTTGCAGACCAACCACATTTTCATTTTCAAACCACAGTTTCAAACCAACCACAATATAATTTTCAGACCACATTTTCATTTTCAGACCACGTTTTCAAACCATCGGCATTTTCAAACCAACCACATTTTCATTTTCAAACTACATTTTCAAACCACATTATTGGCACACACAGGTCAGTAAAACCACACTCCCTGTTTAGTTGACATGTGTTCAGCGTTCAGTGTTATTCTGAGAGTAAACTGAATATTTTGAGAGTTATAAACTGAGATTCATGACCTCTCGCTCCCCCATCTTGCAGGGACTGAGGTACGTCCACACTTCCGGGTTTTATAGTCCCTCCCCCTCCCATCGGAAGGGGCGTGGCCTTCATGGCATGATTGACAGGAGAGAGATTCTCAACATTTTTTCAACATTAATAAGTATTTTATTTTTCATCAATGGGAAAAATCCTGTGGCCCTGACAGCTGGAGGGGAACTCTGAGTAATATGGGCAAAAATCACAGCCGTACGTGGTAGCATTTTTTCTAGAATAGTATACAGTGCAAACAGGAAGTGGTCAAGTTTAGACTGTTAATTATATATATATATATATATAATCTATTTAGATAGATATACACACATATATTAAGAAGGGTCTGCTGTTTTGTTATGATGTTTACAGATACTATGTTTACATATCTGTTGTGCTACTGCAAGTCATAATTTCATTGTTCAGTTTAGGGGACATATGACAATAAAACACTCTTCATTTTCTTAACTCTGTGGGAAGATATCCCTATGACTGTGGGAGCACTGAGTTGAAAGATCGCAGTGCCATGGCATATAGTCGCAACTTTACCAATGCGTTATAGTACACTTCAGCATTTTATTTAAGAATGCTTGTCTTGGAGTTTACCATCTCATTATTTGCTTTAACTGCACGTCTATGCAATGCACATACATTTTGGGATGGGGGAGTTTCTTCTCTCCCTTCTCCTTTGAGGCTTGTTAATTTTGAACTCCAACTCTCTGAGCTCCATGCTGATTAACTCTAAACTTTGGGCCCATTTTTCATGACGAAGTTTGGAGAGAATGTTCAACATAATTAGATGGAGGGAACCGGCTTTATTGAGCCAAAGGGAAAGGGCTTAATCACTACACAGCATGCCAGAATCAGACATAACATCACACATAATTAGAATGTTTCCAGTTTGATTAACTTATTATAACACTCCATGCTGGTGTTAAGGTTTGACGGGTTGTGTTCATCATCTGGACTTTTACTTCACTGCAGTAATCATTAAAACTGCAAAACTCAAAATAAATGTAAGATAGACACAAAATGTTGGAGTAACTCAGCAGGTCAGGCAGCATCTCTGGAGAAAAGGAATAGGCAAATGTTTTGGGTCAAAACTTAAGGGTCTGAAGAAGGGTCTCGACCAGAAACCTTTCCTGAAACCTCACCTATTCCTTTTCTCCAGAGATGCTGCCTGACCCGCTGAGTTACTCCGGCACTTCGTGTTGATCTTTGTTGTAAACCAGCATCTGCAGTTCCTTCCGAAACATTTTGTCTGTTCCACTGTAAAATTTCCTCAAGGCATGCCTACTTTGAAGATGTTTTTCTCCGCTCTCTGATGGGAGTTGTGCAACACCATCTCTCGCTGCTCCCCCTCTGTGATCCCTCCTGCTCTCCAGAACCTGAAGAAGGGTCTTGACCCAAAACGTCACCTATTCCTTTTCTCCCGAGATGCATCCTGACCTGTTGAGTTAGTCCAGTATTTTGTGTCTATCATCGGTGTAAACCAACAACTGCATTTCCTTCCTACTCAAAATAAATGCATCTGTATGATGGTGTTTTCAGTACCCGGACAGGATGCCGAAGAACGAGGAGCTGAAGCCAAGAAGTTGAAGCAAAGATGCTGAATGGACATCACATCGAAAAGCAGAGATGCCGAACAGACACAATGCCGAAAGGACACGCGTCGATAGGAAATGATGTCAAACGGACATGAAGTCGAAAATGTATGATGCCAAATGGACATTAAACCAAAATGATAAATAGCTATGAAACACTAAAAAAAATCTATATTTGCTGCAAGAATTGTTTTACCTTGTTACATTTTAACATAATTAAATTGTTGTACTTTGTACAACCGCGGGGATGGGATTGGTCTGACACCTTATCATTCATCGACAAAGGTCAGAGATTGGTCCAGACCCCCGTGTCCATCACATCACTTCCTCTGTGGCAATCGCAGCAGCTTGGACTCACTGACACCATTTTACAAAAGCAAGCTCAATCACCCTACCCCACCGCCCTCCTGTCTCCCCCCAGCCAATTATGCACATCACTGCCTCTGTGGCAATCACAGCAGCTTGGAGTCACTACCACCATTTTACAAATGCAAGCTCAAGCTTGCCCCCTCCCGTCTCTCCCCAGTCTGTGATGTGATAGACGTGGGGGTCTGCACCAATCGCTGACCTTTGTTGATGACTGACAACGTGTCAGACCAATCCCGTCTCCGGAGATGCCATGTCCGTTCGGCATCATGTCCATTTGGCTTCGTATCCTTTCAGCATCGTGCCCGTTCGGCTTTGTATCCTTTCGTCATCATGTCCATTTGGCTTTGTGTCCATTTGGCGTTGTGTCCGTTTGGTATCTTGGCTTTTCGGCACGATGTAAGTTCGGCATCTTGGCTTCGGCTTCTCATCCTTCGATGTCCTGTCTGCGCACAGGTGTTTTCAGAGATACTGAAAACTAAGGACAAATCTTACATTATCTTGCTGATACATTGAGTAAGTAAAAATAAAATATAGCATGTTCGAAGATGGCATCTTAAAATTCTGGAAATATACTGCATGCCAGGACGCATAGATGGAAAGAAAAGCGAGGTAACATTTCAGGCTGGTGTCTTTTTATCAGATCTGAAATAGATTGAAGGTAAATCGATTAGGGGGACCGCAATGCCGTAGATGGTAGAGCTGTTGCCCCACAGTGCCAGAGATATGGATTTGATCCTGACTTTGGTCCTGCCTGTGTGGAGTTTGCACATTCTCATTGTGACTGCTTGGGTTTCCTCCAAGATCTTTGGTCTTCACCCTTATCCCAAAGACGTGTGGGTAAATTGTTCCTGGTGTATAGGTAGTGGATGTGAAAATGGGGTAGTATAGAATTAGTGTGAACGGGTAATCGATGATGTACATGGACTCAGTGGGCTGAAAGGTCTGTATCTTTCAATCATTTTTAAGAGGGGAAACTCGTGAAATAAATTTACAGGTGGGAACACAATAGGATGTAAGGCAGATACAGATACAGATACAGATACATTTTATTTGTCACGTGTGCCAATTGGCACAGTGAAATGAAATCACCATACTGCCATACAGTAAAAAATGAAACACAACATAGAGAGTATATAGAAATTCAACATAAAACATCCCCTCACAGCAGGATCACAGTTTCCCACTGTGAAGGAAGGCACCAAAGGTCAGTCTCTTCCCCTGATGTTCCCCACTGTTCACCCATGGTCAGGGCCTCCCCGAGCCCTACGCAGTCGCCGCTACGGGCGGCCCGATGTTCAGGCCCCCTCGCCGGGGTGATGTAAGTCTGACGTCGGGGCTGGGGGATGTCCTCTGCGGCCTGGACCTCGAGTCGGCCCCCTCCTACCGGAGTCCGTGGTTCCCAAAGTCCGCAGGCCGCAACGGGTGGAGATGCAACGCTGGAGGCCCTCGGCAAAGGGCCCCAGGACTCCATGGAGTTCAGCGCCACCCGCGTTGGAAGCTCTCCCAACCAGAGATCCATGATGTTGGATTAGCGGCCCAACGCTGCAGAGCTCCAACAACGACCCAGGTAGGTATCGCCCGCTCCGCGGTGACTCCCACGCTGTTGCAGGTCTGGTCCGGTTCCCGGTCCCCGGCAGGAAAGGCCGTTCCGATCCAGAAGGTAGGCCGTGAGGTGAGGGGCGAGGACACGACTCGGAGATATAGTTGCGTCCCCGCCAGGAAGGGACTGTTTCTCCCTTACCCTGCCCCCCTCCCCCATATAGTAAAGTTATAGCCTACCCCAAAAACTTTTAACGGACAAAAAATTTAAAAAAGGTGTAAAAACAAACAGGCTGCAGGCAGAGGCTGCTATCAGTGCAGCGCCCCTAGTGACCTAGGGGCAAGGCAGATGGGCAGGGCAAAATATTGTGGGAAGGGGTTTTAACTGAACAAAAAATGAGTCCATAGTATGTAGAAATGAGGAACTGCAGATGCCGGTTTACCAAGAAAATACACAAAATGCTGGAGTAACTCAACGGGTCAGGCCATGGAAAAAATGGAAACTGATGTTTCCGTTCATGTTCCTTAAAGAATCACGTCCCGAAATGTGGCCTATCTATGTTTTTAGGAATGCCGGCTGACGCACTGTGTTACTCCAGCATTTTGGGTCTTTTGAAGGGTCCAGAGAAAATGGAAGTGGCTATAGATGAAGGGAAGGTAAGCATGGAAAATCAATGGGGATAGTGAGAAAATAACCATGACCAAGAAATGTGGCAAAAGAAATACATTCAATATTTATTTACTGGTCAGTTTCCAATTGCATTACTCTCCGATCTCTATTTCATTGAACTAACATAAAATCAATGAACAGCAGTTACCACAGGCCAATGAGCAATGGGATTTTTCAGTCATATGATCCCCACTGACGTATTCAATCAGCATTGGAGCCATAAATCTTTAAGCACAAATAGATAGCTTAGAAATGCCGAAACAACAGCGGATATTGCAAGTTTAATGTGACATGAATTGTTCAAGTTAATTTTTCTACAGCCTTGATAGGTCCTTTAGGAGCAATATGATTGAGAGCAGCTTTATTAGATATTGGTACTCGGCAACAGTTGATGAGCTTTGTTTGTCATGACCATTTGCAGGGTGACTATTGAGTCAAAGCACTTAGAGGAATGTGATATTTGCAGATAAATCTCAACTAATTAAATCCACTTACCATTCTCAAACGGTTTAAAGAAGAGGGTCAAAGGGTGGTGAATCTGTGGAATTCATTGCCATAGATGGCTGTGGAGGCCAAGTCAATTGATATTTTTAAGGCAGAGGTTGCCAGGTTCTTGATTAGTACAGGTGTCTGAGGTTGTGGGGAGATGGCAGGAGAATGGTGAAGGGAGGGAAAGAAAGGTCAGCCATGATTGAATGGCAGAATAGACTTGATGGGCCAAAAGGCCTAATTCTGCTCCTAGAACTTATGAAAGTTTACCATCTTCGTTAAATGTGAAAATAACACATTTCTGAAAGTGTGACAGGGGCAATGAGATGCTGCCTGGCCCGTTGAGTCACTCCAGCACTTTGTGATGATCTTTGATATTAACCAACTTCTGCAGTTGCTTTCTACACAATGAGATTTGTTGCTGTATAAAGGGGGCAGAATAAGGTATAAGGCTATTAAACAAACATAGAGATTGAGGAACACTTGTGGTCAGTCTGCCAAAGCCTTCTGGATCTTCTGATTGCTAGCTAGTTTAACTCTCCTTCCCATTCCCATGCTGACCTTTCTGTTCTGAGCCTCCTCCATGGCCAGAGCGAGGCCACATGCAAACTGTTGGAATAGCACCTTGTATACTGCTCGGGGAGCTTACAACCCAATGGTATGAACATTGAATTCTCCAATTTTAGGTAACTACTAACAAACCTCCCCCCTTTTCCCACACAACACCGCCGCCTTCCACCCCTACCCCCCCCCCCCCCCCACCCCCCCACCCCCCATATCTGTATCCCACCTGAACCCCCAACCTTTTTCTCCCCACGCCATCAACCTCCACCTACATTCCCACCTCTGGTTTCACAATTCGCAACTCTTCAATCCTTTTCTCTCACACCTTCTGTTTTTCCAACTCTGGCCCTTGTCCAACCATCTGCCTATCAACCCCCACCCCCTGCCACCTCACCTGTGTTCACCTATTATCAATCAGGCTTTGTCCAACCCTTCCTCTCTTCCAGTTCCCCCCCCCCCCACTACAATCAGTCTGAAAATATGTTGTGACCCAAAGTATCGTCTATCCATATTCTCCAGAGATGTTGCCTGACCTGCTGAGTTACTCCAGCACTTTGTGTCCTTCTTTGTAAAATAGCATCTGCTGTTCCTTGTTTCTACAGAGAGATCAGTATGTTTGAATCCACCTCAAAACCAAGGAGGTTTATGAAAATCTATAAATAGTACGTTGTTTAGTACTATTGGGTCTGAAGAAGGGTCTCGACCCGAAACGTTGCCTATTTCCTTCACTCCATAGATGCTGCCCCACCCGCTGAGTTTCTCCAGCATTTTTGTCTACCTACGTTGGGACAGGACCCGGGTGTTTAGCATTTTTTTCAGTGTCTGTAGTTTAATTTATTGAGTAGATAGTTACACAGAAATTACATGGTTAGGAAAATATGGAAGATCTGTTCTGATCCAAAGATTGGTAGGACATGACCAGAAGCTGAATTTAAAGCAGGTTTCATTTTACCTTTTAAAAGTGAAGCAAATTAATATCAATCTGTTTGAAAGGATGTTGAGAGAGGAATGGGAGAGGATTTGCTTAGCTGATTTACAAAGTTAGTTGCTTAAGGGCCTGTCTCACTTGGGCGTTATTTGCGCGACAGGCCGGTAGTGACTGACGTGCGACGGTCGCGCGCAAATCATGCATCATCATGCGTCAGCACAGCCATCTGGTGCGCATGACATCATTAGAGTACCCTGTTTCCCTATTCTGCATCTTGACCATCATGGAAGAACTACAGATTTTATTGCTACAGCAACAACAGACTTCTGTTAGCAGCAGCCCTCATACTTACAGATCAGCCAGGCAGGAGTACAGCAAGAAAGGCGAGCAAGAAACCCAGGAAGAGGTCTGTGTGGACGAGGTTAGAGGTTAAATGACGCGTAAAAGACGGGCTGACTGCGTATGGGCGTCGCGCGGCATCGCATGTTGACACACGGTGATGTCACCATGTGATACACGTGCAACGTCGGGATGTCAGCGTGCGTAGCCAATGCATCAGCGTGCTTAAGCGATACGTCACGCGGGTGGCGCGCGAGGATTTCAGTACACTATGAAAGCCTGGAGCGCCGTGCGATACTGCGCATCACTACATGCGATTCCACGCCTCACCATGCGCTATGCGCACGTCACCAACGAGCCCCCCACACATCACGACGCATCGGCCAATTTTCTACATGACGCGGAAATGAGGCGAGAAAATGATGCCCAAATAGGACAGGCCCTTAAGTATGCAAACTGTTAGTTAGTGAGGGGGATGGTTCTGGAACACCAGAACTAACATAATCCTTCCCACGGTCTGGTGGGCCTAACTCACGAAGCACCAGTGAAGAGAGGTGTTGATTTAATAACCCTAATGATATTCACACATCTATATGCCTAGTTTTTGTTGTCCCATAGTTGTTGCATAGTGTAAAGGCATTTTAGATTCTTATGTGGCATTGGGATGAGGTTACTTGGTTAAACATTCAGCTTGTGTGTTTGTTAACCAGTAGACAGCTTTTTACTGAATATGGAGTTAGTTATTGTCCTATAGCATATGTGTGTATCGGTGTGTTAGATACTACTTTGGCAATGGGCTTTGTTTTCTTGGTGGAGTGTTCATCTTGGTGTTAAAGCATCCTGGTGTTATACTCTGTGTTTTAACAGTAAGTCATTGGGTTTAGCCTCAGCTGGAGTATGCAGTTTTTGAAGAAACTTAAGCCTTTGATTGGGTTCAGAGGAAAATTAATAGAATTATATAATTTGCGCAGCAAACTTTTAATGGCTCAAGGTGGTTATGGAGGTCAAAAGGGTTGGGCAGTGATTCTTCCTTAATGATTCACAGATTTGATATATTTTGCTCCAGATGACCTATTTCTTCTGGTATCTGCACATGATCTTGAAGCCCAGTTGCACAGCTGAATTAATGTGGATATTTGGACACTTCCAGCTGTATGATAACACACAATGATAATCAACCACAGACTGTTCACAAGGAAATTGAAATCAGGATCTTGTTCCGTGCTGTGAAAATTAAATTCTTCCACTCTCAGAATTTAACAGAAGGAACTGTTTATCACAATAAGACCTTCGGATCATCATTCTTGTGCCATCAGAGTTAATCCCATTTCTCTCTCCTTTCCTCAACATCCTTTCAAATATGTTTATTTTTATTTGCTTCACTTTTAGAATGTAAAATTAATCCTGCTTTCAATTTGGTTTCTGGTGATGTCCGACCAATCTTTGAATCAAAACAAATCTCCCAGCTTTTCGTTGCTTTATAAATTAACAGTTTGCCGTTTTAGATTTGCTGACAAGAGATTATTTATTTGGATGCTCCCCATTACAAAAATTCTGACACTCCAGATTGCAGGCTGGATTTTTATAATACGGCATGAAATACATGAATAAAAAGGGATGGAGAGAAAACAATCTCCATCTTTCAAGGCACCTTAAAGGGAAAGTGATTGGCCATTGCATACTCTTACTCCCACAGTGAGGAAGTCTGACAATTTAGATAAAGGCATAGGACAAAGCAATGTTTGGTTTATGTGTAAGAAGGAACTGCAGATGCTGGTTTAAACTGAAGACAGACACAAAAATCTGGAGTAACTCAGCAGGGCAGGCAGCATCTCTAGAGAGAGGAAATGGGTGATGTTTTGGGTCGAGCCTACTTCAGACTCGAGTCTGAAGAAGGGTCTGCTTGGTTTGGTTTGTTTAGAGATACAACATGGAAACAGGCCCTTCTGCCCACCGAGTCCCCGCTGACCATCGATCGCCCATACCCTACTTCCATATTATCCCATTTTCACATCCTGCACACTAGGTGCAATTTTACCAATTAACCAACTAACTTGTACGTCTTTGGATTGTGGGAGGATACCGAAGGAAACCCTGGCAGTCACAGGGAAATATATACAAACCTCAGGTCAGGATCGAACCCGGGTCTCTGGTGCTGTGAGGCAGCAACTCTGCCATTGCATTACTTGTTGCATATAAGATCATTGTCAGGGAGAAATTAATTTATCGTCTCATTGGCAAGGAAATCAATATATGGAAATGAAAAAAATCTAATGTGAATAATTATTAATATTTTTTGTACCATATTTATTCCAAGTCATGCAATAGTTTAGATTGGCCTTTATAAACTTTAGACTTTAGACTTTAAAGATACAGCGGGAAACAGGCTTAGGTTAGTTCAGTTTAGTTTATCGTCACGTGTACTGAGGTACAGTGAAAGGCTTTTGTAGTGTGCTTACAGTCAGCGGAAAGACAATACATGATTACAGTCGAGCCATGTACTATGTACAGTTACATGAAACAGGGAATAAAGTTTAGTGCAAGGTAAAGTCTTATAAAGTCTGATTAAAGATAGCCTGAGGGTCTCCCGTGAGGTTGATAGCTGCTCAGGTCTGCTCTCTAGTTGTTGACAGAATGGTTCAGGTCCTTTAGCTCACCGAGTCCATGCTGACCAGCGATCACCCCGGAAACTAGTTCAATCCTACACGCTAGGGGCAATTTTTTAATTGTTTTTACAGAAACCAATGAACCTACAATCTTGAAATTGTGGGAGGAAACAAGACCACTCAGAGGAAACACATGCAGTCACAGGAAGAATGTACAAACTCCACATAGACAGTACCTGTAGTCAGGTCTCTGATGTTGTAAGGCAGCAAATATACCACTGCACCACTCTACCACCGCCCCTCGCCACTGTAACTTGAAACACTATATTCTGCACTCTTGTTTATATATTTTTCTATTGCACTATCTGCTGAAAACATGTATGATGATTTCCCTGGATACCACACAAAACAATGCAGTGGAACATTGAAGGAAATTGTTATTTTTTTGCTCTCCAGCAGTAATCATCATATAATTATGAATACATTCAGTGTCATAGTGTCATAGAGTCATACAGCACGGAAACAGGCCCTTTGGCCCAACTTGCCCATGCCGACAAAGCAGTCCCATCTACACTAGTCTCATCTACCCAGTTTCAACCCACATCATTCTAAACCTTTCCTGTCCATGCACCTGTCCAGTGTTTTAACAATTCTTGAAATATGTACATTAATTTAGCAGCCAACTTCATGGACTAAAAAAATCACCAACATTTCTACCTCCGCATGCCATAAAATATCAAGGGGGCTTGGTGTGAACTTCTCAAGAAGGCTGAAAGCTGAAAGGAAATGTTGGATAAAATGGCTCAAACACAATCAAGATGCAGTTGGAATATAACATTCTGTGTTCTGTTCTGAACCCCTGTGGTGTGACTGTCAACAGGAATTAGAGGTCAACACATATATAAAAACCATGACCCCAGAGAGGCTTGTTCGATCTCCACCTGCCTTTGAAAATGGTAAATAGCAGAACTGCAGAATAAAACATGTTCACCAACTTTTCATGATTCTAAAAACCTCAGCCTTTTTATCTCATCAAAGTATGTTTTGTGGTGCTAATGGTTGAACATCAACACTGTCGAGAGCAGTTTAGTTCAGAGATATAGCACTGAAGCAAGCCTTTTGTCCCTCTGAGTCCACGAAGCCCATCGATCATCTGTTCACACTAATTCTATGTTATCCATCTTTTGTATCCTCCATTCTAGGAACAAGTTTACAAAAGTCAATTTACCTACAAACCCGCACGACTTTGGGACATGGGAGAAAACCAGAGCACCCAGAGAAAACCCACGCAGTCACAGGGAGAATGTATAAACTCCGCACAGACAGCACCCAAGGTCAGGATCGAACTAGGGTCTCTGGCGCTGTGAGGCAGCAGCTCGAGCACTGCACCCCTGTGCCGGTCCAGTTGCATTAGGAAAATGGGATGGAAATGGTGCAATTAGGGGTGGGAATTAGTGGATAGTTTGCATTTTGTGACAGGACTGATTTTTGTATTATAGTGATTTTTGTATTATAAAATAAGGAATGCTCAGGACAAACATGAGCAATTTTCAGGCAGATTAGACTTTACTCCCTGGTACACATGGGAACTCTATCCTCTGAATGATCACTATGGTGAGTTATGTTCAGAATCAATGTACTCATCCCCTCTGAGTGAAGAAGTTGTACTTCAGACGTATTAAATATTGTCCCTCTCACGGTAAACATATGCCCTCTTTGTGATTCCTCAATGCTGGGTAACATATTCTGTGCATTCAGCCTATCTAGTCACCACATGTAGTTCTCATATTATGTTATTTTGATTTTGGCATTTACTTGCTCTGGATAATGTTGTTCTGTGAGTCATCTTCACCGGATAAATGTAGCAGACATTACCCTCACTTTATCCATCTATGTTGACCTGTGGAAACATAGTCACCATCATATTCAAAAACAGATGTCTCTTCCAAAGAAAGACACAAAATGTTAGAGTAACTCAGCGGGTCAGGCAGCAACTCTGAAGAAAATCAACAGGTGACATTTTGTGTCGAGACCCTTCTTTGTCTCTTCTTGGTCACTGAAATCAGATGGATGAAGAAAGTGGTCCAAGAGTAGTTTACATGGAGAACACGGAGGTCAAACCCAATCAAGGTGCAAACAGATGGGACATGTGAGCCAGCGCTTGAGAATAATATATTGGTCAGAGAGATAATAATCCACAAATATAAATAATTTAACTGCAACATTCACTTAAATTATCTTAACCTTCTAGCACATTTCTCGCCTTTTTCCAATTCAAAATCATTTATAATATTTATGATTTTCAATGCATCATGATTTTCTCTCTCCCATTGCAATGCCCTTGAATGGAGCGATAACATTGAACCAACCATCTAGGTCTCTCTGCTCCTGTCTCAGGATACTAACACTGAGGGAAGTGAGAAACACTATCTTCAGTCTCTTGGAGTTTTAAGATATGATTCTAGTCCCTTCCAATATGTTTTTTTCCTAATGATAATATTTAGCCTACTTTACAGAATGTTAACTCCTCATTCCACTGACAGGAGATTGGTTAGAGTTTTGGGTGGCACAGTGGTGCAGCCGTAAAGTTGCTGCCTTACAGTGCCAGAGACCCGGGTTTGATCCTGCCTACTGGTGCTCTCTGTACGGAGTTTGTACATTTTCCCTTCGACCGTGTGGGTTTTCTCCGGTGCTCCGGTTTACTCCCACACTACAAAGGCATACATTTGTGTACATTGATTGGCTTCTGTAAACTGTAACTTGTCCCTAGTGTATAGGATAACTGCTTGATTATGGGGTGATAGTTGGTCGGTGCGGACTCGATGCCTGTTTCAATGCTGCACCTCCAAAGTCTTAAGTCTAAAGGAAAGGGGGAATGCATGGTTATTGTGGAGATATAAAGATTTAGAGAGATGGACTGAATTCTAAATCAGGAGGCAAAAATAGTCTTTAAAAACTTGCATGATAATAGATTAAAAGCTACAAATAAGTGCTTCAGCTGGAAATTGGAAATAAAAAAAAAGAAAATAATGGGTATGATTGTTAGGTTAGGAACTATCTAGGACATAGTACACAGAATATAGAACCTAAAACAGTACAACACATGCCATCAAGTTAAATTAATATCTGCCTGCATTTGATCCATATTTCTCCATTCCTTGTCCATCCATGTGCTTGTCTAAAAGCCTCTTAAACACCGCTATCTTATCTGCCACCAACACAGTACAGCATGGGAACAGAAACATTATTGAAACATGCTTTGTAACAGAACTATACTCAATCTTTACAATTTATAATGCAAATTTACTATACGTGAGTATGTGAATAGATGCACACACACTCTAAACTTTTTTTCTTGTTTATTATATTCTTCACAGTTTTATGTTTACATATTCTGTTATGCTGCTGCAAGTAAGAATTTCATTTTTCTACCTGGGACATAACAATGAAATAGTCTTAACTCTTAAGTCTCTTGACAAAAAAATGATTCAGATTACAGTTCTTAGTTTGGGTCACACAGCGCAGCACCCAAGAAGAGAGAAACTAGAGTTAACAGTTCAGGTCGGGGAGAGGAGGAAGCAGCGAGAGAGGGTGTTGCAGAATTCTTGTTAGAGAGAGGAGGAAGTCTGAAGAAGCATCTCGACCTGAAATGTCACCTATTCCTTTTCTCCAGAGATGCTGCCTGATTCGTTGCTTTGCTCCAGCATGTTGTGTCTATTTTGTATTAATGGTTCAGGTCACAGCTCCTTCTTCAGATGTTCATCTCTGATGAAAGGTCTGATCGAAAGCATCAGCAGTCTCTGTTTGTAGGTGCTGCCCAACCTGTTCAATATACACAGCATTTTCTCTTTTTACTGCATTTTCACAATTACTTCCATACCCATGGATAAGGCTGAATGGATTAATACGTTGTCTAAAACACAGCATCTCTGACAGTGTGGCAATCCCTTAGCAGAGCAAGAAATGGTCCGATGAATAATGTGCTGTGGTTTCTGAAGGCAGACAAGTGAACAATCTTCTGTTTCAGAGGTGTGAATCTCAGCCCGTCTGCTCATACCCCTCAAAACCTTTCCTATCTATGAATGTGGTTCAGCAACCAAAAAGGCGGCAGTGGCGGACGCAGGGATCAGCAATGCCGGGAAGTGGGTTGGGCTCTTACCTCTGGCATCCACAAAACTTTCTGGGTGCTTTGATGTTGGCGGAGGGAGGCGCTCCCAATGCACAAAGACCGAGCGGTGGACCGGTGAGGCAAGGGATGACGATTTGTGGGTCAAAGTGTTCGGATCAAGGTGCCGATGGATTGGGTTACTAGAGTCCCTGCAGCAGCCTGGGGGTCGAATGGACTGGGCGCCGCTCCAAGTGGCCAAGCGCGTGGATCAGACACAGCCTGCAGCGGCACCAAGCGGTGGACGACACCAATGGTTCGCTTGACCGGGCCAACCATTAAACGTCACCAGGAGAATAGACCTTTAAGACCAAGTTAAGAACTCTACATTCATAACAACTTTGTCTTGAATTATGAAAAATGGCGCCAAAACATGACGACTCTTGAATACTGTCTCAGTGGATTTTTACTATACGCTTGTACTTAACTGTGATTGTGCTAATGTATAGTAATACATTTACTGAATTGTATGCAAAAAAAGGAATCTCACTGCACCTTGTTACATGTGACAATAAAGAACATTGGAACCTTTGAACCATCATATCATATACTGATATCATTTACATATGAAAAGTATAATCTTGTACGTGTGGAAATGTGTGTGTATATGTGGTTGTCTTTACATCTTTGCAAAAACACTACGTGGTAACGATTACATTTTATATATTCTGATTGACATTTTTCCCTTTGAGGCCAGGTCACCTTATCTGAGCATTCTATGCTTTATTTCTCAACTTATTCTTGACATTACTGATTAAAAGTCTAAAAAGGTCAAAAGACTTTGAAATTAAAACCACCAGCTTCAACTGATGATGTCACAATGGCTCAGCTGGCAGCGATCAGTCTCAATGAAGATTTCATCCTATGTTTGACACGTTATACGTGATTAAGGCGTTAAAAATGTCAACTTTTACAAGATGTTTACATATCTGATTCACATTCCCCCCCCCCCTCTAAGCAGAGATTACTTTCACTGACCATTTTATGCTTTATTACTCAACTTATTACTGATTAAAGTTTAAAAAAATCAAAATACCTTGAATTTCAAACCAAACAGCTTCAACTGATGACATCACAATGGCAGCTTCAACTGAGGACATTACAATGGATAGACTTTACAATGGATAGCAGGAGGAAGGCGAATTGCTATTGCAACACGCAAGGCAAGTGCAATGTAATTGTTTTTAAAGAGCACTGCTGTGGGAGGCAAGGTGAGTGCTGGAATCTTACGTTCAGGGAACGGCTTGAGTTGAAGGACCACGCCTCCCGTGGGGGCTATGGGTAGGGAACGGGTGCGTTGGGGGAGCAGACCCAATGGGTCTGCATTTTGTCCAGTTGAATACTAAAACCACGGCTGGCAAGCCCCTGTCCTTCCTCGCTGATGACAAATGAGCAATAAAATTGGATGCAAGTGAAAGTCAATTTCTATCTGACTAAACAGAACATCAACACAATTGTCAGTGTTGGCACCCTTTTCCAGCCCATTGGAAAATTGGACTGGACATTTTCTGGCATGATCCATATGAATAGCAATGTCCAGTACTTTGTTGTATTTTCCACATGGCATCATTAATGTGAATGCTAAACAGCATAATTTGGATCCAAAGATCATAATTTCAATACACGTTATTAACACAATGTTCAAAAAGGCATGCATCATGCTACAAGCAGTGAGATTTTTAGCTTGGAGATTCAGCATGGAAACATACCATCCACACCGACCATTGATCACCCGTTCACATTGTTGAAACGGGGCTCATGTTGTCGACCTCCACGTGGTGAGCCCTGTCAACTGCAGTCAAGCGAACAACAACAAACAGAGACAGCATAACGCAGCGTCAGTCGCTCCAGCTTGCAGCCCTAATGGAACCTTGGTTGCTGCAGTTTGCCGCCAACCCGGAACATGCACCCTTTTTAGGCCGTACACCTACGGATGTCGAATCAGATGGCATCACCCTGCTGCAGCAGAATGTGGAAGGCCTAACTGGCTACAGTGCCTGGAGGTTGTTACATAACTTCTGCTGCCTCAAACGCAAGAAGAAGATTGTAGATACAAAGAACTGCACATGACCACCAGGTGGCGCTGACGTTAACTACCTCATCTTTTTCCTTCTTTTTTGTTTTTTGTTTGTTATAAAATGTATGTTTTAGTGTACTTTTAGATTTTGTATCATGTGGGGGTGGTGGGGGGCTGGGGGAAACTTTTAAAAATCTCTTTCTTGGATGGAGATGCAATTTTTTCCATGTCATATCTCCGTCTGCATTGCAGCCTAACGTTGAGGAACTGGCAGCCTCTTAATGGGGACAGACTTCGGGAGCTCCAACCATGGGAGCCTGCGGACTTAACATCATGGAGTTGGCAGTCCCTGTCAGGGATCGACCTTGAAGCTCCAACCTTGGGAGCCTGCGGACTTTCGTGGAGTTCGCGGTCAATTTATTAGGGACCTACTTTGGGAGCACCAGGCCGCAGGAGCTTCAACTGCCCCGATCACGGGAGCTTCGATCACTACAACGCAGGAGCTTCGATCGCTGGCTGCGGGAGTTTTGATCGCCCCGATAGCGGAAGGTTCGACTCCCCCGACCGTGGGAGATAAAGGAGGAAAGAAGATAAGACTTTATTGCATTCCCTCACAGTGAGGAATGTGAAGGAGTTATTTTATCTTGTTTTGTGTCTTGTTGCTTTTTCGGTATCACCGTATGGCAAATCAAATTTCTTGTATGTTGCTAAACATACTTGGCTAATAAATTATGATTATGATTATGATACTAAGGATAGAAACGAGTGATGGAGTAACTCACCGGGTCAAGCAGGTGACTGCAAGGGATTTCTCCGGGTACTCCGGGTTCCTCCCATACTCCAATGACATGCAGATTTGTAGGTTAAATGGCTTCTGTGCTTCTGCATATTGTCCCTAGTATGTAGGATAGAACATTTGTATAGGTCTTCGCTGGTCGGCTTGGACTTAGTGGGTTAAAGGGCCTTTTTTCACACTGTATATATCTAAACAATACTATAGAGGGCTCTGGCATCCTTAGACAAAGCCCTTCAATTCGAACAGCATGGTGTGCTGCGGTATAATTGCACCAGAGACCCGGGTTTGATCCTGACTACAGAGGTTATCGGTACTGAGTCTGTGACAGTTTTCCTTGTGACCATGTAGGTTTTCTCCGGGTGCGCTGGTTTCCTCCCACATTCCAAAGATGTGCAGGTTTGTTGGTTAATTGGCTTCTGTAAAAATTGTCCCTAGTGTCTACGATAGAACTAGAGTCTGTGCGATTGTTGGTCGGTGCAGGCCAAAAGGCCTGTTTCCACACTGCATCCCGAAACAAGTTAAATTCCTGGAGGAACTTAGCAGGTCACACAGTGTCTGTGGAGGCAAAAGGATGGGTGACTGTTGGAGCAAATTGGAAAAGGCCACACGGAGTTGGTGTTCAACATAACGGGCAATTTATTCAATTTGGTGCACACCTGAGCACAAATCAAAGTTGACGGCAGGACTGTCACATGCTGAGAGAATGGAGCGGCTGGGCTTGTACATTGGAGTTTATAAGGATGAGAGGGTATCTTGTTGAAACATATAAGATTATTAAGGGTTTGGACACGCTAGAGGCAGGAAACATGTTGCCGATGTTGGGGGAGTTCAGAACCAGGGGCCACAGTTTAAGAATAAGGGGTAAGCCATTTAGAACGTAGATGAGCAGACACTTTCTCACACAGAGAATTGTGAGTATATGAAATCGTCTGCTTCAGAGGGCAGTGGAGGCCGGTTCTCTGGATACTTTCAAAAGAGAGCTAGGTAGGGCTCTTAATGGAGGCAGAAGGCAGGAACGGGTTAATGATTGGGGATGATCAGCCATGATCACATTGAATGGCTGTGCTGGCTCGAAGCTACTGTCTATTTTCTGAGTGTGACTTTGATATGTTTTTTATATTCTTAGATGACAAGATTACACAGAAACTTGATTAACAATAAAACAAGGTCTTGACCAAAGAAAGGGAGCATACAGAAAGATTTAATTAAGTAACAAATAGAATAAAATGATGATCCACAAGTCTAAATTGCTGCATTCCATGACTATTTTTAGTTTTTTTTTCCCCTGTGGTTCCCTGTTACCACATTAGCACAATCCACATTCCTATTTGCTAGTTATTAGCCCTCACTACTCTTTCCCCCACAACATTGACCTATTTGGTCAAGACCCTGCATCTATTCTGAAATGTCGACCATCTCCTTTCCTCCACAAATGCAGCTTGAGCTGCTGAGGCCCTTTGGTCCACCCAGTTCTCGTCAACAAATGATCCCCGCAAATTAACACTATCCTATACACACTAGTGACATTTCACAATTTCAGCAAGTCAATTAGCCTACGAACCTTTACATCTTTGGAGTGTGGGTGGAAACCGGAGCACCTGGAGAAAACCCATGCAGGTCATGGGGAGAACGTACAAACTCCATACAGACAGCATCCAAAGTCAGGATCAAACCCGCTGTAAGGCAGCAACTCTACCGCTGTGCAACTGTGCTGTTTCGGTTTCTGACCTAATTTATGGTTGACATGCAGTAAATGTACCTAAGAAACTGCTTAGAAGTGGAGTACAATCAATTTATTTAGAGCTACATGATATCAAATCCACAAACAATATAAATCCACTCGCTTAGACATATAAATAGTTTAGGAAAATTATGCAATTTAATTAAACTGTCCACCAAGAAAAAATAACGTGCATTCAAATCTGTATTTTTAATAAACACGCTGCTTTTAAAAGCAGAATAACATGAAATTTTCAGAGAAACAGATTGGGCCTGGAGGATTATATGGTCTGCACAGAATGCAAGCTATTATCTTACATCTGTTCTCAGTCAATCAACAGTTTCCACTGTTTCATGAGTAAATTGTTCATTGTGGAAAAGACAATTGTTTCTTCTGTTAGTTTCTCAATCACGTAAGAAACTGCGTTAATTACAGAGATTAAAGTCTCTCTACTGAAACCGTGGAATATCACAACCCTTATTAAGCATTGTGAACACAGTATTTTGCTTCAATTATATGAACAATAGCCACTGCAAAACAAATTACGTGAAAGAAACTTCCTTATTTCATGTTTCTTACAATGTACTTCCAAATCGAAATTCAGACCCACGAGTTGAGTTAGCTTTGTTACGTTTATTATTGTCATGTGTAACAGGTACAGTGTAAAGCTTATGTTTGTGTGCTATCCAGCCAACAAAAAGATTATACATGATTACAATCAAGCTGTCCACAGTGTGCAGATACAGGATAAAGGGTATAACATTTAGTGCATGGTATATTCCAATAAAGTCTGATTAAAGATAGTTTGAAAGCCTCCAATGAGGTAGATTGGAGGTCAGGACCACTTTCTTGTTGGTGAGAGGACAGTGCAGTTGCCTGATAACAGCTTGGAAGAAACTCTCAATCTGGAGATAAACAGGTTGATTGAATATTTCCATGACACATTGGCTTGGGATTTCTGGAGACCCACCATAGGAACAATGAGACATTGAGCTACCGAGCAGCCTCATACAGCGGCGTGGGAGGTGGAGGGTGGAAGGAATCAGTTACTGCTCAATGCAGTTTACAGCAGGGTAGATACTTATTGCTGATTTTGGAGAATTTAATCGTGGCAGTCATTTACCTGAATAATATTCATCGTGACTCTGCTGTGTTCATTATTTTTGCAGAGGGTATGTGGTTCCAGTGATGGAGGTTGTGCAAAGTGTTTGACTGCCAAAGGCTTGCAATAAATTCAGCCTCATCTGTGCTAAGCTGGCACATTACACGCTCTGTAAGCAGGAGACAAAAGTAGTTTGCTTCTTAGAATGGAAAAAGTCAGGCTTTAAACAAATGCTTGTTATTTCAAAAATAAACTTTATTTTATTTTAGTAAAACTATTTAAAAAAACAAAAACCATGCAAAAACTCGATACATTCTTATTCTCTGTATATTAAATATTATGTATTTTGGTTTCAGTTTATTATTATTATTGTCACATTCACAGGTACAGTAAAAAGCTTTGTTTTTAATGCTACCCTATCAGATCAGATAATACAATGCATAAGTACAATCAAGCCAAGTGTGTGCAGGACGGAACTGCAGATTTACACAGAACACAGACTCAAAATGCTGGAGTAACTCAATGGGCCAGGCAGTATCTCTGGATAAAAGAAATAGGTGAGGTATTGGGCTGACCCTTCTTCAGACTGAGAGTCAAGGGAGAGGGAAACTAGAGATATGCAAAGGTACAAAGAAAAGAAATGAGTGTAAGGTATGAAATGGACAAATCAAAGCCAGCAATGATGATTAAGGAAAGGTAGAGCCCACAATGGTCTATTGTTTGCTGTGGAGAAGGTGATAACAAGTGGATACAAGCAGTTAAACTAAGCAGGACGACAGTGAAACTAGATGGATGGCTAGGGTGGTGGAGGGATATATATAGAGGGAATGCAAGTGTTAATTGAAGTTAGAGAAGTCGCTGGGTTGTAAGCTGCCAAGTATAATAGATAGAGCAAAGGGAAGGATAGAGTGCACAATATGCTTAATAACTAGGAATGGTGCTAGAATTACAGTGTAGTAAAGAGATTTAAAAGAGTAGAGGAATTATAACAGTTTATGTTAGATCATCTTACCTCTGTATTTTGTTCCAACCATCAATTATTAAAAAACTCCTCCCCGCACCTGTTAACTTATCACTTGCCAAGCTATGTCCTGCCTCTCCCCTTTCTTCTCCCCCGCTACAATCAGTTTGAAGAAGGTCTTGACCCGAAATGTCACCAATCCATGCTCCCCAGGGATGCTGCCTGACCGGCTGACTTACTCCAGGACTTTGTGTCCTTTTGGGTAGTATATTCCCTCTGGGACCAGCACGCGAAGAATCCCATCTCTGGCACCATCATGATGAGGAGTATTAGCATCAATCTTTACAAAAACACCCTTGCCATTCATGTGGTCCCCCTGAATTGATATCCCTTCCCTTGTTAGAAACATAGAAACACAGAAATTAGGGGCAGGAGTAGGCCATTTGGCCCTTCAAGCCTGCACCGCCATTCAATATGATCATGGCTGATTATCGTACCTGCCTTCTTTCCATACCCCCGATCCCCTTAGCCACAAGAGCCACATCTAACTCCTTCTTAAATATAGCCAATGAACTGGCCTAAACTACCCTCTGTGGCAGAGTGTTCCAGAGACTCACCACTCTCTCTGTGTGAAAAAAGTCTTTCTCATCTCGGCCTTAAAGGATTTCCCCCTTATCCTTAAGCTGTGATCCCTTGTCCTGGACTTCCCCAACATCAGGAACAATCTTCCTGCATCTAGCCTGTCCAACCCATTAAGAATTTTGTAAGTTTCTATAAGATCCCCTCTCAATCTCCTGTATTCTAGAGAGTATAAACCAAGTCTATCCTGTCTTTCTTCATAAGACAGTCCTGACATTCCAGGAATCAGTCTGGTGAACCTTCTCTGCCCTCCCTCTATGGCAATAATGTCCTTCCTCAGATTTGGAGACCAGAACTGTACGCAATAGTCCAGGTGTTTGAGGGATGTCCCCACCAGACTCAGCCCTTCAATGTCCAGCAGCGGAAGGACTCCAGACTGTGGTCCTCCCACATAAGGCCTTGGCGTTGGCCGCACCAAGCTTCAATGTTTCCCTCAGTATGCTCTCCTGTAGTCTGAATTGGGGCTGTGGCAACATTGGTTTGCAGACATCTTGCAGTGTGGAAGATCAATAAGCTCTGGGCCGACAAAAGAGCGTCTTTCACTGAATCGATGGTCTTCCAGGAGCACTTGATGTCCGTCTCTATGTGTGAACCTGAGGACAGGCCGTAAATCAGGGAACCATCTGTTATGCCGCAATAGTTTGCCTATAATAGACACAGAATGCTTGTGTAACTATGCGGGTCAACCAGCATCTCAGGAGAAAAAGAATAGGTGATGTTTTGAGTCGAGACCCTTCTTCAGACTGCCATCAGACTTCAGAGATGGTCTGAATAAGGGTTTTGGGTGCACCCAGAGCACTTGGGAACAACCCACGCGGTTATGGGGAGAATGTACGTTCACACAGCACCGGTCGTCAGCGTCAAGCCTGAGTCTGTGACGCTGTAAAGCGGCAAGTTTACCGCTGCACCACTGTGGTATCATAAAGCCCAACTTTCCCATGCCGAGCAAGGTACCCCATCTACTCTAGTCCTACCTGGCCCCATTTGGCCTCTAAACCTTTCATATCCATTGTCGAAATATCAACCCAAAGTAAGACTCAAAGACCCGTTACTTTAACCATCAGCAGCATGCTTTATTTCACTTGCTGCAAGAGGAGAACACCTCAATCAAGGGCTGAGATCACAACAATTATTGTGCAATTATCGTTCAAACTGTTGAGCTAGTTCTGCAATGTGCATCTGCTGATCGCAGCAGAAATATTTTAGTCATATCTTGCGAAAGAGAACTTGTGATTAAGATGAACTTCTGAATTGAGATGACTAATGCTAACTCTGCATTTATTGTTGAAATAAACAAATTTATAGCTTTTGCCTCGTTGGCAATCGTCATGTTACTCTTCTCCACCATGTGCCTGTCCAAATGTCCAAATATGTACTAAAATCTTCTGCTGGCCTTTCCCTTTATGTCTGTATCTATTGATGCACAGGGGGGCCTTGCTACTGTCTAGATATGACTACAACATCAAGTATACAACTAAAATAAATGTTATTATGGATTGTTTGAAGAAACATTGCAAAAAGATTTACTTTTGTATTGTGAACGTATTCTGAACATTAGAAAGTTTGGACATTAAGCTGTTTCATCACAACTAATAGCAATGTTACAAATTTTTGAGATTTTAAAAATCAAGTCTGCAATTTATCCCATCAGATAAAGCATAAAATGTTTAATTTGTCACCTAATTCACTTTCATATCTTCAGTATTAAAAAAGTTATGGCCATTTTCATACTCCGAAATTAGCATCTTGTTCCCTATTGCTTTTCCATTGACGTAACACAAAAGTTGTGATCGAGGACGGTCAAAAGCCCATATATTTCTTAAAATTTAAGAGAGCTGAAAGAAATGTTCAGTTATTATAGATTGAAGCATTCTGAAACAAATATGAAACAATCTTACTTGGATGACCTGAAATTAAAGCATATAATTGTAGCTAATTACAAAATTCAATTACTAGATTTAAACATCTATCCATTTCATTAGAAAATATTAACATTTTTAAAAAGCCTAAGTGCCCAAATAATATTCACACAAGAATTCACAATATAACATGATTTTTAAATCTCATTATCATTAATTTATAGGCCAAATTGAAGGAATTTAGTGTTTAATTCCCGTAAATTAATGGCCATTTTAATCATCTTGCGAGTGGGTTTTTCTGGAACGCGATCGATTGGAACGTTGCGGTTGCGGCGAATTTAAACCCAATATCGGCAGGATAAATACTGCCGGTTTGTATGGGGAATAAATCACCGTTTCGCAACATGAAATTTGGATTAAGGTCATCTTAAGAAGCACGTTTATGTGTAAAATAAAAGGCTTTCTTTTACCTTGTCCCCTACGTGAAATCCGTCCCCGTTGTCGGTGTTGACGGCATTAGAAGATAATTTATATTTTACTCCAGTGCTTAAATTGTCGGGTGATTTAAAAACAAAAATTCACATACCGGCAGTCGGAACGAATCTTCAGCAAAAGCTCGCACCCCGAGAAAATAAAACACCGAAGGCAGGGGAAAACCGCATTTTAACCCCTCCTCCCCCCCTCAAAGGCGCCCAGAACTGCAGCGCCGCTAAAGGTAAGTTTTGTAACATACCTGCAACTAACATAAAGATCAGGGTTGTATAGCGTGGAAGATAAATAACAATTCTAATTGTTAGATTATGGAAGAACATCATGCACTACCCTTTGATATAGTGTATTAAATATGAAGGTGACCTGAGAGTGTGTCTATTGGCCTGGCATTGAATTTATGCAGTCCATTCACGTTATGTTAAGATCTTACAATGCACCACTGTAATAGTGAGTAAAAGCAAACCACTGGAGGAACTCAACAGGTCATGCAGCATCTGTGGAGAGATTGGACGAAGAAGGGCTGCCAACCAGAAAGTCGTCTGTTTATTTTCCCCATAGATACTGCCTTAGCTGTTGAGTTCTTCCAGCAGTTTGTTCTTTTGCATAAGGTTTCAGCATTTGCAGTTTATTGTGCCTCTGTTGTAAGATTAAGGTTCTTGCCAGAGGGAGTCAAGCATCATGTCATGAAGAGACAAGTTGCAATATTGTTGATCAGAGTCATGAAGAAACAACAACATTGAGTCTCGTTGGATAACACTTCAATAATTCTGGGGACTCTACAAGCTAATGGGGGTGTCATCAAGTCAATGCAGTTTAGCTTTGTTTTAAGAAAAAGATGCAGTGTGGTCAATCTAATATTGAGTGTACAACACAATTGTTGTATTAAGGTGGTTATATATTTAAGGATTATAGAGCCATAGAGTCATAGAGTGTGGAAACATGCCCTTCACCCCAACCTGCCCAAACCAACCAACATATCCCATCTACAGGTAGACAAAAGTGCTGGAGAAACCCAGCGGGTGCAGCAGCATCTATGGAGCGAAGGAAATAGGCAATGTTTCAGGCTAGGGAGACTCTGCCTTTGTTACAAGTGGGGGGATGGGGAGAGAGAGCAGTGTTACGGGGTATTGAAGAGACCCTGGTGAAAGCCTCATCTATGGTTGGGGAGGGGAACCCGTGTTCCCTGAATAATGAGCACATTTACAATGCCCTGGTGTGGAACACCTCATCCTGGGAGCAGATGCAGCGTAGACGGAGGAATTGGGAGTAGGGGATGGAGTCCTTACAGGAAGAAGGGTGGGAAGAAGTGTAGTCCAGAAAGCCATGGGAGTCAGTGGGTGTATAGTGAATGTTGAAGTCTATCACCTGCGATGGAGATAGTGAGGTCAAGAAATGGTAGGGAAGTGTCGGAAATGGTCCAGGTGTATTTGAGTGCCAGATGGAAGTTAGTGGTGAAGCAGATGAAGTCAGTCAGTTGTGTGTGGGTGCAGGGGGTAGCACCAAAGCAATCGTCGATGTAGCGGAGGTAGAGGTCGGGGATGGGGCCCTGGTATGCCTCGAACAAAGATTGTTTGACGTACCCTACAAAGAGGCAGGCATAGCTGGGGCCCATGCGCGTGCCCATAGCTACACCTTGTATTTGGAGGAAATGGGAGGAGTTAAACGAGGTTATTAAGGGTACGCCTTCATGTCCCATCTACACTAGTCCCACCTGCCTGTGTTTAGCCCATATCCCTCTAAATCTATCCTATCCATACTGCTGTCTAAGTAACTCATGCGATTGATTGTTCATGTGAAATGGTTTACATAGAAACATAGAAACATAAAAAATAGGTGCAGGAGGAGGCCATTTTGCCCTTCAAGACAGCACCGCCATTCATTGTGATCATGGTCAATCATCCACAATCAGTAACCTGTGCCTGCCTTCTCCCCATATCCCTTGATTCTGTTAGCTCCTAGAGCTCTATCTAACTCTCTTTAAAATGTATCCAGTAAATTGGCCTCTATTATGGCAGAGAATTGGGTGAAAAAGTGTTTTCTCGTCTCAGTTTTAAATGGCCTCCCCTTTATTCTTAGACTGTGCACCCTGGTTCTGGACTCCCCCAACATTGGGAACATTTTTCCTGCATCTAGCTTGCCCAGTCCTTTTATAATTTTATACTTTTTCAGAATGCTACCTTGATTCGAGGGTATTATCTGTATGGAGAGGTTAGACAAACTTGGATTGCTGTCTCTGGAGTGTCAGAGGTTGAGGGGAGATCTCATGGAAGTATATAAAATGATGAGAGGCATAGGTAGGGTAGACCATCAGAACCTTTTCCCAGAGTGGAAATGTCAAAGAGGGAGAAATTTAATTGAAAGCAGTTGTGTGGGCATGTTTTTTACACAGAACATGGCGGATGCCTGGAATGTGATACCAGGGATGGGGGTGGAAGCAGATGTGATAGTGATATTTAAGAGGCTTTTAGATAGACACATGAATATACAGGAAATGGAGGACTACATATCATGAGGTGGTGACTATTTTAACTTGGCACCATGTTCGGCACAGACATTGTGGGCCAAAGAACCTGTTCCTGTGTTGTACTGTTCTGTTCTGAGTTGAATGATCAGCCATGATCCTATTGAATGGCGGTGCTGGCTCAAAGGGCCGAATGGCCTACTCCTGTACCTATTTTCCATGTTTCTATGTTTCTATGTTCTACGTGACTGTCTGGGCTACCACAACATAGAAGCGATCTCCAAGGAGCCCTTAAATAAAGAAGATCACATTATTTTGAACATCTTGGGTTTCATGTGTATCTGCCTGCACATTCTGCTACTGGAATTAGTCAAATGTTAGAATCCACAGCCAATATACCTCCGCAACTCCCTTGTCAATTCTTCCCTCCCCTCCCGCTCTACCCCTTCCCCGGGCACTTTCCCTTGCAACCGCAAGAAATGCAACACTTGTCCCTTCACCTCCACCCTCCACTCCTTTCAGGGACCCAAGCAGTCCTTCCAGGTCCAACAGAGGTGCACCTGCACCTCCTCCAACCTCATCTACTGCATCCGCTGCTCCAGATGCCAGATGATCTATATCGGTGAGACCAAGCGGAGGCTTGGCGATCGCTTCGCCGAACACCTCCGCTCGGTCCGCAAAAACCAACCCGACCTCCTGGTGGCTCAGCACTTCAACTCCCCCTCCCATTCCGCATCCGACCTCTCGGTCCTGGGCCTCCTCCACGGCCAGAGTGAGCAACACCGCAAGCTGGAGGAACAGCACCTCATATTCCGTTTGGGGAGTCTGCATCCTTTGGGCTTGAACATTGAATTTTCTCAATTCTGTTAACCCTTGCTGTCTCCTCCCCTTCCCACCTCTCCCTCAGCCCTCGGGCCCTGGCATTCCCTCTATCTCTATCTCCCTCCCCCACCCCAGTCGCACCAGCTTCTCATTTTCACACCACAAACAGCTTACAATGGCTTATTCCCTTTATCATCGATACTTTTTTGCATATCTTTCATTCATTGTTCCTTATCTCTCCACATCACCGTCTATATCTCTCGTTTCCCTGATCCCTGACCAGTCTGAAGAAGGGTCTCGACCCGAAACGTCGCCTATCTCCTTCGCTCCTTAGATGCTGCTGCACCCGCTGTGAGTTTCTCCAGCTTTTTGTGTACCGCCAATATATCCTCCACACTTACTAATGACCCAGCAGTATGAGCCAATAAGTAAAGTCTTGGTTTGTTGGAACAGCGCTACTGGATGGAAAGTCTAAGCTAAATAGTCCCCTGCAGATCTTTCTGAATAATTTGATTTAACAATACGCACTGTTTATAATTCACAAGAAATAATCTCAGTCTGTGTTGGGTCACATAATGAAATAACACCAATTTGCAACACTCTTCAAATGACTTAAAAAGGCTTAAGGAAGGAAAAGTTCAATTAGCTCTCAGCATGATTTTTGAGGTATTTGGCAAAAGTGCAATGGGTGGAGATAGCGTTTTCTCATTAAGCTGAAGGCCAAACTGCACTGAGACTAAAGGGACAAGGAGAGAAGATCAAATAAAAAATTAAACGAGGAGTCCTAACGTGTTCCCAGGCTTGTGATTTAAAACCAGTGGATTAGAGGGGGAAGGAATGATCCCAAGGAAAAAACGATTGCAAGAAACCATTATTTGCTTTGATTTGAACACCATAATACAAAATGTTTTAATACAAAACATTAGAATGATAACACCTGACATTTGTCCAATTAAAGCAAGCAAGTTTTCAAGTGAAGACTGCAGTCCTGATCTTCCTGAAAGTGTGGCAACTATAAAGTTTGCAAGAAGCCAGAGGAAGTGTCCTTGAATATACTAGAGGGTTCCAAACCCTGTTTTCATTGACATATGCAGCTTTAACGGATTGTCACCACAACATTATAGTGGGTTGTTGGCAACAAAAGGTCATATTTTTCCTGTTGTCATTTCCTATCCCCCATGGCTGGCATGAGGTATAACCATGAATAGGACATCGATGGTCAACATGGACTCAGTGGGCTGAAGAGACTGTTTCCATGCTGTATCTCTAAACTGAACAAAACTATGGGCAAACTCGTGTAGGACAGAACTGCAGGTGCTGGTTTACATCAAAGATAGACACAAAATAGTGCGGCACGGTTGTGCAGAGGTATAGTTACAGCCTTACAGCACCAAAGATCTGGAGTTGGCCCTGAACGCAGGTGCTGACTGTACAGAGTTTGTAAATTCTCCCTGAGAACACGTGGGTTTTCTCTGAATGCTCTGGTTTTCTCCCACACCCCAAAGGCGTAAGGTTTGTAGGTTAACTGGCTTTGGAAAATATTGTAAATTGTCCCTAGTGTGTAGGATAGTGGGAGCTAGTGTACAGGATGATCGCTAGTCAGCATGGACTTGGTGGGCCGAAGGCTGTTTCCATGCTGTATCTTCAAACAAAAAGACTATTTGGTGTCTCAATATGGTAGAAATTATTGTATGTTGAAGCCCTTCTTGCACCGATCATAAAGGGGCTGTCCCACGTGGGCGACCTCAAGTTCAAGTGAGTTTATTGTCATGTGCCCCTGATAGGACAATAAAATTCTTGCTTTGATTCAGCACAACAGAACATAGTAGTCTGAAGAAGGTTTTAGCCCGAAACGTTGCCTATCTCCTTCGCTCCTTAGATGCTGCTGCACCCGCTGAGTTTCTCCAGCCTTTTGTGTACCCTCGATTTTCCAGCATCTGCAGTTCCTTCTTTAACAGAACATAGTAGGCATTGACTACAAAACAGATCAGTGTGTCCATATACCATTATATACGTAAATACACACATGAATAAATAAACTGACCAAGTGCAAATAACAGACAATGGATTATTAATGTTCAGAGTTTTGTCCGAGCCAGGTTTAATAACCTGATGGCTGTGGGGAAGTAGCTATTCCTGAACCTAGTTGTTCCAGTCTTCAGGCTCCTGTACCTTCTACCTGAAGGCAGCAGGGAGATGAGTGTATGGCCAGGATGGTGTGGGTCCTTGATGATGCTGCCAGCCTTTTTGAGGCAGTGACTGCGATAAATCCCCTCGATGGAAGGAAGGTCAGAGCCGATGATGGACTGGGCTTACTACTTTTTGTGTAAATTACAAAGGCACATTGTTTTGTAGTGTTTACTACTTTGTGTAGTCTTTTCCTCTCCAGGGCGCTCAAGTTGCCGAACCAAGTCACGATGCAACCGGTCAGCAAGCTCTCTACCTTTGCACCTGTAGAAGTTCGAGAGAGTCCTCCTTGACAAACCGACTCCCCGTAATCTTCTCAGAAAATAGAGGCGCTGATGTGCTTTCTTGATTATTGCATCAGTGTTCTCGGACCAGGAAAGATCTTCAGAGATGTGCACGCCCTGGAATTTGAAGCTCTTGACCCTTTCAACCATCGACCCGTTGATATAAATGGGACTGTGGGTCCCCATCCTACTCCTTCCAAAGTCCACAATCAGTTCCTTGATTTTGCTGGTGTTGAGGGCCAGGTTATTGTGCTGGCACATATGGACAGTTGATCGATCTCTCTTCTGTACTCTGACTCATCCCCATCAGTCATACGTCCCACAACTGTGGTGTCGGCAGCAAACTTGATGATGGAGTTCGCACTATGACCGGCCACACAGTCATGAGTATAGAGTGAGTACAGCAGGGGGCTGAGCATGCAGCCTTGTGGTGCTCCCGTGCTGATTGTTATCGAGCCTGACACATTTCCACCAATACGAACAGACTGTGGTCTGTGAATGAGGAAGTCGAGGCTCCAATTGCAGAGGGATGCGCAGAGACCCAGTTCTGCGAGTTTGGTAACCAGCTTGGAGGGGATGATAGTATTAAATGCCAAGCTGTAATCGATGAATAACAGCCTGACATATGAGTTTTTGTTGTCCAAGTGGTCCAGAGCGGAGTGGAGAGCAAGCGAGATCGCATCCACCATTGATCTGTTGTGGCGGTAAGCCAACTGTAGTGGGTCCAGGTTTTTGTCGAGGTAGCAGTCGATTTGCACCATGATCACCCTCTCGAAGCACTTCATCACCACAGGTGTTAGTGCCACTGGTCAATAGTCATTGAGGCACGTCACCTTGCTCTTCTTGGCCTGCTCCCCAGACCTAATTGACGAGTTTAGAAGAGTTTGAAAAGATGACATGTTGAAGACCTCCTTCGACTATGTTGAAGACCTCCTTCAACCATGTTGAAGACCAGCTTTGACGAGCTACGACTAACTTCGTGAAAATTGGACCGAATAGTGGAGAGTGAAGATTCTCTTTCGATCTCCTTCGACCTCCCTTCGACTATGATGAAGACTATCTACGACTATCTTAGACTACCTTTGACTACCCTCGATTTTCTATGACTAACATGCCGACCTACTGCTAAACCTACGAGTAAAAAAAGTATTGATTTTCTCTATGGCGACCTTTTTTACTCGCGGGGATTTTTTAACGTATTGAAAAAAAGGCTGCGACCGAGCTGATACCTCAAGTACGCGAAGACCACTCTCGAGCATGAAGGAGAGTTACGAAGACCTCCTATGATCTTGTGTCGACCTTGCTGCGAGTGTGAGTCGAGGGCGAACTCGCCAGAACTCACAGATTAAGTCGCCCAAGTGGGACAGCCCCTTTAGCTTTTTGTTTATCCTCACCCCAGCAAGGCTGTTTGCCTTTCTTTCATTATTGGTAAAGTGATGTTGACATCATGCATAAACCCGCTTGGGTTTGAACCATAACTGAAAATGGCCAAAGTTCAATGATGTATTCGCTTTTCCTGGTTTTGAAGATATCCTTAACTTTATCCTTAATTGGATGCACTCAATTGTCACCACCTCATAGTAAATTACAAAGGCACATTGTTTTGTTTAAGCTGAACATTATCCTGGCTTAATCTTCTAAACAATTCCTCAAGGAGATAAAATCACCCCGCGTCCACAGCAAGGACAATTAGGTTTGCACATTGACTGCTAGCTCTTCTGCAGCATCTTATTCATAGCTGCTTAGAATATTGATGCCATATAGTTGCTTGGTATACGAGTATAACCCTTTGTAGATATTACTTGGCAAGGGGCATTTTCCATCCATTTTAAGCTGAACACAGGCAAGAGATATGTCGATAGATCAGAAGAAGGATTCTGACCGGAAACCATTTTCTCCAGGGATGCTGCTGGACCCGCAGATTTACTCCAATTTTCTGTGTCTATGTTTGATATGAGAGATGCAGAGCTTTGTTAAAACCTAAGACTCTAGGATGTATGTAGAAAGTATAGCAGATAATATATTGCACTATTGATGGTTACTTTATAGCCCCTGTAGATTGATATATTTTATCTGATGTCATCCCATTACACTGGGTATCACATGTTGTGTTACTTTTACCACATAATGCATATGTTTACTTAGTCTTCCTTCAAAACGCATTCATAACGCATTGGTCAGATATTGGAGTTTAACTTGTATCAGCATCATATCCTGTTTCACCATAGTGTTATGCCCCTTAACTCCTGCACAAGAATCTATAAACATTTTTAGAGTCATTTCTGGTCAAATCTGGTTGCGATGGATTTATTCTGGTACAATTATCCAAATCTAGACTCTGCTCTTTCAACTAATTTCTTCCTCACAAGACCAGTTGGCTGATTTGAGCAATTATTATCGTTGCCAACTTCATTTTTTGGTCCATTATAAAAGATCACATATTCTATTTAGAGGCATAGATTCAAGGAGTCATACAACATGGACACAGACCTTTCGACCCAACTTGTCCATGCTGACCAAAATGCCCCATCTAACCTAGTCCCATTTGCCCACATTTCAATGGTTCATTCAATGGTTCAATGGTACTTTGTTTGGCACATATACCAAGGTACAGGGAAATTCATTCAGCACAAGTATCACTATACATAAGCACCTGGATAAATCTTAGATAAACATCACAGATACAGTGCAAGTGTATAGTGGTATTACACAAAACAGTATACAGAGTCACCAGATTGGCACCATTTTTTTAATTAATTTTAATTTGGCCCCATATCCATCTAAAACTTCTTTATCCATGTACCTATCCAAGTGTCATTTGAATGTTGTTAGTGTGCCAGCTTCAACTACCTCCTCTGACAGCTCGGTGCATATGCCCACCACCCTCTGTGAAAAAGTTGCCGCTCTTGTTCCTATTACATCCTTCCCCTCTCAACTTAAACCTATGTCCTTGTTTCCCCTACCCCGAGGAAAAGACTGTGCATTCACTCGATCAATTCCCCTCATGATTTCATTTACCTCTATAAGATTACATCTTAACCTCTTGTGCTCTAAGAAATAAAGTCGTAGCTTGCCCAATCTCTCCCTATAACTCAGGCCATTGAGCTCTTGCAACATCCTCACATATCTGCATCCCGATGCAGCTAACTACATTTTGTAGGTGAATCCTCTTGAGGTTTTCTAATTGTTGATGGTTGTGATTCTTTGCATCAAGACTAGTGTACTTGTACACTACGGTATGTAGCTCTCCATTGCAAGAGGATTTAAGTACAAGGGCATGGATATCTTGCTGCAGTTGTAGAGGGCATTGGTGAGACCTTATCTACATTTCTATGTTTACTTTTAGCTTCCTTAACTGATGGAGTAAGTCCTTTTCATGGAGAGAGTACAAACTAAGGTTCAGTTTTGTTTGGAGCACGGAAACAGGCCCTTCAGCCCACCGAGTCCTTGCCGACCATCAATCACCTGTTAACACTAGTTCTATGTTATCCCACTTTCACATCCCCTCCCTGCATACGAGAGGCAATTTACAGATGCAAATTAACATACAAACTCGCATGCCTTTGGACTGTTGAAGAAAACCAGACAACCAAAGGAAACCCCTGTCGTCATAGGTAGAACTTGCAAACTCTCCCCAATGTCAGGATTAAACCCAAATCTCTGGAGCTGTGAGGCTGCAGCTCTATCAACATCACCGTTTACTAGACTGATTCTAGGAT
The DNA here is from genome assembly GCA_035221665.1 of Okamejei kenojei. Lineage (NCBI taxonomy): Eukaryota > Metazoa > Chordata > Chondrichthyes > Rajiformes > Rajidae > Okamejei > Okamejei kenojei. Next base: position 53,579,494 of record CM069141.1, read on the forward strand.
GGCAGGATTGAGGCATAAGGAAAGATTGAGTCGGTTGGTTCTACATTCACTGGAGCATGGGGAAAGGAGAAGCAATTACAGAGCAGGAAATATTTTGCAGATTTAATCTAGTCACTGGATTGCATATTCTCTCAACCACTGGATGGCGATTAAAAACTCATCTCCAACAATGGATTTAATTCCTGCCATCTTACCCATGTCTGCACATGAATTCAGAAAAATAAAAACTAGTGATAGTCTCCAAAATGGACTTACAAAGAGAATTAAGATCATAAAAATTGGCTTCAGGTATTCATGGTATACATGCTTGAAGACAAAATACCACAGGTACCAATGAAAAAAAAAGAGAAGGAATATCAAGAAAATACCTTTGTGGGAAGGAGGCCAATATGACGTTTCCACTTAGACTCTGTGCAATCTTGATAGATTAAATTGTCTCTTTTGATGCTGTAACATTTCTATGAGTCATGAGGGTTTCGAAGTCCCAGAGCAGAAAACTAGTGTAAGAAATTTGGAGTAGGTTACATTTCACAAACACCAAGTGGATGGTAATCTGCTTGTATGCACAGCTTCTCGATTTTCAGTCCTATCAAACCAATGGGTGAGAAATCGTATAGATTTTATAACTGGTGGAAGATAAGTTCTGAAGGATTATTTGCCAGGCAGCAAAGACAAGAATACCTCCAATGAAAGGCCAAATTCAGTCGAGCAGGGCTTTTGTTTTGCCTGAAGAGCAAAAGAATATTTTAGATGTGGGCTAGTGGGTTCAAGAAAGAATATAAAGAAGAAAACAGTGATTATGAAAATGAATCACTTTGAAGGACAAGCAGTCAGTGAATTCTGGTGAGTTCATCGATCTTAGATAATATTCAAGCTGTCATGAATAATTGCAACACAACATTCAGAGGTGTTAGTCCATCCATATCAGTTGTTTAATTAGGAATTGTGACAACAATCACAATGCATCATCTTTTTTTTGACACCAGGATCTTATCGAGGGGAATTAGTTCATTGAGGTTCATGGGTTTCATTAGCAGGCTCTATTTAGCCTCATTAATATTAAATCTGACAGGAAGAAAGTTTTTTGCATTTGGTACCGTAATTTGATCCCTTAATGCAGTAGGTTTACACATTGCTGACAAATTAGCACCATTCTAGACTAACTCTAAAACGAGCCACTATGCTTTCAACGATAACATTTCAAAATAACATGAAGTGACAGAAAATGCAGAATTTTTTGTCCACAATGCATTATTAATTAGCTGCTTTCTTGCTTGCCCTCAGGCCCTCGGGTTAGAATTGGTTGCTGTCAGATATCTTTATAATCTGAAGTGTATAAATAATTTGTCTGACAGATCATAGGTCATTATAGGCATCACAATTATTTTCTAAACTATTTCTGTGAAATAACAGATGACTTGCCAGGCACTCAACTCTCTCATGATCGACACAACCCTCTCAGGTTCTCTATATTTTTCTCTTCCCTTAATTCAATTCTAAAAACGCAGTTCTTATAAAAGTAATTCAATCTCTCTCTTCTCTTCAAGTTCTCTCCCCCCTCCCACCACCCTCCTACCGTCAGTCTGAAAAAGGGCTCCAACCCAAAACGTCACCTAGCCATGTTCTCCAGAGATGTTGCTTCACCCGCTGAGTTACTCCAGCTGTTTTGTCCTTTTGTATAAACCAGCATCTGCAGTTCCTTGTTTCTATAATTCTATAACTTTATTGTTTTGGGATATCCAAACAAAATCCCTATTAGCCCTTTTACAATTAGATGTCAATTGCCTTGAAGAATGGAGAGTTGGTTAGGTCTGTGAACTTCATTCTCAACATCAGTGTTCCGCAAGGTTATGTCATTCATTGGTCCCTTACTATATTCCCTACACATGCATGACTGTACAGCTAAATTCTGCTCTAACCTGATCTACGAGTTTGCAAATGACACCACTGTAGTGGGCCTGATTTAAAAACATGACGAGATAGACTGCAGGAAGAAAATACAGAGCCTGACCGCAAGGTATCAAGACAAAAACTAAACCATCCATGTCATCTAAACAAGGGTACTGTCATTGACTTCAGGAAGTGGGGATGGACACAAAGTCCAGTCGGCATCAATGGTGCTGAAGAGGACGTGGTCAGGACTTGCATGTAATAGTAGGATTAAATGAGAACTTACCAGTTTGAAGTTTGATCTTTATTTTATGAGGAGTTATGATGAGCGATTACATGAAGAAGGCCGTCAGCCCACATGTGCATCAATTTTCAAAGCAGCGATGTGAAATCTCAGATGACAGTTGTTGAACTGAACATAGTAAGATTAGAGAGGACTAGAACTACCAGATAACCTTTATGATACGAGGGTTGGGAGCAGAGGGCACGTAATCGTTCATCGTAACTCCTCATAAAATAAAGATCAAACTGGTAAGTTCTCGTTTAATCTTACTATTTTATTTTGGATTCACGTGAGTGACTACGTGAAGATTTTAAAACTCTGTGATTTCATGCCATGGATACGAGTCCATGTGTCACACACTGCATCAGTTGATCAAGGATGAGTGAAAATAATTAATGCATTCAGACATGCCATAGATTTAAATATGCTGATGCTTTAATGAACAAATAAAAATAATAGTGACCCCTTTCATCCAGGGGGAAACTATAAAATAGAATCTAAAATGGAATTGGCAAAACCCCCCGGTCTGCAAAAGGTTTATTATAATATCTTTGGAACGTTAGTTCATTTGACCATCCTGCAGCCGCTAGGATGTGGTCGAGAGGGATGTCCATTACCCTCGCTGCTGACGTAGATGCAGCCCTGGTGGAGTGAGATTTTAAAATGTCAGTGTCCACTCCTGCATGTCAGAACCTATTTTAACCACCTCAAAATGTTCTGCACTGACACCTTATTATGAGGACTTTTGTAACTAATGAACACAGATAATTCGGAGCCTCTAAGGCTCTTAGTGACCTTGATGTACTGTAGTATGTGTGTAACTACACACAACCGAAGGTCCATGGGGTATGCCATGAAAACTAGTTTGAGCCCCGACACTCCTGGTCTGCTCTGCTTGATTAAATCATAAACAAAAAAGATTTTTATTATACACAGATAATAACATGCTGTCCAATCACAGTTTTTGCAACGTCTCGACCCGTTGCGCTGAACCCAGCGCCATGAGCATGACCACCTTGAGAGTGAGTTGGGGTAAAGACAGCGATGAATCTGGAGCCCACTGGCGAAGCAGCGCGAGCACCACGCTTACATCCCATATCTCTGAATACCTGGGATGTGAGCGTGGGGGGGAGAAGAGTTAAAAATACCCTTCATTAACCTGGTTATCAAAGGTTGAGACCCAACAGAGTGTGTCCCGATCCCAGCAATATGTATGACGATAATGCACTCCTGCCACTGTTTATGGCACTATAACTCAGATTCTGATCAAAATATAGTGTTGAGAGGAATTCCAACATGTCCGTTATGCATGCTGTGTCATACGATATGTTCGAGAGTGAACAGAACAGCTCCCATTACTTGATATGAGAGATGTACTGTTTCTTGGTATTATCCCTCCTGGCCGCAGTGATCACATCCACCGTACAATCTGATTGTCCGAGCCCCAGCGGTTTCCTCAGAATCTGCAAATCAATAAATTAATTCAGTCATGTAGTAGATGGTTCTCCCAGGTCACAGGGTGAACCCGCAGATTTTTGCTTTTGGAGACAGCCATAAAAGGCTGTGTTATCATTCCCAGGACGAGTGGGAACCAAGGCTGTGCAGGCCAGTCAGGTACTACTAAAATGCCAGAGGCAGAGTCTTGCTTGATCTTAGCCAAACACCGACTGATGAGGCAAAATGGGGGAAATGCATACAAAAACATACCACCCCAGTGTAGCGAGACTGCATCTACCGCCACTGCCCCAGGGTCTGGTTCCCATGAAACGTATTTTGTTAACTGGTGATTTAGTCTGGATGCAAACAAATCAATTTCCGGTATGCCATACCGAGCGACAATGTCGTTAAACACTTCATGATCCAACATCCATTCTGTGTTGATATTGAATTTCCGTGATCTGGTGTCCACCACCATGTTGTATCTACCTGGTAAGTAGATAGCTGAAACCCAAATGTTTCTCGTAATACACCAGTGCCAGATAAGGTTAGCCAATTTATCACTTGATTTCACTCATGTGATTAACGTATGCCACCGCTGTAGTGTTGTCAATCTGAAGTTGAACATGCACATGATGCATATTGCCACAATAAGCCTTCAGCCCTTAGAGTGCTCCCAACAACTCTAAGTAGTTAATACCATGTGACTGAAGAATTAATGACTCCTGCACATTCCATCTACCACCGCAGCTAGGTATGGTATTTGAAGCTTCGCATCCTCAATATAACTGATGGTGTATCGACCAAAATTTTACTGGAGAAATGCCGAATATTCATTACCCAATATTGTAACTCAGCTATGGCTTCAGCTGGTAACCGCATAGGTCTACCGAAGTGACCTGCATGGATTTGTGTTCCTGCTCCTTTGCACGTTGTAAACTTTGATAGTGCAAAGGCCCGAACTGTGCAGCTGAAAAAGCAGCCACTATTTTGCCAATTATACTAGCTACATGTCTAATTGAATGCTGCTTCTTAACAATAAGATTGTTACAGGCTTCTATTAATTCAAATCACTTGCCCCAAGGCAGAGTCACAGACATGTGAATTGAGTTAATGGTAAATCCCAAATAATCAATTACTCTAGATGGTATCAATTTGGACTTAACTGGATGGATGAAAAACCCCAATCTCTCAAACATGATTTTAGTAGCTGAAACAGTTAATTCAGCTAATTTAATAGTTTTCCCTATGATTAGGATGTCATCACAATATGATTCTGAGCCCGGAGTAGCCCCAGGACCGGTTTTAATAATTTGTGAATAATCAGGGGGCTGAAGTTAACCCATTAGGCAATGCTTTAAACTGCCACAGTTGTTCCATCCAGCTAAACTTTAAATATCTCCTGTGATCCCTATGAATGGGCACCGAATAGTATGCATCTTTAAGGTTGATGCATGCCATATAACATCCCTTGGAAACCAGTTGCATTGGCCGTAACAAAGTTTTCCATTTTGAAATGTTTATACTGCACAAAGGAGTTAAGTTCAGTCAAATCAAGGATGATTCGGCATCCTCCATCCTTCTTTTGCTTTGTCAAATATATTGGACACAAATTGGTGAGATTCATGACACGACATCTCAATTACCCTTTTTTTGTATAATGCTTCAATTTCAGCTTGTGCATCCAAACTTTCCTGTTGTGAAAGAACAAATGTGCAGTTTGGTGTATGCTGTATGGGTGGAAGTGAATTGAGAAGGAATTCAATTTGGAAGCCTTGTATACTGTGCAGTATAAACGGATCTGATGTTATCCAACACCATTCCTTTAAGAACAATTGTAATCTCCCACCAACTTGTAACTGATCCATATACAATATGTTCCGCAAAGAACCACTCACCTACCTCAATGGTTACCGGCGGAATGGTGTTTGTTTTCGCCCTCGAGGTTTTGGGGGGTTGGACTGATGGAGGGCGCCAACCGCACATCTTGGATGTGGACCGGCTTGGGCCTTGGCCTAAAAAAGACCTCTGTGCCAATTGTTCGGCTTTCCCACCAGTTTCGGTGAACCGTCTGGTGTTGAAGGGAGCATAGGGTTGCTGCCGCCGGAATGATGAAACCTTGGGAGTTGATGGGACTTTCATTAGCCCGACCGTTTTTGCTTCATCATTCAGCTCCCTGACCTGTTTCGGCAGATCTTCGCTGAACAGAAAATTAAGTGGTTGAACATTGCTGGCCTTACACAGTGATGCGAATTTGGGGTTCAGGGCAGGACGGATGGCATTTTTCCATAGACAATTGATTTCTAAATGTGCATTGCACATCAATGCCATGGCGTCCTGTTGCACATCAAACAGGGGCCCCCATCCACTGACCTGGCAAAGGCCATGATGCCTGAGGCGAGCAACTTTAATATTTTCTGTAGCTTCACCTCCTGGGCTCTGACGCCTCCTCCAATGTAACCCAAGATGGAGTGATTAACAGCCGGCACATTTAATGAAGCACAGTTGGCAGGTGTGTGATACTTGTTAGAAGTTTCCTCCATAGCCAGTTCTTGCAGCTGGTGAGAGGCCAGGTAATTGATACTCATGGCTATGCCCTCACTAATGGTTACCCTGTTTGTGATGGGATAGCAAATTTTGATGCCATTGCAGGCACTTCCCCTTCATGCCTCGTGGTATGGTCCCCGGCTATACCCCCGAACTCTGTCAGACAAAAACTGAACCCGAATGCTCCCCTCCTCAGAGAGGGAGACATTGTGCAGCCCCGAAACAGGTGCCGCTGCCGCGAGCCCCCGAGGAGACCCGCGCTGATATAACTCCATTTGTTGGAGCATATCATTATGGAGCAACCTCTCCATCAGGTGCTCCATGTGGGTTAGACGTCTGAAGACACTACCCATTGAAGGAGGGGAACCCTCCTGGCCCGACTCATCCAAGTCAACGGGCCAGGAGGGTTCATGGCTTTCCGCCCAAGCGGGGTTGCCAAAGTGCTATCGACCAGCCCCAAGTCTGAAGCCGCTAGCTCCACCGCCAGCGACTCGGAAGGCGAAATCGAAGGGCCGCCGCTACCCGCACTCACGCGGTCTTCCGCCTGGACTTCACCTTGGACATTTTCTCCACACGGTTCGAACTTCTTCTGTAAGCAAGAATTATCGAACCAAGAGAAACGACCTCAGAGAAAGTTTAAACACTTACCTGGGATTTTAAACTTACCGCTGGAAGGAGCGACGCACCTGCCAGTCAGTCATTGCGCAATGCGTTAGACGTTAATGATGGGCTGACGGCCTTCTTCACATAGTCACTCACGTGACTCCGAAGTAAAATTAGCTGTAAATATCTTTAACAAATTAACTGGTCCAACCATATTGATGATATGACCAAGGAAGCACACCGATGCCTCTATTTCCACAGATGACGAAGGAAATTCAGTCTGTCATCAATGGCTCTTACCAATTTCTACAGATGCATCATAGAAAGCATCTATCTGGAGGCATCTTAGTTTGCTATGGCATCTGCTCTGCCCCATACCAAAATAAATGGGAGAGAGTTGTGGAGGCAATCCAGACTATCAACCTCTACTTACCTCCTTTTCCACTCTGCCTGAAAGGACTTCATTAACACTTCACGCAGCACCAGGTAAACAGTCAACATAATCAAGGATCCTTAATACCCGTCATTCTCTCTCTCCCCTCTAACATCAGGCAGAAAATACAAAGGTTTCAAAGCACATACCACTAGATTCAAGAACTGCTTCTTCCCTGCTGTTATCAGACTTATTGAGCAGACCTCTCATATGCTAAGGAAGCATTCTCCATCTCGCAAACTCACACTATTTTTAATCTGCACTTTCTCTGTAGTTGTAACACTATATTCTGTACCTTGTTTATTTTCCCTTTTGCACTACTTGTTGATCTCATGTATGGTATGATCTGGCCGGGTAGAATGCAAAACCAAGTTTTTTGCTGAATTTCATTACAGTAGCAATGTTACAAAATGTTGAGATTTTAAAAATCAAGTCTGCAATTTATCCCGTCAAATAAAGCACAAAAAGTTTAATTTGACATCTAAGTCACTTTCATATCTTCAGTATTAAAAAAGTTATGGCCATTTTCATACTCAGAAATTAGCATCTTGTTCTCTATTGCTTTTGCATTGACTTAAAACAAAAGCTGTGATCGAGGATAGTCAAAAGCCCATAACCTTCTTAAAAATTAAGAGAAGCATAATTTGAGAATTCGGAAACAAATATAAAACATCTTACTTGGATGACCTGAAATTAAAGTATATAATTAGTTAATTACCTAATTGTAGTCAATTACAAAATTGACCGTTGTAACGGAAATAGTAATAAACACCCAGACTGCCTTGAAAATTCAAAAATGTGAATTTCTCAACATCAGAACTTTAATATTATTGCTTTATATGCTGTAAGTCTGTAGCTGATAGGTAAATAAATTACAATTTATAGCAATAGACCAAGTCTTTATGGAGAAGATCAATTGCTTGCTGGTACATTGGCATATCATCATCAGTAGCATCATCATACTCCTCAGATTGTAACCAATAAGCAACTCTGTGCACCTTGTTTTTCCTCAACTTTTTAATTTTGGCATTGTAAACTACAAGTTTTTGCTCTTCAAACATGCCTTTCTGCCAACTACCTTTCTATTAAGAATGTCCTGTAGATTCCATTTCTTAAGAATTTGCTTTTTTTAATAGCCAAAGTATCCAAATAACAAACTAATCCCATTCACACAAGAATTCACAATATAACATGATTTTTAAATGTCACTGTCATGAATTCATATGCTTTATGGAAGGAATTTGATGTTTAATTCCCATAAATTAATCTAGAAACATCCACTCAACATCAACATTTTTGTTTGCACAATACATGATACTAAAACTGATATTTAGTATAAAAATATTGACTATGGGTAGACAATAACACAAAATAAACGATTTAGATGCTTTTATGACATCATTGTCCAAAAAAAGGAGCATTTAAATCATCTTGCGAGTGGGTTTTTCTGGAACGCGATCAATTGGAACGTTGCATTTGTGGTGAATGTGAACCCCATATCGGCAGGAAAAACACTGCCGGATCGTATGGGGCCCAAATCACATTTTCGCAATGTAAAATTTGATTAAAGCCATCCCAAGAAGCAAGTTTATATGCAAAATATACGACTTTCCCGTTGTTTTGTCCCGTTCATGCGATCCGTCATGTTGTAGGCATTGAGGGCGTTAGAAGTCACTTTTTATTTTAATCAAATTATTAAATTGTCTTGCAATTAAAATTAAAAAAAAAAAAAATCGGGAACGGAAGTCGGATATATTTTACTTCAGCAGCTAGCGGCCCGAGGAAGTCCTCCTCTGACAGGCAGGAAAAAACGGCATTTTAATCCCGCCCCCCCCCTCACAGGTGCCAAAGTTGCTCACACGGCCAGTGGCTGAACTGCAGTGCCGCTGAAGTTGAGTTTTGTAACATCACTATTACATGTGACAATAATAAACCAAGACTGGCACATACATTTCCAGCATTATTTTGAGGGCTATGACAAGGGCAGCTATCTATTTAGTTTACGATAATTTGTAACTACAGCCTGAATTGAGCCCTTTTCATTTGCCAAAATAATATTCTGTCTATATTCTAATTGTTTTACTCCTGTGGTTCAATTTTATAATCCATGTTTTCACCATCAACAAGGTGAGAAGATGTTAAGTACTTGTTTAATTTATCCGGATATTGAGCAAACAAGAGCAAATTGTTATTTAAACAAAACAGCTTTAAGGTGAGTGGGGATACTTTTTAAATAATAACCTTAGGAGTAACTTTTTTACCCAAAGGGCAGTGTGTGTATGAAACGAGCTGTCAGAGGAGGTAGTTGAGGCAAGTACTATCACAACATTTATACAGGTACCTGGATGGAATAGATTTGGAGGGATATGGGCCAAATGCAAGTAGGTGGGACCAGTGTAGGTGGGACATGTTGGTCGGTGTGGACAATTTGGGCTGAAGGGCCTGATTCCATTATGCATGACTATGCCTCTAAATATAAAGTATTCAATAAATAATAGGTATACATTCATCATTATAAAACTATAAAACATAAACAATGCCTCTTAAATGATTAAAGATTCCAATAAAATCATGCACAAAGAAATGTCATACTAATTGAGAGTGTGATGATAGAAGGAACATAACTGTATAGCCTTAAGTATGTCAGGATTTCAAAGAGGAGGCAGGGAAGATTTATTTGCATGGGTGAGGGTGAGGGTGAGGAATAATCAATTGAAAGATGCAACATGGAAACTACGAGTCCACACTGAACATTAATCAACCATTCACACCAGTTATTGTGCTTTCTCATTCAATCCCTACACTCAATGCCATTTGCAGAGGCTAATTAATCAACAAACCCTCACGTCTTTGGGATGGAAACCGAAGCACCAAGAGAAAACCCACATGGTCTCGGGGAAAATGTGCAAACTCCGCAAGACAGCACCCGAGGTCAGAATCAAACCCGAGCCTCTGGCGCTGTATGGCGGCAATGTTACCGCTGCGCCACCTTTCCGGCCCTGCACAATCATGCCGTGCTGGCTAATATGATTAAATTAACATTGAATCCATAAAACAGTATTTCTTATTCAATTTAATCCAAGTGCAATGTATCCTTATTTTTAATGATCATGTAAAGATTAGATATAGACTGGTTGTTGTCTGCTGGTAAATAGAATTTGGCCATGATGATAACACCATGTCTCAGGCTGGTGAGAGAGAGACAGGAGCACCCTTCGCGTAGCTCAGGCCAATACAATATTGATTTCCTGTCTCAGAACAACACTTAGTAGGCATTCCACAATGTCACGATCAATTTCCTGAAACTGGTTTGCTCAAAAACTCACATGAGCAGACAAGAGATCACACCCATGGCATATTATATGTCCCAGCTGTAACAAGTTTCATTCATTCTTATCTGCAGAGAAAGATACTAGAAAATCTAGACATGTGAGCTTTTGGGTCGATTCAAGCTCCCAGAGAATTAGAGAATGGAGATAACCTGTCGATCAAATAAGCTATTTATTTATTGATGCTCTGTATAAAATACTGTTCAACTGCTGAATTAGATAAATTTCTCTTATGCTTATGAAATATTTAGCAATCACTAGACTAAGTGGGACCCGTTGGGTCCCATGTTCACACGGGAGGGCTGGTCTCCCAACGCAATATTCCACCTCTCCACCAATTCCAATATTGCTGGCCAGTATGGGGGGGAGGGGCTTTCTGCAGCGCTAGTATGGGTGTTGTGGGCCGAAGGGACTGGTTTCCAGAGGGCGAACATGGACATTGTGGGCCAAATGGATTCTTGGGCTGGCAGCTCAGTCATTCAGGCCTGGTGGACTGGCAGCTCAGTCACTCAGGCCTGGTGGGCTGGCAGTTCAGTCACTCAGGCCTGGTGGGCCGGAAAATCAGAAACCGCCAGAAATACTGCCCAAAACAGATGAGAGTGAAGGGGAGAGTGTGGAGATTCAATTTTAGACATTTTTCATCCTTTCCTGCAGATCACAGCAATGGAGGAGGAAAGTCTAACCTGGCCTGTATCTCACAGGGAGCAAATAAAGGGAGGCAGAAAAATACTGGGGCGAGGTTTAATACTAGCAGGAGGAATACTTACTGATGGGGCCGAAGGGACTCCTGGGCTACTACAGGCTTGGTGGGCTGAAGGGGCTCTTTAAAAATAAATCTCAGTGAAATATCAGTGAAAGGCACTTTTTCTGGACTTTGCCTGGCCTGGCATGGGCCTTTTGGGCCAAAATGCTCCTCATGAGCTAATGCGGGCATTTTGGGCAAAAGGGACTGATTTCTCGGCTAATAGGGACCTTGTGGGCCGAAATTAGTGGTTCCATGTAGACCAAACAAATCATTGCATTTCACTTCCAATTGCTTTGCAGTTTCAAGCACAGGGCGGGCCGAATAGCTCATTGCATTTTCATTTCACTTCCATTGCCATTGCACTTTCAAGCAGAGGGCAGGCCAAGCCAAACAGCACATTCCATTTTTACTTCACTTCCATTGCCATTGCACTTTCAAGCACAGGGCAGGCTCAAGCCAAACAGCTCATTGCATTTTCAGTTCATTACCATTGTCATTGCACTTTCAAGCACAGGGCAGGCTCAAGCCAAACAGCTCATTGCATTTTCACTTCATTTCCATTGCCACTGCACTTTCAAGCACAGAGCAGGCTCAAGCCAACCAACTCATTGCATTTTCACTACATTTCCATTGCCATTGCAGTTTCAAGCACATGGCAGGCCCAAGCCAAACAACTCATTGCATTTTCAGTTCATTTCCATTGCAGTTTCAAGCACAGGGCAGGCCAAACAACTCATTTAATTTTCAGTAAGGGCTAACAATTCATTTATTCAAGCACATTGCATACTCACAGTTCTGTAGTTTCCCAGCAGACAGATGGTCATGACCTCTCCCTCACCATCTTGCAGACAGACTGAGCCACGCCCACACTTCTGGCCTTCATGGCGGTGATTGACAGGAGAGAGATTTTAAACACTAATAAGTCTTTTATTTTTCATTGATGGGAAAAATCCTCAGGGCATGCATAGCAGAGGTGGACTCTGAGTAAAATGGCCAAAAAAATCACAGCTATATGTCATATAACCATATAACTATATAACAATTACAGCACGGAGACAGGCCCTCTCGGCCCTTCCAGTCCGTGCCGACCATTTGTTTTCCCCTAGTCCCATCTACCTGCACTCAGACCATACCCCTCCATTCCCTTCACGTCCATATACCTATCCACTTTACTTTTAAATGTTAAAATCGATCCTGCCTCCACCACCTCTGCTGGAAGCTCATTTCACACAGCCACCACCCTCTGAGTAAAGAAGTTCCCCCTCACGTTACCCCTAAACTTCTGTCCCTTAATTCTCATGTCATGCCCTCTTGTTTGAATCTTCCCTACCCTCAATGGGAAAAGCTTATCCACATCAACTCTGTCTAATCCTTTCATCATTTTAAAGACCTCAATCAAGTCACCCCTTAACCTTCTGCGCTCCAAAGAATAAAGACCTAACTTGTTCAACCTTTCTCTGTAACATAGTTGCTGGAACCCTGGCAACATTCTAGTAAATCTCCTCTGTACTCTCTCTATTTTGTTGACATCCTTCCTATAACTAGGCGACCAAAATTGTACACCATACTCCAGAATTGGTCTTACAATGCCTGGTACAATTTTAACATTACTTCCCTACTCCTATATTCAATGCTCTGATTTATAAAGGCCAGCACACCAAAGGCTTTCTTTACCACCCTATCTACATGCGATTCCGCCTTCAGGGAACTATGCACAGTTATTCCTAGATCCCTCTGTTCCACAGCATTCCTCAATTCCCTACCATTTACCATGTACGTCCTATTTTGATTTGTCCTGCCAAGATGTAGCACTTCACACTTATCAGCATTAAACTCCATCTGCCATCTTTCAGCCCACTTTTCCAAATGGCCCAAATCTCTCTGTAGACTTTGAGAATCTACTTCATTATCCACAATACCACCTAACTTAGTATCATCTGCATACTTACTTATCCAATTTTCCACCCCATCATCCAGATCATTGATGTACATGACAAACAACAGTGGACCCAACACAGATCCCTGAGGCACCCCACTGGTCACCGGCTTCCAACCTGACAAACAGCCATCCACCATTACTCTCTGACATCTCCCATTCAGCCACTGTTGAATCCATCTTGCTACTCCGCCATTAACACCCAAAGATTGAACCTTCTGAACCAACCTTCCATGGGGAACCTTGTCAAAGGCCTTACTAAAATCCATATAGACAACATCCACTGCTTTACCCTCATCAATTTCCCTAGTTACCGCTTCAAAAAATTCAAGAAGGTTTGTCAAACATGACCTTCCAGGCACAAATCCATGTTGACTGTTGCTGATCAGACCCTGTTTACATACGACCCTGTATGTCGTAGCGTTTTTTTCTAAAATCATAGCACAGTGCAAACAGGAAGTGGTCAAGATGAGACTTTAAATTATATAGATGTTGAGAATCAAGGTCAAAATAACATAGGTTTAAGGTGTTTAATGGGAATCTGAGGGGTAATATTTTTTTGTACACAGGGTGAAGGGTGTATGGAATGAGTTTCTGGATGAGGTATTTGAGGTACTATTGCAATATTTAAAAAATGTTTAGATGGTTAGCGTAGGTTTAAAGGGATATGGGCCGAAGGCAGGCAGGTGAGACTAGTGTAGATGGGGCATGTTCGTCGGCATGGGCAAGTTAGTCTGTCGGGCCTGTTTCCAAACAGTGTGACTATGCCACTATGACTCCATGTTCATTTTGGTTATTAAAGGCCATATCTTAACCACATAATGAATGAATAAAATATGTTTAAACCAGATAGTGCAGTTGACCAGAATACAGTCAGGTTTAGCTGCGATGAGAAGACAATTGGAACATTTGTGGTAAATGATAAAGAATCATTGATGCAAGTGTGCCAGGAAGATGAGAAAACTGAAAGGTGGAAAAGAAAACTCCAACTTCATTGTAAATTGCATGAAAACCCAATCCCGAAAAGCAAAGCAAAAATCAAAGAGATGTTTAAGAAAGAGAAATAGAATAGGAATGACACAGAACCGTCACTGATTTCTGTAAGAAATAGAAGTTGGTTTACATCCATCATTCACCATCAATTCACCCACAGATACAGTACTTAGAGGCTCAGTGAACTGATGCAAGGATCAGTCTAGTGCTGAAAATGATACCCAATTTAGTAATAGTCTGTAAATGCATATCAACAAAAGTCAGGGCATTGAATCGGCTCTACTTTGATCAATGGGGACCCGTCGTGGGGAGACCACCATGAGGGAGGGAGAAGAACAATGGAGGACCTGGCATGGGGTGACAACTGTGAAGAACAATGGGCATTGGGGACCTGGTGTGGGGGGCGGCAATGAGGGAATGAGGGAAAAACAAAGGGGAAATTGGCAAGTGGGGGGGGGGGGGGGAAATCAGTAACTTGTTAAGCATCCTTTATGGGCTTGCTTTGCTTGGCAAGGTATGCAAGCAAAGAATTATACTGTGACAATAAAGTATTCTATTCTATATAAAAATGTGATAGATTGTGGTCATAATATATTTTTTAAATTGTATCTTGAGGACCAGAATTGGATTATATTGTGGTATAGTGCATGATAAGTGTCACTGCTGAGGAATGGTAGTGCTAGAAAAAGTATATACTCCCATTTTATATTCAGTAAAGTGATCAAACACTTTGGTTAAGAGCGAGAATCAAAGGAAATTACTAACTCCATGAAATTAAAAAATATTTGATTTTGATCAAGATTTTTTCCGAGTAAAACACACAGAATGCTGGAGTAACTCAACAGGTCTGCCAACATTTCTGGAGGACGTGAATAGGCAATGTTTTGGGCTAGGACCCTTCATCAGACTGAAAAAGGGTTGCGACACAAAAATCGCCTATCCCTCACCTCCAGAGATGTTGCCTGACTGGTTACGTTGCTACAGCACTTTGTATTTAATCCAAGATTCCAGCATCTGCAGTTCCTTGTGTAATCATGATTTTTTCACTGTTTTGCCAACAGCGAAAACACACAAAATGAAAAAATGAAAACATTTATCATCAAAAATATTTAGCTGACATCAAGTAATTTGATTTAAATTTACCTAAATTTACTCAATTTACATAAAACAAATACCTTGTTTTGAAAATAGCCCCCCCCCCCCCTCCCCAAGTCTAGTTTCAGTCAATACAATACTGAATCAAGTACTTGAGCAACTAAACTTTATTTGGGATAACACAACACAAATTCTCCTATTCAATACCCAACCACCACGGGGTTGATCCTTGTATCTGCTTGGCCAAGCCCTTCAAGCCTCGTGCAAGCAGATGCACTCCAAAAGCTCACAGTCCCAAGTGTTCTTCCAGAAGATCGATATTGTGGGAGCTACCTTTGATAGGTCCCCGAACCTTGAGGGGCTGAACCACATGGGGATGGTTTCTATACACTCCAATAACATATATCGATTAACACAATACATGATAGACAGTTCCGTAACCCAATAACACCGTAACTAATACAATATATCTGACAATGCTTCTAGATGGAAATTTAGTGCCTTGGGATTCAGACAACTCAGACAAGCTCAACATCTTAACCAATTAACAACTATCCAGATAAGGCTTCGCAACATTATATACACTATGTATATTTGGATTCCATTGACCCAATCAGTTCCATGCAATTTACACCTTATTGTAAGAATCTGCAGATGTCCCATTCGTTCCCCGCAGCTCTTATCTAGGCCACAGACAAACTGGCATCATTCACCAATTCTGCAAGAGACACATTTAAATTGACCAAAATGGCCTAGCAGCACACAAGCCTTTACTCAATTTTAATGTCCTGGCTGCTCCAATTTGGCCAGGATTAACAAGATGTTGCCTGACTGGCTACGTTACTACAGCACTTTGTATTTTATCCAAGATTCCAGCATCTGCAATTCCTTGTAGATTCTTGGTTTTTCCCCTATTTTGCCAAGAGCCAATACGCACAAAATGAAAAAAAGAAAACATTTATCATCAAAAATATTTAGCTGACACCAATTAATTTGATCTATATTCACCTAAATTTACTCAATGTACATTAAACAAATACCTTGTTTTGCATCCTGCTGGTTTAACATGGCAAATTAACATCACTAGTGGAATTGGAATGCAGTTTGCTTGGTTTACTTTTGCACATTGAGAATGGCATGACATAAACAGGTTTAACTTCAACCTTGGAGTGCAAGAGACTGCAGATGCTTTAGTGTTGATCAAAAAGCAAAGTGTTGGAGAACTCAGTAGGTCATGCAACATCAGTGGTGCAAAAAGGACGATGATATTTCAAGTGGGACCCTTCATCAGACCGGTGATGGAAATGTTGGAGAATGATTTGTTGGATGGGGCGAGGATCAGGGGAAATCTATCCCTGCTCTGTCTGGGATGAGCATAGGAAATGGAGAGGGTATAGGTGACGGCTCCATCCATAGTGCAGAGGTGAAACCACTTTTACTGAAGAGGACTACCTCTGTGCTTTTCTCTCATGGAGGTTTCCTGATCTGCTAAGTTCCTCCAACACTTTGCTTTTTGTTTAACATTAAACTTACTGAATGAAAAAAGATGTATAAGATAATATGATATGCATTGTATAACTTTTAAGCTGACATTGGAAATTGTCCCTCTTGTCTTCAAGTCTGACTCATAGAGTCAGACAATCGAACTGTCTGGAAGATGTTCATCTAATTTCTATTTGAAGATTACGTTTGAATCTGTTTATCTCAGACACCATGTTTTAAATCTTGAGCACTTTAAATATGTTCCTCCCTGGTTATTTGAAACTTTATGCTTGAGTTTTCTTACTGTCAAATATTCCCACCGCTCCTTGACAGCATAATGAATTTATATATAGCGTATAGGAGCAGTGAAGCTATGCGGTACATTCAGAAAGCCCCAGTAATAATAATATAAGAGATAGAATAGGAAGATGGCACTTCACTGACTAGTCTGCCATTCAGTAAGGTCATAGCTAATCATTAAGGAACCATTTCCAATATCTGACACTACATAGAAATGTAGAAAATAGGTGCAGGAGGAGGCCATTTGGCCCTTCAAGCCAGCACCGCCATTCAATATGATCATGGCTGATCGTCCGCCATTAATAACCCGTGCCTGCCTTCTCCCCATATTCCTTGACTCCACTAGCCCCTAGAACTCTATCCAACTCTCTCTTAAATCCATCCAGTGATTTGGCCTCCACTGCCCTCTGTGGCAGGGAATTCCATAAATTCACAACTCTCTGGGTAAAAACGTTTTTTTTCTCAGCTCAGTCTTAAATGACTTCCCCTTTATTCTAAGACTGTGGCCACTGGTTCTGGACTCACCCAACATTGGGAACATTTTTCCTGCATCTAGCTTGTCCAGTCCTTTTATAACGTTCATACGCCTCCATACCCTGCAACACTGCCCTCTCTCCCCATGCCCCCATTCGCAAACAGGGCAGAGTCCCCCTGGCCCTCACCTTTCACCCCACCAGCCAGCAAATACAACACATAGTCCTCCACCAGTTTCGCCACCTCCAACGTGACCCCTCCACTCGCCACATCTTCCCATCTCCCCCCCCGTCTGCCTTCCGCAAAGACCGCTCCCTCCACAACTCCCTTGTCAATTCTTCCCTTCCCTCCCGCTCTACCCCTTCCCCGGGCACTTTCCCTTGCAACCGCAAGAAATGCTACACTTGTCCCTTCACCTCCCCCCTCCACTCCTTTCAGGGACCCAAGCAGTTCCTTCCAGGTCCGACGAGGTTCACCTGCTCCTCCTCCAACCTCATCTACTGCATCCGCTGCTCCAGATGCCAGATGATCTATATCGGTGAGACCAAGCGGTGGCTTGGCGATCGTTTCGCCGAACACCTCCGCTCGGTAAGCATTAACCAAGCCGACCTCCCGGTGGCTCAGCACTTCAACTCCCCCTCCCATTCCGTATCCGACCTCTCGGTCCTGGGCCTCCTCCACGGCCAGAGTGAGCAACACC
Source organism: Okamejei kenojei (assembly GCA_035221665.1). Taxonomy (NCBI): domain Eukaryota; kingdom Metazoa; phylum Chordata; class Chondrichthyes; order Rajiformes; family Rajidae; genus Okamejei; species Okamejei kenojei. Next base: position 53,597,741 of record CM069141.1, read on the forward strand.
GCAAGTTGGAGGAACAGCACCTCATATTCCGCTTGGGGAGTCTGCATCCTTTGGGCTTGAACATTGAATTTTCTCAATTCTGTTAACCCTTGCTGTCTCCTCCCCTTCCCACCTCTCCCTCAGCCCTCGGGCCCTGGCATTGCCTCCCTCTCTATCTCCCTCCCCAACCCTAGTCACACCAGCTTCTCATTTTCACACCACAAACAGCTTACAATGGCTTGTTCCCTTTATCATTGATACTTTTTTGCATATCTTTCATTCATTGTTCTTTATCTCTCCACATCACTGTCTATATCTCTCGTTTCCCTGATCCCTGACCAGTCTGAAGAAGGGTCTCGACCCGAAACGTCGCCTATCTCCTTCGCTCCTTAGATGCTGCTGCACCCGCTGAGTTTCTCCAGCCTTTTGTGTACCTTCGATTCTCCAGCTTCTGCAGTTCCTTCTTTAACACTTTTATAATGTTATATGTTTCTATAAGATCCCCCCTCATCCTTCTAAACTCCAGTGAATACAAGCCGTCTTTTCAATCTTTCCTCATATGACAGTCCCGCCATCACAGGGATCAATCTCGTGAACCTACGCTGCACTGCCTCAATCACAAGGATGTCCTTCCTCAAATTAGGAGACCAAAACTGTAAACAATACTCCAGATGTGGTCTCACCAGAGCCCTATACAACTGCAGAAGAACCTCTTTACTCCTGTACTGAAATCCTCTTGTTATGAAGGCCAACATTCCATTAGCTTTCTTCATTTCCTGCTGTACCTGCACGCCAACTTTCAGTGACTGGTGTACAAGGACACCCAGGTCTCGCTGTACCTCCCCCTTACCTAACCTAACCCATTGAGATAATAATCTGCCCCCTTGTTTTTGCCGCCAAAGTGGATAACCTCACATGTATCTATATTATACTGCACCTGCCATGCATCTGCCCACTCACTCAACCTGTCCAGGTCCCCCTGCAACCTCCTAACATCCTCTTCACAGTTCACACTGCCACCCAGCTTTGTGCCATCCGCAAACTTGCTAGTGTTGCTCCTAATTCCCTCTTCCAAATCATTTATATATATGGTAAACAACAGAGGCCCCAACACCGAGCCTTGCGGCACTCCACTCTCCACTGCCTGCCATTCTGAAAATAATCCGTTCACTCCTACTCTTTGCTTCCGGTCTACCA